>JAODKE010000068.1:10959066-10999018 GCA_026779605.1 Mormyrus hasselquistii
ATGTTTGTTTGTTGTTGTGTTTGTCCGTGTGCGGTTCTGTGTTGGTGTCTCTCTGTGTGTGTGTTTGTGTGTGTGTTGGTGTGTGTGTGTGTTTGTGTGTTGGGGTTGGGGTGGGGGGGTTGTTGCTGAATTAAAGTCTTTGGGTAAATGGTCCAGAAAACACTCTGTGGTGACCCAGGTGCAGTTGCTGTACAGTGAAGTAAAGCTATACATGTTCCTGCCTCTAGGGGCAGCCTTGACCATACCACTAACATAATGGTAGTAAACTTAGTCTTGGTTTTCAGCGGTAACTTCATTTGTTTCATCAGGGCATTGATATGTGTCCTTGTATACTTATGCTAGGGTATTGACATGGGGTCAAACTGGATTCTTTTAAACCTGACTTTGAGTCATCATATATTAAGATTTATTGGTGCTAAAAATAGGATAATACTGAGGTATATACATATACATTTACTTACATTTACTGTAGCATACTTTAAGAACTTTAATTTTTTTTTTTGGACCTGAAAATATAAATTATCTGAATAATTCTTTAGAAGCATCCACCTAAAAATGTACTCAAAAGTCAGAATAAGGCATGGCACATGTTGTAATATCTAATATTACAAGTACAAAATACTTTTTCATTCTTATATCAAAATGAGTTTATACTTCCATCGTTGGCTCCAGTTCCTGTTCGTGCCGGTATGATTTTCCCATGCTGTACAGAAATGTGTTATCGCCTTGCACTGCGATAGGTAAACAGCAGCAGAGGTCTTATCCCTGTGTCTACCACTCAGAAAGTGCTGTTTAAATTGGGGGGGTCACAACCTCTTTTCTATAAATGTGTATGGCTGTGTTCAGCTCCAGTCTGCTTTTTCCTTTCACATGCGGAGGCAGCATTCCCTCTCCAGTTGTTGGGCCAGATGTTGCCGATTGATTTTTGTGGCGTGGAGAGAGGAGGCCTCTCCACGGGGGGGCTTTAGTTTGGGATGGAGATTCAGGAAGTCCGGGCTGTGGACCATGAAAGACCCACCCCCAGCCCTCTCCGAGAATTAAAGGTGTATTCTTCCCCATTGCAAGTCTTCATCGTTGAATTGATTTTTTTTCAAATTTCTGTATTTTTTTTTTTTAATTTATTATTTGTCCAGTTGTTGATGGGGAATTTTATTGTTAGCAGAATGCTTTCTTCAGCTGTGCAAAGTTCAAATTTTTAATAGGATATATGTTCAATTATGGAATAGGCTGCCTGCAGCCTCCCCAGACATGCCTCTGACAGCAAAGATATATTTCGGTGCTTTAATGACAATTAACGTCAGCTGCACAATTATTGTTCATTTCCTAGTCCTCAGGTTGAGATTGGCCATAGTGTATTGATTGTGCATACTTAACATGAGATTGATTTGGACAAACACTGGCCCTGTTTGGCGTTACTGAGTCTGTCTCATAAATCTCCTCAACTGTAAGACTAAATTGAGACTGGGAATCATTCACCATAAAGCAGCATCCTTTTTTTTTGTCAAGCTCCAGTGGTTTCAGAACAAGGAAAATGGCTTAAAGTAGAAGTGGGAATTATGTATTGTGAAGCGTCCTCGTTTTCGAGCCCCTTCCAGCGTGCTTGGTGTCCCCCTCTGCGCTCCTCAGCTGGGATGTAACCCGGCTCCACATTGTCCTTGGCTGGACCCAGGTGCCGGATTCTTAAAATGCTTTCACCACTGGGTCAGTAACCACTGGCTGTGACCGGCCCACAGACCAGGGCTCACTATTAATGGTGACAAACAGAAGGAATTGGCTTCAATTGACCTGCATTCAGGGGGCCTTTTCACAGCAGGACAAAGGACACAGCCACGTGGGTACTAATGGTAGCCCTGATCTCCACTAAGGTGGTCCTCCTTTTTACAGATGATTGAGAAAATCTCCAGCTTTCAGCTTTGGTCAGGAAGAGGTCCAGTCACTTAGCCTCTAAATGCTGTTGAATTGCAGGACAAGCTATATACATAATAAACAACTCGGGATTTTTACCCTTTTATTTCTCTGTCTGTAGTTTATCGACAATATCTTATCTTTTCAAGCAGTCTTCCAGTGTTGCCTCTATAAGGATTTAAGATGTTGATAGTGACAAATAGTGTGCAGCAGATATCCTGCATCATTTCTTTTTTTCTATAATTTGAAACGGTTTAAGATTCTTATCACCTATAGGTTCAGGTCACGTTCATTTTTGTTTATTTCTTATTATTTTTCTGTATTGTAGACCAGTTACTATTCATTTGTGCATTTGGACTGAGTCCTGTTAAATGCATACCAAGGCAGTCCATGCGTGTGTCTCTTTGTGACTTCAGTGTCATTGGCTTGAATGAAGGATGACCACCTGTGTGCTGGGATAGCTGCAGTAAAGTGAGAAAAGTGCATGATGGGAAGTCTGAAACCCCTGGGCGACCAACACAATGAATCAGACCTCCTGACAGCACCGAGGCTCGGTGCCTGGATTCCAGTATATTTAAAATCCCTCGCAATTAAACTTAATAGAATGTAAATTTAATTTCGGGAAAAATTGCGCGCTTCGTGCTGGGCGGTCCAATTTAAGGATTGATAGAGGGTAGCTAGGAGGTTAATTGCTGACATGATCTACTGTCCCCGTGACATGACTTGTGCCCATTTTAATTGCAGTTTATAGTTGCTATGCATCAGATTTCCTTATGCGCACATAGTGCTAGTTGCCTTCCTCTGGCTCCATGGCTGGAAATTGGCATGGCAAACTGTAGAGGTGTATTAAAACAGTCTGAGGATTCCTCACATTTTGTAAAGCTGTGGAGCACATAGCCTGTGAAAGCAGGATCTCGTTCCCTTTGTCGTCGTCTTTCTTCACTGGATTGTCATTAAATTAAAGGTGTTAGTTTATACGGGCTGTGGTCAAAATGGAGGCTGTAAAGTGTGGCTTAATGACAGGCAGGGGTACTTTCAGAGTACAGTGACGTGTGAGTGTGATGTACTTGTGAGTGGAGCAGAGGTTACCAAAGGCAAGATGCTTATTGGCCAACAAGCAAAAAACAAGATATATCATTTTCACACAGTAAAAGAGCTCTTCCTCTGTATCCTCAAACCTGACATTCATTCTTCCATTCTGGTATAAATCAAAACATTGTATTCTAATTAAGTGCAGACTACATTAGTCAAGCTAATTAATTTTGCAATCCATCCTTGCGTTAGCCAACAGGATGCAATCACTGGCTTCCCCCTTTACACACTTGACTGCAGCCATAACCCTTCTACTGCATACATCCTACAAACCCCCACCACCACACACACACACGCGCACACACACATTGTACTATTCCAGACATTGTGGGGACCTTCCATTCATTTCTATGGGCATAACCCTAATCCCAGCTCTGACAACCTTAACCCTTACCCTTAACCATAAGTGACCAAACAAAATACCTTTTCATTGCATTCACAGAATTTATAGAATTAACTTTCCCCCAAGGTCAGAATAACAGGTATTACATTTGGTCCCTACAATGTAACATATACATGCCCAGACACACTTACATACACACACAAACAAATAAACTCATCCTGTCAGTATTGCTATAGATCTCCCCTGTGCCTCTTAAATCATAGCAAAACATCTGGTGACAACTAGTTAAACTTAACAAGCCCCCTCCGTAGAAAAGCTGCTACTGCTGCGGCTCCAATGACACCTTGACCAGAAGTGATCTGGAAGTAAACAAGCAGAATTCCGCGTAGGTGACTGTGGGCTGTGGCCTTTGGGGTACCTTTTCCTGTAGAGTGTGGCCCTCCCACCGCATTGAACAGACCCTGTATGACCCATGGCTGATAAGCTCACTTTTCGTGCACATACACTCAGAGGAAACAATCCCTATTTTATCTGCGCTACACATCACTATAAAGCTTCATTATCTGATAGATGACACAGAAGGGAATAAAGGAAGACTATTCCCAATGGACAAACCCTGTTTTCTGTGCACGCTTTCTGTTTGTTTGAGATGTAAATGAAAACAAAAACAAAGAGACTCTTCTCAGCGATGGAACAAAATCGTCTCTTCTTTGATCGAACGCTCTGTGATTAAGACACGTAAGCAATTAGTGGGATTTCAGTCGGTGCTTCCCGGTGACAGAGGCTTCATTAACGACGGTGTACCTCAGCCTGGCTCCGCGGGTTCCGCTGTCATCGTGTCGTGGTTACCGTGGTACCCGGCAGCAGAGGGCGCCGGGAGGAAGCTGGGACCAAGGCCGTGACACGGGGGCAGGGCGCTGCCTGGTGCGGGCGTCTCCGGTCGCCCCTGGCCTTCTGGCCCGGCTCTCGCTACGTCTGCTCGTTTGCGGCTGCACCTGCATTTTATCTCCTCGGAGTTCGGTCCTCAGCCCTATTGCTTTATGTGCTTTCGCACGCAGACAAGCGCACATTGTGCCTCTGTGTAGGGAAACGCAGTCGCCACCCGCTCCTTACACTGTGCTTTAATAGAAAGACGTGATATGGAAAAAGAATAATATAAAAATGGAAAACAGAAATAAAATGTTAAAATAAGGTATGATTTTAATAGATGTATTTTTACTGACTTTTTAGAATGTCTAATGCTTTATTTTATAATTTTATAATTTAATTTATTTTTTAATTTTGGGGTAAGTAGCTGTTGTTTTAGAGTACTCATCATTAGGATTAATGTTTCAGGAAACCAAAATTACCAAAAAAAAAAAACCCCAAAATCTGATGATTGATTGCCTTCAAGGACATGCCCTGTTCTTAATTAAAGTTGCGCATTTAATGGGTAAGGGTTGGAAATGTTGGCTAAAAGCACAGATGGTCTAATTAGACAAACATAAATGAAGGCAGTCAAGTTGTATATTAATGCAGAAGCATTTGGATATGCTGGACAAAGATGTGTCATTTAAATGACTCCGAATAGCATCATTCACTAATGAAGGAGGTACATCGTCTTGGTTTAGTCAAAGTTTCTGCGTATAAATTAAAAGTTTGGGGGGGGGGGGGGATACTACGTTGAAAAGAAAGGAAGCCCCCCAGGAACAACAGTGGCCTTTTATTCACTTCAACGAAATGTAGCATAAACTGTTGGACACAAGGTCATCATTGTGTTTTTCTGTAGTACTTGTTTGTATGATGTCAGTCTATTTTTGACTTATTCAGTCTGCTTTTGCAGTCACACAATA
Source organism: Mormyrus hasselquistii (assembly GCA_026779605.1). NCBI lineage: Eukaryota > Metazoa > Chordata > Actinopteri > Osteoglossiformes > Mormyridae > Mormyrus > Mormyrus hasselquistii. Next base: position 10,964,239 of record JAODKE010000068.1, read on the forward strand.
ATAGTTTTTTTTCCCCTCCCCCTGTGTGTGTGCAGCGTGCCAAGCGGATCCAGGGCACGCTGTTTGCTGTCTTGTCACTTATGTAACAGTACATTCAAATTGCTGCCGATCTGAGCTTTAAGAGGCAACCAGCCTGCTTCCTGCACTGAAATGCTTCTTGGAGTTAAGTGATACAAAGAGCATCTCTCTGGACGTATCTCATCCGCCAGATCCTGAAGTACGGCAATGCTACTCTTGGGCTTCTTACGAGAGTTTTTATTCAGGCAATTTCACTTTCTGTTTAAAAGTGCTGTAAACTGTGGAGTTAAAGAATACGAGGGAATGTAATTTGAATGAATTTACATTCCGCAAGGCGAGGAAATACCTGATAGTAGTTGCGTTTCACAATAATTTTTTCATCAGAAATATTGAGGACACCCACTGCATCAGTGTGGGTATTATTTTTGCAGAAATGTCATTGTAAAACCTGCTATTTCACCCGCGCCATTTAAACAGCCCTGCTCGCTGACATTAAGAAACGCTCCTCTCTTTCACAACCCTGGATAAATATCAAATGATATTTAAAAGGCCCATAAAGTGTCACATTGAGAATTCATGGCTTTCATTCGACTCTTTGCTCTGTGATTTATCCGTGGCGGCCATATTGGCTCACTCTTTGAGGGCCCTCCTTTTTTTTGTTTTAGGGGTGCCCCAAAACAATGTGTTTCAGGCCCATTTCTCCTACAAGGCTTTCCTTTCAGCTTGCTCAGAGGACGGGCTGCGCTAACATCTGTTTGTGTCCGGAGCCAGGCGGGCCCTAATGCCTCAGTCCGCCTTGCCGCTCCCTTCCCATCCACGGGGGCTTTTGTTCTCGATTTCATGCTATCAGAGGGGCTGCATGTTTTCCTGCGTGAAGTTGTCAGGGGCATAAAAGCTACGGAGTGGGGTCACATCTAGAGGGACGGCCATGAAAAATTGGTAAAATGTATGACAAAGCCCACCCACAAGATGGTTGCTTAGCGCAGGGTAGAGTGAGGAGGGCCGGGCATTCCTTCTGTACCTCCATCCCTGGTTGAGTTATACCACAGGGCTTTCTTTCACCCTGACGGACAGGCGCATCATTTAGAGCAAATGGGGCAAACAAATAAAGGGGAACTAAAATGAATCATTGTTCTTTGTTTCAGTAACATCATTGTACTGGCTTTTTCAAACTGTACAGAGGGAAGGAGAGAAAGGCCTTCCGAGTGACAAAGAACTTTATCTTTATGCATGTTAGATTGGGTGTGTCCGATCTGGACCGCGGAACAAGTGTATTAGTTTGAAAACAGGAACATCTTGTTACGGTGCTATTGCATTACAATCAAAGTATGTCATCATTTGTTTCCCCCGATCAACAATATTAGTTAATTGCACTTTTGATTGTTGCTTTTGTAGTTTTTTTTTTGTTTTCTTGAAAGAAAAGACCTATCATTACATTTCAGCTATCTTGACCGCGATGGTAATGAATGAGCTCTTTGGCCAGTTTTGCTAATCGCTTGTTAAAGATTTTTGTACTGAGCGTATTTGTTTTATTCTATGCTAGCCGTTCTGTGTCACCCTTCACTGTACACAAATTGCTTGAAACATCTAATCCCGTAGGGGCACTATATCTCTGTTGATTAGAAGATTCTACAGTATGTTAAACTCAAGAACCTATACATGTTTTGAATAGACCAGATACAGTACGTAGTCGTCTGAGTGCAAAAAACAGAAACAAAATCAAGATATCCCATTGTTTTTTCTGTAGTAAATATTGCTTTGTAGGCCGGTTGCAAAGAGCTGCACTCCTGAATTAAACACGTGTTTAGCAGCGTTGAAGTACTTTTTAACATCAATTCATCAGGAGGAGCAGTTCTTCAGCTAAGTGTTTTATTGCCATTGAGAGCACTTAAGAAATTTATTTATGTTAAACAGTCCTGGGTTCAAACTGCTGAGATAATGCAGTAATGAGGAGGTGGTCTTGAATTTTAGGATTAAACCCTTCGTTCGTCTTTCTTTGTACAGGTGGCAGTAATGTGTCAAGGACTTGGCCTGAAACAATAGCACCTCTTTAGTTGCCCCAGAATGCAGTATAACGCAGGCTGTACTTACTTGTATAGACACAATGCAGCATCTGCTAGGCTTTTCCTGTAGGGTTTTTTTTTTCTGTATTGTACTGACAAATGTGTGGCTATCTATTTGTGCGTCTCTGTGTGGAAGGAGCAAGAAAAAGAGCAGGGGTGTAAAGTTACCTTACAACTGTGTGTGTGTGTGTGTGTGTGTGTGTGTGTGTGTGTGTGTGTGTGCGCGCATGCATTTGTTCCACGGGGCTCAAAAGCTGCCGGATTGTGTGCAGAACCCCGACAGTGTGGGGTCAACAGGGTCAAAGTGATGAATTTTTATGGCCCTGTTGCCTGTGTTTCAGCCCAGACCCGATTCTCCGTGCGCTGCACTGCCTCTGAAAGACAACCAAGCAGGGCAATTTGTTCTTCAGGGCCCAGGAGAATGAGCCCGAAGATGAGTTAAAAACTGGGGGGGGGGGGGGGGAAGCACAGGCCCTTTCCTGTGGTGACATCCCCACTCTGTTGTGCTGAGATGATTTGTGGCCTGTCCATTATCTGTCTTGGGGCAAATGTGCGTTTAACTGGGACCTAAAAGTTACAGGGGATAGAATAGCTCTTTTTGGAGGGGCATTTGTTTTTGAGAAGTTTTCCAGATGTTATATGCACCAGATAAATGGTTGCATTATCTTTGTGGCCAGTTTCATAAAGTTTCAACTACAGTCTTCACCGGGACTCTCACAGTGATGATGTCCTGGTGTAGTCAGGCTTAATATTAACTGCGGTGCCCACAATGGTATCAACTGATACAGAGAAAGTGGTTTGTGTGTCTTCCTAACTTGTTCAGTTTGTCTTACAGAAATACTAAAACCCAAGCAAAATGATGCGTGTTCTTAATCGGGGTTATACATTCTGATTCTTCAGAATTAGTTTTTGCTGGATTCAACTTGTAATTTCACTCTTTGTTGTAAGTGTGCATAATTCATAATAGGTCCAGGGATATGAGGGGCAAAAATATTTCAAATTCTAGATTAGTCATTAAATTTGTAACACAATATAAAACCGGACAGACTGTAGAATTAGCAGACATCTCAGCAGGAGTAGTGATGAGTTATGTTGTTCCATTTTTGGAAAAAAAAGGAAATTAAATATGATTCACATAAATGAATAATTTGACTGGAATGTGACAAAATAATCGTGTAATTTCTGTGGAACTGGCAAGGAGTTAAGAGTTAAGCATACTGAGAGTAGTTGGAAATATCTAAAATGTTTTTTAAATGGTGTAAAATATAAAAGGCAATATGTCTCAAACCAGTAATGTGCAATTCTTTGGTCATTGTTTTGTTGTTTATTACCATTTTATTGGATATAACCTTTTTCTTTGTCTGAACTTTTAAGAACTTTTAAAATGAAAAAGTTTTACTTTTGTGATAATGGGCTATTAGCCATAATTATGTAGTATTAGTCACTTCTGTAGGGTGCAGTATCAGTAAATGGTTTTTTTTTGTTATGAAGCATATAAACAACATATACTTTAAGTGTAATGTTTAAATTATTACTTTCTTTATGAATGTAGAATATTATTAAATTACATATTTAATTGATTTAGGGTTTCTGCTGCCTATGTAATAATAGGTGTTAATTTTATGTGAGCACTGTATTCTGTGTACCTTGGTTTTTGGCTTGTGTCAGTGCTGTGAGAATGGTGTTAAGTTTTAAATATATTTTTGAGGACTGCTGACTATTATTGTATGCTGTGTGAGAGACAACCCTCGTGTATTTGGAGGAATCAACTATGTCCCCACACAGTTTAGAATGTTAGTAAAGTAAATTATACGGATGAGAATTGCTTTGCCCTTTGTCTATAATACATATGTTCTCTTTGAAGTGTATAGATCAATGTGGGCTTTTCTTTTTTCTTCCTTGTTGGTGACAAAGATTATCCTGCAGCTCACATACAGATTGCTGTGACTGTTACCAGCGTAAAGGGAAACTTGCGTTTGACCAGTCCTCTAGCTGTCATTCAACCCTATTCCTCTCTACATCTGATCTTTGAGAAGAGGAACTTTGACTGTCCAAACAGGAATGGACATCCCAGAATCAGGGATAACATGCATTTCCAGCATCTCATGTAGCAGCTGATAACTCATAAATAACATATTTTAATATTCAATCCAAACAATTTAGTTATAATTGCATGTTTAGATATTTAGATTAATTCTTTGATTGACATGCCTCTCATCCTGTGTGAAAGGAACCAGTGTCTTTTCCAAGACACACATGTTGTCTAATATTTCTATATTAACTAGAGACAAGCTTCTGGGTTAGCTTGTGTCAGAATCAGTATTTGTGCTGGATTTTTTTTCTTTAAGTATACATGTTAATTTTCTTAGAGCATCTAGGTTTGGCATTGTGGCACATGTCTTGAGTTGATGATCATTGTGTAACTACAAGCATGGAGTTTCCATTCATTGTTCCGCATTAGGATTGTAATTTCTTGATGACTTGTCAGCCCAGCATAGGGTGTAGGTTGCTTTGCTGTTGTGAGTTGGTTTGACCTGCTAGTCCACACTCGTTGACTCGTCTTAATGTGATGTAGCATAAACTCTTTCTCAATAAATGTAGATGTATGAGTGATGTCACTCCTCTGAACAACTGGCTCTGGAGGAATACTTACTGATTTTTGTCCAAGAATTCTGAAATATATTTGATATTGTGTTATTTCTGCTTTCTGCCAAATGCAAAATTTCCTTCTAGCCGAGTTATGTTTTTAATTTAAAGTAATAGTTTGAATTATATTGAAAAATCACTGTAGTTGAAAACTGTGTGTGTGTGTGTGTGTGGGGGGGGGGGGGTCATACAAGACTCAGAAGCATCATAGGGGAAGCCCAGAATGCAAATTCAGCTGCTGCATTGTAAACTTAAAGTACGAGCTCATGGGCTTCAGCTTTGAGAAGCAGTAAAAGTGGTAAAAGCCCCGGAGGGAACAGAGAGAGAGGGTGTCCATCAACAGTGACAAGTAACTGTGACCCCCACCGTCCAACTATCAAGCAACATTTGGCAGGGGTTTCAGCCACTGGATTATAAGAATAATTTTAACATGAATAGAGAAACCATTTCTGTACCCTAAAACTATAGTATTTCATTTAAATAAGCTGTGTATTTGGCACTCAGACCCAGACTGAATTAGCAAGAGATTTCTGGTTGGCTGATTTTTGGATTTGTGATGCTGACAGGAGAGATTCTGAAAAGAATTTATAAAAAAGACAAATGCCCATAAAAGTTGGTAATTTGAAAGATTAATTTGAATAATATGCCTTTTCCCACTCTCTGCAACATTGTCGAAGATGTGGACTGTAACCTGCTTTACTTTGCAGCAAAATAGCTATTGCTGCTAGCTAGCCTTCACTGTTACGTATTTTACAATAGAAAAATGAATTTCCTGAATTGCTGTCTCTACCGGGGTGGCAACAATGACATTTTGACAGGAAAAGTAACTCTGCCTTGCCCTTTTTTAGCTCCTTCTTTGGCCTATTCATCGCAGAAAGCTGCTTAAACGCACTTAAGCGCATTTGCATTTGGATACCCGGGAACCATATTGACCCTGCGTTTGGAGGGTCTAAACGAGTGAAAGATGGAGCGATTTGTTAGGTCTTTAGAAACCAGCTCAAGAGACTGGGAGGCTTGTTCCACTTTAAGTTTCTCTGGGTGTTTGTTCTAATCTGGTGTGCCGTTTCGGGAAAGCAGGACTGATTTGTGACATTTTAGTCTAAAGACCTTTTTCCTGTTATATTGGCTTGACCTGATTAACTAATCTGTGCTTTGAATTTAAATCAGCCGGTATACCCGCGGCGTGGTATGGGAACCACTGGCTGGCGGATTATCTCATTCAACTGTCTTCAAACACAGATGGTCAAATGTTTAACTAATTGTTAAGAGAGTCTACAAAAGGGAATTTAACCATGCACATGGTTCTTAAGGTCAAGACGTATTGCAAAATGTGGGGAGTGAAACGAAAGGGAAGTTTTTGTGGTTTGTCCGAACGATTAAAATGTATATGCATCAATGTAGAAACAAATGTGTTTATGTTTGTTTGGAGTGATGGGTAACATGAAGAAACATGCCCCCTCCCTTAACTCCTCCCTCGTCTGAAGCTGGCTGACTGACATCATATGGGTTAAGGTCGGAATGTGAATGTGGTTGCAGCACAGAACAGTATTTGTTGGGTGTGAGTGACTGTTTGTTTTGCCTGTTTTACAGATGTGTCTGTTTTATTTGTCCGTCAAGCCTTTTTTTTGAAAGTGTATGAGGACAGAGATTTTGCTTTACGAAACTTCAGTGCCATAACTTTTTATCGGAGTTTGTCGCTATTATGCTAAATCAGCCGTCATTAATTGGCAAACTTAAATGGTTTAGTTCTCCTTGGCTGTTAATCACTAATAATTTGCTGATATCTTATTCTGATCTCCCTCAGAGGTTATGCTCCTCAGCCACTATGCAGACTGTCCGAGCTGCTGACACCAACGAAGTAGACAAGCTAATATTCAGAGAGGTGGACAATGATCGAAAGGTAAACTGCATGCGTTTTACTTTGTCTCGAACGAACACACACGCAAATAAATATATCATATGGGTTAAGGTCAGATATATATATCTCATATCTTTGGGGAGACGATCCATTCATTTCTATGAGAAAACCCCTAATCCCAACACTGACAACCTTAACCCTACCCAGCCCTAACCTTAACCACAACTAAACCAAACAAAATACAAGACTTTTTAGGTATTTAATTGCAGTCACGGATTTTTCGAAAATTGAGTTTCCACACAATGTAATATACAGACATCCCTCACTTAATGACCTACCTGTCTAACAACCACACGGACCAGCTGTCAGTCGGTATTGTATGCGGTACGAGAACTTTGGTCATGGAAATGGCAGCATAGCATCTCACTGTCAAGCATCTCATCTCGCATCACCCTTTCTCAGCCTGTCACCTTGCCACAGTAACTCAGTATTCACAACACTGGCATTCGAAATCTCCAAGACTACATATTTGACCTATAAATTTATACTTTACAGCACCCTATAGTAGAACATGTCAGCAAAAATAAATAAAATAAATAAAAAAGATTACCTGCTACCTGTAAACATTTATAAATATACTAAAAATTTTATAAATGGTGCGAATGTGACATTAAAAGAATATCTAAAGATTGTTGACAGAAGCCTACTACCAGTACAATACATTTGAAATATCAGTAACAGGCGGCTCGTCACCTATTTACCAAATACGGAAGAAATGTGTTACATTGGGAATGAAAATACTTTCATCTAACAGTAATCCACCTCATCAGGCCAAAATGATAACTCACATTTATGGTATACCTGACATAACTATCCAGACTAAGGAGATTCTGATATGTTACTAATGACAGATGATGTAGTGGTACAAATCCATTGTGGGGGGAAAAAAACAAACCTTACAAGGAGTTATAATGTTTTATTAAATTACTACTAATAACTGTTTTGTTAAATGCATACCTGTTTTATTAAATAACTACTAATAATTTTTTAAATACAGCAGAAAGATCCTTTATTAACGATCAAAAAGATTGAACACTGTGTAGCCAAAAGATTCTGTAATTGATGAACCCTATATTTTCCTTCTTCCTATTCAGGTTGTACTTCAACTCGAAAAGAAGCTTTTTAATTATATTAATCAAGATGTTTTCCGGGAAAACAATGGAACACAGGTAAGATCACATAGTTTCTTAAATCTGCTATATTTATTTAATAACATTTATTAAAATTTTTCCTAAAATGGCTTTAAATAATTTAAAAATAATTTTATAGCCTGACGTGTATGGATTTTTTTTTTCTCTCCAAGGGATGTAAACATTTTTCACCTTTCATTGTGAGTGAATGAGATGTTCAGCAAACTTAAGCTTTCCTAGCAACAACCTGTCACAACCATTAAAGAGGTGACCTGTCTCTGCACTGCTCCCAAATAGCCAGTGGCAAAATCTCAGATTAGATTTTCTGGACTGTCTATAATGAAACACATCTTTTTATACTCCTAGTTGCAGCTCTAGCTCTACACTGCTATAGTCGCAAATTTACTCTGCCTTGGAGGGGAAGGAAAAAATAAAAACAGAAGCTGGTCTTTTAACGATTGCAGTGTACGCGTTTTTCACTGTGTACATAATGCAAATGTGCCTAAGCGCCCATGATCTCCTGGCCTCTTTGGTCTCTCACTTAAGGATCCTCATGATTTTACTTCGCAGGCAGCCTGGAGGAGAAGGTGTTCCTCCAGATTGACTGTGCACAGAAAGATAAATGGGATAATGAGGCATCAGAGATAATCTAATCGTCATGGTCTAGTTAAACACACAGTGTTGTGATCCTTATGAAACAAACTACCTTTCTAAGAGGATAAATGTCCCTCTTCACCCAGCTCAAAAAAAAGAAAAAAAATGATTCCTTGGCATCCTTCATCAAGTAGTAGACTGGTACCAGCTTGACAGAAATTTAATTCCAGCTAGCTCTCGAAAATAATTATTGTACTTTGAGAGGAGTAATCATTGGTCGGGACATGATTGAATGTGTCCATGCCTATTGACTTTTCTTATGATTTATAGGTTTGTTTAGTCGATATTCCCATCGAAATTGTATAATTAATTATCCGCGCGGCTGTCAGGCCGGGAGGATGGAGAGCCCTGATGAGTATTTGGGAAGATTAAATTTCGCTGGCCGCGGCATCGCGGACGAGCTGCGAGCGATGGGGCTCGCAGGGGTCCGCCAGCGCACGGGCCCGGCGACTAGCCGCGCGCGGCCCAGCCTCCCACCTGTCTTCTTCGCCACGATTGATTTTGTTACAGTATCTCTTTATTTTAACTTTATCTGTGTGGTGTCTGCATGGGTGCAAGCCGGGCTTGCCTACCGCGGAGTGATGAACCTTCCTGTCACCGTAGCTTCTCTTACTCATGCTCCCAACGTACATCCGAGACCACTCAAGCGGCCAGAGGAAGGGGGGGAAAAATAGCTCAGCTTCGTCGATATTTTACCTGTCAAAGATCTTAAGTGGAAATACGGCAGCAATCTAAATAAAATCTGACCTTACTGAGAAATATACAACAACTCTATCGTGTAGTAAGTGTAATGGTAGGGCATACAACTTTGTAACGCTGCAGTAATCTTGTTTATCTTGTAAGAGTATTGATTAGTATCTTAAATAACAGCTATACTCATAGTAGGTATCTGACAGGGCTTTGATCTTATTCATCTGTATATCGGCTTGTGACTTTTTTTTTTTGCACATGGATTGAGCCCTATAATGGAATGAAATTGCTATGTAGGTAAAAAATTAAGCATGTTCTGCAAGCGGAGCAGTAACTAATAGTGATATTATTCAGTAACTAATAGCGATATTCAGAGGAGAAATTCTCCTTTGAGTCTTTTGGGAGGGATGTTTGCTTGGATTGAACCTGTCACCCTTCAGCCAATTGCAGCCAAAACTGCCCTGTACTGCTGCACAAAATAATGAACATCTCATAAAAGAAGGAAAATATGGCTTTGCAATGAAAGGAAAGAGTGAAGTCAAAAATAAAATTAAACGACCTTTCAACTCTGTCTTTATTGATGGCTTTTAATGCCAGCAGATGACATCAGGAGGGTATTTGACAAGTTATAAATCAAAGCACAATTATGGCTGTGGACAGTTTGGCAGGCCAGGTCAGGGAAACAGTCAGCAATGAAGCTTTTTATACCTTTTACCCTCAACAAATTCCCTTTATCCACAATCCAACCTGCTTTGATTTAGGACTCCCTGTTTATTGAAGTGTAGTGGGAATTTTGACCAAATACTAATTCTCACTGCATTTAAAATTGTTTTTTTTTTTTTCCTGTTCACCCTTGCCCGCGCTTCTCCCAGAGTTTCGACCACTCCAGTAGGGAACTTCAAGGTCATTTCCAGCTGATAAACTACCACCACTTTATGCTGCAATGAGCCCTTGAACCCATATAAGCAGTGATTTTACTGCTGACCTATCAGACCAGCAAATCATTATGCTTAATTGACCCAAGATGAAATGTAGTGTGAAATTTCAGCCCCTGGGTTTTCCAGTCACCCTAAATGAATTACTCAACATTCACTTAAGATGGAAACACATCACAGGAACACAAATAGTGTTGGCACTGTTGTTTGTTGTTTTTCTTCCTGTTTTTTTCCTTGTTTTTTTTTCTTATTGCCAGCTGGCTTTTAATTTAGGATGTGTACTGGGTAAGGTATTTACACTCATGCACATATGTTGTGTTCTCGGCCATAAATGGTAGCCGTGGACATTTTGGGAGGGGGGGGGGGGGCACATATCTCTGCACGCCCGTGCTGTGCAGCGTCCCTTAACCCCATTTCTCATTCACGGCCTGCAAAGTCTCCCGTGACCCCAGCAGCCCGAGTTTGATGAATGCTGTAGATCTGCCCTCTTGAACCTCAAACCTCTGTCTGTAAACTGCAGCTCCTCCAGACTGGCTGATCATGACTTTGCTCTCTCCACCAGCAATGGTTACGGATGTGCTTTCCACTTCCCACGCACATGCACACAAGCGCATACTAGTTTGCTGGTATGAGTAATATATGCGTAGTTGCACACCGTATCCACATTTGACCCCAGACAGAGACGTCGAGACATTTGATGGATGGAGTTTGTTCATTATAAGCCGTGCCGTGCTTCTTATTTTTGGTTAGCGGGGATAGTTGGTTTGGTTAGTGGTGATGATGATGTCATTGTTAACCGGTGTAATATACTGTGTGGGTAGGACAAGATAATTATTCTTTTATTCAAATTACCTCTATAAACAACAATAAATTATTGACCATAATTTACTATGACATCAGTATATTTCAAAGAAATAATTCATGCTTAAAGTAACACAGCAAATTTTACTCCAGCTTTAATAGGTTTTAAACCAAGTCACAGACATGTGCTATAATACAAACCAGAGCATGGATGCCCTGGCAGATTCAGGGGGACCAACACATTTCTGGGGCCCTTAAATATGTGACAGCGGACAGGGGCCCCAAGGTGACTTTTTGTCAGGGAATTTCTAGCTCCACCCCTGCAAGTAACATTTAAATGCATTAACATAAATTGAATCTGAAGTGTTTGTGAAAAATAAAGATTTATGTTATATTGTGTGGTTCTGGTTAATGCTTATTCCGAGAAAATTCGTGGTACCTTCTGAGCGTCTTAGCTGTACATCGCTTTGAGTTTTTCATTTGACATGCTGTCATGAGTCACATTGTCTTCTACACTATATTTCATGTCACAAAGAGAGTTAGATAAAGAATGTGTGTAATGAATTGTGCCCGTGTCTTCATCGGGTAGGTCCTCCTGTATTTGCATTGCTTTATTAATGATCCGGCTGCCCGGCTGGTGGGCAGCATGGACAGGCTCATCTTGCTTGTCCCCTGATACCCGCCGGTCTTGTGGGAATGCAGTGATCCAGGTGTTTCACTTACCTGTGCTTCTTATAGATAATTAATGTGTACAAGAAACTGCTAATTGCACTTTTCACTAATGATTTATGAGGTTTGTGAAGCTGCGTGGGGGGGGGGGATTGGCTATAAGAGACAGCGAGAGAGATAGAGGCGTCATCTTATACCTGAGCACTTGCCATTACTGCAATCAGAAATCTACACAGCTGGGAGGTGAGACATGATTGATGGAAAGTGGGAAAACAGCCACAGTCTTTGTGATGAGGGTTAAGGAAGGCCCATCCCTTGACTTCCTCACTTGGCATGAGACTGCAGGAGACCTTCACGGCGCCAATACAACACACGCCAACGCACATTTACATGTGTGAGAATATTTCACACCACAAATAACCCATATCATACTATGGGACAGCTTACAATTATACCTTCTTTTTTTTACCTCTTTTGCAGCTTTTAGAGTTTGACAAAGAGCTGTCTGTGTATAAGGAAAGGCTGCACGAACTGGAGATCTCATTTCCTCCAAGGTATGGAACCAAGTACAAATGTTTCAATGATATTAATCCAGTGTATGTGTGTTTGTAACTCAAATACTGCACATCATACTAGCAGTCATTATTACATAGGTTTATATAAACTTTGTATAAATTTAAATTGCCTTGCAGTTTTCATTTGTGTACATTGTGTAATTATTTATGTGTGAATTGATTGCACATTGGCATATCTTTTTCCTCTTTTTGCCCATGAGAGCAAAATGTATTTTTTTTGTCTCCAAAACTTTGAGTACTTTTGAAATTAGTAGGTTTGAACTGATTTTCATATTTCAAAAAGCTATCGGTAATTTAGAAAAGCATCAACAGAAATACATCTTTAAATTCTATCCAAAAGCTATATTCTTCCATTAAGAATCTGAAAGTGGTATTTGCACATGTTTCTAAAAACTGACAAATTTTCCAGTTGCCATTAACCTCCCGTTGTTCAGGCTCTGGTGTCCGTCTGCAACATCGAGGCTTAACTGAACATAACAATTCGTACGTGGTGGAAAATTACACTGCCGCCTACAGTGGAGAGAATTCTACTTTCTCCTACTCCTCAAACAAATGAATTTGCAATTAGCCCTTTCAAAAATCCAGTGCAAACAAATGATTACGTGGAATATGTTTTGGAGCTGGTGTGATAATGGCAGTTGACCTTTGGCGCCAGTAGTGACTCAATCACTGCAGATAATGAAAAGCTGTAATCAAACAATAATCGCTTGATAAACTGCAGTCGTGGCGAAGTGTGTTTGTGGGGGGGGGGGGATGTGGCGGGTGTAGGGGGTCAAGGTTCTGGCAGCCGTGCAGTGCTTTAAAATAGCTGCTTGTCTTAATCACAGCACTGATTTACATCGCTTTACATAAATGACATTTGGATTCATTTTCATTTTACATCTGCCCCCCCCCACAGGCGCATAACAGTAATCTATTAACCTATTTAATAATAGCGTTTCAGAACATGGAGTAACGTAATCCAGCTGTATTAATGAAACATTAATTAGATAGTAGAGAACACTTTATGTATAATTTGAAAAATAAGTATACTCCAAGAGAAGTCCGTGATCATACGTAGCCATTATGGTTCACACAAGATTTTTTTTGTTAAGTTAATTTTTTGTTATGTCAAGTTTTTCTGAGGAGAGACCTCTCCGTATATACACCGCAATTTCTACATTTCTCATAGAGCAAAACTTCCCTTTCTTATGTTTAATAAACACCCACACTTAGGAGTCTTATTGAATATACTGGCTTCTCCACATCCCTCGGCCCTGTAACACATTTAAACTACTTCTGGAATGTTGAAATATTATCCCGACATAGTTAGTGACCCATATTGGCTTTTCTTGAATGCATCAGTACGTACATGAATGTGATGTGTTGTTTTCTCATTTTCTCCACATTACAATTGATTTAAGAGAGAAAGCAGACAAAATTATAGTATGCTAGATTCGATCTATCTATCTCTGTCTGTCATCGTAATCTTTTCTAAGCTATATGATTCTGTCTCCATTGAATAAAAGCCTGTTTTTCTGGTTGACCTACTCAGGAAGCTTCTCATAACTCATATGACCTTTGTTGTTGAGTCCAGATTAAGATGGCTGTAATTATTTTGCCTCACTTGTGGGCCAGCGCAGTGGCAAGGCTGTTAGGGTGCGACATTTCCGTGCACGGCGTTCGCCTTTAAAGAACGTGCTACAGATTGTAAATTCATATTGTGCGCTACAGAGAGGTCGTGTGTCAGGGTGAGCCGTGACAGCGCTACACCTACACACCAGCGTGTGGAATTTGGCTTTCTGACGCGAGCTGCGTCTCTGGAGCCAACCTGCCGCGCCGGAGTGGCAGGACACTGATCGACTGTGGCGTGCTGGGAGAGAGCATAGGATGCCCGCTTTGTTTTCGGTAAGATTGACGACTATACAAAACCGCCACTTGGGTGACTTGGAAAGCGTGGAGTTAGTGTGAACTAATATGGTACTCCTGACGAGCTTGTTGAGAAAGGGGACTTGTAGCTGTAGGGTGTCAGAGAGCCCTTTGCCTGCATTTCTTATCTTCAAGACCAAGTTAACGTGAAGTAGGAAAGAGTGGAAGCAGGGAGACAGTCCAGTAGAATGAGTGACTTCATTCCCGCGTCTCTGTTTGCCAAGTCTGGACAGGCAGAGGGGGTTGGAAAAGGATTGATATATAGTTGTCTCTTCACCGTTTGCTAAAGCTGCCAGAGACCAACAGGGCTTCTTTGACATATATTTTCTAAACTACATGAGCCTATGATGATTGTCCAAATACCACTGTGCAAAGAAAACATCCACTCTTGGTTTGTAACCTTGTTTCCAAAAGTCAAACCCAAGGACTGCGCCCTCTAGTGGGCCACAACTTAAGTGCATTAGTGTTCTTTTGATCTGTTAAGCAAATACATAATGTTTTGCATCACGGACCAAAAAGTGACTTTCCAGTATCAAATGTATAAAATGAAAGTGAAACGTTAAACACTAGTTATTTGGATTGCTGGCCAGACAGATGGATGGATTTGGAGCAGAATTATGAAAACGGATATGCAGCACGACAGGCTTGTGTCTCTAAGTTGTTCAGTTCGGTCTGTCCAAAAAACATCCCTGATTGTTCGCTTGAGTGTAGAATAGTTCAGCTGTTATCTCCTTACGACCATCAATGTTATGAGAGCATCAGTCAGTACAGGCACTTGGTAATTGGTAATGGTTATAAAGTATTAATTATTGTCACATGCAGATAGCAGCAAGGGCTGACAGATTACTATGCGTATGTGTCTTGTCAACTTATCCTGACTTTTAGTGAATGGAACCCTCTGTGTGAGCATCTAGTAGGATGATTTAAATGCACAGTAGGGACCTCTTTAGAAACATTTCATTCAGTGCAGATCTTTTCTCAGGGAGTGATATTTTTACGCGTCTTTTAAGATTCAATGCTAGGGTCTAAGTAATGTTAATAAAACACATAATGTAACAAATTTAGTTATAATCTGAATGCATGTGACGTCTGAAAATGGCAGCAAATCTGATTATTGGGCATTGTGATAGAATCGTGCACGTTATATATCAGGAACTGGCTTATTTATAACTGTTAAGGGTCACTGTAAATGGCAGGATAGGCAGAAGGGAAAATGCTTTGATGACGGCATTAATTTGAGCCGAAGGGGTCGGATTGGCTTTATACCAGTTCACCCAACTGGGAGTCATGAGCTTAGCCCGTCACTGCCCCACCTTAGCTCTCACCTCGCAGTCTTCACTCAGTATCTCCTATCTCTCCTCCTTCCCCTTGTATTCACAAGTTTATATTGCCCTCATTAAATAGAGTATTTCTCAATGGAACACTGTTTGACTTGTCACTTATTTGTCATTATATAGTACAAGATAAGACTGCTTAACTGTTAGATAATGAATGTTGACCAGAGACTTGGCTTGAGTCATTTTCCCTTGGGCTGTTAGTTTGCTAGGGACAAAGTGCTATGCCAGCTTGACTTCCTGTGCTGGCTGGGGAAACAATCGCACATGGGTATCTGGAGTTTTTGCTAAACCGCCCAGATATTTAAACAAGCACATCCAATGGCTGAGACTAAAGGTTACTACAACTTTATGGCGTTTAGTAGACATTCTGCTAACACGCCCTACGATAGTTAACTTTACTCATTTATATCATTGGACGTGTACCTACTCAAGCAAGTTAGGCTGATTTCTCAAAAGCATAACAATTGCACTCTAAACTTGTACCGGAAATCCATCAGCCTCAAGTTAAACTATTTAAACTGGTATGTTACCTTTTAACATACTGGTTATACATTCTTTAAAAGTAGTATGATTTTTCCTTCTATAAAAAGGGGCTGGCATGATTGAAGACGAACTAATTATAGCTCCCAGATATAAGTGCGTTAATTCGTAGCTCCTGGTGCTCTGGTTAAAAAAAAAAAAAAAAAACTCATTCTGAAATGATACATTGTAGCCGTTTGAGAAGCTGCCCATTGTGCTACCCTGGTGACAGCGCTTGGTGGTGAAACACACCATATATGCATGGAAATATTTTCAGAAACACAGAGCCCTGATGTACAGGTGGGCAATTGTTGTGTTTATCAGCTCTGCCCATTAATTACTGTAATTACTCTTGCTTCGGGTAATATGGGCCCGATAGGAACTGACGGCTTTCAGACTTCACACCCACCTTCTAAGTTTGCTCTCAGATAAGTTTGTGAGTGCACTAATCAGGCGCATTAATCATGTTGCTGAAAGCGCCACTCTATTGTTTGTCGTTGCATTAAGGCTGTCATGTAATCTAGCGTGATGTCGTCAGGGGAAATGTGACTGCCTGCACATCTGCGCTGTGCTCTGTCCCTCTGGTCATCAAGTGAAGAAGGACTAGAGTATCATGGCAGGCAAGGTGCATCCTATGTCTTTAAAAAAAAAAAAAAAAAAACTGTTTTGGAATTTAGTTTAGTGTTCCGGTGCTTCTCCCAATCCCACCTTGGAATTCTGTCTGTCATTGTCAGCATGAGCTGATTCACAGATAATGCTAGATGTTTCTTGGTCAAATAATTATTTAAAGAATCTTTTCTGTATTCACCATACTGCTAGAATGGTTTCTGTTCTAAGCTGCTCATAAATGTCTGGTTTATCTTAATTGCCAAAAAATGCAAAACATGGGCATCAATTTAAAAATCCCATTATGATTCCATTATTAAATCTTTAATTTTTCCCTGTACAATTGCTGATTTTAAATCACAGCTTGAATTTATTTGCATGGTTAGTTAAGCCTTTTGCCTAGTTTTCATACACTGTTTTGTTATTGTACTGTAACTGATGGAACTTTCATTATTAAGTTCTGTCATATTAAGTCCGTCACTGTTATTGCCTGCAAATCACTTACCCATTCTAACGAATCATTCCTGAATCTGTTGTGATGCTGATGTGACGGTTGTTTCTCTCTTCCTGTGCAGGCTATTGTTTCACAATCAACTTTGTGCATTGAACTCTCCCAAGTTTTTTTACAGCAGTGTTGTTATTTTTTTTTATAATGGCACTATACAAAATACAAATTAGTTTAAACGTGGTCATTTTGCACTTTAGTGTTTTGAGCCGAACTGGCAAACTGCAGTTACTGGGCAGTATCGAAGTAGCCTGGTCAGTTCCTTCTCCCTGTTATGGTTCAGTAGGCAGGGAAGCCCCGTTACCGTCTGTGCTGTTTTGTGGGACGTCAGGCACACATGGTGCATAGGAATAATTTTCAGCACAGGATCAGTGGGGAAAACAGTAATTATACTGTTGTCTTTAGTGCCTCTTTTGAAAAAGCTTGGTGATTGGAATTGTTCAAAAACCTAGATGTCTATATTGATATCTTTGCATATTTTGTCAAATTATAAAAAAAATATAATAATAATTTATGGAAAATATATTTTCGAAACAATTCAGATGTTTCCAGTTGTCCAGTTCTCAAAGCGACACTTTTCCTACATGCATGTCTCTCAGTCTTATTTACTGATTCTTTTCCTTATTGAAGCACAAGTCTTTAAAGTTGCATCACAGACCAGTTTTGCATCATGTCTGAAATTCAACCAATTTTTTCCCGTCGTGCATGGGTTCATCAAATTCTCTTCAGAGGTGTAGCAGTATCATGTCATTAAAGCCTTCGGAAGCCTTCGAGAGGCTCAGCCTCATGAAGAACGCAGCGCCTCGATGAGGATGTTCTTCCATTTTCTGTCCTTCTTCACTCCCTCTTATCTCTGTTCTACTGTACCTCTTCCTTTTCTCCCGCATCTGCCTTCTGTCCCACTCTACCGTTTGCTCTATTCTTCTCTTTCGCCTTCATCCTGAGGATCAGTTTAACCGCTCTTTACAATTAGCAGCTTTTCCAGATGCTGGAGGTGCAGTTAATGCTAATTGGAACTGCTAGTCTTGTAAGTCAGCCTCCCCGGTCCCTGCGCACTCGCCTGAGAGGGGGGGGGCGGCTGTGCGCCCGCATATCGGAGCCGGCTTACCTCCTCGGAAACCATTCACCTACCCTTATGTAGACCCTTCACCTCCGTGTGATCATGGTCACTATGGCACGACTATAACATTTTCTATGGAGCAGCTGTTAAGCAAGTTGAATCTTAACTACATCGTTTGCCAGTCAGTTCACCTCACTGATTTCCTTTATATTATTCGGACTAGATGGCCTCTATCCCCATCGCTGATGCATGGATATCGGACTGCAAAAGGACCTGATAATGGGTGATCGCCGTAGCAGGAGCTTTATAGGAGTGTTAATGCGTGAACTAATTAGCTCCTGATTTTTTGAAAGGATCTAGGAAAAACTTGTTGGATCTGACACTTTTGCATAACTCTGTCGCCTCACACCTCCTGGATTGGGGGTTTGAATTCTGCCTCTGCTTTCTGTTTGGAGTTTACAGACTCCCTATATTTTGTGGGTTTTGTCTAGGGCAGGGTTCTTCAAATCTGGACCTCGATTCCAAATCCAGGCCTTGTTTTCAGTTGTCCCAGGTGGTTAGTTTAATAATTACTGATTCTGATTGGTCAGAGGCTTCACACCTGACTGACAGGTAAAGAAAGGCTGGAAAACCAGCAGTTCTCGGACCTCGGGGACCGTGATTTGAATAACCCTGGTCTAGGGGTAACAATTCATCGATTCTAATGGAAATATTGATTGCTGAGGCCACTAGACGATTTATTTAACTCGACAATTCATATCATTAAATGATGTGCTGAAACGCTGCCAAAAAATTGGTGAAAAAAATCTCTTGCAAGAAGCAATCTAGATACTCACTTTTGGTACATTACAGTACATTGCATGTAGTTTAGTGCATTCGTGTTCTTATGTGTTCAGAGAGTAAGTTATACATATCCAGACATAGGTTTTTGTTGTTAAAAATATAAAACAGAATGTTTCCTGTGCAGGCATTGTTTCCGTTTTTGAGACATGTATGTTTTTTCAACATATTCTATTGTTAAAATGAAAGATTAAACATTTATTAAGTCTTTTTGATTTCAAATTCCATTAAAATCAGCTTCTTTCCCGGCATTGAAAATATTGATCAAGATTACTGAATTTGATCATATTATATCGCAGAAACATTTTAGATATCACCAGATATCAAATAAATCCCTAACCCCAAATCTTGTCCAGGTACATCAGTTTTTTTTCCTGCAGTCCAAAGAAATGCAGTTAGTCTAGCTGGGGGTCTCTAAATTGCCCATGGTGTATGTGCCCAGTGATGGACTGGCGTCCCGTCCAGGGTCTGCCCCAGCCCTGTGCCCTCCGCTGCCTGGGATCGACTTTAAGCTTCTCCTGCAACCCTGATCCGGATAAGTGGTTGGAAGATGAATGAATGGATAGATGGATGTATTTTTGAACACTTTATTCCTTATCTGTGTCCCCTAGCACATATATTTAACAAACAAGCATTTATACAGTTATTCAGACAGTGTGAAACACCCTAGTCTGCTGAAGCACTAGAGTAGTTAATTTGATTGTCGTCATTCAGATCCATTTTAGCTCAATGAGATAGAGTTATGAATTGGATTTTCAATAATGTAAATCCATTTTGGCTTCGGTAGGTGTAGAAAGAACTTAAATCACTGAATTGTTCCTTCCATTTCCAATACAGCCTCTCTTGGATATTTGCCATAGCCCTAATCTCTTTTCGATGGCAGCGAATCCTACACACTGGCTTATCACAGCTGCATCTCCCACCTCTGCTTTCTGCACCGGGTCACAGAGCCAGCAGACCCTCACACTCTCTCCTTTATCATAGTTTTTTTTTTTTTTTTTTTTTAAAAATACTGACTCTGGTTTCTTGAATATTGGTTATGATTTACTTTTCTGTCTTTGCGAAATGTCTGTTTTTAAAAAAATATATTTTGGTCGTATAGAAATGTTGTTGTTTCGTAACCAGTTACCCATACAGTGAAGATGCCAGTCAGGGAAAGCAGTACATGAACACTCGCTGCCCTGCCTGGTGCGACCGCATCCTGATGTCCGCCTCGGCCAAGGATTTGGTTTTAAAGGTAAGTTACCAGAGATGTGGTTCCAAATCTGGCATAGACGTTTCCTTTGACCCTCCCCCCCCCCCCCACCAGGAATGCTTTTTTTCTTGCCAGTATGAGCTGGAATTTTCATATCAAATTTGATTATAACTGCTAAAAATTTTGTGCTTTTATTGCACAAAACAGCATTTGGTTTAGGCTTTTATTTGTTAATTAAAGAGAAGATTTTAATGTTAACCTCCCAGGTCCCTAAAATGACACATCATAGCACTTAATGTGGTTTACATGGTTTGGTCTTAGTCATGTGTAATGCACAATTGCATATTGTAACTTTTTTAAAAACATTGAAAGTCCATTTCATTAACGAACAATGACTAATAAAATAATAAATGTTAATGTCCATTATTAACTGCTGGAGTGCAGAGCTATTACAATATAACTGCAGCTCTAACGTGGATTTTAGTTTTTGTTTGGTTTAGGCATGAACTGGAAGGAAAATGGTCTACAGTGGGCAGAAACATTTTGATTCTGAAAAATAGGCTTCAACTAGTCTACACAATAAACAAACAGCAGTCGTCCTAACTTCAGTGCTGGATTCAGTTGAAGGTGTCTTTCTGAGATGGTGGTCCGGTAGAGTTATTTAATTTTAAACCTCTTTAAACTGAAGTGAAAGTTGTTGTCTTATACCAGTTCTAACAGTTTTTAGACTTTGTACATAATCTAGTAGGTCTCTTAGATATTTGTTTTGATAGTTGTGTATCTTGTGCAATTTCATCCACTGGGTGTATTGGCCCCATGTTTGGAAGACCCCTGTAAATCGTGTACTGGGTCTCTCCATTTTTTAACGTCACTTCAGAGTATATCAGATATTGGCTTGTGTAAGTTTTGCATGGCCATATATATATATGATATAATATATGATATTTGGTAAATAAAATTTCGTCCAAAATGAAATACAATATATTTCCTGCTTGCATTTGACTTCTTGCAGTTATTTGTTTCTTGCTCTTGCCTTTTATATTATAAATTCCATTTATGGAATTTATAATAGAAATCCCATAATTATAACAACAGTGATGAGAAATGCTTTTTTGGCTGGACCTGGTGAAACTTGCAGTGAGTTTGTCTCCCTAAATTTCCATCCATGCTTACACGAATTTAACCGGCCTCTGATCTACATTTGTTTGTTGAATTTGCCTCGGTAGGTAATTTGGCTTTCACTCCGTCAGTGACGCTCTCCAAATTGTAGTGGATGTTGGGACTCTCCATCGCTCAATACCCATCTGTCCCTCCCTCTCCCTCCTCCTCCTTTTCTATCTTTGTCTATCCATCTTATTCTCTCTCAGCTCCGCCAGCCCCACAGATGGAGATACGGCATCTGTGAATATTCATATGCGGAGATAAGCTGAGTCCACATAGGCAGTACATATCCAGGCTCTCATTGAGTGCCAGTTGTGTGTATGAGCACCGTGGCCCGGGAGAACTCTGATTTCTTTAGCTCTAGAAACTACTCTCCCCCCCGTTTCCTATTACTGAAAGTCAACAACGTCACAGATCCAAACTGGCATTGTACGCTCAGACAAGTCTTTCTAGCCCAGATCCATCCAACATGCATACAGATCTGCAACCTTGTTTAACGGCCCAGCATTATGAACACATGAACGTCGTGCTTGATTCTGTTGGATGGTTGTGTCATCTGTTTCTGTGTTTTCTTTAACGAACTCAAGAATGAACTTACGATGTGATTCTTGTGGAATTAAAAAAAAATAATTCTGCACACCAAGAAAACCACAGCATTTGTTTTTTATACACATAAAATAAACAAACATATTGATGATGAAATGTAAGTTGTTTACCATGCTTTAGACTTGGTAGTGATGAATTCATAATGCAACAATGTGTACACTTTAGCCAGCACAAATTAGGTGGTAATAAGATTAGTTATCAGTAACTACATTAAATATTACATTCGGAGCTTCTGAAATAACACTGTGACACTTCATTGCATATACTTTTGACTATGTGTATCAGTATTTTTAATGAAGTTTAAATTGTGGCATTTTTAAAATCTGTTTTCTAGGTTATTTTTGAATTATGACATAATTGTTGCATATAACGACATTCTGCACTATAGAATACCAGTTGACTATTACTTGAAATTGCCAGGTAAAGTTAAATGATGTTAAAGCTAGCTGTTAGGCTAACAGTATAAGAATTTTTTTATGATATTTTGATATATATTTGAAAATAAATTACAGCTCAGTATTAATGTTACTAAACTGGAAGCTAAATAACCTGTTATCTGATCATTACATTTTTTTCATTAAAACATTTAGCAGATAGTTTGACCTCTGTGGCGATTGGAATATTCTTAAAGCAGTAGTACATAGTGGCATTTTTACGCATAAATATCTTGTACATATGGATCCTGTTCATATGTAAATTAATTACTGGCTCACTGAGTATTTTCCTTATCCTCCTATTAGTGTTAGCTATATCCGGTAAAACTTGAATATTAAATTGTCAGTAAGCAACTTTAAACAAAAAATAGAAAAAGATGATTTAAAAAAATTGAGTTACACGCATATATTACTTAACTCAGTAATATCCGTTTTTGTCTGTTAATTGTTGATAATAGTGGGTCCAACCTAAGCTTATTTTTTTTTTTTTTTAAATCCCCTAATGTGTGAATCTCCACAGATGAGCTTACGGGGCACTGAGCGTCGACGCAGACACAAGGCGCCACAGATTGTAGAGACATGGGGCTGTAAACAGCCTTCATGCAGCATCATCTATCATGGCACGGTCCGTTAACTTGCCATCATGTTATTTTCTGCTTTCCGAGCCCTAACACACCAAAGGTTGCCCGCTGCCCGGGCGGCTCGTCGGCACCGCAGAGCGCGCGGTAATGAATGCTCACCCGAGTGTGTGCTTGTTTCTGCCGGAAAGCCCTGGTAATTTGTTTATCTGTCTAAAGATTATGCAGCCCGAAAATCCACAATTTTATGCTGCCTTTGTAAATGATCAAGTCCTGTTTGATGAATGTATCCCGGCTCTCAGAGTCAGTGGTATGATGCTCCCCAAACATATTGGAAAGTGCTGATGCATGCCTTACCGAGAGCTGATATCTGTGTTCTAGACCTACCATTGGTGCGCTGCTGTGGTGGTGACCTTAGACTCTGTTATTGGTTTGAAGTTAATTCAAATTTAAGTTTATGGTTCATTTTTTACTTTTTTGTCCTTAAGCACATCTCACCTAGTCATACTTGGTTGCATCCAGCTTGGAGACTTTTAAATGAAGAGTGGTTAAAAAGTCTTTAGTTCGAGTACAAAAAAAAAAAACACATCTTTGCTACATCTTTTGAATATTATTCTGTATGGAAATTCAAATATATTTTTTTATAAAGATCTTTTTATTATTTGTGGATTAATTGTTTTTATAATTTCCTTTTTCAATTAACATTTTCTGCAGCTTTGTTTAAGCTTGTTTGTTTCTTAAGCATTTGTGGTTTGTTTTTATTGAATGCATTTTTCTTAGTTACGAAGGCATTTAACTGAATTTTTGTTTGTTTTTCATTTGTTTGTTTGTTTTAACCTTTAGCCTGAAAATGAGGACAAAGCTGTGATCTATGATAATATAGGGCCTAACGTCTGTATGGGGGACCATAAGGTAACAGCATTATTGATCTCTCTCTGTCAGCTGTCTAGTTTTCTTTAATTCATTAAGTCTGTCGTTTGAGTGTGCCGTATAGTTTTTCACCAATTTTTGCATTTTCATTTTGAAACTTTCATCTTGCTTCACTCTCTTCGATCAGTATAATATAAACAGTAATAGGTTTCTCAGATGTCTTACACTCTGTCCTGAGCTTTTACTGTGTAATTTCACAGAAGTTCCACTTCCGGCTAATTTGCACCAGCTTGAAAATACTTACGGGCTTGTTTACATAATTATGTGTTGAAGAGATGACTGCTGTCCTTCCTTTTATTCACTTCATTCTCAGCCAATGAAACAATCACGCTGTACTCTTGCTGATCCCTCAATGCTATATGTGTATTGCTTTTGTATCTTCTTTCTTTATATCACTCGCATATGGACACCATCCAATCAACATTGTTGTTGTGAGTGCAAGTAGACAAACGGTGCACTTATTTAAGAGAGTAAAGCTTGGTTGCTTTTTCTACAGCTTTCTTAATTTTCAGAGCTGTTACTGCTCACACCTTTATTTCCTGTCTTCGGCAACTGTATTGTCATATTAATTGAAAATAATGCTGAAATAAGCTATCAGCCTGGCCAGATGAATTAAAAGTTTTGTTGTTCGCACTTAGTCTATATTAGTGGAAGAGAAAAAAATAATTCAGACCAATGATTAATGAAAAGCTGTAATTTTCAGTATCACAGTGAAAAATTGTCAGCAGAAACTGTTTTACACAGCTAAAATCTCATATTTTTAGTAAATACATTACACCAGGAACATGAGCACTTATGTGATGTGCTCGCTTATTTCAGTTTCGAGTTGTGTTTTTTGAGTATGTGTTTCAAGCCAGGAAAAACATCTTCTACTCTTCCATGTCTCAGAATTAGACCAAGTCTGATGCAATTACAAACACGTTTGTGTCTGTTTCTTTTGCAGCCTGTCTTCCTGTCATTTCGAATAACAGCAGGGGCAGGTAAACCTAATGCAAATAAGCACAAGTGTTGTGTCGTGCAGTGATGTTGTGGTAAATATTATTTTATTATTATTATTACTACTGCTACTGCTGCTACTATTATAATTATTTATTTCACTTTCATTATGTTTGCACTCTAAAATTGGAAAAGTTATTCATCCACTGCTTTTCATCGTTAGCGTGCTTTCAATTTTGCAGGTATGCGGTGCCAAAGGGTCGAGAAGATTTTTCAAGAAACCGACCTCTAAGAACAATATCAATGTAAAAAACAGAAAGATTTGTATAGACTTTGCTGCCGAGTCCTTAAATCCACATACATAGACTGCAATTGGTTCACAGTGCTTCAGACATCTGGATCGAGCTCAAGAATCACTTAAAACATTGGACTGTGTTCAAGAAATGCTTAAAACATTGGACTGTGCTCAAGAAAATCCCTCACTTACCTCACCCGTCACCATCTTCCCTGTAACCCGTCATCATCTTCCCTGTAACGGACCCCGAAATATGGACAATTATTTTACACACCACAGGTTTGTCGCCAAAACTCTAATTGAAAATACTACATATTTTAGATACCATATTTACATTTTATAGAAATGCCTCTACATAGAAGATACTTCCATGCAGTATGTAAGATGTTAAAAAAAAGTAAAGTGCAATGCAAAAAACTTGTATATCAATATTGGTAGATTTATTTGTACATTGAATTGTATATGTAGATGTATTGATGGTTTTAATGCCTTTTTTTTTTAACCACGACTTTGTGGTCTCATTCATAGAATAGATAGTTATTTTCATTTCATTGATTTTGTTATTGCTGATTTGGGTGGATATTACACATAGCCATGCCTCACAGCCATCGGCTACTTTTCGTTTTCTATACTTAAATTAAGGATAATTTTAAATTCGTACCAAATTCAATGTTGAAATAGGGATATCTTACAATTTGTCGGGTTGGATCTTGTTTCAGATGCCCTATCAGGCATTTAAGACCTTTAAATCTAGCAGTTTTAGATTATTCAGCGAACCTGATTTATATAGCCTGTAAAAGGTATTTTAAGCAATGCCATAGATCATTCAAGTATATAAGATGTTGTTTATCACATATAGTAGTCTCACTTTATTCTTATTCTAACTTATTTCTACATAATATTATGGCTCTGAATGTGATGTTTTTAGATAGGCTTGGGTATCTTAAACTGTAAACTTTTTTTTTCCTGATTTTGTTACTGCATTTCGGTGCCAAGTATTGTATACTTAAATAAGAACATTGTGAAAGACAACTTAAAACAGTTTAATCCAACAGTAGCTAAAGATGTGCAGTTATAAATTGTATATATTCTAATGGCAGAAAAAAAATTGCTTTTTAATTCTGTATGTAGCCATCTGCAACATTCAAAGCTATGTTGCAACTAATTACTCTCATAGCTCATTACAGCATTAAACTGCGATTAAGAAGTTTATTGATGAAACATAAACGTTTAGTTTATTGATTTAATTTAGTACACTACAGAGTTCACAAATTGTGTGAAACCGTCATTGATTCTTCATCAAAATGACTACAAGTGGAAATAATTTTGTGCCTGCCTCAGAATTGATGTCGTCTTGACAGTGTGATTTGGTTCTAGACAAAACTGCTTGTAAACGTTTTTTTGCAGGTCACGTGATAGCGTGGAAATGGCCGCGTTATAATCGCATTTTTTTTCCTTCAAGCAAATAGAGATTCTACCCCGTAGACTACATGGCCTTTAGAGTTGGTTATGTGGCTCTGAAGCAATAAAATTATTAGAATTCAAACTGTGTGATTTATTTTCGTTAAATGCATTTAATCACTGGCTGTCTTTTTTCGCATAAATCGTTGCCTCTATCTTCATTTCATTGTCCAGTTTTTTTTGCCTTTTTAATATGCGTGTACTGTAACTGAAGATTGTACTTAAAATATGTTATTATGCCGTACTATATAACTAATGCCCAATAATTTTTAATTTCTTTTTCTCGTTGTCTGTTTATTAGGAAAGTGCAATTTCCCCAGTCTTTGTTTCACATAAGCTTATATAGCTGCAATAGTTATGCGTTATTAAAATATGCTACTAGGTCACCGTTAGAATCAACCGGGAATCCCCGACAAAACATTCATCCATATCAAGATCATAAACCTCATTTAATTGTATTTTTCCTCTTTTTAAAAAAATATCCTATATCGAAAATATGTATGATAACTGCATTTTTTTAAATCATGAAGGGAAATCATTACATGAGCTTTTGCTTTTAACTTGTTTCTCTGTTGTGAGAAATAAGGAAAATTATATCCAAGTAAAAGTAAAACGAGTAGTTTTCTAAGTACCTGTAACATAACGGATGCGTCTGCGTGCCATAATGAACTGTGTACTATGTATGCGGTTAAATTGGTGTGAAACGCTACAACGAGGGGCGTGTCGATTAATTTAAGTTGATCTTAGAATTTAATGAATTGTTCGTCTAAATTACATGGATCGTATGTTCAACTCTGAGTACGTAAATTGTGTGTGTCTCCTACCAGATGTAGTTTAAGCAATAAACGAGTGACTTGTTTATACCCGAGAGCTATATTTTGGTGGTATTGTTACATTCTCTTTCCTAAATGGGTAATTTTACAGTATCAGTTCATTTGATACTAAACTGTGAACCTCATATGTTTACAAATTGTAAACGTCACAAATGTAGAATACAACGGAAGCGTAGTAGCTACTGTTCGAAAGAGGCGCATCCAAAGCGCCCCACGTTAGTTTACCGAAAACAGGTTGTAGTGCAAATAATACTGTACAATCGGACTCGTTTCATGTTGTCCCAAAGTTGAAACAATAATCTGTAGTGTGTATACTGCGTCCTGTTAAAATACTACAGGATATATAAAACAATATCTTGTTAAATAATTTATTGATAATACAAAGATTTTCTTCCTACATTTTGTGGAAGTAATAATACTCTCTTAATTCAACATAAACGGTAATCGAGTTTTTTTGATAAAATAAAAACATAAATTCCTTAAAATGTAAAAAAAAAAAACCTGTCTAAATGGAAAATGTGAACAAAACTTTTTACATCATAATTTACAACATTTTACATTATGTACCTGCGCCGTCTTTTAAACTTTTAAAACAGGGAATTGCTTGTTAAGTGACACTTGACAACAAAATTAAGTTAGTATTAACGCAAGTAAAATGTTTTTTTGGGGAAAAAAGTTGCTTCCCTGTACTGGGTGTCTTCATCACATAACTTATTCAGTAAAAAATATATACATCTCACTTACATTATCGTCTGTACAACATATATCTCATATTTCCAATTACCGCCCTCTCCTCAATCTTTGAACGGTGTATACCCTGGTTATTTTAGCTTTTGGAGTATCGAGAAACGGCAAGAGTCCTCCGCTCCTGTTAAGTTATCACAAGGCGTCCGAGCTGTTACTGCAGGGACTGATCAAGGACATATTCGTTGCTTTGTGCTTCTTCAGCAGTCTCGTTATTTTTTCGTCGTCTGAATTTGGATCCAGTGGTTTATTATACTCGTCGTCGTCCTCATTGTCCGAGCTTTCCTTCATTTTCTCCGTTTCCGAGTCGTGTTTCTTTTTGGCTGTGGCCATTTCAGCTGCGTGTCGCTTCCGCCATTTGGTTCTTCTGTTTTGAAACCAAACCTGTTGATTAAAAATGGGAAGAGTTAGGTACGCAAAAATATCACTTGGGGGTGGTAGCTGATTATATTCCCTGCATTTTATGAGCTTCGAATAAATTCAATATATGCCTAATATAAGCAGTATTGTTAATGTTTATTAGGTATGTATATATGACGGAGGCGTAATTGAAGAATATAAAATACTAAAAAAAAAACAGAATCGGTAATAGTATTTCACTTCCACTGCTAAAAACAAACAAAACAACAATAACAATAGGTTCTCGGTTTGAAACGGTGTCATATTTAATCACTGGGAGGGAGCATCGTCACCTTCACTTGGCTTTCGGTCATCCCTAAAGAATATGCGAGTCGTGCTCTTTCGGGACCCGCCAGGTACTTCGTCTGCTCAAAAGTTTTCTCCAAAGCGAAAATTTGTTGTCCTGAAAATGTAGGTCTGGAATGTTTCTTCTTGCCGTCCTTGTCAAGCATCATGTTCGCCTGGGCTAAGGAGATAAATCTCAGTGTCAGGAAAAACGTACAGATGCATGAAATGCTGGTAATCAGATTCAACACCACTTGCATGATTCTCATACAGCATACTTACACCAAACTGTGTCTATTTTCCTTTATTACACCGATTCTGTATTGTTTACTGAGAACAGCTAATTGCGGTTTTATTTTTAAATACTTCTCAAATATACAAAAACAAACTTAAGTAACACGGCAACACTTTAAAATAATGAATAGTTTATTATTTATTATTATTATTGTTCTTGTTATTGTCGTTGCATAACGCGACATTTTAGCAATAAGGTCCACTGAACCATTCCAGCTCCGTCATTAAGTTAAAGATTATAACAGGCGTCTATGAGATCTAGTATCGTTTTCAAGCACCCAAGCATGTAAACTTAACACTTACCGGGACAAGGGACCCGTGGGTCTCGCCACGGAGAACTCTGCATTACACCAGGCCAAAATATGGGAGCTCTGCCAGGCAGTTCAGTCAAGGGCTTCGGGTACCGAGAAACGGCAGCCGGGTTAAAGTACATCCCCGCAGAGGTGGCCAGCCCATTTATCCTGGGAAATCCCGAGAGCAGTTGTCCAGCTGTTGTAATCGGTCTGCCCAAGATGTCGCTTATTCCATGCGGGGTGCCCAGAGAGAGCTGCGAGTTCAGGTTTGTGAGCGAAGGTGCCTTGAAGCCCGAGGGGTTTTGCAAAGTGTAAGGGAATAAAGACGTCTTCATCTCGGTCATATTGTGTAAAGCTGCCAGCGGTGTACTGCCTAGGACGAAAGCACTTTGCCGATTAGTATCCATCTGCCCAACTGCTAACATTTGTGAGCATGAACCACTGAATGCGCGACGGTAAAAATAAAAACCAAATAATAAAAAAAGAAAGTAAAAAAAAAAAAAAAGAAGAAAACGGTCAGAATACAGACACAACTACCAGCCTAGTGGAGCTGATCCAGAAAGCTGCAACAGTTAAAAGTTCAATGCAAAAAAGCTTACTTTTTCTAAAGCGCAGTTTTCTAACTTGTTCGTTCAAAAAAAAGCTTGACTTCAGACAGTCTCTTGTGTATTTGCCGTGTGCGTCCACAATGGGTATCCACTCGGAAGTAGAAAGAACAGATGATGTGTTTTAGTGGTTTGGATGTAGTACGGAGTAAGGTCGACTTTCTAAATTGACTCGGGCTGTGATGTGAGCGCAGCGGGATGCGCTGATAACCGCGCAGCCACCTGCGTGCGCATTTTTCCCATTGGATAACATTAAGCGAGTCTGCACTCTGATTGGACAACACGGACTTTTGTGCTTTGCATGCGCCTCACTTTGACAAAGCTTCACTCTATCAAGATCTTATTGTGCTGCTATTAATGACGCATCGTACTGTAGAAATCATTGTTTCAAGATTTGACAAAAAGATATATTTACTTTATAATCAATTACCGCTGACAAAGTAAGTACATTAACCTCAATACAAGTATGCTGTACTATGATTTTCAGTGTTGCAAGGGAATTCAGAAGGACGATAGACCGGATAAAGGGCATTAAAAGAAATCTTGATTTTATTGCGTAATGTAAATACAACTGGCTAAAATGAACATATTTCAGACAATCAGACCGTAATTCAAAAAATGTTTATTACTTTTATTGTGCCCAACAAAAACGTGAATAATAGGCTAATTATTTTATAACAACTAATAACATGTACAAAGTTTTAGCATATACAACTATAAAACACAAGCAGAAGCATTTATAATCACCGAGCAAAAATAAACAATTAAACTTTGATTTTTCTCAAGTATTATGACGGACTAGAAGTTTATTTTAGGCCTATTGTAAAGTCAAATTAATTTGCGTGCAATGTTCACGTAAGAGTTTTGCATGAAAATCTTTAGCATTGCTTAAAAATATGTGGGATCTCTAAAGAAAAAATATTCCGTATTTTATTAGACTCTCCTTGCATTTTTGTGATAAGTCCTATAATGTCTTTGTTTTCATTATGACAAGTCTATTTGCTTTATAGACTAGTACGGCTAAAAAAGCGCAAACCCTTCACCGTCATCACACTGAGTGGTGCACTTAGCCTCTGCGTATGTTTTATGGATATGTGATTTTTATCTTCGTGACATATAGCCTATTCAAGTAGGAATTAAAACACGCAGCACAAGCTTTAGTAAGTATAGAAAACTTTTATATTAAAGAGAAGCATAATTATTTTGAGTGTATCTCAGGACAACATTTATTATATTAAACAACAACATAAGCGAGTGGGGGAAATGGTACATATTTCACCGTTTGTTACGTCTTGTGTTTTTAATTTTCTACGTTATTGTTATTATTATTATTGTTAGTTCTATTATTATTATTATTATTATTATTATTATTATAGGCCTATGTATTCTAGTTCTATTAAACTTTTTTGGTACCGGGTTTGTTTCGCGCATTATAAAGTTCCTAATAACCGTTAAGGTTAGCCGATCCAAAAATAACAGGTGACATCGCCTGTATCGATAGTTCTTAGTAACTTTTTAAGTGAATACGAAGCACTATGTAAATTGATACATATGGATAAAGTTTAAAAAATAAGTGTATTTTGCAGACATTTCATGGCCTATAATTACATTGTCTTTGCGAATTCTTTGTATAATACTGCACTTTATAAATACATAAAGAATTTAGCAAATATTTTCTCATTTTGGCAATTACCATTCCTCTATTTAGTATTTGACTTACTTGGTGGTGGGAGGGGGGGAGGGGGGGAGATGAGAATCTGCAAGGAATCTGTTATCTGAGCACATTGAATTTTAAGTTCTTGGTAATAATTGTTCGTTTTAGTTTTGGCCTTTAAGACTATACAACCCTTAAATAATATCAATTCTTATAATATAATAATGGAACTTAACCTCTATTTCAAATTAGTCATTCTATTTTGAAATACGTTTGTACAGCAGCAGTTTTGGACTATTTAATTTTTTTTATTCCATAAATGTTCCATACATTTAGTCCATAAATGTTTTAGCGTCAAAACGGTGTGTTGCGCCGTATACAAGTTAAGTGCGAACCAGCTTTCTAAAAGCTGCAAAATCTCGCTCTTAGAAAAACAAAGTTGACCGATTATGATTTGTAAATTTAATCATGTATTAGAACAAGAATGTAGTATGTTTGTGACAGTTTTGTGGGAACGATATTATTACAAAATTGGCAGAAATACACCCAATTAAACTCTTCCACTCAAATTGCAAGCGATTTTTACGTGCATACTTGAAAAACACTCCAAACAGGCCTATTTGACATGATTGAACTGAATCAATTATATTATTTATTGTTTTCAGCCGCAATGACATTAAATTTTAGCTATATAAATATCGTTTCCCGCTCAGTAACGTAGATATGACAATTATAACGAAAACTAACAACAACGACGTTAAGATATTTGACTCAGAGGAGGGACTTGATGTAATACCTGGAACACATGACATGGATTTTATGCGCCATCTGGTGGTCATTGTTAGATGTGGACGTAGGCGTTCATTTTGCACAATGACAGTCTGTTGGGGGAACCGATGCATTAAACTTTAGATTAAAAATATACTCTTTGGAATGTCATATGTTGAATACTTATTTTTTTCATTTATACTGAATACTTTATCTATCTGTCATCTAATTAGTCCTTCCATCTGTTCGTTCTTCATCACTTGTGTACAGTTTGCGATTTCCACGATATCCATGGAACTGGGGTCGAGTCTATGTTTCCGGAAGGAGTTTACGGACTGATATTTGAATAGTGGCTTCCATCTTCATCATCATCATCATCATCATCATCATCATCATCATCATCATCATCATCATCACCGCCATCGTTGTCGTCCGTTCCTCCACCAGCGGCGATCCATAAAAGGAGCTGTGGGACTAAGGGAGATAAACTTAAGTGACAGTGAGACTGGAGTACCTTGCAAAATGTGACTTTTATTAGTAACAGTTTTTTAATGATGGTGACACAGTGGGCGGCTTTGTTGCTTCATACCTCCAGTAGGGGGATTTAAATGCCACTTCTCCCCATGTGAGGTGGATTTCCTACTAGTTTCACTAACGACATGCAGAATTCCTCACGGTGTATATTGTTAGGAGTGTGCGTGACGTTCCATGGACTGGCATCCAGTCCAGGCTGCTCCCTGCCGCTCCCTCACAGAGCTGATCAGGGTAAGTGGTTGGAGGGTGAGAAGGATGGATGAATGGGTGGTCTTTATTGGACAGTCTACATGTTAAATTTCTAATGTTGTTTAATCCACTTCATTACGTTTGATTTAAACACATTTTTAAGTTACAAACATGTATTTGTGATTTTGCTTGACATTCACAGAACAAATATTGGACCACCCTCAAGCAGGGAATTAATTGGAAATCCACTCGTATCCAAGATTTCTCACAATTATTGCTATTTTTTTATATTGTGTATAGTTTGACACTTTGAACGTTTGTGCACTCAAATTTCAGCCTAGCAATCCAAGGATCGTTGTTCCCCTGGAGCCAGTTTGGGACTGTAGTACTTGTGCCTTCATCACGCGATGGATTGTTCATACAGACCGTTAAAGTCCTATCACATTTTAACAACTGTCTCAAATGTAGCAGCAATAGCAGCAATAATAATTGTATTTTTAAGAGCCAGCTAAATATGGAATAATCAGAAAGCAAGTTACACAGTCCAATCATCATGCCACATTATGAAGTACACAACAGGTAAACTGAACATTTAATATTTAATAGTTACATAATTCCCAAAGGATAACAGGAAAGTTGTTGGCTTTTCAAATATTATAATTATATTTTCCTCAAAATAATGATTTTGTAATTATAAGAGGAATTATGTGCTTGGATATTTAAATTAATTCTGGTAAGAGCACATATAACATAGTCTTTTGGTGGTTATCAATGAATGAATCGAAAGATATTTATAGACAATGCCCCATAATACAGAAAGATGCATTCAGATCTGTGAATTCAAATAAATATTTCACGCATCGTAATTATATTGATAGTTTTCTTTTCTCAGCTTGTCAACCAGATTCTAGATTTATAACTGTCTTTAAAACTGCTGAATCGGCCATTTATGTTTAGAAAAAAGAAACTGAAAGCCGTTACTTCCTGTGGAAAATCAAGTGGAAACCAGTCATTTATAATCTCAACACATAATGACCACCAGATGGCAGCAACTATTAATGGAATGTCATTAACATTAGCTTTTATGCTGAGTGTCAAAAAATTTTATAAGTATAATAAAAGCACATGTTGCTATGAATATAGATACTTTTCTATCGATCTATATTTTATCTATTTATCTGTTATTTTATATCTATATCTATTGATCTCAACAAGATCAAAGTTATTTTACATATTTTTTTGTCATCATATTGGTTGAAATGCTTTAATTTGTTCATTCATCAATTCATGTCCAGTCCATTTACGATGGACAAGGTTAAGGGGCGTGCTTTAATCCCATAATCCCATTAATAATCCCATTATTAATCCCATTTAAATATAATGTTTCCCAATATCCAAAAATAGTAGCTGTAAATTACGAGAGCATTTTCCTACTTCTTTCAAAGACTGTTTGTTTGTTAAATGTTCTGTTTCATTTGTTAAATACAACATACTCATTTATTCATATATTAAGATCAGAAATTTAATGGCAACATCCATTTACAAATCTAAATGAATGCAGAGGGTTCACCATGTTTCTTAGTGAGATTTTGAGAAAGGGAAAGTAGTCAAGTTATGAAATCAGCTGACCCTATTGACAGTGGTTAGCTGTTTCTTCAAGAATAAAATATGAGCTAAATTGTATTTGAAATCAAATCTAGGATTGTGAAAAT
>JAODKE010000068.1:11023922-11092471 GCA_026779605.1 Mormyrus hasselquistii
CTTTTACTTGTAATTGAGTATAATTTCAGCAATGTAACAGTACTTGTAATTAAGTATAAATTTTCAGTACTCTTTCCACCACTGGTGTGAACGTACTTAGCAATAAACTCGATTCTGATTCTGAAATCTCAAATAGAATCTAGCAGTCAAGACAAATTCCAGTAAATTGAGCAAAATGGGTGGATTTTACCTTGCTACCAAAGTGAACCAATAGAGCAGGAGCATTATGTTTGTTATACGTTTGAGCTTGGTCTGTTGGTGTTTTGTGACCAATCAGAACTTAGAAGTCCTTATAGGGAATTGGGAGTTATGGTTTATCAACTGGTTGCTCTTTGTGCTCGAGGTTACTTGGTACTGAGTGCGAGAGAATGACGGGAGCACTTGGCTAGATTGTTCGAATAAAAGAGATTACTTTACTCACCAACTGAGAGGTCCAGAGTCTTATTCTAAGTGGCTCAACTAGAGTTATCAAAGAGGTTGATTTATACAAAGAGGTTGATTTTTCTACAACACAATCTATGGTAATGCCTTGTATAACAGCTTGCTGTCAAAATATTCCAGACAGATCAACAGATTTGCTCAGGACTCAAACTTTTGAGTGGACATATGAATGTTGAATGTCAGTTTGTGTTTGATTCTGTGAAGTGCTGTGTATTCCCCTCTGGTATTTATTACCTTAATTTTGAGTTACCATTCAAGTTAGAGATGGATGCTAGTCTTATGGTTTTTGTGGCTACTTTAACCTTGGAGGATAAGGCTGGAAATGTTCATCCTGTTTACTCATTTTCAAAGAAATTTTATAAGGATCAACAAAAGGATGAATGAGGTTGATATTGAATCAAGCTCCTTGCCGATGACAGCATATACTGATCATGATCCTTCATTGTTCCAGGATTACATGCATGCTACCAACTAATTACAGCGGCAGGACCAGGGAGACGAGACATCAGGGAATGCAGGGTTTATTTGGAATCTATCCAAATGCAGGACACAGGAACATGTTATAACGTTAATGGCACAAATGGGGAAACAGACTTGAATGCGGACTGAAATACACAAGACTAATGGCAGGAAACGTAGAACAGCTGGTAAATGTAGGGATTTCATATGAGGTTAATGAGGGGGGGCGTGGCACACAGGAGGATCATATGAGCCGGGCGTGACAGAACCCCCCCAAAGGTGTGCACACTGTGCGTGCCTAAGGGGAGCAAAGAGACAGGACTGGGGACAGAAGACCTGGAAAACAAAACAAGACCATTGACAGGACATCGGGAACAGGACGGACACACAGAACAGGCACAGGGACAACAAGCTAGACAACCACTGACAAACCACAGGGAAGGCGAACAGGCACAGGATCACAAAGCAAGGAGACACAGGGGGAACACCAACGGAGAAATGAAGGGACCAGGAGTGAACGAAGGCAAAACAGAGGGATGGTGGAGCAGACACAAGAGGCTGGAAGGTAAAGGTTGGGGGATAACGGGGAGCCCGAGGGAACACCAGCGGGCGAGAGGCGGCAGCTATAGGGGACGCAGGTGACCGTGAGGCTGGAGCTGGAGGGACCCACGGTGAAAAAAAATATGTCTTCAGCTAGGAACATCCCCTCCAGGATGCCCCAGTTTCAGCTCGCCAAAGCTCAGGCTTCGGGATCTTCCCTGACCTTGGGCGGGACGAGCCAGTACGTAACCTCGTCTATCAGACCAAGGTAGCGATCCTCGGTCAGAGGGGTACCTTTTCTCGGAGTTGTGTCATTTGGTTACGATGGGAAACGCGGAAGCAGAACCAAGGAGACGAGAGATCAGGGAATGCAGGGTTTATTCGGAATCTATCCAAATGCAGGACATAGGAACACATAACATTAATGATACAACTTGGGAAACAGACTTGAACATGGACTGAAATGCACGAGACTAATGGCAAAAAACGTACAGCAGCTGGTAAACGAAGGGATTCCACACAAGGTTAACGAGGAGGATCGTAGAAGTGGGGCGTGACATTAAGGCCTTTGAAATGTTATTCAAGCCCTAAACTGGCAAAATAAGGCCGCTAAACTGCGCATCCCTTTAACTCTGTAAAATCTGCGAGCTCACCATTATACAAACATGGTACAGAACTACAGCCCCTGCATAGACTGCATGTGTAAAAGCTTCGGGGAAAAAGGCCATCCAGACCGATGAAGTCCATTTATAAGTGCTTCTTAATGGCACAAGTCGAGATGTAATGGATTTTAAAATGACCATGGTGTGAAATGAATGGTGTTTAATTATTATCTTTGTATTAATAACCGACAACATTGGTTTCACTGGTTATTTTTACTTGTTGTACTTCAGTACCATAGTAGATAAGCTTTTCATCCTTTTAAGCCATTTAAGCCTGTGACTGGATTTGTTTGTTGTATATTGGAGATGAAGATAATTATGTGAAAAATCAGTAATCAAAAAGAATGGTATAATGTAACTCACTGTTTTTTAGAAGGGACTATTGCTGTGAAAGCTAGTTTTCAAAATACTAGTTTCAGTATTGACTGTCTGTGTCCAAAACATTTTTTTCATGGTGTTTTCCATGGAATTATTAAGGCATGTATGTGGAAATTTTAAAATCAAATATACAACCAAATTCATTATTCATTATGTGTCATTAAATATTCTAATTTACATTTGCATTTTGTCATATTTATGTACAATTTAGCAAAGCTAAGCAATGGCGCTGCTCTGAAATGAGACTTTCTATTTTCTGACATTGACAATTTAAAACTTTAAAAGGTTACACCACTCACCTGTAAACAAGCTACAGACAGCCGTAGGTCAAGCATAGGCAATGCGTCTTCATTTTTGTTGAATTCTACACAGGCAAGATAAGACAATCGGCACAAATTGTAATACAAGTACAACACCCAGTAGATGTTTAGCTACCTTGAGTGCCACCCCTGGGCAGCTGTAATTTACAGCTACTGTAAATGCAACATTGCACAGAACATTACACAGTACATGTGAGCTTTCTGCATTAAACACCACCAACAAGAGCAGCAACAAATATTATAATCATGATGATAATGACAGCTTGTTAGATTATTAACTATTATTAAATAGCACTTAGTATAAAGCTATTACTTATGTATTAACCACAAACAGAACTTTAGTTGCATACTGCTCTCATGTTCATTCATCAATGAATCATGACGCATCTTTGTCACAATAAATCTTTGTCAACTACTGAAGGAACTAATAAGGAACTGCTGAATGAAGAAGTAATGAATTACACAGGTGACGCACTGATGCCATGTTTGTTCATTAATGAATCATGACGCATCCTATCTCAGGTAGCTGCTATATTTGTTCATGGTTTGTACTTAAACTGGGTGACCACTAAGTGTTTATGCCCCTCAATTAAAGTGTTACCAGATTGTTAAATGTGTGTTCCCCACCAGATGTTTTAGATATTGTTATAAATAATGAAATTTAGCATACAGAATCCCCACAATTCACTTAAGTGTAAAATACGTACCCCGAGATGGTTCATTGGTCCTGCATGGCTGACGGATGCTAGATACCTTGAGTTATTGCGCAACTGATCGGTGACTGGCTATATAAAGCACCTCGCATATAAAGCAATTTTTATAGGTCGATGGCAGCCGCGGGCTCATACTTACACTAATATTCAATACAGGATTTGTTCACAGTTTCTCCGTCGCCCATGAGATTGTTCTTAAACGCTTTCACCCCAACGGAAAAAATACAGCTTTAGTATATATCCTCATTGGTTTATGCACACAATTGATATGTTTAATTTCCCTTTTTTTTCTAAGTTACCACGCCAATTAATTATTAGATTCCAAGTACATGAATTTCCTTGAGATCTGAGCATCGGGAAATATATCTGAGCAATGTAACATTTGCTGAAGTGTAATCTTACTATTGATTCGATACGGCAATTACTAGTAATAACTTCGGCTATTAAGTATAAGCCAATTTGAACTTTTTGTCGAAATCCCGGCACTTGTCTACCGATGGATACATTTACCATTGCGGTGAATGGTGTCTCGCACACGGAGGATGGAGTAACACCGCATGATCCCTTTGTTGCTCCACTTAAATCCATCGCTCCTTGGAACTTCAAATTATTGGCAACGCTGATGTTTATTGTCACGACTTTATCTTTGTCTGAAAATTTCACAGTAATGCTGGTTACCTTTAAGTTCAAACAATTAAGACAGCCTCTGAATTATATCATTGTTAATCTGTCTGTCGCGGATTTTCTCGTGTCCCTTATCGGTGGGACCTTAAGTTTTCTCACGAACGCGAATGGCTATTTCTTCTTGGGAAAATCAGCTTGCGTCGTGGAAGGATTCGCGGTCACGTTTTTCGGTAAGAAACGTTTAATTGTTTTGCATTTGATATCAGTGAGACTAGGACGACTTTCAGTTTGCGGATTAACGCTATTTCGCGTGGTGTAATATGAGTATTACGTGCTTTTATACCTCTCTGGTGAACTTTTGTGGGAGATATAGGTGTCATCTCCACAAACATAATATTTCTGGCGAAAAGGTGATTTTTACATTTAAGAGGTCATAATTACATTAATATAGTTGACAAAGTATACATGCCAATGCAACCAAGAAGAATACAAGCTAAAATAAAATCCAGTGTGACAGCATGAAGTTCTAGATCAACATGATGACTTAAAACACGTCGCCTAGATGCAGTTACACTATATCACGCTGTCAAGGTATCGGCTATGCAGTTATGATAACTGTTGAATTAATTGATTAAAAATGTATTCAAAAGTTTTTATTCATTTATGGCAGCATTCAACTTTTTCAAAGCCCTTGTTCTAATTGGTAGTTGTTTGTGATGTCAAATGTCAGAAAATATTTTTGTCCATTATTTGACTAAATTAATTACTTATTTATTGGATACTGAAGTGTATGGCTTATATAATATATAACTAAAGCTCCGTTGACCCAGCTTGAGTTGGAGCTAAAGCACATTGGGAGAGAGAGAGAGAGAGAGAGAGAGAGAGAGAGAGAGAGAGAGAAAACAATTATTTCAGCATATCATGTGTTTTCGCCACATTAAATATGCGGGAAAATAACATAGTTAGACTTTTTGTAGGATGGGTGCTCTAATCTGAGCACCATTGTTACATTTTCTTTTTTTCGCAAGTCAACAAGATCTTACCTAGTAACGGTAAGTAAATGTAATAAAATAAGACATTTGTTATGCACGATTCTATGTAATGTCTTCTCTCTATGCTCTGTGATACATTCTCTCCCTCAATAGGAATAGTGGCTTTGTGGTCCCTGGCTGTACTGGCCTTTGAACGGTTCTTTGTAATCTGCCGTCCACTGGGGAATGTTCGCCTGAGAGGGAGACACGCCACACTGGGTCTCTTATTTGTCTGGACATTCTCCTTCATCTGGACCATTCCTCCTGTACTTGGCTGGAGCAGCTACACTGTTAGCAAAATTGGTACCACTTGTGAACCCAACTGGTGAGCCTTAGAATATCTTACAGACCCTATTTATGATGAACCTGTTGGTCTTATGTTACTTATTCAAAGCTTTCCCTGCTGCCATTGCTTCAATTTCCTTGCATGAAGAGAAATTATAAGCAGTGAGATACACAGCTACGATATATCTAGTATCTAATGTCAATTTAAGATTAAAATACGTTCTGTATAAACATTATGCCATTAACCAATTTCCTTTGAAATGCCTGAAACAAAATCTAATTCAGTTTCACTATTACTCACCTTTCTGTCATACAGTTTCTCTTAATGGAAATGTCACCATTCTTTAATGGTACAATAAGAAACATAGAAAAGACTATTACTAAACATTTGGGATGCAAATTCCTATTCTACACACACATTGACTAAATAATATAATCATTTCAAAGACATGTATAGCGTTATTATTGGCTATTGGTGCGCCTTTACGTTTTAGAGAGCGATGTTTCACATACTGTAGTAATGACTGTACATCAGAGGCTGAAATGCACATGTGCGCATGTACACTATCTGCTGCTTCTGTCACGGTGTGTGTCTTCACTTGAAAATTCCACAAATGATTAAATTTAGATAATCATTAGGTGGATGTTTCTTATCATTGTGGGAATTCTCCATTTATTTCTATGGGCATAACCCTTATCTTAACTGTGACAACCCTAACCTTAACCACAAGTGACCAAACAAGATGCAAGACTTTGGACATTATAGTTATAGACTTATGGATTTTATAGTTTTTTGATTTCAGTCTCACATCTGTGTACAACTGAAGTTTATATCGTGGGGACCCCCCCTCGACACACACGCACACACCATGGGTGATTTTGAGATATTAGTTCACACATGCATGCTGCATGTTTTGGACTGCAGGACCTGGAACATACCCATCTTACATGATTGCATGTGTATGTGTCCTCTGTCTGCGTTGCCTGGCATAGGATCCACACTACCCCTTGGTTCTGTCCAGAATAAGTGGTTGGAAGATGGATAGATAAATGAATGCTTCATTTTTCCATTCTAAGGAGATTTTTTCCTTGATTCATTATTATATCAATCTGACTCCTGCAGATGGAGTCATCACATTGATGACACATGCGGAACTGGGAGGGAGAAGATTCATCTAATAAAAAGATACACTTTAGGTCCATAAAGACACAAGCTCATTCCTGCATTCATCAATATACTTTTAGAAAAAAATAAAAACACTCTTTCATGTTTTAATGTATGTCTGCATTAGTTACATTTTGGTAGGCAGGTGCTTTATTTAAAGATGAAAAACTGAAAACGATGAAAAGTCAGATACTGTAAGAAATATTTAGTTCCTCTGTTTGCTTTATTCTTCGAGGTATTCTGGAGATTATTCAGATCACACCTACATTATCGCTTTCTTCACAACATGCTTCATCATGCCTCTTGGAGTGATCTTTGTCTCCTACGGGAAGCTAATGAGAAAACTGAGGAAGGTAAGTTCTAAATAAAGACATGTTAAGGTCACAAGCTTCGTTGTCAGGATAGAATGAGAACTAGAACAGTAAATGAAAAAAAAAACAAGATGTTGCATAGAATGGTCATGCAAAAGCTCAACAAGGATTTATATTTAAATGTTAGTATTGCTTCAGTAAACCATAAGACTGGTAGTGTTGTGGACTAAATTGTGATGTTAGAAGCCTCATTTGACATCCACATGTCACAAACCCGTCAAGTTTTATTGGCACCATTTCTGCAGATAACTCGTGTCTCATTTTAAAGGTGTCTAATGCTCATGGCAGACTGGGCAATGCAAGGAAGCCAGATCGGCAGGTGACGCGCATGGTTGTGGTGATGATTGTAGCCTTCATGGTTGGCTGGACACCTTATGCTGCCTTCTCGATCGTGGTTACGGCCTGTCCCACCCTCCATCTGGACCCCCGTCTTGCTGCAGTTCCTGCATTCTTTGCCAAAACAGCTGCTGTCTATAACCCAGTCATCTACATCTTTATGAACAAACAGGTGACCTCCTTTTCCTGGTCAGGTCATTCCCGTGGGTCCGTGGGCTTCGTGAACATTGTGTGCTTACGTACCCCAGCATCATCACCCAGTTTTAATACACTGCATTTTCTTTAAGGACACACTTCTTACTGAATGTTCATGAAATTGCAGACAGTAACTTTTTCTCAGCCATGTATACAGCTGTATATTTTACTGGAAAATGTATTTCTTGCTAAATGGATAGGCTACTATTGCATGATCCTGTCAGGGCATGAACACCTTAAATACTATTAGGACAACATTTATAAAGTTATTTTTAAAAATAATAAGAATCCTTCTGAGAATGTAACTCATGACAGGTACATGACCTTGACAGGACGTATGCTATATATGTGTGTTTATGTATAATTAAATTCTCTAAGAATGAATATTTCATAATCTGCCAGCTCTGAGCCAGCATTGTTTTCGGTTTTGAAAAAAAAATAGTACTTTTACACTGATATGCTAACAGTGTCTTTCTGGACATCCAGCCCCTTTCAATACATTTGTCTTTATTTCAGAACTAAATGTCTTACATGGTTTACAATTACCCAGAGCCCATAATGGAATACAAATGTATTCACCAAGGTTGTAGTAAAATCCATCAATATTAAACAACCACGTGAAACAGAGAATCTGCCGAATAACACTGACTGATGTAAACGCAGCTGCTAAGAACTTACCATTATAATAATTTTAAATTGCTGAATGAATATTAATCTTTTGGATTAAAGATTTAATGATCACTGACTCTTGCAACTGTAGTGTAGGAGCAGGCTATTAAACTATGTCAATATTTCTCTTAATACAATACTAGTTATTGTATGAATAAAATTATATTTTAAATAGAATTAATTCACATTGTACCCATCAAAAGTCATTACCAGGTGCACAGTGCTGATCATTTATATCCCAGTGCAGAGAAACAATGACTTATGTATCTGTATTTGAGAACAAAGACAGCAGGTGAACATAATTTCATTAGTAATTTTATACCTGAGAAAATGTGTTATGTTTCATTCATGTTTTAAAGATCAACATTGTTTCCATCTTTTGTTCATGTTAGACCAAATTTTAATGACGCAGAGGAAGGTAATATGGTAAATTAGCAAAGTGCAGGCATTTAATTTGAATACACATCTTAAATGGTTGATGCACAAGCTGGATAATCTTCTAACACTTACAGTGAGAGGAGTAAGAAACATGAAGGCAATGCTTATTTTTTTCTCTCTTCTGGTTATAAATTGTCTCTCAATATTCTATAATATTCTGCTAGCAGGACAACAACTATTACCTTGTCTTAGAACTTCCAGGCTTCCTAAACTATCTGCTATAGTGTGAACTTTTAGGTTCAGCTTTCAGTGGAAATGGTAAAAATCAATGATTATTTCTGATATCGCAAGTAGCCTGTCTTCAGCTGTAAATGACACTTGTGTGCAAGCAGAATTCAACTGCATTGACTTAAAAAAATTCAAGTCATTCATTTTTCCTGACTTCTGAGCCAAGCAAGAGTCCTACAGTAAAAACAAGTAGT
Organism: Mormyrus hasselquistii; assembly: GCA_026779605.1. NCBI lineage: Eukaryota > Metazoa > Chordata > Actinopteri > Osteoglossiformes > Mormyridae > Mormyrus > Mormyrus hasselquistii. The sequence goes on from JAODKE010000068.1 coordinate 11,032,972, forward strand.
AATATTACGCTGTTCACGTACCAGAAGAAGGGGTGTAGCTGTTTATACAGTACAGTACTCTGTAAAAGTCATAGACTCCCAAAGAAAATTGTGTTTTAATTATGTTGGTGCAAAAACCATACAACATCTGAAATTACTGTACTCAGTGGCCACTTTATTAGGCACAACCCAGTTTTTGTGTTTTTTAGCTGTAGAACTTCCCTTGACTGGATGTTTTTCTTTCCTTTAATACCAGCAGGGTTCTTATTAAAAAACCTTAGCCAGTCCTCTTGACGCTGTATTTATTGCTGTATTTATTCATTTGCGGCTACTCAAATCACTGTAGAAGCAGACTGACTATTAGCGAAGAGGCATGCCAAATAAAATGGCCACTTAATATGTATGAGCTAATTTTTAAATTTTAACTACATTTAGTTATAGATTCAGAATGCTGGTAATGAGTAGAAATTCTTAAGTGAAGTATTTTTGTTGCAGATTTGTACGTTCCATTTGTGTTTCTGTGTATGTCTGTTAAATTAATGCATGTTCTTGCTTACTGGTCTGTTCAAACTCTTAATATTTACTGTTTGCAGGAAACATCATAATTAATGCTAATAGGGTCTTGAGCAATACTGCACTGCTTATCTTTACTCTATGAGTAAACGTCACTCTATGATTTATGGTTACAGTTATTGTTGTTGACTAACCTGCAATGGTCTGTGTCCTCCGCAGTTCCGGACGTGTCTTATTCAGCTGTTTAAATGCAGTGGGGATACCGTGGAGCCGAACCCTAACCAAACCGTTGACAGAGGGGGCGGGACCGGTGAAAACAATACAGGAGAGATATCCGCCATTGCAGCCCGGATCCCCATGGCAGAGGATGCCGCGCAGATGGACAGGAAGTCCAGCGACTGTGGTTCTTTTGGTCAGCTTCCCGTACCTGAGAACAAAGTCTGCCCAATGTAGCGGTAAAACCATACAGGCCGCCATGCTCACCAACCAGCTGTGTCATCTGTGCGGACAGCGCCGCGTTTTCTCCCAGTCTAAGGGTATCCAATTAGTTTCTGAATTTCTGAATAATCCAACTACAAAAGAGGAGAAGTAAGTGGCCAAAATAAAGTTTGTACCTTTAATTGCTGGGTTAGCCTAAAACGAGCAAAGCGCAGTGCTCAGAATGGGGTCGCAAACATCCAGAAACTTCTTGTGTGATATATTAAAATAACTCATTCTGAAACCACAGCTGTAATTAAATGACCATTTTACCTTAAGAAAAAAACGCACTGGGAGTTCTTGCTTAATCCCCAAATATAACTCTGCCCCAACACTGGTCATCTTGGAAAATAATGGGAGATAGAAGGCTTTGAAGTTTAACTACCGCAAAAGCAAATGGTATAAAGTTTTTTTCCCCCGTCTCACTCCTTTTCCTTTTGAAGAAACCATTAATTTTCACAGTATTAAAAGGATTTTGGTTCCTAACCTGAACTGAATTGCGGAGTTAAATCCTGGACATTTTACACGAGTAAACTGTGTGCAACATGCGCTAGCATTAGCATACCAGTATGGATAGTAATTCTCTTCCTAGTAAGTTTTGTAGGATGAATTAAATCTATGGAGAAAACTAAACCAACACGTCTTGGTTTGTAATTTTCAAATAAATAACGTGACATTTAGGAAAAACACATGGTAAGTAATATTTGCATTGTATATTGAGGGTAACTTTGTGACCATCGCCATGCACAAATGATTGCAAGGAAGCTTACAGATTTATATTTTTTGTTTTAGTCAGGTTTCATGAGTAGAAGTAAAGCTTGCTGAACTGGATTTTAATGACTGAGGCTTCAGGAAAAATTATGCCGAATGAACAATAAAGCCATTTTAATAAAGAAATAATTTTATAAAAAGCTGCGCAACAAAAAAGTGTGATCATTTAAACCTGAACAACGATTAGGCTTTAACATCGTTTAGAAACATGCATTCTATAATAATGGGTAATAAGTATAATAGGTTGGGTCTAACAGCAATTCAGGTGTTCCAGACAAAATATGGGGGCTTTGAGTCCCACCACTGCGTTTCTGTGTGGAGTTTCTCCCTGTGTCGTGTAGACTACCTCCAGCAGTCAAAATACATGCAGTTAGACTGAATAGTGTCTCTAAAAATTGGAATTGGGTCTGTGGCTTTCTGTGACCCTGACTTGCGTCACTGGCTGGAAGATAGCTTTAAAGCAACTTAACTTATTACCAAGTTTTCCTACTTGAAAGGTCAGTATATTTTGCCACAGAGTAGTCATGGTGGGTGCTGCTCAGATTTCACACCTATGTACTGTAAATAATGTACCACATTATTAGTAAAATGAGCTCTTCTCATTTCTTCAAGATATAAGCTTTCGAGTACTTACATTTTCAAAAGAAGCAGACTTTGCTTTGCTCATTTTGTTCAAAATAATATCAGACCACATTGTGGCCAGTTAATTTTATAAGCCTATGTATTGTATTTTAGGGTTAAGGCATAGCATATAGATCTATTCAAATGGGCTGTCATTCATCCATCTCTATTTCATTAAGTTTATCGGTAAAAGCAATGCCATGAGCCCAGAATGCACACTGCACAAGAAACACCAATGGGATGCCAGTTCATTGAAGGGCACATACTTGTATAATTTAAAGACTGCAATTCACTTAAATGCGATTGGTATAGTTTTTTTTTACTGCAGGAACCAGAGTTCCTGAAGGAAAACCATGATAACATACAAACTTCACCCAGACAGAACGAGGAATAAAACCCTCAGTGCAGGCAGTGTGAGAACAGTGACTGATTCTGATACCTGTACTCACCAGGGTGTGGCATACTGTGTGCTGCGGCAGTCATTTTGTCCATCCATTTTCTGAAACTATTCAGGGTTGCAGAGGGTCCAGACCCTATCTCAGAGGTTACAGGTGCAAGGCAGGGAACAGCCCAAGACACGGCACACAATTTGGCAATTCTAATTTACCTAGACACAGGACACAAGCTTGGTAGAGGCTCAAACCCTGGTCCCAGAGGTATGAGGCACTGATGCTAACCACTACACCACCCCTGTCATTTTGCATGTAGTATTAAACATTTCTGTCAGTTGTGCCACAGTAGCTTTTCTGTCACTCTGTACCACACGGAACAGCCTCTGTTTCCCCCACGCATTAATGCAACAGTCCGCCCGACAGTCTGTTGCCAGTTTGCGGTTTTTCCTAACTCCGACCAATTTCAGCAGGTACTCACCACCACTGACCAGGAGCACCACACAAGCCTTGTCGTCTGGCCAGGACAATTTGTCCCTTGTCCACGTCACTCAGATCTTTATGCTTGCCCATTTATCCTGTATCCAACTCATTGCCTAATATATCCCTGATACTGACTAGCAGAGTTGTTCAGATAACCATCGTTCATGTCACCTGTGGTGTCACCTGTGTATGTCTTTAAGGGAGCACAATATATAACATGGGAAAAGAAGCATGCCAATGAACGTGTGCTAATGCAAATAGCAAATAACGGACCATTTCATTTACATGTCTGTATCTTGAATGGAGAGCAAGATGGGACATGTGAAATCCAATCTCTCCATAGAGATGAATAAAGTGTTACTACTACTGTATTCTCCAACAGGTCCACTTATTAAATTGAAGTTTGGCCAGGGAATTACTCTTTATGCCTCTGGCACGTGTAATAAATTCTTAAATATCCTATGAATCATAATTTATTGCACATGGTCAGACACAGAATTCATCACTCCATCATGTTTAGGACTTCGCCTTCATTACTGCGGTCAGCTTCATTATCACGCTAGCCAAACCCAAGCTGGGTATGCTTCCTATTGCAGCCTTCAATAAAAAAATGTCAAATTGGGACACTTTAGTAAGTACTTTTCATCAAATATTAATAAATTAATCAGTTTGAGCCAGCCCTTGGCAAGTGGGTATGTTATTCCATCACCAGAAGCCAAGTTTCTGAAGAGGAAATTGTCTACCAATTTGGAATCCTTTGATTAAAAGTCAGGCAAATATAACAGTAAACATTTGAGCATGGAGGATTAACAGCTTATGCATAATTACATTTTTATGCATGTTCTCAAATTTCAAAATTAGAGCAAGTCATTCACCCTTTTTAATTACGCAAACCAGTTTGTTTTTGTCAATACCAAGTGAAAAGACATGTTATACTGTAGTTGTAAAAGATAATCCATTATCACTTGAACTACCTCAATGTAAATACAAGCATAGATATTCAGGTGACATAAACATATTGTTGCACTGAAGTTTATGTTACAGTATGTGTCCATGTACAGTATGTGTGTATACACTCAATAACCACTGTATTTGGTACACCTAGCCAGTACAGGTAGGACCGACTGTTGTAGGTAGACCTACGTAATACAGGTAGTACCAATTGTATTATGTATACCTAGGTAATACAGGTAGGATCCACTGTATTAGGTACACCTAGCTAGTACAGGTAGAACCCACTGTATTAGGTACACCTAGGTGGTACTGGTAGGACCCACTGTATTAGGTACATCTAGATAGTATGGGTAGGACCCACTGTATTAAGTATACCTAGGTAATACAGGTAGAACCCACTTTTGCCTCCAGAGCAACTTCATTCTGTGCACTTTCTACAAGCGTCAATGGGTTTAGCCATTCTCCTCTGATCTCATTAAGAAGCTATTTTCAGTAACAAAGCTGCATTGTGTTTTTGTGTACTGCACAAGCCGTATATTAACTAAGTCACATACTAAAATTATCTTTGACCCTGTACATTTACTGTAATGCAATGTGTATGTAGTTGCCGCATGATTCACTGCTTGGAGCAGCTGGAATGTGTTAACATGCAGATTTATCAAATAAATTGGACACATAATACATGTGTAATTAATATAGCACATGATTATTTTTTGCAGTTTATTTCCATGCTACAAGAGACGTAACTTTCATATAAATTACACATCAAAAATGCCTGGAGACAAGAAAAGTGTCTTACAAAATAAGCACTGCCTAGGTACTTAACAGCTAATGAAATTTATGCCTATACTGTACCCAATTCAAACTAATCTATTGGCAAATTATACTCAAGTGCACCTTTTTTATGGTTTTATCCGAAACATTCTCACAGGAGGTCATATTCTGGACCTTGGGACAAACTTTGAAATTTTAGCATAATTCTGTAACCTTGCATTAAACTTGCTGCATCAGAGAACATTTGTATAAGGAGGAAGTATGAACTAACAAGGCAGGTACAAAAATGTATGTGTGGAAGGATGGATATTGAAATGCACGAACAGAAACACATGCAGTAAGAGGTAAAAATTAATTACACAGTCAGTTTTTTTATATTTAAATTGTCAAACATGTTCACAGCCATCGGATATGTTTGTGTAGTCAGTGGTATTACGGTGTTTGACAGAACGCTCAGTTTCAAACAGATATTGGATTGAGTGTGACTTCAGCCTTCTAACAGCCAGTTGACATCTGTAAGCATATTTTTTTTCTGTTTAAATAACACAGGTAACTGGTCAATGCTGAAACATCTAAATTAAATGTAAGGTACCTCATTGAGATGGATATGGAGATTGTGAAATGACACTGAAACATGATATTTTTGAATATGTCAATTAGAAAGTGAATTGGAAAAGGTTACAATTTATGTGTCTAAATGTACTAAGTGCTTGATATAGATAAAAAGTGTGTCATGTTACCACTAAATTTGGTAGCCCATAGACGACATAGTTGAAAGCCCAGGGAGAAACAGAGACATTATTCTGAGCTTTGGAGTTGGCATTACTCTGCTTACTCATTTCAGGAAGCTCTGACGACATGGTAGCTGCAAGACAAGCAAACAATGAAAAGAATTATTTTCATTAAAATCAACCAGATTTAATTACAGAATCTGAACTTTGGGCAACATGTTAACATTTTTCATATCCATTCGCACAATGTAAGCCAAAAAATCATCAGAACTAATATAATGAAAGAAACATAATGTTCTGGAAGGTGTAAGATACTTGGGAATTATTTTAACCTGTGTCTCTCAAGGAATATGTTCATGTGAAATCCAGAGATTCAATTTGAACAAAAGAACATTCTGTTCATGTTCTCTACCTCCGTGATCTGTAGGTACCATACTTCCATCAATGGAAAAATTTTGGGCTTCATATCTTCGGAGATCATGGACTGTCTGGCCTGAAGTCATTCCAGTCTGCAAAAGGTCTACACCAAAAATAGAGAGTCTCTTGGCATTTTTACTTTTATGATTGCATTCACAGATCTTTGTGGGGTGCATTAAACAATTGTTGCTTGGTATTTGTGATGGCCAGAGACGGCCACACAATGGTAATATGGTAACCCCGCCTTGACCCTACTTGAATATGTTTTACCAAGGTTTCATTTATATGCATTTATACATGGTTTGGTTTTTCATCACTATTTTCATGAAACACACAAGGCACATTTCATGAATTATATTTGTCAGGATGTTCATTTAACAAGGTGCGGTTGTGTCAACATTCATGTGTGTTTATATTGTTAAGTTTCGGTTACTTGGAGGAGTGGAACAGCTGGAATTTGTGCATGCATTTTTTTGGTCCGAAGGGCAAACATTCTAGATCATCAGGGTTCCCTTCAAGTTCCCGTCTGCGGTACCAGCGAGAGCCCACAGTAGAGGGATGGGGAGTTGGGATTTGGCATAATTGTTTATTATATTCCAGTTAACATTTTTGATTTAGGTCTCCTTTATAAAATTGTTTGTACAATTTGATCGGCTAAATGTTATGGGGTTTATGGAATTATTGGAGTGTATGTGTAAATGTTGTGGTAGTGTTTCCCTCTTGTGGGTGTTGCTGGACGGATCACCCAGTTTATATGTTTCTCCAGTGTTATTTGTTAGGTCAGTTATGTTCAGTGTACAGTAAGTTGAGTTATGTTATGCTTTAATTTTGATTCATTTTGTTTGGTTGACCTCATTTTATTGGGCCCAGGATTTTCCTTTATTGGATATTCTTTTGTATTTTGATGATTTCTGGGTTTTCAGTAAATGTTGGGTTAGTAGCAAATTCTGTGCCCCTGTGTCTGCTTGCTGGTCCATCACGGTACTGTGGTGTGATATTCCTCAGTTTTATTAGCCAGTTTTACACGAAAATTACACAGTCAATGAATGTCTTGAATACTTACTCTCCAGAATAATATCCATGTTGTGCACATTCCTCTGAATGGTGGTGTGCCACTGATTGAGCATAATGCAGTGAGCCCCACTGAGACTGAGGAGCACTGCTGTCTCTACGGGGCTTTCCAATGTCAGCTGCCTGGCACTGCAAAAAAAAAAAAATCACAAGCGGTATTATGTGCAGAAATCAGTATGATGTCAAGTTTCATAATGGACTACAATTTGTCTGCCACAAAAACTAAAAACAAATGCATCATGGATAATTCTGCCCAAAACACCAAGCCCTATACACATTGCCATAAGGTGCAGGGTAATACATACACATTATACTCATACATATAAGTTTGATTAGCTTCTTTTGCATAGATTTCTGGATTTGCAAACAAGTGAAGTACATGAAGAAGTGCATTTACCTCTTTTGAGAATCTATCTTGGACCGTCTGAGTTTGCTCTCAGAACTGTGCGCTAGATCAAGGAGGATGGCCATCTTGCATTCTAGAAGAAAAATTATACTTGTGTGTAATAGCATACACAAGCCCTCACATATAACAGGTTTATTGGCCTCTTTGTTAAGGCATCGAACCCCTGGCTTCTTTCTCTTCTCTATCATCAGGTCTTATAAAATATGTTTGATTGTAACACACAATGTTGCACCAATATTAGTTAGCAGTGGAAAGGAAATCATTTTTAATTTTCTCATTATAAATAGTGCTTCTCCTATCAATGTAGCAAATCTTCACACTACAATGTGCCAAAATAGTTATTATACTAGTTATAGGCTATTATTGTGTAATAACATGATTTATAAACAATATTGTCTGTTTCGGATTGTGTTTCATCTTCTTTCAATTAAGCAATATCCATTCTGTCAATGACTTAATGCAATTCTACCGGACAATATGAACTATCGTTACACAACTGAAAATGGTTGTTAGTTCACATTTACAGCTTTTATGTATGTACTTTTTAAGCCCTCTAACAGTGCTCATTTTAATCTGGGAATATAAAGATTTTTTTGTATATACTTGAACTATTAAAGAAAGAAAATTCTTCTTTAGTTCCTAACACAGAAATGTATGGCTATATGGTCTCCTTCAATAACGCAAAAGACGCTGACACTTTGACATGCTGTCTGCTATTGAATTATGATTTATGATGAATTTTTTTGACCTTGTCAATTCAGGCAGCAATTGGAAAATTATCAGATCAAGGACAGACAGACTCCTGTTTATGTAATGTTGCATGTATTTCCTCCTGCAGATGTGCCCTGCAATGGACCCCAGCCTTGGGCCCTGTGCAGCCTGGGATAGGATCCAGGCCCCCAAACTATACTGACCAGAATAAATGGTTGGAGGATGGATGGATTATTATGCTTATTAAGCATACCCCTCCTGGAACCGACACCTTATCGTGGTGGAGGGGTCTGCGTGTCCCAGTGATCCCAGGGGCTACGTTGCCGGGGGCTTCATGCCCCTGGTAGGGTTACCCAAGGCAAACAGGTTCTGGGTGAGGAACCAGACAAAGTGCGGCTCATACAACAACTATGACGAGAAAGAAAATGGAACCACAGAGTCCGTTGCCTGGACGCGGGTCACCGGGGCCCCTCCCTGGAGCCAGGCCTGGGGGTGGGGCTTGACGGCGAGCGCCTGATGGCCAGGCCTGTGCCCATGGGGCCTGCTCGGGCACAGCCCGAACAAGGCATGTGGGTCCCCCTTCCAATGGGCTCACCACCCATAGGAGGGCCCATAGGGGTTGGGTGCAATGTGAGCTGGGCAGTGGCCAAAGGTGGGGACCCTGGCGGTCCGATCCGCGGCTACAGAAGCTAGCTCCGGGGACATGGAATGTCACCTTTCTGATGGGGAAGGAGCCTAAGCCGGTGTGCGAGGTTGTGAAGTTCTGGATTGTCGGGCTCACCTCGACGCATGGCTTAGGCTCTGGAACTCCTCGAGGGGGGTTGGACCCTTTTCCACTCTGGAGTTGCCCGCGGGCAGAGGTACCGAGCCGGGGTGGGCATACTTATTGCCCCCTTGCTAGGCGCCTGTACATTGGGGTTTACCGCAGTGGACGAGAGGTTAGCCTCCCTTTGCCTTCGGGTGGGGGGACAGGTCCTGACTGTTGTTTGCGCTTATGCGCTAAGCGGCAGTTCAGAATACCCACCATTTTTGGAGTCCTTAGAAGGGGTGTTGGAGAGCACTCCTCCTGGGGACTCCTGTTCTGCTGGGGGACTTCAATGCTCATGTGGGCAATGACAGTGAGACCTGGAGTGGCGTGATTGGGAGGAACGGCCCCCCCGATCTGAACCCGAGTGGTGTTCTGTTGTTGGACTTCTGTGCCCGTCACGGTTTGTCCATAATGAACACCATGTTCAGGCTTAAGGGTGTCCATATGTGCACTTGGCACCAGGACATCCTAGGCCGCAGTTCGATGTTCGACATTGTGGTCGTGTCATCGGACTTGCGGAGCTGTCAACTGATCACTACCTGGTTGTGGGTTGTGGGTTGGCTCCAATGGTGGCAGGCCCAAGCGTATGGTGAGGGCCTACTGGGTACATTTGGCGGAATTCCCTGTCCGGAGGAGTTTCAGCTCCTACCTCCGGCAGAACTTCTCCCGTGTCCCGGGGGAGGCGGGGTACATTGATTCTGACCGGAACCGTGGTCGTAAGGTGGTCGGTGCTTGTCGCAGCGGCAATCCCCGAACCTGCTGGAGGACACCAGCGGTGAGAGATGCCGTCAAGCTGAAGAAGGAGTCCTATCGGGCCTTTTTAGCCTGTGGGACTCCAGAGGCAGCTGATGGCTACCGGCAGGCTAAGCGGGCTGCGGCAAAAACCCGGGTGTGGGAGGAGTTTGGTGAGGCCATGGAAAACAACTTCAGAACAGCTTTGAGGCGATTCTGGTCCACCATCCGGCGGCTTCGCACAGGAAAGCGGTGCAACATCAACACTGTTTATGGTGGGGATGGGGTGCTGCTGACGGAATGTTGTGGGTCGGTGGAGGGAGTACTTCGAGGACCTCCTCAATCCCACCAACACGCCTTCCAATATGGAAGCGGAGTATGGGGACTTGGGTGTGGATTCCCCTATCTCTGGGGTGGAGGTTGCTGATGTGGTTAAAAAGCTCCTCAGTGGCCGGGCCCCGGGGGTAGATGACATCCGCCCAGAGTTCCTTAAGGCTCTGGATGCTGTGGGGCTGTTCTGGTTGACACGCATCTGCAGCATCGCATGGACATCAGGGGCAGTGCCTCTGGATTAGCAAACCGGGGTGGTGGTACCCCTCTTTAAGAATGGGGAACCGGAGGGTGTGCTCCAACTACAGGGGGATCACACTCCTCAGCCTCCCGGGTAAGGTCTATTCGGGGGTTCTGGAGAGGAGGGTCGCGTCCCTCGGGGAGTCCTGTGGGGGGTGCTCCGGGAGTATGGGGTGCCGGGCTTCCTTTTAAGGGCTGTTCGGTCCCTATATGACCATTGCCAGAGTCTGGTCCGCATGGGTGGCAATAAGTCGGACTCGTTTCTGGTGAGGGTTGGACTCCATCAAGGCTGCCCTTTGTCACCGATTCTGTTCATAGCTTATACAGACAGAATTTCTAGGTGCAGCCAGGTCGTTGAGGGTGTCCGGTTTGGTGACCTCAGGATTAGATCTCTGCTTTTTGCGGATGATGTGGTCCTGTTGGCTTCATCAGAACGTTGACTTCATCTGTCACTTGGACAGTTCACAGACGAGCGCCTGGGATGAGAATCTGCACCTCCAAATCCGAAACCATGGTCCTCAGCCAGAAAAGGGTAGTATGCTCTCTCCGGGTCGAGGATGGGGTCCTCCGCCAAGTGGAGGAGTTTAAGTATCTCGGGGTCTTGTTCACAAGTGAGGGGAGGATGGAGCGGGAGGTCGACAAGCGGATCGGTGCGGTGTCTGCAGTGATGCGGGCGCTGCATCAGTCTGTCTTGGTGAAGAAAGAGCTAAGCCAAAAGGCAAAGCTCTCGATTTACCAGTTGATCTACGTACCTACCCTCACCTATGGTCACGAGCTGTCGGTAGTGACCGAAAGAACGAGATTGCGGGTACAAGCAGCCAAAAAAGAGTTTCCTCCGCAGGGTGGCTGGGCTCTCCCTTAGAGATAGGGTGAGGAGCTCGGTCCTTCGGGAGGGGCTCAGAGTAGACCTGCTGCTACTCTGCATTGAGAGGAGTCAGATGAAGTGGCTCGGGCATCTGATTAGGATGCCTCCTGGACGCCTCCCTGGTGAGGTGTTCCGGGCATGTCCCACTGGGAGGAGACCCCGGGGAACACCCAGGACACGCTGGAGGGACTATGTCACTTAGCTGGCCTGGGAACGCCTCGGGATTCCCCCAGAGGAGCTGGATGAAGTGGCTGGGGAAAGGGAAGTCTGGGTTTCCCTGCTGAGGCAGCTGCCCCTGCGACCAGATTTCGGATAAGCGGGAGATGATGGATGGATGGATGGATGGATTAAGTGTATATACATTACTAGTAATAAGGAATACATGAATATATACATGGATAAGTTCAGCTATATCACATCAAAAAGAGCCGTAACATTATCTTTTAACATACCTGAAATGTTGAGGGCAACAAGCTTGGAAGGTGGAATATAGGATAAAAAATTCTCCATTCCATTGAAGATGAAAGCGCTACAGTTAATCAGACACTGCTCAAATTCAGCAAGACTGCCAAAACAATAAAACATGACACATCTGTTACATTACAGTATAGCTCAGCAAATCTGTGAATACCCAGGTGACCAGTCCAACAATGGATGCATTGCAGGTTAACAATCAAATACCTTTTGTTGTACATTTTCTTCAGACGTACTGTACACCTACAAAGTGTGACTAATATGCTGTATAAAAAAAAAAAAACTTTCCGGTATGTTCAGCTCTTGACCTGACCTTACTTAAAGATACATGTAAGTTTGTGTCATTCTGACCTCGGTGTGTGATGTGAACCAGTGAGCCCCTGCCAGAGGGAGGTATACTGGTGGTTGTGCTTCTCCAGTATCTGCCTCATTCTCTCCACTGGGCTACTACACCCTAAGAAGAAAACAAAGAAGCACTAACAATGTTAGAGTCTGAGGAGGCAAAATGAGGACAGAACACACAGAAACTTTACCAATCTGAAATATATCTGCAGGAAATTGGAATTTTAAAAAATCTACAGATTTTAACAAACAAAAGAGACCAGTTAGATCTGCCACTAACTGACAGATATATACTAATACCGACAGAGGAGTAGAATCAATAAATTCTAACATATGTTACTAAAGGCAGGTCATATTACTTTTTATTTCTGTTGTACTGTTTGGCTGGTTATGCTCTCCCAACCTGTACCTGGTTTTATAATTTAAGTACATGGGTGTTTTGGCCTTTGATTATTTTGGCACTGACCTGAAACAGAACCAGAAATTAACCTCCAGGAAAGAAAGGAAATAAGAATATGTTTATAGTTAAGTTGGCTCCTAAAGCCTCATTGGGATTAAAAAAACATAAATACAAAATAAAAGTTCACCCAAATATCCAGCTTCATTGTAGGGATCTACAACATCTACAGAAGGGTGTCAAGGAAAATGTTATCATTGCAAAATTGTAATATCATTGGTCCCCCTGTTCAAAAAGAGACTGTCAGAAAACATGATATACAACACAAGGGTTATGTCTTATTATAGCTGTACAGGAGGTGGCAAGAGAAGCTGCCCGCAATCTCTACAATACAGCAACGCACATCCTGCAAATGTAACCTTTTCTTTTGAATCCAGTCCAACTTACACATTCTTTATTTGGAATGAAATAAAACATAATGAATGGCCCACAGCTGAATATTACCATGAATATGTTAGTAACATCAAACAAAGACCCTTTGTTTAATAAATGAGTTAAATTTTCAAAGCATGGACAGAGGTTTAAGAATTTTTAGAATATAATAAAATACCTAAATTAAACACATTTTCTTCTGTTGTGAAGCTTCAAAATATATATTTTTTAATTAATTTGAGACAAAAAAGGATACATTTAATGTTGTGAGTGTCTACAGGAATGGCGTCTGGTGGTAAAACTCGATTTACAGACACCTTTGTAATACAATAAAGGAAAATAATTGACAGAAAAACAATGCATTATTTAATAAAATACAGACATTTAACTACAGAAAAACAAGAAATATAATGAATAAGAAGTGAAAAATACAGAGAGTGGCAAACAAAAGTAATATAACATGAAATACTAAGGATCCCTATTATTGTAAATAACATATTTGTAAATGGTCAGTAGCACTGTGAAACAATGAGAATAGAAGGTAAATTACAAACTCAGTTTAAAAGGCATAAACATCTATATACATCAACTATCTATTACTGTCAGCGTCTTTTACTCAGCTCACCGCTTTGATGGGTTTGCCTTGATCCCCTGTCCCTTTCACTGCCTTCCCACCTTTGACTTCCTTTTTGCCAGCACTTTCAACTGTAACAGATGCAGAATTATTAGCGTAACCAAAGGCTAGGCATTTCAATGACAGTTCAATATAGAATGTAGAACAAAATGTATATAGAATGTACTCCTCAGCCAATAGTTATGGAGAAATTTCCCCATAAAGACAAAATAAAATAACTATTTGATTAATGACCAGTAACATACTGCTAAAACAACAATACCATATTAAAACGGGCAGCGCGATAACATTATACATTTAAGATTAGTGGTTGGAATCTCTGTTCTGTGTGTGTGGAGTTCTCCTTGTTCTGTTTGGTTTTTCTCCAGGTAATTCAGTTTCCACCTGCAGTCCAAAGACATGCAGTTAGACTAACTGGTGTCTCTAAGTTGCCCATTGAATATGACTGTGCATGTTAATGTGTGTGTATGTGCTCCTGTGTACCAACCTTCTACCCCAAGGTCACTCCCACTATTCTGACTAAGATAAGCAGTTTTACAACATGGATTTGATTGAGAAACTTTAGTCTGTATTTGCATTTGAGCACATGGAAACTATGACCTATACTAAGCTTTATACGGATATTTGTACTTTTCTCTGCAGTTTATGATTTTTTAAAAATAGTTAGATATAGAACAAAAAAGGAGAAATGTGTGATGTTATATTTTTATTCTTAATACTTATATGTCATTTAAATTAGTGCTGTCAGTGGTTACAACGGGGGTACAAACTAGATTTAAGCAAATTATAAACAGAACTAGACCTGGATATTATTTCCAGAAAGAAGCAAATTATAATAAATTAAATTTATTTAAGAGGCATTAATTTTAGAAAAAGGCAGTTTGGCTGTTTGAATTTTAAAGAGGAGGTTTAAACAAAATAAATAAATAAAGCCTCTCAATTTCAGGGGTTGAATATAAAACCACAAATGTTCAACTTTAACTGTGTAACTGCTAAGAAAAGTGTAACTGTAATTTCCCTAGAGGGAAAAATGCATCGACAACCATGGAACAAAATCCTTCTCAGCAGTTTTAACCTCTATTAAAATGTGACATGATGACTGAGGCAATCAGGTACATCTTAAAGTCTAAGTTTTAAAGTTGAAATTCTTAGGCTCTGGGAAATATTTTATCTTTTAAAGGGTCTTAGTCGACAGAAGACCTTTAAAATAGTTAACAAAACTATCATATAAGTGCAACATTTTACAAAATGTGTATGAAATGTGGCTATGAGGCAGTTCACATTTAAGTACATTCATTCTAAGGCACAAGGACAGCAAGAACAAAAGGAAAGAATTAATTTCAATTACAGTGATCACCTTGTCAGAAGGGTGAGAAACACCAGATAGGACCTCATACCTCAAAGTCAAAGCACCCTAAGCTCCATATACCAGCTGCTTTGTGTGCAGCCAAACGCTGATTTCCCTCCTTTTGGGTGATTCCAGATACAGGCATGTGGCTGTCAGGTATTACGACAATATTATCAACTATATTCACTTAAGAGCAGCCATAGTATGCTGACAACTTGCATGGTAGATAGCAAATCATCTCATTCGTTGGGACATCAAAGCTTTTCCATAAATTTTGCTTAAAAAGGCCCCATAACCTCCTAAATAGCTGGTCCCACCTGTGTCTGAAGCTTGGCTGAGTGTGCCCATCTAATTTTCCACATGAGGGCTTAAAACCAAAGAAAGGGCGAATGTGCAGTGCCTACAGTATAAAAAGTATTCATCCCATTCTTCTCACAAAGAGTTGGGATGCTTGTCTGTAAAAATATTGCAAATATATTGGTTTCATAACAAAAGTCCATTGACAAGAAATATTAAACATATCTGCACATATCTTACACCCAGACATGTTCTTTTTTTGTTATAATTTTTTGACTGACTCATTCAGTTCTGTTCTTGCCATTCTGCTATTAATTGCAGTCTTTGGCTCCCAAAATGATACTAAACACAAATGTCTGGTCTTTACTAGTATTGCAAAGGTGATACTAATTAAATAGCTTCCAGAGAGATTGCTGTCAACTTTTTAACTAGGAAAAGCACTTTTAGAAGTATAATTTGGCTTTCGGTTTATTACCATTTGAAAGAAATGTTTCAGTTAGAACTACTGGTTGTTTGTAATATGATAAACATTTATAAACCAAATCAATTTGCAATATTAAGCATTAAGCAAGCATCCCAAGACTTTCTGTGAGCACTGTGTGTGTGTGTGTGTATATATAATATATATATGTATGTATAAATATAAAATACAGCATTATTTTATAAACTGGTTCCTATTTACCAGTCTGACGATTCTGCAGACGGCTATGGAACAGCTGCAGGGAGAAATCCCGGATAATGGATTGGATCCCACGCTTCTGCAGGACACTGAGCGCCTCTAAAGGAAGCTCCATCAGCTGCCTGTCTGCCAGCAGAATCACACAGTCCCCACATTCTGTTGGAGAGCATGATGCATAGAAACGCTCACTGACAACACTAGACATTTACATTCGGCTGCTTAACCGATGCCTTATCCATTTACACAAGTACCTTACATATGGGTTCTACAGAAAGTCTCTTCCTTGGGACCACCATAAATGCATGGGTTCTAATACTATTGCTCATTGAATACTATTCCAACAAGCACTAGGTAAGACATTTTAAAATAGTTAAATTTCACTAGTAAATTCTGAAAAATGCAACTTTTGACCCTTAAGGTCTATGGCATGACACTCAAACACGACCAAAATCAGAGTTGCAATACATGTACCACCTGCTGCAAAAAGGCTTAAAGAAAAAGGAGATGCCAATCTTGATAAGTATTATCTTTATTCTATTTTTGTAAATGGATAAAACAACTGCAGAGTGACCAGTGCTGAGGTGGCAGAGATGGCTGCTATACTGGTACATACACTTAAGCAAAGCTGAAAAGAATTTAAAATAAATTTACTTAACATCAAAAACTTACTTAACAACCAAAAAATAAAAATAGAGAGTGTAAAATTAACTGAGTGTAAGAGCTCTGAAAAAACATTTGTAAAAATATAAGAAGTTATGATAAATCCTTTCTGATCAATATATTGATCACTTCTTGGCCAATAAAACCAGAAAACACAAGATGACCAGAATGGTACAAACCAGAAGGGTCTTTATCTGATAGTGATTTCTTCTCCTTGCCTTTGGTCTTGGCAGAATCCACATTGGAACTATGAACAGTACCATGCCTTGTTCTGAGAGAGAAAGAACTGAATCAGCAAACATCTGTCAGCTTTCTAAAGTAAATTATTGGAAATTATGAATGTGTCAATTACAGAAAACTTAAAAACAATGAGAGAATGAAACGGATGCACAAGTCTTACTGGCACCCAAGATTTGTCTGTGATAAATGTCATGAAAGTCTTGGTTTAAGATTGCTCACAAATGTATCCAAAAAACAGACCACGTCCTCTCACACTGACAACGCAAAAATAGGAACGACCCACTTCCTACAGCCAAAAAGTTGCACCAGTTAAAGTATGGAAGAGTTATTCCCCTCCAAACACCATTCAGTCAGCATTATTAATTACACACCGGGACGAAGTCCAATGACTCGCGAATTGTCATTATAGTCTTATACGTAATGCTTAATCCATAAATTGACAATGAAATGAAACTTAATCACAAACAGTGATGGAAAAAAGTAACTTAAGGTATGTTTACTAACAGTGTAAGACATCACCTCAAAAATCATGGAACTAATATCAAGTTGTAAATCATTTTTACTGACTTACCCAAAACATGAATCAAACTGAGAGACAATGGGATGCAAGTAATTCTCCATCGCTTGTACAATAGAATTGAAATTAAAAGCATTTTTTTCCATATTGATCTTTGCACAGACAAACAGAACGAAAAAGAAAACATTAGAAATATTGACATAGCATTTAATAACACATAAGCCTTTTAGATTGACTTAATCTGAAAACCTATAATTAGTTTGGAATTAACTTTTTCATGAAACAAACATAACACTAGCTTCCTAACTTGCAATATGACTTTTTCATCTCTATCTCTTTCTTCACCTTCAGTAATTACTTAATTGTATACACCATATGCGTAAAGCAGCATTGAAAAAACAAGGCCCATTGAAAAGCTTCTTTTCACAATTTCAGCCATTCTAATTATGTACTCTTGCTCCAATCAATGGTTATTCCATTTGTGTTTCATTACTGCTTTGGATACCTTAAACCTCTAGTTAGTAACTCCTATTGATTTTTCCAGTATGAAATATTGATAAGAATAAAGAGAACTCCATTCAAGACATTTAACAGCTGTGTAAAAATCTGAACAATTAGTACATCTTGAGTTCGAATTACGATTCGTCATTTTCTAAGCCTAGACAAATAGATAAATAAAAAATTAAGGATAACTACAGAGTTTTTGGGCAGATTTTTGTCCTTCAGCAGATTCTTCATATTTTCCTGTTTGAAGGAGCTGGCATTTTCCAAGATCCCGGAGAACTCCACTGGGGCAACATTGGCCTTTGCCACCTTGGTGCATACCAGTGTACCTGTAATGAGTGCAAACAGCTGTGATAGATCCTAAAGCCCCTTCTCCCACTGCATATTCTCTTTGTCCATCTCATCATTCATTCTCATAAAAAAGCTCACGTCATTTGGCCTGATCTATTGAGCCAAAAAGATGAGTGAATTTCTGAGTTCCAGGGTAAATTCTTTAAAGGACAAATACAAGTCCAGAAAACTTTCTGAGACGGTGTCATCAAACACCATCTGTTAATCTTTTATTTTTCTTCATTGTGACAGTATGACTACATTTACTTTAATAGCTATTTTAGTTATATATTTTAAGAATCACTGTGATTTCACTGTGCAGTTAGAATGTCTTTAATTTTTTATCTAATCCAATATTACTTATTGACGCCTTTTTGTTGATAGACAGCAATGCACTAATTTGAAAATCTGATCAAATAAAAATGTCAATGTAAATGAGCATTATAACTAACACAACTCATATTTATATTTATTACAACACTGAACTCATTCTGTTTACAATTAACAAAAATCCTACCAAATACTTACTGGAGAGATGAGCCCCCTTCTGTCTCTGGCTTGTTGCCATTACTTTATCAAAAAAAGCTCCATAAAGCACTGATCTGTGGTGACGGTTAACATCATTTCAGATTTATCACTGTACACCATTAGGTCAACACCACACTAGCAAACAAATCTAAGAAAAACAAAATCATTGAAGGACGGCAGGTTGCAAATAATTATGAAATCAGATTAGCACAGCAGAACTGGTGAATACATCAAAAACAATAATACTTTTCTAGAAAATACTTGAAATTATATCCAATTATGTCCATTTCAAACAGATAAATGTTAACATTCTGGGTACACAATACCACAAAGCAACCCATTTTTCTTCATACATTAATCTACCCTATGAAACTGAAAGAAATGCTGATAATGTATGAAAACTGATTATACTACAGTAACATTACTTTAAGCAGCAAATGCATGTACTTTCTGCATTTTATTTAGAGCTAACTGGCTTGCTTATAATAATTATAAATAAAAACAGCTTAGGCCCACCCATCATCTGTGTGCTGGAGCAGCAGGATCTTACAATTAGATGGCAGCTCTCTCACGATGGAAAAAAATTCAGGGCTGATACTCAGGTCTCTGTAAACCTGTACAACAAATATGTTTGTTTAATGTCGGTTAACATGCTGGTTAATGAGTTGTTTAAAATCTGGAACTTCAGATGAAGTCCCAAAGCGCCACCTTTGACAGCTCTTGTAAGATCTCTTCAGTCCTTCTCAGCAAGTTACTTGGCCCTTCTTCCTTAGCTGCTAGCAGGTTACGCTGCACATTAAGCAAGGCAGCAAGCTGGGAGGCATCTACATCCGCACAGGCTGCTCTCAGGGCATCACTCATCATAGATGACGATCGGCAGCTCTGAGGAAAAGCAGGTCAAAGGCTGCTAAAGATACAAATACATGAATCTAAGACAGTCCACATTTTTGCTCCTTCCCAGCTCTTGCTTGGTCCAAAGCACAGACCATCTGGGGAGTCATGGAGGAATGGATTGAGAAACTCTGATTTTGAAGAACATACATACATAGGAAACACAGCCATACTCATTCAAGACATGGATCTGGAAGAACAGACATACATCAACTTGGAAAACACAACCACACTAACCCATGGCTAGCATACGCACCACTGCCTTACCTGATATAGAGCCAGGTATTGACCAGCTAAGTTTGAGTCGAACTGTCCGTAACATTCGAGCATATTAAGGCTGGCATCTGGAAGGATGTGGGTAAACTTATGCTGGAGTGACAAACCGATGGCCTGGGCAAGAGTTTCATTCGCTTGGGCCAAGAGTTTCTGGGCAGCATTGTGCCTTTGCTGAAAGACACAATAAATCCTTCCAGTCATCGTCTCACTTGGGCATAGAGGAACTCACAGATAATTGTTTCACACTTTACAACAAATTCTGTATATTAACTAATCTCTTTTTTTTTTTCCAATAAAATTTTCAAGTGTTTTTGTTTACACACATTATAATGGGAAAGGCATGCACACATTAAATAACAGAAAGTCATTACAAATATGTGGTATTAAAAACCTGCAGCTCAGCAGCCTTGGATGAGTCCTGCCCCTGCTTCATATTCATCGGCCTCACGGCATTTCTTTGTAGAGCCTCCATTTGTTCTTCTTCATCATGCTCTTGTTTCATATCCATTCTGTTTTTCTCCTACTCACATTTGAAAGAAGGATGGCCGTGGAGAATTTTGGTATTCAGGTGTATTTAATGGACATATTGTTTAATGCAAAATAAAAGACCCACATTAAAAATAAAACATAAAATATAAGGCATAAGTATGCATATATGTATGGAGCCCCTGAAGGGATCTGTGCAAAAAAATTAAATGCTCTTACTTCTGCAAGCGCACATGAAAGTATCTTGTGCGCACGCGATAGTAAGTTGTGCGCACCCGAACGTAAGATCATTAAAATTCTTTACACAGGTCCCTTCAGGGGCTCTGTATATCTGTGTAACCCATGCCAGTGGTAAATTTTGAGGCTGTAGTTTTGTGGTGTTAAACAACTATCCTGTTAAGTGTGCATATGTGTCAATGAGATTCAATTTATGACCACTGCTGCTCTTTGGCAATGTAATTTGTTTTTTGGCATATTGTAAGTTGGTATGATTGTTGAGATTCCATATACACACTAAGTAATGTTGCATTTCTTGTGGCTGATGCACCTGCAATTTGAGCGCTGACTCTTTGGCCTCTTTGAAATTGTTCATTGCCTCATACTGCTTTGAAAACTCACATATCAAAGTGCTGACTGTCAGACCTCTTTCATAGCTGTCATATACTGCTAACTGGTATTAAACCAGATAGGACTCACCTTTGCAGTAGTGTTTGTAATCCAGATATATTTCAAAGTCCCTTTTCATGTGTTCATATCTCATGTTATTTGTCCATTCCCTGTATATGTTTTGTACATAACCATATAACTGTAACCATATAACCATAGGGCTGGCTTTTCGTTTAATTTTCTCTTTTTCCCTTCTGCCTTTTTTAGAGTAGCAATTTCTATTGATTTTCAAAAAATTTCTTGAAAAAATATTTAGGTAAATACTACATAATGACTTATAGAAGCCCAATGATACTGAAGAGAATCACAATAAATCAGAAGATAGACATTTGTAAGAAGTGTTTCGATAGGTGATATTTCAAAGCATTTTGAAAAGGAAATTCAGTTTCCAGTTCATTACATCAAAGTCTTAAAGGTTGACCTGTTTCAAATGTAATTATAGTCACTAAACATGAAATGAAATATAGGAGGATAATTTCAAATGTTTGTAGGTTAACTAGAATATTGGACTGGCTGAGACCAGACTAGATTTAAAGTTGCAATGTCTTTAGTACTGTTTCAAACTTTGACAGGTAATATTTCCTTCAATAACAAAAAAGGAAGTACTCTGTATTCACATACATAATTCTCATATAATTCTAATATGTACTAGAGACAGTCTGTGGTTTAAAAAAGTGTGACGTACGGACAACTTGTACTTACGAATGGCTACCATAAAGCCTCTTATATTAAAAACTCAGGGCAAGTACAATGATTTGCAGTAATGAACTCACACATTACTCTGTGACGCTTGTGAAAACATTGCACGGCTCCAGTGATTTATCAGCTCAAGGTACAGTAGTGCCATATAATGTTACTTTTATTGTTGCTGACTCACCTACAAATTCAACTTAAAGACATACTTAGGGAATGGATCTTGTTTGAACTCTGGGGACTGGCTCTATACAACTTGACACATTCCGAATTAACTATTTATGATGAAAGATAATCAATTAACTTAACATAGTCAATATTACTTGAAGTATTGGCTCTTCTCACTTTAAGAAGCTACAAATCCTTATCATTATGCCTCAATTTAAATTAGCCAATGATTTTACCACTAATTCGATGTTCCACTGGGTAGAAAAGTACAGGGGGTCCCTCTGGACAGCCAGCAGCCTCAGACACCTTCCCAGCATGCACAGGCCCCTGGCGTTGGTTTCCACACTGTCTGTACAACTGCTTGTTACAGCTTCCAGCTGCATCAGGACCACCTGTCCTAGACTCTTGCTTGTGTTGAGCCATTCCTACAGCAAGGACAATACAGATCAATCAGCTGCAATTGTCACATATAGCAGAGTTTACTTTATTTATTGAGGATAATTCAGTTTTTACATGTGGTACTGTAGCATGCCAGACATATAATTAATACAGTTATTTAACAAATAAAATAAACCATTTTAGGTTATATTGCGTGCACATTGAGAATTCCATTTGGAAAAAAGGTTCTGTTGATGTATCAACAGCACCACACACAACAGCTTTGAACTACCACCACATGTTGTGCTTTAACCCTGCATAAAACTTCACCTGTTGCACAGCTGTTAAGTCTGGGGTCATCCGTACAAATTCCTCAACAGTCCTCTCAATGGAGCCTTTCCTTTCCCAAAAATGAGCTTGTTTCATCTCTTCTGTGCAGACCTGTTCCAGCATTTCCAGGGCCAAGTCCGCCAGTGCCAGCCTGTAGCGTGTCAGTCTTCTTGTGACAGGTAGGCTCACGGCTTGTGTCTGACAAGAAATACAGAACAGAAAGCATTGCTTCTTTCTATATCTACTTACATGAATTAGTTTTTTCTTAAGCTAAATTGATATTTTAATGGATTTTAAAGCTTATTGACATAATTTCCTTCTTTAATTATCTATTAATTATTTTTGTTTAATGCAGAGTCAAGGAAATTAACTAGGAATATATGGTACTCAACAAGGCCTGTATTAGTGATAATGTTGTTTTTGCTAAAATGGTGTACATTTGTTGTCTTTTAGAATAACAGAGTAAAACTGGAGGAAAAAAAATGCACAATAATTTTATAAATTAAAGCAGAACAAAAACTAAAATGACTAAAAAGCCTCAATTTAATATAATAGAATGGAGACTCTTAATTTGAACTTTAAAGTCCATTCTCAGTATTACACTTATTTCACAAACCATGTTTAACTGTATTGTTCAGATTAAGAAAAAAGTATCTAAAGCAATATAATGTGACACGAGTGCCACCTGTTGCCAGGACTAGGCTATTACACTTGAAGCAGGTATATTTCTATTTCCATTATATATTCTGAGAAAAAATGAGTTTCCGTAATACATGGATAAAGAAAGAATTCTGAATCAGTAAAACTCTGTTAGTATCAATGCCTAATAATGAATTTTGAAATTATGTTATTTGTAAAAATATTTGTTAATACCTTACATATAAAACTGTACTTGTTCATAACAAAATTTAAACATTAATATGGTTTGTGAGTGCTTCAGCTAATATGTTTTTGAAGGCAGTTTCTCAGTTATGGAAAGGTTCCATTTAAGTTCTCTCATTTTATACAGATTTATCCTTAGATTAACAACGGTCATTCATACAATACATAATGTAAAATTCTTAAAATGATTTTCCTACACACAAACCATACATTTGGTGTAAAGCTAATATAAACAATTGTAAACATACAAAATGCAACTCGTGTTTTCCATGATGATTGTTTAGGGTGTACATTTTATCTTAATAAAAGAATGTGCTGTACTATACCTCTTCAGGTATAAGAATATCTTGAACATCCAAGACCACATCGAGCTGTATTCCAATGGCTTTTTGCATCAAAAAGTAGGAGTCCAGTAGCTGTCCCTGTTTCAGCTCCATGTCATCAGTGTGTTTGGCAAGGATTCTTTGGAAGCATTTAAAACATAAGCACAAACAATCAAGAACATAAAGAATACCTGGGAATGTTTAATGCTTAAACAGAAAAATTTAGACAGATAAGACAAATGAGATTTCTTTCATCGTCATGCTAAATATCAACTGCATATGCCGTTTTTTAACCAAAAATGAACTTTTTACTGAATTTTGATTATGCCTTGACAAAACATTTAAGTTTTTTTGTTAGTATTTACTGATAAAATTAAACCTGCCACATTTAAATGAATAAATATGATCAATTCGATCAAATAAATAATATATGTACAAAATATATACTTAGATGATAGACAGTGTTCCAAGTAGGGCTGCAACAAATATTTCAATTATTAGATAGTTGTTGGCTTAAGGCCCATGACTGGCAGAGCCATCGTTGAACCCTTAAACAAGACCCATAACCACATTGGCTGTAGGGACACTCTCTGTCCCTGCTCTCCGATCCTCACTGGTGCACTCACCAGGACAAACGTGTCCACTATACAAATGTTTGAAAAAACATGTAATCAAATAATCTATATTGAGCGAGTAAGGATACTTCTGCCCTGCATATGAGA
Organism: Mormyrus hasselquistii; assembly: GCA_026779605.1. Classification (NCBI taxonomy): domain Eukaryota; kingdom Metazoa; phylum Chordata; class Actinopteri; order Osteoglossiformes; family Mormyridae; genus Mormyrus; species Mormyrus hasselquistii. Next base: position 11,057,441 of record JAODKE010000068.1, read on the forward strand.
TGGATTACAGAACTTATTTTCAGTTTGTATTCTTAACACACATTTGCTGTAGCGACATTTAGCGGCATTTCGATTAAAACTGAGAGAAAAAATGGCAGAGAGAAGGCAAGAATATCAAGCCAGCCGTCGGTGGCCTAAACAGCCCTGGCATTTTTCACACAAGTGAGTGACGGTTACGTGCGGTGTGAATTATGCAGAAGTTAATTTTCACAAATTCACAATGCGCATGAAAGAGTCTTTGAAACCGAAATGGTGAGTTCAAATAGGTAACTTCATTAAAAAATAAAAATTGGTAATAGTTATTTTAAACAACAACTTTTCATTAAACATTGAATAAAGCATGGGATTGAATTATTTGTACGATTACCTCAGAATATCCTAAAGAATAAAAGAAAAATTCTAAGAAAATCAAATATCAAAATATCTGATTAGTTTGGTGTTTAACAGAAACATGTACGTCATTAAAAACTTTTTTTCATCACAAAATCTTCGTTTTAGTGTAGTGAACGATATACAGTAGTTAATCAATCCATCTTATAATACCATCTTGGGGGGGTTGGAGCTTATAGTCCAGTACAGGGGACAAGGCAGAGGACACCCTAGATCCACTGCAGGACATATAATCATACACTCTGGGCAATATAGTGATACAGATTAAAATAAAAATAAAATAAAATAAGTGCATGGCTTTGGACTTCAGGAGAAAATCCAGAGGAATCCTGCATAGCTATGTAGCGAAAATGCAAACCCCATGCAAAGATACAGAGCAGGGGCTGGAATGAAACACTCTCCTGGAGGTGTGAGGCTGCTATGCAACAAATCAGCACAACAAACCTATTACTTCCACTCATTTTCAGAACAATATGCGGTCAAAATTACAAAAAGAACAGGATGGGCATTTTGACACATATTATGTAGAAACAATGACTGAAAATGGTGAATTAATGAAGAACGCATATTTAGGCAAACTGCTGTTGTACTGTAATTTACTTTGCTGCCACAAGCAACATAAAATTTGCATAATGCATCCTTCAGATGCTATCTGGAACAAAAGTGAGCATAGACTGTGGGTTCTGAGGTACATGACCAGAAATCCCTGGATATAAAAATGCCCTGGATCACAGAATATAAAACAATGCTTACCTCAGGGTTTCTGCATGCTGCACAGCAGTCTCTGCCCCTTGTTCTCGATGTCCCAGCATGAGAAATTCATTAGTGGTGTCTCTCAGTGCATCACAGCTTGTCATTAATGTCTTCACAGAGTCAGGACAGAAACTGACCTCAGGGTGAGACTGAATTTGAAAAAGTGCTTTCCTACGAGAAAAGTAATGATTTTTATATCATCATCATTGTCATCATCATCGTCGTCGTCAGCATTTTCCCATCACTTTTCCTGGTGAGGGTTGTAGTGGCAGCAGGTCAGACCACATTCTGGGGGACTCCAAGATGTTTTCAAGCCAGCTGGGTGATATAATCCATCCAGCATATTCATCTAACCCTTCACCTTGCAGTTTTTTTGCAGCCACTGTAGTAACTGAGGTTTGGTACAATCAAACATAATATCCCCAACCTCACAGGTTTTTGGGAGGTGTGAGTTGAATTCATGTCACGCAGGAGTGTTGTCCTGGTCCATTGGGCCTACGCTCTATGTACCCAATCCAACTCACCACCAAGCATCGACCATTTGATAGCACTGCTCCTCTCTTCACCCCAGTGTCCAATACATGTGGACTCTAGTCAGATGATATAACCACAGAGAGGGTCACTGACGTTTTGGCCTAGGGTGCCTTGATAAGTTGTACACTTACTGTTTTCGAGCACAATCTTTCTGATGAACTCTGATGAAATCGATGGCTTGCATAGAAGTTTAATAACAATTATTCACTTGGTTTTAGATCTGTGAGGCCTTTCATCCCTTTAAGGTATCTCCATGTGAGCATTGATGCCTCCCAGTGGTTAAGTACTTTACTGTACACCCGCTTTCACTTAGAAAATTATTTGGTGCAGAGGCAACAGTTGGGATTTTCTTCTCTGCGGCTCACAGCCACATAGGGACAACACTCTTTTCCATGAAAGAGAACTGAAAAAGTTCAGATGTACCGTACAGCTCTTTGCCTAGAACTTGTGAGTATCCCTGCACCCACCCAACATTGTTCACCAGGGGGAACCTCAGAGTAGGAGCTGCATAGATCTAGCTGATAACTTCTAACCTCCAGCTCCAAGCTCAGACAACTCAAGCCAGTGTCCACTGCCAACACATAATCCACCTGAGTCCTTCCCGGTCATGCCTGCCTCCCCAGTGGCACTTTGCCTAACCTTCACCTTTTCATCTCGCAGATGATGAGCCCCAAAGATAATGATAACTATTTGCAGTAAGGAATCTGAATCGTGAACCTAATGTGAAGTACAATAATGATGCATCGAAGTCTGATTTAACGGGGGGCAAGATTCTGATCAGTAAATACACAGTAAACTCACCTAGCTTCCATCGATGCAATCTGGAACTTTAAAACAGGATTTCTGTTGAGCCTCTTGTCCAAAACAGATTTGAGGACACTGATAGCACGCTCTAGTATCAAACATGCCTGCTTGAGATTAAAAGTAATAAAATATAATTCAAAGTGAATGTTATTAATCTGTAATTAGAAAAAGTTGACATTTCCTATTCATATTAAACAGTACTCTTTTGGGGTTCACCTGTAATTTTTTCTCATGACCTTCACCCTCTGCCAGAGTTTCTGCAAGACTCATGGTTACACTGTACCAGAAGTCCTCGTCGCCACCAATTTTTTGGGCTTCTTCCAACAGGGTCAGAGCCTGATCGTAGTTTTGCTCAAGTCGGGCCAGGTTAGCGAGGAAGAGTAAGCTCTTTGCTTCCGCAGCCCTATCATTGAGCCCCTAACCCATGAAAAAGAAAACCCATCAATTCACATCATTTAACAGAATTTAAGAAATGTCCTTCACTCCACTGATGCATTTCATCAAAACAATAGGCAAAAAAGCAAGAACGGCAAATGTATACAGAAAATATATACAGAAAATAGTACTGGTACTTTCAAAATGTCTGAACAGTGCAATAAATTTTACTAATAGTAAAATTAGTTTATATTTTACTTATAGTAAAATAATAGTTACTAATAAATGCTGGCCAAGAGATGTAACTATATAGACAAACGTATATAAGAGATATCTCCAGTTTTACTAACCTTTGCAACAATGTTAGCCTCTCCTAGAAGAAGTCTGGCTGGCTGATATAAACCCACACTGAGACATATTTCAGCTTTGTCAATCCAAATATGGTGAGCAGAAGGTCCACTTGATCTTCCCCAACTGAAGGTGACCTGTTCAGATAAAGCTTATCAGCATCACTTTATTTACAGAGAAGCACAGTTCAATATAAGTAAATTTAGTGCCTGAAACACATCAATCACATGTCAGGAGTTCATTTCCTGTGAAAGTATTAGCAATAAATTAACAAGAATAAATACCATAAATGAATAGTGAAAATCTGTCTGTATGGTTTTCATTGAATGAAAGTAAGCAAATATCAAATAATATCCAATAAGCCTGAAGTTGTTGCAGAAAATAAACATCTAACCTTACTGACGTCAGTGTCAGAAACAGTCCGAAGCCCATAATTCTTCCACTGATAAACAGCCTTCCGACAACTTCAGTTTTGTTTCACCACCGTAAAATATCACAACAGAGACAAGGTAAATGTGAATTGTTAGGCAATACACAGAATGAATTAAAAGCAAATCTTCTGCTATTATACTGTCATGTCTTTATGTTTATTAAATATCAACAGACTTAATCCTTCAATTTTTATATTTTAGGTTGACATTTTATAATACTTTTTGAAATAACAAAATAATTCTCTCTCTCCATGTGTAACATTACAACTCTCGTTAAAAAATACCAATGAACACCTCATAAAAGAATACAGATGGATACACATACGCAATTTGTTCCTCTTCATATATGAACTTTAGGCCGACACACATTTCCTGGTATGCGGCTGATGTGCTTAAAGCTAATGCTGAGCAACTCTTTGCGATTCTGAAAAAAACATGAATGCGAAGTGAAGGAGATGAAGTACTGAGTCTTTGGATTTCTCTATGAATAGCTCCAAAAAATGTCATATTATCTTTATTTAAATCATAAAAATACCGGTATGTTAAACATTACACACACTTCACATTGCTATATCTTTATTAAACAAATGGTTTAAATAATCAAGGTCATTAGTGAAAAGGTATCTGATCCCATGTATTTACTAACTTTATTAAGTAATGTTGAATGAACTGACAGTTCATGAAGCATAGCCAGTTACCTGAGGTGGTACAGATCAGAGAGACTTTTGTTGTCCATTAGGTCATGTGCAATCAGCTCTGCAAGGTGAAGAGCTGGCAGAGTAAGGTACGTCAAACCTGCAGAATGCAATTCCTTTGCCAGCAGATCCAGAACGTACAGGGTTTGGGTCTAATGACCAGACAAAACAACAACACAGATAGAATCGGATTACATTTCAGGGTCTTCAGTGCCCAAAAAACACAAGTTAACAGGAATACTGCATCAAGCTGACTGACCTGCTTGCTGATGCTCTCCCGGTTGACAGAATGCATGCTTGTGTCAAACCTAACGGCCAGTCTTACTTCCTTAGGACAATCGTATTGAGCCCACTCCTTTGAGGTAGAAGGCAAACACACCGCAGCTACATCCTGTTTGGGCTTATCCTCAGTGGCAAGTGGCAGTGGGGGCTGTGGTGGATCGAATGAAAATACTGAATGATCTAAAGAAATAAGACTGAAGAACATGTAATAATTCCAGAAATATAAAAGGATCAAAATAGCTCATATTACACAGGTGTACCATTACAAATAGTTTTGTCAGTCTTGCGACTCACATGGATATTAGTTGCTGTCAGTAACTGCATGCTGACATGTGTAACCACCCCACAATAAACTAGTGCCCTGTTTATTATTTGTAACAGCCTATATTTCTTTGAGTGAGCACTAGATGACTGCTCCCTGGACAAAGTTAAGCACTGAGTTATTCGAAACAAAGACCTCTTTGGACTTTTTCCCCTTGTCTTTCTTCACTGTGGGTGACGGTGATGACTTAGAGGGAAGAACGGGATTCTTGGCCGTTTCCCTGATAACTTCACTTGCAGTTGACAAAGATAACTATCATCACAGGAATGTAAAAAAAACAAAAAAAACAATGAAGATCTCAAGAATGACTGTGAAACATGCAAAACACAAATCGTTAAATAATAGAATGTTTTGTAGTAGATTGACACATACTGTATTATATAATTAAAGCTGGTCTACGACACGATGTAGAATCATACATATTTGCAGCACCATAGATGTACCCCATAGCTATAGACCATTTATACAATATGTACCAATATGTACCTGGTAGAGAAAAGACAGCGTGTAGTATTTGGCATGATGTACTGACCCCCCTAAAAGGCTTGGGTTTTTGAAGGATTTATAATGTACCCAAATGACAAAACAATGTTGACAAATAGCTTGGTGACTTAAAATTACGTAGAACATGCACCCGTTAAAATTACTGTGGAATAATTCATTATAAAGCTAGGCTATGCTATGTATTCGGGTGTACCCAGATGTGTACCTGCCAGATACGTAGAATGTAGGAACAGGCCAGGAGACAATGCTGCAGATGCTGGTGAGAAGCTCTGCCCAGCATGGTGGCCAGAAGTGTGTGTGCTCTGACCAGCCCAGTCAACTGCTTCACATCTCTCAGGTCGCACAATGATGGATTGGAAAGCGGGCCCTCCGCTCCCATCTGAGGCTGACATCTCGCAGAATCTGGCGCTGTGCCTCCATTTACATCTGTCAACGGGAACAGAACACAGAGCTCTCAGCAGTGTGGAGCGTGGAAACACATGTAGATGACTGAACAATCACAAAAAGGAGATACAAACATTCTGCAGGAGTTTTATATGGCAATACTGATAACTTGTAAGAGAATAAAATACATTTTTACACGCAACGGCCTTGATTCAGCATACTTTACTCAAAGCAATGATGCTACCCGATAAATCATTGTGCAGATATAAAAGGGTTATTTTGATTCACAGGCAGTAAAAAAGATTGCTACAGATTTTTTTTAAACGTATGAAAAAACTGTTAAAATTTAAATTTGTCTTTATTTTTCTTTTAATTTGTTCTCAAAATACTGTAGTGATACTCGATCCCAGTGTTTCTATTTAAAAAACACCCACAAAATACAGTGAGAAGAACTAAGAACCAATAGCTAAGAAATAAACACATTACTGCTTGGCCCCTTTACCATGACTGGCCTCTTCATCAGCTTTAAGGTTTAAGAGGAGGTCGATGGCCAGTTGTATCTGGTTCACGGCATCATTGAGGGGGAAATGAGAGCAGTACAGCCATTCCCCGAACTCCAACAGGTATTCAGTCTTCAGCCAGCGAGAGTCAGCACTCTGTGAGCATGTGGAGTAAAGCGCAGGTTCCATTAAACTTTAAAATACCATGTGACTGAAGTGCCCGAAGTGCTATGTTCAGTCTTTGCCACGTAATGCAAAATCAAAGCAGGCTGAAATTCTTTACTGACCTGGTGTTACCTTTTTAGAAGGAACAAGTTGCAACAGAGAAGAAATTCTTCAGTCGATACTAAGATGACATCAGGACGAACTGTACAGTATATATTGGACACAGATACTGCACTAATTTTAAACTTACTTGCTCACAAATTCCCAAATGTTTGGGCCATTGTTCTCCTTACATATATCACCATTTCTTACAAATTCATTTAAATAGTTCTGAAATTAATTATAAAAAAAAATCTCTCCTCAAAAATATGCGCTAATGCTATGGTGGTCTGGGGGCCCGGAGCCGATCCTAGGCAGCACAGTGCATGAGGCTGGGGTACACTCTGGATACACATGACAGATGGAAAATAGACCAACTGAATACCCAGAGTGGGATTCAAACCCACAACCCTGGAGGTGCAAGGTAACAGCTACACGACAAGTTACCCAGCACAGATCTTTAGCTACCGGACTGGCATCCTGTCAAGGGTGTACCTCTCTGCCTTGTGTAGGAAGCTGAATGCCCACCCCCACCCTGATACTGTAAGTGGATGAATATTCCTAACAGAATTTATACACATACAACAGCAGCATTCCTTAAATAAGAGAACCCTAAAGAAATAAAAATAAGGCTACGGTTAGGTATCCATAAAGTTGTTGGGATGACTTACAAAAGACCTCTACTGTATACGGCAAAAATGTAACAATTAGAAAGTTTTCAGAATGTGACTGTGAAAATATCTCCTAGTTTTAATTGATTCATTTATGTAGTTGTTTTCCTACATTTTATTTTCTATTTCATCCATTCAGGACAGGTCGGGAATTAAAATGGGAAATTAAAATGTCAAAAAGTTCTGTACAGGGGCAACTTGATAAGTTGGAAGTAGTTCCAAATTGGAAGAAGCAGATCTATCCGAAGTTTGCAAAAAAATAAAAATAAAACTTCTTTTATCATTGATAGACTGAAATTCTTTGAGGAAATTTATGGTGAAATTAATGAAACATTTTCAGGGTCCATGGTACAGATTTCATATGTTTTATTTATAAAGCAAGATTAAAGGGCATCTTATCAAACATAAATCTAAAACTGTGCTCATCTCATGCTTAACATTAATCAAGGGGTCTTGATGACTTAATGAGACACTGGATGGCGACTCTGTATGATTTTGGATGTTTCTGCCAAGACATTTGCAGCAATTATGCATTAGTGACAGTCCTGGGATGCACACCCACCTGCAAGGACATAATGGCATTCTGATAGCAGACCAGCTTCTGGGGGGCGTCTTCAGAGCATCGGGCTGCGTGGTGCCACACGCAGGACATGCGCTCCTCTCCCTCCTCGCCGAACCTCTGCATGTCCATCGCTATGCTCTGACCCAGCCTCGCTTTTGCCAAAACACGGTGTTCAAAGATGATCCTGCCAATCAGGGACAAACTATGCCTAGCAGGTGTTGTGTGACTCAGTGGGTTAGCTCTCTTTGCCTGCGATTGGAAGCTTGCTGATTCAAATCCCAGCCACCTATCCACTGGGCCCTTCAGCAAGGCCCTTAACCCCCTGAACTGCTCCAGGGATGCTTGGTAAACGGCTGACCCATTGCTTGGACTCCAAGCTTCATTCTTAACTATGCGTTTGTTCCGAAGGAGGGAAAGATGGGACATGTTAAAAAAAAAAAGTATTCTAATATACATTTATAACCAGAGGGTCCCTGGAAGAAATGATCCAATCTGAATATCTACTGCAAAACAACCAGAAATGTTATTTTAACTTCCATAAGAGACACTAAAATAGACACAGACTGTGGCCCTTTACCTACCGCATGTGTTGTGTGTGTGGCAGCCCCTGAACAGCCTGGTCCAGGATCAGCAGCCCTGCCTTCCAGTCGGCTCGGTCGGCATGGATACGGAAGAGGAGGCTGTACATGGCTACGCGCAGGGCCACGTCATCATCTGCCATTTCAAGAGCTGCAAAATGCAAGAATGTTACAGCAGATGCCTGAAAACGAACAGAAAGTTTGACAAGGACTTACACTTCTACAATTACTCCATAATATTAGAAAGCAACATTAAACTGCAAGCAAGCTTTGGGTGTCCTTCTCTGGGGTGTGATCCATCTAGACTCACTCTGCGAGTTTCTTTTAAATCCTGAAGGCTGCTGTGTGGCTAATATCTTTCTTTCTTCCTGAAGGAAAAAAGATGGAAATCACATCTTTTTAAATTATACAGTCATCACTCAGGCGTAATTGGACTGGACTGAACTGAACTGCATTAACATAGTGGTAGCCAAACCTTTTTCCCTCCAGTACTGGTACAGGTGCTGGCCAGGGCTCTGAGGATTTCTTCCAAAGGAGCTTTGAGCTCTTGTCTCTGCAGGGGTGTGTCCATCAACCTCAGGCATGCATTCCAGTAGTGCTTTGCAGCTACAACACACATGGTGTAGTTTCCAGCTTGTTCTGCAAAACTTCAATTTTAAACCAAAATCAATTGTATAATTCAGAAAATTAGGAAGAGATCTGCATAGCAAAACATATTAGAGGAATTATTAGTAGGTGCCGCAGTGATTAGTGCCATTTATTTACACCTGCAGTTCTGGGGGGTTTGCGTAAGCAAGTGTTTGCATGTTCTCCTTGTGTTGTATGCGTTTCTGGGTGGTCCTATCTCCTCTTGCAGTCTATAGGCATGCATTTAGGACAACTGGTATCCCTCAGTTGTGTGAGTATGAAGATGTCTGGTGCCCTGTACAGGCCGGGCATCCTGTCCAGGGCACATGCCAGTAGGTTCCCCTAGAGCCTAACCAGGATATGTGACCATAAGATGAAGGCATGATTATTAATGAATCGTGCCATTTGCCATGGGTACAGGTGACATGTTTTTTTTTATTTTGGAAAGTATATATATTTGATTATACAGGTATAATTTGCTAATTATTATCTAAAGCAAACAAATATATGTCACATTGTTTATTTAATTAAATTTGTACCTTGGCGCTAATGTCTGACAAGGCTCACCTGACAGCAGCCTGCAGAGTCTTCAAGGCATCCCTGTACTTCAGAGGCTCTCCGTTTGATTTCTCTATTGCGCTCAGACCCCTTATACATGCCACATTGCTTAGCATGTCCTGGATCGCACTACTGCTGCATCTTTAAAGACATCAAATATCAATTAACTCAGAGCTCCATGTGTTGCGATTTCCCCCTACAATCATTACATCATCTGATAAAAAAGCATCAGGGTTGGTTAATCCTACAGACGGCGCAGGCGGCCAACTTCTGACTTGTCAGGGAATTTCACTTCGCCTCGGATGAGGGAGCGCTGGCAGTGAATGACGCCACATCGGCTCGGACCGAACCGATACATTTTAACATTTTTTAAAATCAATGTATTAACCTTGGATCAACACTAGATGGCATTTGTACTCTCTGTACTAAATGTAACATCAAAAGCTGTAAGCCCGATTTCTTATTAATAAAACAATGCACATAGAAAGAGAATGTAAAAAAGTGGTGCAATATTTTGGAAAGCTTTTAAATAATTGATCAGTATATTGCATAATTCACCAAAAAAAGGATTCAATGTGCAATGCTTCTTTGGAATATCAAGGGATTTTCTGAACTTATGTAATTTAAAGCAGTGTAAATATAAAGTCAAGAAGCGGAACGGTTGAGTGAAACTAAAATTAATTTAATTGGTTGTCACTGTCTGATTTTATTGTGGTATTTTGTGCTGTCTTGTCTTGTCCTATGATTCCAAGGTTATTTATGGATTAAATTCCAAGAAAGCAGTATGGTATGGTATGGCAGGGTATGGTGTGGTATGGTATGGTGTGGTATGGTATGGTATGGCAGGGTATGGTGTGGTATGGTATGGTATGGCAGGGTATGGTGTGGTGTGGTATGGTATGGCAGGGTATGGTAAGGTATGGTATGGTATGGCAGGGTATGGTGTGGTGTGGTATGGTATGGTATGGTATGGTGTGGTATGGCAGGGTATGGTGTGGTATGGTTGGCAGGATATGGTAAGATATGGTATGGTATGGTATGGTGTGGTGTGGTATAGCAGGGTATGGTGTGGTATGGTATGGTATGGTATGGCAGGGTATGGTAAGGGATTGGTATGGTATGGTATGGTATGGCAGGGTATGATGTGGTGTGGTATGGTATAGCAGGGTATGGTATGGTATGGCAGGGTATGATATGATATGATATGGTGTGGTATGGCATGGCAGGGTATGGTATGGGTATGGTATAAGCTGTTTGAGTTCCTGTTTGAGTGAAACTATGCGGCGTGTGTTTCCATGGAAACAAACTCACAGGACGCACGCTGAGGTTTTCACCCACTTTACAGCATCAGCTTCCAGCTGCAGTGCTTGGTGGGAACAGCTCATGATCAACTCTTGATCCTGGGCCAGGTGAGCAAAATGCAACAGATGTGTCCACACCTGCAGCTCAATCGCAGGGTCTGTCCATCTGCAGTCTGATGCCATCTTTACGAGCTGAAAGTAAAAGAGGAAAGTTGAGCCAAGGTCACCTGAGATCAGAAAATATTACTTTTTACCAAGATTACATTTTAATCACTATATTTTTCAACCATCCCAGTAAGAAATACAGGCAACTTGCTTTAAGAAAGAAATTGCTGTGAATATTTAAAAATTTAAAAAAATTATTTTAGTAAAGTCAGCAGTTGGTATAAGAATTTAAACCACATATTTAAAACTTACCACAGACAGACTGGGAACTGAAAATTCCATCATTGTTGAGGTAGTATTACAAAGTAGCATTTCAATTCCAACCAGAACACGTGTCATACTAATCACGGTTTCATTGTTACTCTGAAAACATAAATAAATTTTGAAGTGTCACCACACAAACAGCATGACAACGTAAAAAATACGTCTTTCTTAACGATATACTTACAGGATATAGAGAATCAAATGCCATAAATGTTTTAAAGTCTGGGATAGGCAAATTAACTACTGGATACACTGCATAATATTTGGTAGGAAAAAAAAGGCTACAGGTCAACAGGATAATAACGCTAACCACTGGATAAATGAAACGGCAATAATTGACCAAAATAAAAATTGAACAATGAATGAAGAATGCTCTACAGTGCAGGGGGGTGGAGGCGTCAGTCTCAGAAATGTAACGGAAAGAAGGTTTCACCTCATCTTCAACGTCCAGCTTTTGCTCAATCTGTTGCTGGAGCATCTGCTTGATCCGCACCCATGTGGCAATAACCTCCTTCCTTGCAGCAATAAGCAGAGTTTCTCCAGGGACATTGCCGTTGGTCAGGTGCAAGGCATAGTCGCATAACTGCATGAGGATCATTTTTCACACTTTACACTGCGGAGCAGTGACATTTATGTAGAACAGTGGTACTTGTCCCTATAATAGCACATTAATTGTAATTCCAAGCTTGAAAAGACAAAAATATTAGTCCATAAATTTTATGATGATTTTATGACATTCAACTGTGATGACATTAATTACTAGCTAAATAATATCGTAATTTTACATTGCAAAACCACTAATAAAATTCTTAATATTAAAGCATTTACACAATAAATGTGCAAATTATATAACACACCTCATACCACCATTTTGACATTGTAAAACAGATAATGTCACCAAAAGGAACTGACTGAAAAATAGGCCGACTTGTATGGCTGAAGCCCTCTAGGAATATGCTGTAGTCTGCCACTGGCAATTTGGCTTCAAAGAGATCTGAAAAAAACCTGTATGTGCAGATATGCTTATGTGTGCATCTGTGCACCAAAGCAACATAAGTAAAACTCTTGAGACAAGCCCCAAAAAAGCTCTGCAGACGTCAAGACAACTCCAAAACATCAGGCTGGCAACCGGAGGAAAAAAAACCCATTAACTAACCTTTACTCTGCTTCTGGTGGACAGGACCATGTTAGAGTCTGAGGTCTACAGCTGAGCAATGTTCACAAAGGGGGCAGATCTAATCTGTTACCACCGGTTCACAATTTAACAGCATCATTCAGCATTATCTCACTTTTTACCAAAAGCAGAAGCTGCTGTTGGATATTTGTTAGTGCTCCAAGTAAAAATGATGCAAATTGATTATAACTACGACAAATTTGGGTCAGAGTAGCTTCAGACTGAAACGCACAACATTATTTGATCTTCCCATTCAAATACATTATCTGCAATCATTCAGTATCAAGTCATTTTTAAAAATGACATTTCTAAACATGCATAACTCATATTTTCAGTGAAGAGCAATTTATTTAAAGTTGTAATCCATTCAAGAATGTATTTAAAATCTTCTTCTTAGGCATGTTATTATGTGAAACAGTGCCATAGTGTGTACCTGCTTCTGTGAAACCTCATATTCCTCACCAGTTACACCTATATATGAACATGCCAAGTAATCTCCCAACCAAACACCTTCCAATACTATTACACAGCTACTATAACTTCCATAGTTCTCTTCTGTCTTTCAGAAGATGTGGTGTCGAATGTCTTTTGATTACTTATTGATACAGCAACAAGCAGTCCAGCCAGTTCAACCGTACCTCCAGAGCTATCTTGATGTCTTGGAGTGCACTGGGGTCTGGGAGGATGCTGCCAGGCTTTGTGGTGGCTTTTCCCGCTCTTTTTTTAGCCCTGTTAGCTTCCCGGCCCTTTTCATCATCCTGCTTTTCCTGAGCAGTCCTGACACGCAGGCTCAGAGATTCAATCAGGCCTTTGGCTGCCACATTGCACAGCAAAACCAGCAGCACTGTCTCCCTGAAAAGCGTTTACCATTCCATGTTAGTGCCATAATGCACATTTGTTCTTATGTAGATTTCATTACATAAGAAATAAAAATATTATAATGAAATATACAGATATGCAAATATCATTGTATGGCTAACAGTATAAATTCAAAGTATTCATTTTTTTCCACAAAAACAATAATAACCTGAATTAAACGCTAATATACACTGCCCAGCCAAAAAAAGTAGCAATCTGAATATTTCACTGGACCACCTTTAGCACACTTTCTCAATGCATTGTTTCCACAAGCTTATGCAACATCTCAACATTTATTTTTATCCACGTTTCAATTCTCACTGAACTCTTGTATTGACAAGTGAATTGAACCCCTCTGTAATGTCTCCTTCAGCACATCCCAAAGACTCATGATAAGGTCAAGGCCAAGACCCTGTGGTGGACAAATCTTGTGTGAATAAGATTCCTTATGCTCCTGAACCACTCTTTGACATTCGAGCCTGATAAGATCTTGGCATTATCGTCCTGGAATATGCCCATGCCAACAGGGAAGAAAAAAATCCATTGATGGGACAACCGGACCATTCAGTAGATTCACTTACTCACTGTATTGCTGCATAACATAGCTGAGCTGCATTAATAATCAAGTCATTGGCTTTAAAGTGTTTGCTTGATTTAAATTCAAATGACACCTTTTTTAGCCTGGGCAGTGTGTATTTCTAATAGTTCTAAATCTAATATACTGTATAATGTTTGAAATACAGGAAAAAACTCTGGCCTACTTGGTTTCTCCCATGAGTTTCATCACGTTTATTATTCTGCGAAAAGTGGCCTGTAGCTGGCAGTGGCCCCCTGAAGCCAGGACGTGGCTATTGTGGTTCCACAGATAAACAGCTGCATTCGAGACAATCCACGCCTCCCCGAGGGCGGCCCCCAGCTCTGCAGCCCGCAGGAAGCTGGCCGTGGCACATGCAGACAGCTCCCAAAGCCATTCCCTAAATTGACAGGGGTGTCGCGTGTCAGTACCAGTCCCCATACACGTACTTGTAAATACTAATTGGGACATTTTGGAATTACATGCTCAGTACACAGGCAATCAGGGAAGTATGATCATGAGTAGTAGAAATATAATTAACTGATGTCTGAATTCTGTTTTAAATTTCTGCTTCAAATCTCGCCACCTGTAAAAGTACATGTCTACAACTGGAGTGTGTTTCTTTACCTATATGCTGCCCATTGTGGATTTTCCTCTAATCCTTGACAAATGTCTCCCGTTGACTCTCTCCATGTGCCCTTTGGTGGTAATGGCTCCTGGTTGAAATCCACACCCTCTGAATGCAGTTTTTGTATGGTGGCCTAATGAACAATCCAAAGAGACGAATATGAATGAATGAATGGGATAAACGCTTTAATAAAATAAACTGCTTATCCAGTACAAGGAACCAAGAAGGCAGGGGAGCACCGTTCCACTGCAGAACATACATTTATTTTGTATTTAAAAATTTCCTCTTCATTTGCATGTGCAAAAACTGTTTTATTTCTACATATCATGTTTCTTTTTTTCTGAGCTTTAGCAATTGTGGTTTTCCATTCAGCCAAAGCAAATGCCTGACACAGCAGTAACAATAAAATCACAAAGAATCACATAGTCACAATTGTACAACTATCCCGTTGCGTGTTTCATTTGAAATACAGCTTCAGAGTTGCTGATGACAGCTTGAACCCTGCAAGGCTCTGTTCTGGAACAGTAGAGCCTTTCCATATTGATTAATTTAAACATTCTGCTAGAGCAACGTTGATGCTGCAGAAGGGGATATGCGGCAGGGAAGATGAAAGGAGGCTGTAACTATTGCCACAAAACTGCTAGTTAAAACCACTCTCTGCAAAAAAGGTGAAAGGACCATTTCTGATAGAATGAGACTGCATGCCACAAATACTGTTTTCCCAAAATCTATTTTAAAAGAGATTCTTTTTTTTCTTTTTTAAAAAGATTAAAATGAATTTACAGTTTCTTGACCATAGCACAGCTAGCCATGTGTCCGCAGAGCAGCAATCAGCAGTTCTATGCCTGGGGCTTACATAATGAGCGCTGAAAGGAGATGGATTTAGTGGGAGGATCCAGAATTAGAGCTATTGTCCGCGACTGGAATCAGAAAAGGGACAGAAGAATGAGAAAGAGCAAGCAGAGATGGCTTTAATAAATGTGACTGGCTAAAAAAAAAAGACAGCTGTAAAGGAACAAGTGAAATGAAGGGAAGTAAATGGTAAAGACTGACAGAGGGCAGCGGTGGCGGCTGAAAGCAAAGAATTATCTGTGTGGGACCTAAAAAGAAGGGAAACGGAGAGGAACATGTGCAGCCAACAGGCAGTGGATGGACAGGTCAGCATGAGACTACATATTAAAAGCAGCAAAGAGAGTGATTTTAAATTTAATTACCGACTTTTACTGATACCCACACAACTTGCACTTCTTACAGTTTGAAGCATCTGTGCAGCCACAAGGCCAGTTCAAGAAACCGTGTGGGTCAGGAGCCTGGATCCATGTCCTCTATGACACCTACTGCCCAGTCGAGTGATTTACAGTAAATTAGAAGGTAAAATATGTAAGAGACTGACCTCTCCATTAATGAAGTGAACCTCGGCAAGCAGCCGAAGCAAGTCTCTCTCTGCAGAGAGAGAAAATTGTCCTTCTTCACGGAAACCTGGGCTTTCATCTTTCATACATTCACCTGAGAATCAGAGGCACACGTACCAGTACTGGTATAAGAATGCCTACGTCGTAAGAGAAAACTGCCATAAATGCAAACAAATAACTCGGAGACAAGTAATTGGATTTCTTCAAAAACATGTTTGTCACAGCTAATTTAGTGGAACAACCTGTTCCCCCCAGAGGAAGTGTTTGATACCAGCTGAAGATTTATGGAGACAGAAGCACTGGAAATATACTGACTTCCTGATGTTTTAACATTTCCGGGGAGCCAAATATTTTATGATCTGTATCAAATGCTTAAAAAACTTCAATCAAAGCTGTCATAGACCTGATGAAAAGCAACCATTTAAAATCATTTATGCAATGCCAATAAGCCAATAACCCATATACCGTCTATGAGCAATGTGCATATACAAATATGCTTGCATTAAATACTTGTGTCATACTACACAAGCCAAGTACCACAACTGTCATTTTTTGTGTACACATACAGCTCCTGTGGTTTAGTTTACTTACTGTCATTTCTGGCCGACTTCCAGCGTCCATCATCGTAGAGCAGACAGAACGTGCAGGCTGCCCGGCAAACATCCCAGACCTCCTGCTTCCTAGCTGTTTTAGCCAGTGCTGCCCAGAGTCTCACCCTGGGAAAACAGTCCCCCCTCAGTGCTCCTTTTCCCTTTTGCAATAGCCACACTCAAGCAATATCCCAAAAATAAAAGAATTCCATTGTGATCAACAATTCGTAAGTGTATTACAATTGTGCGACTGTGATTGACAATTAAACGGTGTAATAGATATATTTACTGTAAAATGTTTCAGTTACACTTTGCTTAAAGCAGTCGTCACAATGCATTAAAATGGTCAGTATAAGAATGAAGGATGCTTTGTACAGTGTTATGAAAGTATTTATATTGCATTATAGATAAGCGCTTCATAGAGCATTCATAATGCATAATACACATGGCTGTGATGCTTAATGCCTTTTTATAAATAGTTAAATGTTAATAATATTTTATGAATGCACTATAATGCATTACAAAGGTATCTATAATGCATTATACACGACTGCTTTGGGTAAAGTGTTATGAGAGTTTCTTCACCTGATAAAATCATCTTCTATAATTCAGGCAGGCATATAACATACTAAAATGCTGGACACAGATTTACAATACAACAGGTTTGTATTGTACAAACTATCTGCAAGTATTGTGGGACTTGGAAAGCAAACAGAGTAAGCAAAAATGTATGCAGACAAACACACACCTCTGTCTGTCGTTTCTGCTTCCTTGTTTCGTTAGGTGCCCACTTGCCTCATGGACACACGCGGTGTGATGTCTTGCTTTGGCAGACAGCTGATCAATCTGGCTTTGTCCACCTTTGTCTGAGGACAGTGGATGTGTAAATAAAACAACGAAACAAATAAGACATAGATGTGTGAAGGCAATCTTAGAGACAGGCAAACTGTACAAACACAGAAGAAAGGGTATGATTTAAAGCAGCAGTCCTGAAGGCGTGAGGCTACAGTGCGGGGCCCACCATGCCAACCACTAAAGCGTCACAATATCATGAGATCAAACAAAAATGGACATTATTCTTCTTCAGTTGACCTTTTCTGACCCTACTCAAAAGTTTTGGAAGCACCTGCTACCATAACAGATCGACCACACAGGCAATCAACTTTACAGAGCGCAGCAGTATTCAATAAGTGCCTTTTTTTCTAGGCATATAACAACAATGCTACACATCTATAGAACATATATAATTCTGCAGCTGAAAGAAAATGGGTATCAGCCAACATTTACTATCCCATTCTGTAGGATTCACAGCAACACAGTCACAATATGTCAGCTGAAATTCCTCTGCTTAGTTTTTCCTGCAACCAGAGTTGTCATGGAGATTTCACAAGGCATGTTTCAGCAGTCCCAAAAGGGTCCCACCCATCCCCCAGCTCCTGCCGGGGTGTATCTGTTACCCTGGTAACAGTATGGAGATGAGTTATTGTGTTAAGTGGCTCTGATCTAGCAGTGACATTGGTAATACTTCAGAAGAATTTGGGTTTACCTTCCACTTCGGCATTTGCATCAAGGACGACCAGAAAGGTAGCGGGGGCCAAAGCTATACCAGCCTTCACCAGCAAAGACCGATTCTTTTCCATGGCATTCTTGGACCTTGCTCTTTTTGCCTTTAGTAAAGCAGCACACAGTGTTTTTAAAAGTAAAAATCCAAAATATATACAAGGCCTTGTAAAAATATTCAGACGTGCACTACTTTCACTTGTTTGCCACTTTTTATTTTGTGATAGTTTTTTACTTTTTATAATGTTTGTGTATATGCCTACCCTATTCATATCGAAACAAATATGAGTGAACAAGCGAATAGATTATTAAAGTTTTAGAAAAATGATAAATACCTGTGTCAGGGGAGCTCGAATTTCACACAAGAGATTTTTCACACATTTTCTGTATAAATAATCCTGTTCTGTTTAGAGATTAGAGTGCTCACATGTTGAATTGGCAAGAAGATGTTTTTAAAAGAAGAATTAAGAGCATTTCACTGAATTCAGACATAATGTAATGCAAAGACATACAGTAGTAAAATGGTAACAAAATATTTCAAAGTCTGTGTACAGTCCAATGAGAAAAATTAGATCAATAGTGTAAGTTACATCACAAGAAGGAAGCCAAGGAGATGCCAGTGATATTAGGAGAGCTACATAATTTAGAGGCTGAGAGTAGACATAGAGTTCATGAGTCAACAATATCAACAGCTTTGGATAAGATGGGCCTTTATGAGGGGGTGAGAGAGGGATTTGTGATGTGAACCTTGCCAATGTCAGCATGTGTTGTTCTTTTATCAACAAGGAAAGAAAATCTTGTGTATCAGGAATACAGACAAATGCAGCCCTTTTTTTAGGTCTTCTGAAAAACAAGCTAGTAAATAAGTTTAGATTTAGTCAATGATCTCAAGCATGTGTTCAAAGCAACAAAAGACCAACCCAAGAATAAAAAAAGTCAGTGAACTCATCCATCCATCTTCAAACCGCTTATTTTTGTCAGGGACATGGGGGCAGCAGGGTCAGACTGACCATCTGGCATACCGGTTATCGGATAATAGGTATGTTGACCGGAAAAATTTATTGTGCAAAAATGACCGTGGGGGACCCCAAAGTCCATGGCCTAATTTAAAAAATCTAGTCCTGCAGGGGGGACTACCTGGGCCTACCTACAGTCTATCCTGGGTGGAAAATGACATAAGGCTGGGGTACACCCTGGATGAGATGCAAGTCCATTACAGGGCACACTCAGACACTACAGGCAATTCAGCTTCACCGATTTTGGGGAAATACTGGGAGAACAAGTAAACTAAGACCAGTGGGCAGATTTGATCCCCTAACTTTGAAGGCCAGAAGTAACATTACTACCTATTGAGTCTCATTCCAGCTGTATTTATTCTCTAGTGGCTCAGGAGAAATCCTCATTTGAGTCACACTGAAAATTTGTGTCCCTATATGAAAATTGTACACAAGTGCCATCCAACCAACTTGAACTACCTGTTAAGAGCTGAGGGGCATCACTGAAAATCTTTGTGAAAATCTCATTCCTACAACTAAAGATTGCAGTCAAAAGGACAGATGTTAATTTTCAAAGGTGCATAATATTTTTCTCTTTAAAAGAACTCATATAGTTTTGCCAAAAGCTGTTGAAAACATAATACCAAAAAATAAAAAATAGCTTCTACTTTGTGAGGTCGTCAATGTGTCGCAGCAAACAAAATAGCAATTGGGGTTTCATATTTAAATCAAACAAAGTTCATGTTAATCAGCCACACTAGTATAAGGTTATATTAATGCACATGTCTATGCACCTGGTCAATAAGCAAAGCGGCCTGATCTTCCTCCTTCTCCGGGGTCTTGTAGATCATGCTCTGTATGTGCAGCTGATGCAGGGCCGTGGATAGGCGCTCTTGGTACAGGCCTCTCTCATCCAAACGCAAGGCCTTCTCTAGGTGTTCTAGCGCAGATTCCAAGCGATCCTCCTCTGCTTCTGCTTCACCAACTTCACCGTGAATCTGACAGCGCAACTCTAACAGTGGACTACAGGATGCACACAAAGACAAATACACATAAAATGTCACCGTTGAGCTGTGACATTATCTATATGCACAGTGCTATGTAAATAATTAGTTATCAAAGTTGCACAGGGCACAAAAACAACTCAAATAATTCATATTGCTTGCACAATTTAAAAATAAAGAAGGCAGACGGCGGTCTCTCCATTACATTACAAACTTCAGTAAACTGATTTTAAAGAGGTATTTTCCTGTCAAGAAATATAATGTAATCTAACAACGATTGTCAGTAAAATAACATTATATTATTAAATGCTGCTCCGCTCCCACTAAAGGGGAGTGATCCAATGGGAAGCGGCCTGGGCTCACACCTAAGCAGTAGGTTACATTCCCGCTCTGCCTGTGAAGTTTGCATGTTCCCTAGTTTCCTCTGACAGGAATTATTGGCGTTTCAAAATTTCCCTAATATGTATTTGGCATAGTAAAGCACACAAGCTACACGCCAATGCTTTTCCAATAGAAAAAAAGAAAAAGATTTCCTGGTGACTAAATACAAATATGGGAGCAATCTAGCAATTGTTATTCAAAAGCAGAAGAGTTACAGTGTTGGGCTCCGTTTCAATGGGGCTCCGTTTCAATGGTTTTTCTTTGCCCTGGTGATTGATCACTACACCTATGCCAGAAGACATTCCCAGGTAATGAAGTCCAGCTGGTTCTCACTGGAACACATTCAAGTGGGATCAGCTGGGACCAAAAATGAATTGAGGGACGCAAGGGGCACCCGTTCATAACACAGTGCTACTTCCTGCTTTCCTATTTCCTGAATTATTTGCTTTGATTGTTTAAGATATGTTACTTTGCAACTTTTCATTCTGTGCTGATTTTCATTTAAAAGATTTAATTTAAAAGAATAATTTCTAGTTTTTGTCATAATATAAGATAAATATATAATATAATATATTTTGCTCTGTTTACAGACTTTCATCCCAAAATGCAGTATAATTGCATTCCTTGACTGTGGGGAGTCCATAAGGTTTCTGCACAGGTCCCCCTCCGCAGACATTTTGTTATGCAAGACAATAACTCAAAAACTGTTTTGCAGACATTTTTCAAACTATGCACAGGCATTTTAATGGTGAGCTACTAAACTGGATTAAATTTTGCATGTGATTGGAAGGTCGCCGGTTCAAGCCCGGCCCCCGCACATCTGCGGGTCCTTGAGCGAGGCCTTTAACCACCAGCTCCCTGGGTGCAGCTATGGGTGGCTGCCCTTTTGCAGCCAGCTTGGTCTCACCTACAGAGAGCGAGTTGGAGGAGACGTAAAGAGAATTTCCCCATGGGGATCAATAAAGTATCAATTATAATAATAATAATAATTATTATTATTATTTTGAAACAGATTGCAACAAAACAAAGCAGTGCTGCATAGTAATAGCCAAAAGGGCAGTTTTGACACTTAAGCCCATTAAGACAATACCTCAGTGATCTTCTGTTGGATTTTTTTCAAACTTTGCGAAGGCATTTTGTGGGGGGTGGGGAGGTAGAATAGAACTGAATACATTTTGAGACAGATCGCCCCAAAACTGAAGCAACACTACTCAGTAGTAGCAAAAATAAGGTTTAAAACAGACGACATTTGACCTTGTGAACGTAATAAATAAAAATGATTTGATGAATATTACCACTTAGTTTTCTTATTGTTCTCTCTGTAGCAGTGCAGTAGCCAGTGAACAAGAGCCGTTATACATGTTTAACCATTCTAAAAGTCCAACAGTTAAAAATAATTTGAATTGCAAATGCATCTGATTATGGCAGTAGTCCCTTGTATAAGAACATTAATATTTTTGTTCAGTGTTTCACATTTTTATATTTTTACATAGTGCAATCACCCCATACACATAAGTAAATGCTAAAGGATGGTTCTTTTTCAACAGTTTTTCAGCATTGTGCCAGCAACCAAGAGCTCGGATAAAAGCCCCAGTCGAATAGCAATGAGTTACATTTACATTGTGCCCCTCCTGGTCTCTGTATAAACCAGTGGTACTAAAATGTTTTTTGACAACCCCTCCCTAGAGCTCATATATTCATGGTGTTGCTTTGCTATCACATTTTCTTTTAAAACTTATTTTCTTTTTCTAGCAGCTGGACATTTCTAGAAATCTACAAATCTAGATATATTGCAGTTTTTATTCGTATACTAAAAAGCATATACTTGATTCATGTCTATTGAAACCAGAAGCCAACTGTGTTATTGTTGACGTACTGTAAAAGTTGCATAAAGTGGTTATTTTTCTGCTTAACTAAGGAGTGACCATAGTATGGAATAGTAAAGCACTGCTCATATGAGGTCAGTCTTTCAGTTTAAATATAACTGCATACATATTTATTAATTTCTAGAAGATCTCTAAGTATTAGAGGCTAAACATGCGTATTTAAAAAATGATTAACATGATGAAAACATTTTCCAAGGATGTGAATCACCTGTGGATGTCCTCTAGCGTTTGGGCCAGTCGAATGAGTTGGCCTCTTATTCTCCTCCTGAGATTGTGCTGAAGGAGAGGCAGGCAAACATTCCATAGTGCAGCACACACTGCCTGTATGACAGGGCCGTCACCTTCTCCCACCGCATTCTGCAGGCACTGATCCAGTCTCCTTACTATCCTCAAATGGTCCTAAAGTATGTATATTAGCATCAGGGGAGCTCTTCTTCCACCTCCCCCACCGCCCCAAACACCCTTCTTGCCCCTGAGAGTCATAACCAGATGATGTGTACAGTGTGGAATAAGACATCTCATTGCATCATAACAAAACAACTCTGATCACCATCAAATATTATGAAAATAAATTCTGTTGCAAACATTACAATTAATTTATGTTTTTCCATTCGGCATTTAAAGCCTATCAATTCCATAAATATGGTCCTGCCTACCTCCACGTCGTTTTTGGAGTACTCTTCTATTTTTGCTCTCCTTCTGTGAACATCCAGTTCACTTCTCAAGCATTCCAGCTTAATGAGCCACTTAGTGCCCTTGCATCAAAAGACACAGAAATAATGGGTTTAATTGTTTTGGTTGAAAATAATGACATCCATTCATTTTACTTTCAGATCACATAATAACTATGTCAGATTTTTTTTTGTTTATTTAAATATAAGGATTGCCTGCTAACTGGCAGATAAACAAGATTCTGGAAGTGAACAGCATGTTATTGTTCATATACTGTACATGTACTTACAGAAACATTACCCATTTCTTTCAGACAGTCAGCAGCCAAATCGGGATATTTCAATTGCAGAGACAGATAAGCCAACTCCAGAAGAAATGCACTTCTAAAACAAATGAAATTTGAAAAGTTGAAATACAAAAATACTAGTCTATTTTAACCTGAAATACAAAACAAGTCCAAATTATTTATGTCGTATTCCTACATCATTTACTTTAAAATATTATGCTGGTTATCTGATTGTGAAGAAAACTTGACAAAGAAAAATTGCAAACACTGACCTAGCATTTAGTCTGTATTTTAAAAAAGGAAAATTAGGCTTTAACCAGTCTTGTCCATTATTATGTTGTCATTTTATATTACCTGTTTGCAATACCTTTTACCATACTGCTAACCGCTTATTTTGTATAGCTGCCCTTTTACCAT
Source organism: Mormyrus hasselquistii (assembly GCA_026779605.1). Lineage (NCBI taxonomy): Eukaryota > Metazoa > Chordata > Actinopteri > Osteoglossiformes > Mormyridae > Mormyrus > Mormyrus hasselquistii. Next base: position 11,081,190 of record JAODKE010000068.1, read on the forward strand.
ACTGCTAACCGCTTATTTTGTATAGCTGCCCTTTTACCATACTGCTAACCGCTTATTTTGTATAGCTGCTTTGTTTCTTTCTTTCGTGATTTTTATCCTATAGATAAAGCACTTTGACCTGCATTTTACGTATTACAGGAGCCATATAAATAACGTTTATTATAATCGTAGGTTGTGTTGTTATCATTAACCCTTGAGTATTTTGGCTTCTTTGGCTTAAAACACATGCGTACGTTTTTGATCGTCTTGCTCACATTGTGCAGCAACATTTTCTCTTGGTTATGGTTGACTTCGATTTGCCCGTTCCCAATTGTGAAATTTCTTTTCAGCTATTTCATTTATTTTCATTTATTTATCTATCAGTGCCACGCTATGAGCTTAATGCCATCGACAGAAGGTCTGACATTCCTCTAAAGGATTTGCAAGAAATCTTAAAGTAATTGCTCCCTAATCACTGCATGCAGCCCTGAAGCTATGCTTCATGCTGCAAGAGCTATCAGAGTCACCCAGATGGTCACTGGCAAACTTGAGAGAGGCAGCAATGTTCTTTTTGGAGTGTGCCAGTCCGTTCCATGGTGTCCTCCACTGCATACTACTCATCCTGCTCTTGTTGTATTTGGACCGTTATTAGCCAATGCAGAAAAGACCTACAAACTTGTAACCCGTTCAAAATATTTTTATCAGTACTGTCATTGGTACACATTATTTTATTATCTCCTGAGAAGCATGTCTTGCTCTTATCCTAAAAGAAAAAATGGTTTCAATTTGCTGCATTTGTATACTGTCCACCTACAGTACCACAGACTTATGAGGGTAGAGTGTATAGTAGTGGTTCTCAACCTGCGGCCCGTCACGAATGCAAATGCGGCCCGCGATGCTGACCACGTAAAAAAAAAATAAAACATAAATAAAATAATAATAAATGTATCCCATTAATGGTAATTAGAATTATACTCTCTAATGATAATAATACATCTAATTGTAATAATTTAAGATGCATAATATCTGGTTATTGAGTGTTGATGATGTCATATGTAAATAATACGCGGCCTGTGAGACTTGAACTTGGACATAGTGCGGCCCACTGCAAAAAAAGGTTGAGAACCACTGGTGTATAGTAATATATAGTAATATTAATCAGCCACACTAGTAATATTTTCTACCCAAAGGAACATTAACTCGTTTTTATAATGGCCTTGGAAATCTCAAGTTCACAAACAAGAAAAGTTCTCATATCTCATATCTGTGTGATTTTCAGCTTCACGCAGCACCTCTCTTCTGGAGTGACAGGTAAGATGTTCCCTCCAAGGCTCGAGTCTGAATCTTTGGTCTTTCCCTTTGAGTGAACCGTTGTTGAGGGCATTAGAAGCAAGTAGATTTCTTTCAGCTTTGCAGGATAATCTGTACGGATTCCTGGGCAATCTGCCTCACTGTAGTCACACAAAAAAACATAAACAAACATACACTCAATGGCCACTTTATCAGGTGGACATAGCTTGTACCAGGCTTGTAAGAACGCATTGTGTAATAGCACCGCATTGTGTAATAACTTGACAAAATGTCAATGAAGACATCTATCTTGGTTGTTTATTACATAATGCAGAGTATACATTATGCAATAACCACCACAATATGTAAAAATGAATTACAAAATGCAGGGACATTTATTACATATTGCTTTCAAGCTATCGATTACAATATGCAACAGATTATTACAAAATGTGGGTGCTAATTTAATGAACACTTACTACATTTTTTCAAGTTATTACATACTGTGGTATTCTAACATAATGCATTGTTTCAGGGTAGGACCCAGAACTGCTTCAAGTCATTTACAGAGAAAAAACATTCTAAAAAAAAAAAAACACTGTTGTACTGAGCGATTACTTTTGCACTTTGTTTTAGGCCACAGATATGTCATCAACTGGATGTTTTATGCTTTTCTTCATCACACCATTGTCAATAAACCATGGCTACTGTAGTGCGTGAAAATTAGTTTCTGAGATGCTGGAACCAGCATATATGGCAACAACAATCACACCATGCTCAAAATCACTTAGATCAGCAATCTTAACCATAATAATGTTTAGTTGAACAGTAAGTTATCCTCTTTACCACCTGTTTACCTTGTTTGTGTGTTTTCTGTGTTTGGTGCAGGCTCATGGTCTACATAAACAAGCATCCATATTTAATAAACTAGCCACTAATTTAGTGTCAAACCTAAACAATAATCAGCAACTAATACACATCTGCAGCAGGACAATCAGCCGTGTGCTTTTTCTTACATGCCAAACCCCCACACCACCACTGAAACGGCATACATTTTCATCATGAAATACAAGAAGCACCCATCATACATTTTTTCAAGTTGAGAACCCCAAGATCCAAGAATTCAATTCATTATTCAGAGAGGGACAGGATTTTACGAGATCCTGAGTATGTATATGTAAAAATAAATCACTTACCATTTGAGTTTCTGAATTTTATAAATAATTGCTAATGTCAAGCATGTCTCCGTTTTCTTGAAGGCTTTGGGCATTTCTAAAAGTTTGTGTCGTACCTGTAAGGGACAGAAAAGGAGAATCGAATACTCTGAAAATTGCATCCACCCATCAAATCTATTTATATTTTACACAGTACCCAGACCTACTGCATACAGACCTACATACTACTGATCAAAGGTTTATTTTTGTGGGGTGAAGTTTGTGCATAAGCAAAAAGCCTGTTTAGCAGCTGTTCATATAAACTTGTACTTCTGTGGAAGTAAATGAGTATGCATTTGTATGTTGGAATTGGATTAAAACATGCATTCATTTCAAATTCCAAATTAAGAAAAATGGACTGTTCACCAAACAATTAACATTTCACCTGTAATGAGAAAATCTTTGGATAGAGATCAGGTGCATTTGTTTCAATAAAGTCTGAAGTATGTTTGGCAAAGCTGGCAGCTTCTTTTGATTTTCCGGCTTCCACCAGGCACTCTACCAAGTGTCTGTAGAAAACAGGTAAATGTATTCAAATTCATAATGAAATACTTCAAATGCAGTTGTTGCAGGATGTCTCACAGACCATTCTGACAATACACGAGTCATTTGCAAGAATGTGTATTGAAAAAATTGATTAAATGTATGATTTTATACAAAGAATAAGGTATAAGTACAAGATCCACTTATTAAAAGACAGTTTTCTCTGAGCAAACAACTAAAAACTGTTGTAGCAAAATGGTCAATGAAACAGAATATAGAGGCCATTATAGAGCAAGTACATTTTGAATTTGGTCAAATGCACAATATAATTCAGACTTATGGAAAACATTCTGCATCACCCCCTGCCTTGTTTTTTCTATTTTATTTACTGCATGCATGGAGAAACATAAGAGGATCAACGCAGCTCTGCTAGCTGCAGCTATGAGCACTAACAACATGAGCTGAGCCCTCCATCTGTGGTCGGCCTCGCCAATCTCCTCCAGGGCCTTCACAACTTGCGCCAGACTTGAGAGAAGGTGCTGGCGAAAGCCAGGTCTCAGCAACGGCTGGATCATTTGGAAGTAGAGCACGGAGGCATTGAATACCAAAAAGTGGTATCTACCCAAAGAAAGAGATCAGAAAAACACAGAGAATCACATTTATTGTGTTTGCAGTGTTATTTCTCGGAAATTTGTTTTGCAAATCTCAAATTAAAGATAATGCATCTCGCAATTACAGGGCAGACCAGTACTTAACTTCTGCAGTCAAAAACAGCATCTATTAGTCTTTAAGCGCACAACCAAAGGAAAAAAAAAAGTTTTTTCGTTTGGTTCTTATTTTTCCCACCAGAGTGTTGTCAGCAGGAGAGGTCAGATTTGAAAAGGCCAAGGCGATTGTGTCAGCCCTTTCAAAATCACTATCAGAATCAGAAGCACTTTATTAATACCCATGGGGAAATTCTCTTACAAAAACAAACTCCTGATGAAAATAGAATATTTAGGAAAGTTATGTACAGATGATAGAAGAGATTTAGATAGAACTATAGAACAATAAAGTAATAAAATAAAAATAATAAAATAACCAATAAAATTAAAACCTATAGCAACAATTATATTACTATTGACATATATTAAACATAATCTGCATAGTACCTGGGTTAGTACAGCAAATGTATACACAGTATACATGGTTATTTAAGGTGAATCCATGCCTTGAATACTGTCAGGCTGCAGATAAAGCAGGGTTCAACCTGTACTAGGGCAGGGTACCAAATAAAAAGAACGCTGAATATAAGTTTCTTTGGTCTTGATTGACATTTATTTTAATGCTAAGATTATATACATTAACTGAGATTTGTTGATGCATTGATGACATTCCTGAAATTGTGTTGAAATGTAATGGTTTCAGAGTAGGCCGCTAGATTCTATTCCACCTACTGATCGTAATGCCTTTTGTGACAGGTTTATGGCTTGCTTGCAATACCTGTGTTGCCTTTGTTGTACTAAAATAAGCATAAAAAGAATTTTAAAACAGGGCAGCACATACAAGGTCCATGTCATTTTAGTGGCAAAGCTGCATGTATGCAATGCTCTGTGTCGTAAAACTTTAAAATTTTCAATTATTTTCAATAAGAGCACTTTTTTTCTCGCTTGAACAGAAAATAAATGCATTCTCTTTTCGGCTGAAATTCATTTCACAACACCCAAAGCTTTCGCTTCATGTTACAGTAATCAGCAGAAGTGATTTTTTTTTGCAGATTATTCATCTTTTCTCTTGCAACAATGAATGCAGTCCAAAGAGATATTCATATATGAAATAACATACCTGGGTTGTTCCTTTGAAATCTCTATAGCCTTCAAAAAGTAAAATATGGCTTTTTCAACATCTACCTGAAAAGAAAAGAAAAATTAAAAAGAACAAATTAAAAACCTTATCCTTCATTACTATCATTATGTATTAGAAAAGGAAATGCAGCAAAACAGCAGTATTTAAGGAAATATCTTCATAAACATAATGAATTGTACCCTGAAAAACTTGTACTGTATATTTTATAGTTAAAAATATAGATTTCAAAATCATTAGAGTCCTTAAAATGATTTAAAACAGCAGCAAACAGCGCGGTCTCTGTGATTATCCGTTGTTTTTAGCTCCTCTCAGTCTACAGGAACTGTATCGTTGCTTTTCCCCAGTTCCTGTGTCCCTGGGATAAAAATACGAGGCTGCATGTATGTAAAATTCCTTTGTCATTCATCACCATTGGGGGGAACCAAAGATCTCAACAGAAAAGAGACTGACAGCTGTCGATCCAGATAGAGCAGGTATAAAAAAATATCATTCATCAAATACCACAAGGCATGAACGGGGCTCTAATACATTTTCAGAATTCTGGAAATTTCAAATTTGAAAAAAGGAGAATGTACACTGAGCAGCATGGTGATGGGGTCAATGAAGAATTCAAGGATTAGAAATTCAAAACTGAACAGTTCAGTAGAATCTTGGGGTAATCGAGTTTCAAATTCTACTGTTACTGTTACACAAATTCTAATTGTTACACTTTGTACAAGGAAAAGCACGTAACATCCATGAAGTATAACAAGGTCAATTACACGCATTTGGAGAGATTGTGCAACAGTCCTGTGTGCAGAAAATTTTAAGGTTTGCACTTCTGAATTACCCTCTTCATATTCAACCACAAGTTTCAAATAAGATTAAAGTTTGCCCGATTTTGTTTTCCATCTCTGTTTCTGTGTTGTTTTTGATTAATGATTGGGGTCATTCTGTTGGGGGCTCTTGGGGCCTAATGGAGTATGGTTGTCGATGATGAATGCTTTGTTGTTTTGTTTAAGGGCTCTTGTACAGATCAATGAAATGATGATTTCCTTTAAGTGCCAGGATGTTTTTATGCAAAACCCGGTTACATCTGCCTAGAGATTCAGACTTGCATGTGAAATTCTAAAATGCTTACTTTGTAGAAAAAATTATGTTTTAAAAAAAGTTCCTCTACATGGAGTCCACAGGGGGTGGTTTAAGGATTTGAAAATATGCTACATCTAATGCTAAAGCAACTTATGGTATTGTGTCATACTGAATATAAGCAAGCATGGAAGAAACTGAGAATCATTTACCACCATTCCAAAGTTTTAAAACGTACAGTGTGCTTACCACACTTCCAAAAGTCTGTGGGGAGGTCAGCTGACCTTGGCACAGGTACGCCCTGCTCAGAAACTGATTAACAGTTGGACCTGATTCGAAGTACATCAATAAGCAGTCTTTGCCGACCTCTGGGCATCCAAGCTGAAACACAAATGCATGCATATATATATATATATATATATATATATATGTGTGTGTGTGTCTGTTTAACACTTCAGGTTCACAGAACTAAAGCATTTGTGTGCAAATCACTTGAACCACCATTATTAATAAACCTTTATATGTGACAGCATGTATAGATGTGCACATTCTCTCCTAAAAACTGATAAACTTGCAAAGACAGGGAATGGACATGAATGTTTGATATCTACTGGATTTTCTACTGGGAAAACCCGACGTGGAGAAAAACATAAACAAAAACAGATCAATAGTCAGAAAACAACACAACAAGACCTCACCAATGGACCCAGAACAGTTACTCAGAATCATACAAAGCACGAAAGCATACGCGTATGCAGTCTGCGATGGTTATGTAAAAGTGGGATCAATACTTTGGGTTGGCAGAAGGAGGTAGAGCTGACAACCTCACTGATGTGGGAATGACATATTCAATCCACAGTCTTTATGATACATAATGTTTTCTCAAGGTATAAGCACCAGCCACTGAACAGAAATCTTTTACACTAGGCTTGAACTGGAATACATGAGAAAACCACCTACCATTCCTACCGAAGTGAGAGGCTACATTACCCATTCTTCTTGTGTAATGGCTGATTTAGTGATACAACAGTTGTGTTATTCACAGAAATACAGACTGTTTTTGACCTATCAGCAAATTATATTGTAAATATCTCTGCAGAGAAATATTGTACTATGGCATTTAGTGTACGCTAATTTATCGGAGAATATGTTGTTCTATTTGCCTGAAAGGGCAAAATTAGGTAAAATGATAAAAGCACAGCGTCTTCAAGTGAAGAGCCAGCCGCGTACAACACTACAGCACCATTTACAAACAGCGCTGTACTCAGGGGCGTCAGAAGCATTTTCATGGGGGGGGGGCACACTGACATAAAACTAATATTTTATGTGAAATGTGTGTGTGTGGGGGGGTCCAAACAAATAATTATGAAATATGTGGGGGACATGTTCGACTCAGATTTAATGGCGGCGCTGTTAACAGGTTGTACTCCCATCTTACCTGGAGCGCTTGTTCGGCGCAAACCACATACAACTCAGGGCAAAGGGACCTTGCATCGGCTGCACTTTTTCCTTTAGTGACATCTTTGATTAAAATGTACGCTGTCTTCAGAGCATCGGTGTCTACGTCAATTCAGCCACCACAAAAAACGGGAAAGAAAGCCATTTAAGCTGCAAAATTTATATATTGCGTATTAGTAGGTAACTCATACAAAAACGCATTTTGTTGTAAACGGGTTACCTTTAAGCGTCTCTGCCTTAGTTAAATATTGTCGAATTTCAATGTCCATGTTGCTTACTTTCCTGTAAAAGAGTAACAATACTTGCACAAATATATATTATTAACTAAGCTAAGCAAGCAAGTATAAAATATTCAAGCGAAGAAGAAAAGTTAGAAAACGCCATTAGTGAGTTAACTGTATCGTGCCAGCTAATCGACAGTCGAAAATGTGTAAGGGACCTCGGTTCTGGTAAACCCAGAAATGCAATTATCTTTAAATCTTTTAAAACGGCTGTCTTACCGGGCCGCGCATCTGCTTACGCTTGTGCAGTAAGGCTGGGTTTGTGCCTTAGCAACGCGTTAGCAACGCCAGCGGAAGTGGAAGGGCCATGAGACTCTGACACCTAATCCTGTACATAACGACCCCAGTATACATGTTATCTGTAAACCTTTACGTTGTTGCTGTTGTTTGTGCAATCATCGATAATATTAACAGGATAATTACACCATATGTTTTGCTAGATATTGTTGAACAAAAGTTTGATTTCTGTACTGGCCAGTACAATGAAATACTACAATGAAATATTGAAATATTGCAGTAAAATATATTGCATTGTGGTGACTTTGGACAGCTGGCTAGCTATAACCCCAGAATTGATGCCACTGGTGAAAGTATTTTGGCCCTGCGTACTGCTGCTGGTGAGCAGGAAATTAATTTATCTGCTACATACCTTCCAATCTGCTGCTAAACAAAACGGTGAGTCTGCTCTGCTTGTTTCCTTAGTTATTGTAGCTATTGAACATGGCTGTACTCACTCACAGAGTCTGACACTATGTCTAGTAACTGTCTTACATCACACACAACACTTTGTTCTACGTCTCTCCGCTGCATTCTTTCTTGAATGTTTTGAAGCACACTTCCTTAATCTGACAAAATAACAGGGTGCCATCGTTGACTGGAACTAGACTGCATAGGTTTCCTTAATGTTTCTCATCTTCATTAATTTACCAACTACTGTGCAAAAAAGCCCAGGTGGCCCGATGAGTAAAATTGCGCTATACCAGCATCTCAGTTCAAAGTAGATTAGTTCCCTTTTCAGGGTTTTAAGGAGAGTATGGAAATAAGGAAACTGCTATAACATTTTTCTTTATTTAGACAAAGAAATGTCTCCCATTAGAGGGAACAACCCATTCTCCAGAATTTTTTATGGTTAAGATCCTGGGGACTGAGCCCACCCCAGGCAGACTGAAGCTTACCCTAGGGAGCACAGAACACAAGGCAGGGGTACACTTTAGGCAGGGTGCCAGTCTATCACAGGGCCCACACTCACACACACTATGGCCAATTTGGAGATGTCAATTAATCCAGCCAGTTATCTTTGAAAAGCTTAAGGAAAATGGAGTTCTTCCTCTATTGTAGACACAGATGTTTAGCCAATGGTGAAGGGAAGAGGTTTTACACCCCACTACAAAATCTGATTGCCCCTTCCCCAGGTGCCCCCCCTCCCATTTTAAAGACATTATAGCCATATTTATTGGGCCATTTGAGGACATACGGTGCTTTATTTTTCTGGACACAATAGAATGATATGAATAATATCTTGTGACTGTCTTCTGTTTTCCTGTAGGTTGCAGAGGAAACAAATGCTGCTCCTAGATAAACCAATTAAGCAATAGAATGAAAAATCATTAGCCAATAGCACTGCACAACATACTGACCAGACCTGTACAATGTGCTCGAACCACAGAAACAGCCAATAGTACTACACTGCAACATTTTAACCGAAGTCCTAAAACTTTCCTTTTATCCTAGAAATACAATTATTCAAACCTAAAGTAGTATATATAACAAATTAGATTTACATCTTTAAAATAAAAACTAATGAAACCATAGATTCCAAATGGAAATAAAAAGCAATATAAAAACTAAATTAAAAAAATCAAGCCAATAATAACACTATACATGGGTATATGCAGGAGCGTTGCTTAAGATTTTCGGCCCTATGAAAGCATATCATATTGGGCCCCTCAGTCCAGATCAATCCAGTTTTTTTCCAAATTTTTTAGGGCCCCTGTCACTTGTTCTAACCCCTCCCCCCCTTATGGCACCCTGTAGTGAGGAGTCATATGAATGTCAGTATTTTCTGACTTTCTCAGTTAACCATTCTTCAAATTCACTAGCCATTCTGAACACAGGTAGCAGAAAAGGGGTTTATATACAGTCAACCCTTCCGTATTGCGACTTTCCCCATCTCTGTTCTGATATGTCGCGGGCTTGGCAGAAGAAATCAAATGGGATTTTTCTGCGAGTTTTGCAAAAGCCACAAATGACACATGAAGACCAACAGACGACACACAAAAACTTCAGTAACTCATAAATGCATAAAATATATGTATCATGGCTGATTTAAAGGACACAGAGCACATTTACTGTAGTCTCTCATCTATTGTGCAGTGATCTTTCTATATTGTTTTTCATATCTTTGTTTTGCTATTTTATTGCCCTAATCTATACTTAAAAACAAAACACTTCAATTTACTCACATGCTTACTTCGTTCACCATGGAGACCAACAAAATTTGACTTGGTTTCTAGATTGATGGGGGTCTGCGGCCCAAAACACCCAAAATGAGGAAGGGTCAGCTGCATATGTTTTGGTCTGTCTCTTTTCTGACTTCCCACTACTTTTCCCCTGGAAGATGAACAAACATGGTTTGGTTGCCGAGGACAGTCTCCGTATTGTAATAATTGTACAGTGTTTCGCAAAAAATAAGGTCGGGAAAGAAACACAAGTGCCTTTGTGATATCCAGAGACACCCTAAAAGGACCCCCTGTCCATGTCAAACATCTTACTTTATTCCAACTTTTGTTATTTAACTTACAGCCAATATGTTATTACTTTGCACTTTTCGTCCTGGAGGTTGCAGGTTATTACAGTACATGTTAAGGAATGAATGACTCTCTATATCCCTGTGCCAGATGCTTAATATTTAGTACAATTTTTATTAACAGAACCTGTCCATTCTGCCTGTTTTTTAGTCGTAGTTTTATTTATTTAGGATATTTTTGACATTCCAATTCCATTGTCTGAAATATGGAAAAAAAAATATTTTGAGTCTTGAGCCACCGAAGGCCAAGTATCTGACTCTAAGGTGACCGGTCTTCTGAAGAAATGGGTACTGTGTTCATAAGTTCTTGTATGCTTTTCTGTGAGCCCCAGAGTCAGAAATACAACAACAAAGCTGCTAGAAAAGAACATTGCCCCAAACACGCACACAACCTTGGCTTTCTAAACATAAATTAAATATATTTTCCTTGCTTTCTGTAATAAATATTGTCATATTTTGTGACCTCATAGTGAACTACATTTTTGTTTCTAAATTTTCTTAGTCTTTGCATTATAAATCACCCTGTTTTGAGCCATAATTATAACAAGGAGGGTATTAATGAGAAAGAAGCAGTGAAGTTGTGCTGAGTGGGGGCTCAGTAGGTTGCTTTATTGCTTCCCACCCCAGAGATTTGAAGCCCTTTCCTGTTCTGTTTGTGAACTTGGCCTCATTCTCTCTGTTTTCCTTGGGTTTCCATCAGCAGTCTATATGCAGCTAGTGTCTCTGAGCTGCCCATTGTGGGTATAGGTGTTCCCAGTGATGGACCGGTATGCTGCTCATGGTGTACCCAGCCTTGTAGCTGCCCATTGTGGGTATAGGTGTTCCCAGTGATGGACCGGTATGCTGCTCATGGTGTAC
>JAODKE010000068.1:11092571-11115071 GCA_026779605.1 Mormyrus hasselquistii
TGGACCGGTATGCTGCTCATGGTGTACCCAGCCTTGTAGCTGCCCATTGTGGGTATAGGTGTTCCCAGTGATGGACCTGTATGCTGCTCATTGAGTACCCAGCCTTGTATGGATATTCTTTCCATGTTACGCAGGTTTACATGTTCCACAGGTGTCCAACTATAGTTCAAAAAACACACTAAACTGGTATTTATAAATAGGCTGGTGCTGGTCTTTACTGTCAGGATAATGCAACTCTGGAGATATTGTATTTTTTTCTATAGAAAACATTAATAGTTTTACATAATCAGCACCGATAAAGCAGTTCCCGACCTTCATAGATCGAAGGCTGACCTTCATTGAGTTGTAGAGATTATGCAACAACTTAATATTTATTGTGTTCATTATCATTTTGCTGCTATGATCACACAGTGTTCATCTGCAGCTTCACTGGATTTGTTGCTAGTTTTGCAAATATACATGAAATGACTTTGAATGCCTCAGGAAGGGTAACTTTAGAGGCTTACCTGCTGTTCAGTCTCAAATGCTTAAAGGAATTAAAGCTTTAAATGATATATATTTTTTTATTTAACCACCCATCATGCCTATGACAAATTGCAAAATGTTTTTTGTGTAACTTCTATGCATACTAATTTTCTACAAAAGTAGGGTGGGAAAAAGTAGTCAGATTAATCATATTAGGATGGGTGACAGATGTGTGAAAATGTAACCCCTGGAGTAAACAGGATTTGCATTGTACAGAAGTACGGGAACATGGGACATTAGAATGTTTTTAAAATTTAATCACCAAGCTCAGGACCTTGATAGAACAATGACTTGTTAGCATTTGCTTCTGGAAAACTACCTTCACATGAAATGCCAGTATATGCAATTTTAATGATTTGACTTTTTCCTGATACATGTCTAATGAGTCATTTGCTCTCTCGTGTGTCTTTATAACCTCAATACAAAATTCAACAGTTTACAGTGCAGAAAAAAAACAGTTCCATTACTGCAGGTCTTTAATGAGAACAATCTTTAGGAAAGTAATTTAGGCAAGAGAGAACAGTGTGATCAACCCATGCAGATAATTCATTTGCATGGTAAGTCTGTTTCGGCTCTCTTATGCTTACCCCCGTTAATGGTGCCCATTAGCCTTGTGGCTATGCTAAGCAGCTGGATATGCTCTTGCCAACAAACCACAGCAACAGTAAGGAAAGCATTAACTGATATTAAATCTATTGAGCACCAAATGAACACACAGTTAGCCTGTTGTAACAGCTTTTGCTAATTTAATAAACACAGTTTGACAGACTAGCAGTAAGGTTGCAGCCTTGGTGCAAAAAAAAAAAGAAATTCCTGTTTGCCTGACATGCTCATGCTTTTAACAAAAGTGACTGCTAAGTAAGTAAATCAATGTTATGAAAATGCAAATAAGCAGCATAGCATGTCTAAATGTAGTTCACAAGAAAGTATGAGAGTTATTTACTGCACAAGAAAAAGATGTTTTAAATATACAGTAGGTCGAAATGCAGACCACCACTTCTGCCTCTTACTGTCAGGATAATGCAATTCAGGAGATATTGTAATTTTTTTCTATAGAAAACATTAATAGTTTTACATAATCAGCACCGATAAATCGAAGGCTGACCTTCATTGAGTTGTAGAGATTTGACTTTTAAGGTGTTTCTAGCAGGAACGACTTCTCATTTCTGTCCCTTAACATAAAGACACAATTCTAAAAGGAATGTAATATGCAATGATCAATACATTAATTGCTAATCACTGTTAAAATGATTACTTAATTAGATTAGTCCTACATTTACAAATAAATTAGTTGACCGACAAATGAAATTAAATATTATTTTAGGTTCCTATAAAGACAGACCCAGCAGAGTCCAAGCAGTTCAAGGCAGCTGCAGTCTAGCATGAGGTCTGTCTCAGCACCAAGCAGTAGCTGCAGTCTAGCAGGAGGTCTGGATCAGTACCAAGCAGTAGCTGCAGTTTCTCAGAGGCTGTCATACAGCTTACTGAGAACATTTGGAAACTACAGGCTTCTGCTGCTGAGAGAGCTACCCCGAGGATGTCACACTCTCTCTGGTCGAGCGTCAAGGTTCGGGATAGGCACCAGAGCTCAGTCAAAGACCGCTGCAGACTCAGCCAGCATGCAATTAAGGCTGGACACAGGTGAGGAGCAAAGCAAGGTTACGTAACCATAAGGGATGATGGAGGAGGATCAAACCAGGACACAGAAACTAAAGTGAGGTCTGAGAAGCCAGGGATCAAGAGCCAAGAAACATTCATCTAGATGAAAAGACTTTCTGGCAGCACTTCCGTGACGATGGGTCATAGGGTTCAGAAGACATACAGTACACCACCACCACCATCCAAACCTGGCCTCTGTTGGACATCACCTAACAAATAGGAAACGGGGTGACACTTTACGTAAAGCAGCCATCAGGATGCATTATAAATAGCTTCATAATGCATTATAATGCATTTATAAAGTCTTATAAACGTGGCTATAACTATTTATAAAAGGGAATAACACATTATGGTCATGTTTATTATGCATTATGAATGCTCTGTGAAGCTCTCATCTATAATGCGCTATAGATACCTTTATAATGCATTATAAATGGAGAGGGGGTTCCGTTGGAACATTTGTTGCCGACCAGCCCTCACGAGTTTCTTGTCTTGAATTAAGTGTGCAAGGTTATATTGTAAATCTTGTAAGATGGTCACCCCCCTCAATTTCAACACTGATTTGTAGGTAGTAATAAACTAAACCTTGGTACCAAAGTACTGAGTGTTGAGCAAGAAATGTGGTGTGAAATTAAATAAATATGACATTTCTGATTAACACCATTAAAAACAAGCAGAGGTGTTAACTATGAAGGTTTTTAAATAAGATCTATTTTTTTATTTTATTCCTGCAGATGCTCAAAGAGAAATTATAAATTAATGTAAAGATCTATTTTGGGTTAATGATTGTATATTTAATTGTAATGCAGAATAAACTTGAAGACGCAAAGGCCTGTATTTTCCCTTTGAAGTTTTTTTCCCCCCAGAAACAAGACAGTACTAGATTAAAACAGACCTTATTTCATCCTCTCTTTCTGCTTTCCAAGTTTATTCATTAACCAGCTCGCCATGCAAGTACTGTAATACCCCAAAGAAAGTCGATAAACCTGAAAATTGCTTCATGTTTACTTTTCATCTTTTTAATATCCTGCGACACTTTACAAATGGGCTCCATGAAGATGAAAATAATTAAAATGTTAAAATTATTCCTTGCATTGTCTTAAACTTTTAGGCCATAGGGTTATTTTGCTTTTGGACAATATAAGTTAAACGACACCTAAATTGTTTAAAAAAACAACAAAGTGTATGTATTTTAAAAAATTTCCCCTATTTCACATTCCTTGAGATCAATATAAGAAGCTTTTCTGAATGAGGCTCTCTGTGTGGATTTGATTCTGCTTATTACTGAATAGCCGAATTGTCTTGCTTCTGATTGCTATTAGTTTTTAAACTCTTACCATTTTTTTTTCTCTAGCCTTGTAACCGTGCTGGATATTATTTTGATCTATTCTTGGCATTGCTCAGGTTTGCTTTCTGGGTATTTTACGTAATCTGAAACGCCTAAATGCCACTTACTACTTAGCATGCAACATGAAACAAACAAAAAAACAAACTGAATGATGATGAGGGAGTAGCGGTGGTTGGTGAGGAGAACTACTTAAATTATCTCCAGTAAAGTTTTATTATGGGATCCTTTCTGGAAAACATTTATTCTATCAGACAATAGAAGGGACATTCCAGTTTGAAAAATGTATCTCGGTGTTAGCTTTGGCCGTCTGTCAAATCATTCAGCCTGTAACCGCTGCTGATAAAGTGGTGGAAAATGGCAGTGTTTATATTTGTATGCATGACAATCTTCCTTGTTTGTATATTAAAATGCCTTTTTTACTTTTAATAAGCTGAGCAATACATTCTATCAGCCCATGATGTACAAAGATGTAGTGGTTTAACGCAAAATGAATTGATTAAACAAATGGTTTTATTTTCCTTTTGAAAACACATCTTCATTGCAAGAAGCCCAACTGTATAATAACTTCATTTATAATCACAGCGTCTGTAGTGAAGTTTCCTTGACTTGCCTCAAGCCATTATATTTAATTTTGTTTACAAAACATGCCATTATTATAAAGGATAACCTTGGTAATACGCAGATGTTTTGTTATTAAAGTATCTAACTTTGCCCTTTGCATTTTACACATAGGTTTACAGTGACTTTACTCAACTCACTATTTAAAAGACACATTAGGTAAAGGGCTTTTTTAAAGGGTGCGTATTACCCTGACCATACACATAACCCCCTACCCTGTACACCTGGTTCTAGTTAACCCTATTTAATTAAATCTCGTGACCATGTCAGTTTAATCAAGATAAGTTACTGATTACAGAAAAACACCCTTAACTAGATGGATTATCTTGGGGCAAATTGTATAGTACAGTAAAAGGTCTTATACCAACTGCAACAACTTAGGAGAATTATCCATTTTTTTAGCAATGCATTTGAAGAGTCAAAAGGTCGCTTATCATGCTCGCGATATCAATCAATTTTTATTCAGCACTGGAAGCTGGTCAATTTACTTACTCTCATCCACACGGATGCTGTTAAATACTGCTTGGAGGGGATCTATACAGTAATGAAGAGATGGAGGTGGGCTCTTAGGTAGCTAATTTTTAGTTGTGAAGTGTCTGAGGAATGCAGTGATATTAATATATGTGAAAACCGTGTTATTGTAGAAATACAGTCATTCATGCATTATTTATATGGAAGAATGTTTTTTTTTTTTTTTTTTTTTAAGTCCAGTTCATGGAATTCACTAAACAAAACTATTCACTAAATCTTAGCCATGCACAATTAAAATAATTAAGAGACTGTTGATTAATCAGATCTGCTGTGCTGCTGTTGGCCTGTACCATACTGAATGGCATCAGGGGATCTTTCTTTGGCACACAGTTCTGTTGGCGTGCAAATATTATGGCATTTTACCCATTTTGCCTGTTGCCTTTCGTCCTGTATAATTCCAGTGCATCTGTGAGATCGTTAGAGCTTGTTTGTGTACGGCAGGATCTATATTTCAAGGAGGCTTTGAGAAAAAGCTAAACCAAATTAGCCTCTAAAAACTGTCAGTCTGTCACTTAAAGAGATGTTGCAGACATCATGCATAATAAGTTAAGTTTGTAAATTAACCTTGTTTGCCCGTTATGTCAGCTTTACTCGGCCTTAACATTAGACTGAGGATGCTGCATAACATTCTTCTCACTCTTACTCTGCTTGCTTGTTTGTGCCATTGTGCCTTAAGGCCACGTCGGGCTGCCCTGGGCTACCATGATCAGAACATCATTTAAGTATTCATTTTATTTCTTTGTTGCTTGATTCTTGGATCAAGTAATGAAACCATCATTCATATAAAAACCATAATAAGTCATTATTATTCAAAAAGTAATGCAAAATGCCTTTTTTGGAAAGAATCATAAATCCGTGCTGCATAACAAGAAATCAGCACAAGGTTTTGTCTAGGGCAGGGATGTGCGTTTGACGCATGCAAGCAAACATACTTGCATCATGCCTGGCATCGCTTTGCGCTGGCTGTAAAATAGACCCCTAAAATGCCAATAGTGTGTGTGTGTCCTATGATGGGATGACTTACCAAGACCCTGCACTGAATAAGGATAGACAAAACGCAGAATGATATTGAGGCAAAAAATCTGTACAATAACCACCTATTGTTGTAGCTTTGAGCTTCTTTACCTTTTCCCTCAGTGTCTGCTCCTCTTGTGCTTTTCAGCTCCTGCGGTGAAATATTCCATTTATAAATGCCATTAAGGGCAGCCTAGCTTGTGATTATTGCAGGCAATGTGCATGTTTGAAAAAACAGGGTCATCCAGTCCCTGGAGTCACTGGGGCCACTGATTATGATTATGATGCATGGCATCCTGTCTGCGGACATTGGGAGGAGGTAAGAGGGAGGAGAGAGCAGTATGTGACCATGATATAGACACATGATTCTACTAGACTTACACTGCATTACATGAAAAACAAGCCAATGGGCATCACTTTACAAATTAGCTTAGAAAATTTACTTTCCAAATAATGTATCTTTATTATGAAAAGTTGTGTGTAAGTTTATCTGTTAGACCAGGGTACTGTCTTGGTGTTGATTATAAAATGCTAGGAACACTAGTGTAATGTCAAACTACTTTGTTCATTCATTCATTACCAGTGAGGGAAATCAATGCAATTTTTAGTTGACACACGCTCGCAATTGCTTTTGGTGATGGTTAATCAAAATCATATTGGACACCTATAGACATCAGGCCTGTCCTGTTGTGGTGTGGACCAACAGCCCTCTCCAGTGTAGGGTGTAGAATCTTTCCCTTTACTGAAACTTGGGGTTTATGATCATTAAGAAAAACATAGTGTAGCAGTTTTGATCCAGGTTTAATTATAACTGTGTCCTGCTGGATCTGCTTTGCAATATAAGTCACCCAGTATTAATGCAATAAAAACAGCTTTAAACTTGGATTTAATACCTGGAAGTGTTTTCTGGAGGCATTTTACAAAACACTGACTTAAGTGCTGTGATGGGCATTTTTTGCTGTTAAAACAAAATATATTGACTTTCACATAAGTGCAATAAAAGAAAGCACAGGCCGTCTGCTCCGCTGCGATGCCTCCTGTCCAGTTTTGCTCTCAGGTACTGTACAGTGCATTTTTTGCATGAGTGCATGCTGTAAGCTTCAGGGGATTTTTCAGAAAAATAATCGGTACTCCTGGCTATCCTTTTAAATTCGTAGGTTGATGTCAATAAGTGGCAAAAACCAAAATATAACCATATTATTATATGCAAGAAATAACTATGAAAAACGGTGTAAATGCAATGATTATAATTTAAATGCTTCATATGCATTCTTTGCAGTTCAACAGTAAGATATTTTCTTCAATAAATATTGTGGACTGGAGCAGCTGTGTCTTACTACTTCAGTGCATGTTGCTGTTACGAGTATAACTTTTGAGATACATTATTCATATTTAACCCCTGTGACCTAGTGCAAGCTACGCAGCTGGATGATCATGCTTAACTGCGAACTGGGGTAACGATTCCAAGCGAGGAATGACAGGCACCAAGTCGTAATGCAAGAATAAGGGCCACAGTTATAAAACAATCCAGCTCAATACCTATACCGTACCAACTCCCAATGACATTCAAAAAGCCTAGAGGAACACAAATGCGCTTCCCAAGTCTACCATCAGGAATTAAACTTCACCACCAGCTCACTTCAATCATTCATTGATTATGGGAATTAAGTCATGTTACTCTTCTATCTATTATTTTGACATGTTTTGACAGGTTTTGAAATGGTAATCTGACATTTTACAGATGTAAAATCATAGGTTAACACCAAATAAACACAACTTTTCTGTGGCCACCTATGAGTTTTTCCTTGTCCTGTATATAACAAATGGTAACAGAAATATAATTCTTAAATGTAGTTTTTGAACACCTGGAATACTTCTAAGTCGTACAAAGTGATGTATGCCATACTGTAGTAAAATTCTACTGTATGCAAAAATCCAGTGCATATATTGTGACATGCGACTCTGCACACCAGCAGTGTCACTCAGCCCCGTGCAGGTGGATAGCAGTAATGCATTTCTTATGGTGGGCATAGATGCAACCTGAAAAATGTTGACAAGGTGTGGATTCTCCTCCCCAGAACAGAGAAGAGAAGGGCAGGGATGAAATTCACGATAAGCCTAGTCACTTGCGCTTTCTCCTGCTTGATTAAACAGTCCTGAGGAGACCATTGATGCTGACGATCCCATGCCATCTCACAGTGTCTATTCATCTCTCTCCCGTGTCCTTAAATAAACCTCCTACACCCATTTACCTCCCCACCCACTGCAATTTTTAGAAACAATATAGCATACTGACTTTTAAATAGTGCATTCTGTGTGCTGTGACCTAAAAGAACATCAGAAGTAATATGAGTGTAATGCTTTTCTCATTCTGATTGAACACCAAATGCCTTTGAAATGTCAATTGTTACATAAGACATCACCTGTTATTAAGAGGGTTCAGATGAACGACTGCTGGAAATGCCGTGTGAATAATGTTGCCAAAAATACACAAAGTGTAGAGAACCTGAGCATTGAACTGACAGCTCTGGAAGCATCTCATGAAAATATTGCTATGATTTATGTAATGCCAAGGGTTATGCATTGTGAATAACTAAAATTAATTTTAACGAATTAATGCTCATTTTGAACATACCTATCACTATAATAAGATTTTTTCCATAAGCAACACTTCACTTTAAGCAGTCATGTATAATGTATTATAATGGTCAGTATAAAGAATTATTAAAGCATTTCAGCATCTGCTATTGAAAGTCACAAGGCATTATAGCTTATTATAATACTTCATAATCATGAATTCTTTATAAAACGCTTGTCTATAATGCACTATATAGTATGGTAGTTACCTTCATAATCCATTATAATGATTGGTATAAGAATTACAGATGCTTCGTATGGCATTATAAAGGTATTATAGTGCATTATAAATGAGAGCTTCATAAGGCATTCATAATGCATAAGAAACATGGCAATAATGTGTTATGCCTTTTTATAAATAGTTATAGCGATGTGCATAATGGTTCATGAATGCATTATAACGTGCTATGAATGTGTTTAAAGATTCTTAAAGACATGGCATTCATACAGTGTTACCTTGTTTTTCTCGTTTAGCTGGCACAGCTAGAAGACCGAATGTGACGCACAGAACTCGGAAATGTACCTGATCTTCCCTTAAGCTGTATTTAGCTTACAGGTGCACATGAGGTAGGCGGGTAAAACAGCTTAATTGCGTAAGCTGAGTCAATTTAGGGAATAAATATGAAAAGTGAAAGGTCCTAAGATAGACACCCCTTATCACAATATTAATACCTTGAACTCATCATCACTGTTTTTAAACTATTAATAATTATACCATGGATAGTCTTTCATATATTGCATTTTGCTGAATTAGCTGTCCCCCAGGATCTTTCGTACTTTGATGACATGCAAGTCTTCCAGGTACAGCAAGTAACTTCCCAAGATGCTCTTGGCCATAGGTGCCTCGACCACAGGGACTCCAGCACTGAGAAGTTATGAGAGTGATTCCTGCTAATGACACCTCCAGCTGAGCAAGCTTTAGCATACAGTACAGCATACAGCAGTGTTTCCCAATCTGGTTCTCCGGGACCCACAGACAGTTCACATTTTTGCTCCCTCCCAACTCAGGGAGCAAAAATGTGGACTGTCTAGCAGGGAGCTGGACGAGAACAAAAATGTATACCCTTTGTGGATCCCCAAGGACCAACTTGGGAAACACTGACATACTGTATACTGTAGAACGTAGCTGCTGGCTTGAAAATGCCAGGATTTAGGTTTTAAAAACCAGGGGATGCTTTGATGTTTACCCTGGTGTTTACCTGTTTGAGAAATTCTACTTTATTATTTTAACTCGCAAACAAGAAAACATCTATCCATCCATCTGCCAGTCGACCATGGTGGGTGATGGCTAGGTGCCGATACTTATCCAGTGCAACAAAGGGCACAAGGAGGGGCATCAATGCCATGAAAATATTTTACAATTATTGCTGAACACACTATGCCCAGCAAGCATATAATCACGTTCCAACTCACATTCCAACTCAATCCGCAGAGACTGAGGGTTTTTTCATTTGCATACCTCCCACCAAACCAATAAAACAGGGTGGTTTTTAAATTGCATCCCGAGGACAGAAGCTCCATTAGCACATGCACATTATTTAGCTTGAAGTTTTGTGTTGCACCCAAAGATTCCATGTCCCTTTTCATTAAAATAAAGTGCTTTGTTTTCCCTTGTCCATGCTGCTGATTTTCGTGGTTTAACACCTGATTTTTGTGCAATTATAATGGTAGACACATTGCATCTAAATGCCATGCATGTATAACCCTTCTTCGATTTCTCAAGCATTGTCTCCAGTCCTATGCTAACTTCTCACCCACAAGCAATAAAGCGAAGCGCCCAACGTGGAAAGATCTATTCTAACCAATTTGACTCCAATCGCCCAAATTTTGGACTCTTTGCAGTGTGTTTTCAGATCATCACTCGTGTGCTGAAAAGCAGCCTGTGTGCAGCACTCTGATTCCTCGGGGTATCTTAACCATACAGCTCCGGGGTTCTGCCAGTTTAATGTACGGCAGCTGACTGCAAACACCCTGCAATGGCTTGGAGAATGAGGGCTGCAGTGGGAAGTAATTGGCAACATGCAAAGAGAGGGAACAGACTCCACCTAATCAAATAGAACAGGAGGAAGTGAAACACAAAAGCTGGATGCTGGAAAAGACAGCACTGTAAAGATCCACTGTACCTGCCTTTTGCCCAAACGATGTAAAGTTTCTTCCTTCTGACCCCTTTCCATCGCCGATGACCATGCAAAATGAGCTGCGAAACAAATCAAATTCAAAATCTTCCTTAAACTGTATTTACCCTCCACCCCACTGGATATTTTTTCACATTTTGTTAGACAAAACTTTGAAATCTGAATGCTGTCAATGTGTCTGTATGCTAACACAAAACATTAATCTATTACTATGTACACAGTGCAGGGTCACATTGGGCATGGAGCATATTCCAGAAAACACAAGGCACGATGTATCCTAGAATGGGAACCAGTATATTATAGGGTGCACACTCAGCATTACCCATGGGACACATGTTGTTATATTACGGGTGGAAGCCCACATGGTAAGGAAATGCAGGCCTCTACCGCTGATGGCTCACATGCTTATTTCTGTGGAAGTTTCCATTATGCAATACAATATGCTTATACAATACTCAATGTTGCTCTTAAGGGAAAGATGTGTAAAATATTAGCAAGTGAATGTATACAGTATGCCATAGAAATTACACAGCCCAGATGCCTACCTCTAGGAGTGATTCACTACCCCTTTACTTATTATATCCATTATTTTATATTATTTCATAGTTCATTATGTGTCTATTGTTTGTCATTTGTTGTGTCTAATGTTACTACTGTTATGTGTGTGTGTTGCTCCTCTATGCTTTTTAAATTGGCTCTCAGGGACAAATAAAGTTTTTTTTGAATTTGAATTTGAATATCCAGTTGTAAATGGTATCCAAACAGAGGCATATATTGTAGCTTAAACAAAATAGACAGATGGCATGATTAAATCAGACATAATTCAGTTTCTAAAAAAAAAAATAGTTTATGAGAATGATGAGTCAAAATCAAGTACATAATATACTTAAATGCGAATAAATACCTGTGCATTGTTTTACTCCTGATAGATATATTGGATTCACAAATTGCAAAATATTCAACTTTTAAATGTTTTTCTTTTTTAGAAAATTCAATATTACTCAATGTAATTTGATGTTGTGCTACTCAGAATATGTTTTGCTAGAACAAAATGCCACGGAAATTGTTGCCCATCAAGGTACTAAGAGTGCATTGATACGCTTATAGATCTTGATTCCGCTTAAAGATCTTGATAATATATACTTTGACTAATTATTTGATAGTAGTACAATGGTTAGGTATACAGTCTATTGAAAGAAAAAAAAGCTATATACATGGGTAGAAAATGAATATTGATTTCGGCGAAAGCATAAAAGAAGCTATACAGTATGTTCATTATTTTAAAAGTTCTACATATGTTTGGAATTGCAAATGTAGCCATGCATATTTTTGTTCATAAAGTAATTTTCATTCAGATTAATGGGCATTTCATCATTTTCAGTTAGCAAAGAAATAGTGGAATGTATTTGGTGAATAAAATTTTTATTTTCATTCCTCAGAAGTGATTGCCTGTCTTCTTTTATCACAGTAGCTAAAGGCCATTATTGGTTAAATAAAAATTAGATCTAGTTTTCAAAAGGTCTTGGAAGCAAAGAATACTTGAAAAATGTGGTGATGTAAATTTTATTGTGCACTTCCATGCTGTGAAGATGGGTGATTATATATTGATCAGGGAATCTGGGATGCAACAAAAAGGAATACAGTGCTTTATGCAAATTCATGAGTTTATTGTATTTTCTTTTCTTTTTTTTAACCACAGAGTCATAGTTGATTTTTTTCCCCAATCTTAGAACGTCAAACTCCATTGTGACTCTCAATGCACAATACCAATGTCAACTCAAGTGGGCACAGACTAAAAAATACCTGCCTTGATGTGTTTTCTGTCAGCCACCTGCTCTGTAATGCTTAACTGATTTGATGCACCTCACCTGGAAAAGACCACTATTCACACCAGAATGCAGGCACCCACCTGACAGCTGATATCACTGAAGAGCATTGGGAGGGAGAAAAAGTTAGCCATGGGTCTCCGTGCTGTAGGCGTTCTTTGTGCCTTTGCCACAGAGAGCTAAAATGGCAGAATCGCAATCACTGTGTATGGCTTCTTGGGGAAGAGCCGAATATGACAGGCTGCCATAATATCGAAATTCTCACCCAGGTGGTGCAAAATTAAATATGATCATTGTAATACAGGTAGGTGTATTTTTTTATTATTATAAAATAATGAACAGTCGCCATATACAGTAGTGACATAACCCATAATTACGGTATTGTAGTTTAACCACTGCGGTGGGCTAGACCCCCATCCTGGGTTGTTCCCCGCCTCATGCCCGATGCTTCCAGGATAGGCTCCAGACCCCTGTGAGCCAGAAGGAAAAGCGGTTTGGAAAATGTATGATGGATAGTTTAACCAAATTACCTGTAGAGCAACTATCTACAGAAGCCACACAGAAAATATGGAGTACATGTGAAATGTTCAAAAAAATTGCTTACTTCATTTTTTTACTTTCTTTTTATCAGTCAGTTTTGTCTACATTCTATCAGTCTTGATACTTTGTTATTTTGAGCACTGAGCCACAGAAGGACCATCTACTGTACTGTACTGTACTGTACTGTACTGGAACAGGGAGGTGACAGTACCGCCAGACCCTGCCCTATGTGTCTTGCCCTAGTTTGACCAACAGGCGTTGTTGGTCATCCTGCTTCCCCACTCTCTGTGTTGTAGCCTTTCTGTCCCTTGAGACTGACCCGATCCACCCACACCGTATAAAAAAGAGGCCAGATGGTGCGAGGCAAGCAAAAGCACACCACAGGAAAGAAGTGTTGCAAAGTACAGCACACATACTGTAAAGACAAATGAGTACCAAACCTATGACAAAAATGTATTTGTTCAAAAATTTTGCCAAACAAAAAATAATAATAATTTCAATTTTGTTTGCAAATTATACATGCTTTTGTCTATACACATGTTTCCAGTGCTATGTGACAGCAGTTAGTCTCTATACAATCTATACAACCTTTGAACAACCTATAGTTGCTAAATTCTTGAAATACTCTTTTCAAAAAAACATTTCAGGCACTCGTAGGTAGTCAATTTGTAATTCTTTTTTTTGGTTTATGTGAAACACGTCAGCAGAGGAACAAAACTGCACTGAAAAAAATGTCATTTAATATCTTATTTTAAAAATAGCCATTTGACTGAAGAATCTAATTGTTAAACGCTTGAATTATGCATTTATCCAATTTGTATTTTCTTCTCAGAATTCAGTGTTCTTTTCATGTCATGTGATATTGTTATGTTCAGCAGAGATGCACTTTGTATGTTTTCCAGTTGGGAAACATGATGTGAATAAATAGAACTATAATTCTATACTGTCCCGACTGTCCTTACTGTTAATAAAATGTAATCATATCGATATATATATTGAATATCAATACAGTAAATTCTATAGGCAGGTATTGCCCTTCATGTTCTGTGAAGCCATTTCCTCTAGCTGGGCACTCTCATCTTCTTGGCCACCCTGGTTTTTTTTCCCGGTTCTCCTAGGGACCCTAAACATCCCAGAAAAGTTGGTAATGCTTTACATTAACTGCACCTTCATAATGGTTTTATATTGCATGCATAAAACCTTTAGTACACCTTCTTAATGTATTCATTAAGTATTCATAAAACATTTATAAACATCATGTATGTATACCATAACATCCCATTACAGCTGTAATATACGTTAAAAACAAACATGATATAATAATAACAATCAGTATAATTGTATAATCATGTAATGTTTGTTATCAATGTATATTAAAGCTGTTAAGGGATATTGGGATGTTAAGGTATACTAACATCTCAATAATAAGATAATCACAACTTTATTGATCCCCGTGGGGAAATTCCTTTTTACGCCTCCCTCAACTTGCTCTTTGTAGAGCAAGCTGTCTTATGAATGTTCTATGAATGCATTATGAAGCCATGATGAAGGTACACTTAAGGTAAAGCGTTACCGAAAAGTTTAACACCATGCTGCTGGACGGCGACCTCCTGCACTATCAGGGGAACAAATAGTTACGTGAAAAGCCGCATCCCTAGGGTGACCAGGGTGACCAGAGTGTACAAAGTGACCAAAGTGTCTTCTGTGACATAGATTATCTCGTCACCCTATAGGCATTGCTGAAGGTTAGTCAGTCCCTCCCGGCTGTACATTTAAATACTGGTCTTATTCAGGGTAAGAGAGACACAGGAGACCGGCTTGTGGTTTTCCAGGTTCTAATGAAGATTTGGCTCCAACCCTTGCCCTGAGTATGAGCTTAGACCAGCCAACAATAAAACAGAACTACAATTTCACATATAGACCAGAAAATGTTCTTAGAGATCATTGTCTTTTTGCCTTAATAATTGCAGGGGTGCAATTCATTATTTAAAGGAAGGGAAATACAGCAAATGAAATGATATCATTCTGTTGGATAGGAAGTTTAATTCTCATTTGAAACATAATCTTAAAGAGAATTTAACCTCTGACACTGCATTAATTAATGGCTTAGTTTCCAAAGTAGACAGGGGCATTTATAAATATGGCATTAATAAATACTGAATATTGCAAAAGTCGTAAATAAATTCAATATTTACACATTTACTGGAAGCTAAAAACCTTAATTTAAGTTAAATTGGCATCGCCGATTTAATATGTCTAAAATGGCAAACACACAGTTTATTCTGTTGATAAACTGATGCCCTGTGAAGTGAATTTTCCTCTTTTTAAAATGTATATTTCCGTATTTAACTTTCCTTGCAGAATGAACGTAATTATGTCCACCGCGGTTAGCGGGGTATAATTAGGTTTATCTCTTCGTTATGGTATTGTCATGGAAACAAATCGAATACATAAAGCATACATTGATTCGACTGAATTTACTAAATGTTATATGATCCGTGTAACAAAGATTATCGACATGCACAGAGTAAGAACACCGACATCACCCCTCCTCCGTAGTGTTTGGGGGGGGGGGTCAGACGGGAATGCCTTACAAATTCAGTTGGTTTGCAGGCAGACTTACGCACACCAGCGACTTGGACAGATTAATTTTAAATACTCGCAGTTTTAACTCACATTTTGTTGCTATGGGAAACTTAATGAACGTTTCATATCATCTCGATTAGCTGTTTTCTAATTTTTGTGAAATGCTGTCTACTTTACATCCCTATAGGTAAGTTAATATGTGAGCTGTCTTCATTTAATTTGACAAAATATTAATCGGTAATTGACAAAAATTTAATAAAAAAATGCAACTATTGCCGAATCGTTACCTTTATCTCTACAGTGATATTCCATTGCTGTCATTCAGTTTAGGTATTATTCTGGCCATGTGTTAAGTCGTAGTTTTTTCTATATAAGATACATAATAAATGTTTTTTGTTATGAACTTTGCAACATTTCTGTTCTGAATTATTCTCATCGAGTTCAACATTTGTATATTTAAACTATCTTCCCACCGACTGCTGTGCTCAGGGGGATGGCGAAGCTTACAAAATCTTAACTGGAGAAACTGCTGCCCACGTTGGCGCCCCCTATAGGTTAAATGTGTAGACCATCGTTTCCCAACCTGGTCCTCGGTTGGAAGCTGGGAGGGAGCAAAAACGTGGACTGTCTGCGGGACCCTGGGGACCGGATTGGGAAACACTGGTGCTGTCTGTGCTTAGATAGAAGATGAACCTTCCATGGCTGACCTAGCTAAAGGTGAAAGATGACCTAATCTTCCCCGAAACCTCACTGATTATATGTCCAAATGCATCATGGTCATTCCCGAGTCAGAAAGTGTAGACAACAAAAGGCAACACATGAGCGTCCTTAAATGGGCCGCTGAGTTCTTCAAGACACCGATGATGTTGCGTCGTTATTGAGTCTAGTGGATATAATTTGCATTACTGGAAGTAGGGGGGGGCAGTCACAGTTGTTTACCTGGCGCTGCTTATCTGCTGCTAGAGGGTGAACTTTTGGACTGTGATGGCAAGTCAGACTCCAGCCCCGAGCGAGAACCTGCTGATGAAGACTCCAAGGGACCCGAGGGAACCGACGGGGCCAAGAAGAGGAAGAGAAAACCGTACCGACCAGGTAGGGTGCCTGATGGGCGCAGCTTCCTTACTGAGGCATTCTGGGTAAAGCCTATTGTGTTTGTCGGCATGGGTCGCTAGTGATTTTCATTCTTCTGCCAGTGGCCCTGATTTTGGGCTCCCTGGGACTGTAATGAGGGGTAACCAAAAATACGGTGCACTTGTGCAAATGATCAGTATGAGCGTCCATTTCCTGTATGGCATGTTAAGCTTGACTGAGCCAGACTTGGTCTTGCCGCTCAGTGTAGGGCTCGCTAGCTGTTTAAAGAGTAAAATCTGTAGGAGCTTCAGCCCTCCAAGAATTCAACCAAGAATTTATATTTATTAGTAGATTTGATTGGCATCTGTAGCAGCCAAGAAAGGCGATTCCCCCTCTGGCCCAGATCATGGTTCGATTATCAGCGATAACATTCACCAGCTGTGAGCTAGATCATCTAATAGCAGAATGAAATGCATACCATTTCCTTGGAGACAGTTGGTCTGAGTCAGCTGTATGCTATTATTTCAGGTTTATTTTTTTCCTGAAACTGTTTAGGTAGATTTGTAGATTCCAATGACACAGAATGTCAGGACTTTGTAATATTCATCAGGTAAATGAGTAACTTGTCTTCTATTATAGCTTGGCTGCTTGGAATCATTGGAGACTTGCTGGAAAGTTGTTTCTTCGCAAATTGTTGGAGTTTGTTTTATATTTGGTCACATTGTGTGTGGTTGGGCTGATTTCCTGCCTTCTGATTGGCCCCTGCAGGTATTGGTGGGTTCATGGTACGACAGAGAAGTCGAACTGGCCAAGGGAAGAACAAACGCTGTCTTACCAGGAAGGATTCCTCAGGCTCTGTGTCGGAGAACCTTCTTGGCAAGGATGAAGGTGTGGACACCCCCCCACCCCCCAACCTAGCTTCAGTGTTTGCGTTCACATCCACATGTTTCTAAAATGAATGAGTTGACATTTGTTTTTTGTGGTGCTGCCATGTCACTGAGTTTGTGGTACTCATGTGAGCTCCCTGTGTGATTGAAACCTCTTCCGTGTCACTGAAGGTTGGACTGAGATGCCAGATACCCCAGTAGACGAGACGGCCCCTGGCCCCGAGGGTCTAGAGAAAGCTAAGAAGCGTTACAGGAAGCGCAGAAGCAAACTGGAAGAGGAATTCCCCTCGTACCTGCAGGTTCGATTGCCTTTGGGGGCTGGGCTTGCTGTGTTATGCGAATAGGCTTGCCGTTTTGATCTCTTCTGTTCCATTAATGTCCGTCTGACAACGTTAGGCCTGATCATTGGAGGAGTGGCTGTGACCAACACAGCTGCTGAGTTTACCGCCGAATCGGCAGTGTTTCTGAGATTCCAATACTCCCCGAATGGAAAATAGGGTTTCAACTTGTCATTTGTCTGTGCAATGCAATGACTTATTTTTTTTTGTTTTGCTTAAGAAATGAAAGAGGGAAGGTGTTTTACACACACACTGTCCATCACCTGTGTGGGCACACCACAGACTAGTATCTAAGAGTTGATTAGTTGTTGACAAAAAACACAACAGCATGCACGTCTTTTTTGAGCCCAGGTAGACACACGGTATATATTTATTCTACAACTATGATGCTAGCTCATTAGCTCTAAACATCCTCTGTAGTTTAGGTGATTCTGACAAAGATATCTGGTTATTTTGCTATCTGTTGATTTTGATATCTCATGATTCTGATCTCTGGTGATTCTGATATTTCATTCCAATATCTAATGATTTTGACATCTGGCATCCGTTCCTCATGTTTCCCTCGTGAGTATTGCACGGATACGGTTTGTTTGCCAGGCTGCGATATCTGTGTCGCGTTTCTTTTTGGAGACGTTACCGTGGTTCTTTGGTTCTCTGATCCCTCACAGGAAGCCTTCTTTGGGAAGGACCTGCTGGACAGGAGCAAGCTGAACCGGCAGTCCTTGGAGCCTGGGTTTTCTGACGACGACCGGGCTCAGTCCGACAGCAAGCCCGCCAACGTTGGCTTCCTGAGCCCCCCCTCTGGCCCGCTGCTCGGCTCAGCCAACCCGCCCTACTCTGCCAAAACCGGTCCTCTGCGTACGTACACGCCGAGATGGACACCCCAAAGACCTCACGTTACCACCACTTGCTAACAGAGCAGGCTTCAAAATATACAGCTGTTGAAATGGATAGTGTTCAATTGCTGATCTGTGTAAATATAAGCTATGCTAATGTAGTCATATCAAAAAAATTCTAAATAATAATAACGATTCTGCTCGCCATCAGTGACCCGTTAGGCCTAATCACCCGGCCTGACAGCAAAGCTAATTACCAACCTCCTTCTACCTAATCAATTCTGAGTGGGAATGAATGAGCTCAGTCAGATCTACTGCCTCCGGGAGGTGACTTAATGGCAGTACTCTAGACACATGCAGCGCTCCCTATATGGACGATACCGGCTCAATCAATGTCCCCCGGGTTTCTCCTCAGCCTCTGTGGTTCAACACAATGAACCATTTTTTAAAAATGTTTTGAATCATCTGTGCTTATAAAGGGCATTTAATAGAATGTAGGGATACGCTTCCTGAGTGTGACTCTTGCGGAATTAGCCCCAGATTAGCGCAGAAAGCTAACATGCGATGTAAAAGTGAGTCAGTGGAGCCGGCGTGCCTGTGTGCGTCCCCAGCCAGCACCGAGGACCCCTTACTGGACCTGTCGGAGGTGCTGAACACGGACAACGACATCCTGGGAATGCTGTCGGGGGATCTGGTGAAGCCTGCCGAGCATCGAGGTGAGCCGTCGTCATGGACACGGGTCATTGTCACGTTCCCACCCCCCATGGTTTGCCATTGTCCGGTCCCGCGTCTCCATCCACTCCATCATCACTTTCGTCCGTTTTGTCCGGTTCCTGTAGGTCTTCCTTTAAGCCGTTTCCAGGTCGAGAGCTCCACATCTCCATTTGGTAAGAAATGAACCATGGCTTAGTATCAGTGGCTCTCCAACCCCTCCCCCTTCCCCTGCAGCACAACACGCCCTGCATGTTGCCCCCGCCCCCACCCCACCCCCAATCTCCATAGCGTTGTTATGGTGTGTAGCAGTAGTCTAACTGCTTTATTAATGTCCTTTGATGTGATAACACTGCTTAAATATGTAAATTAATCTGTGTGCAGGCAGTGTAAGTAATAATTCATCAGTCAGGTTTATAAATTCAGCCAGCGTATTCTTCAGAGTTCATACTCTGGTATCCCTGAGTCGCTCGTTCGGGTGTCAGTGCTGACAAACGTCTCCTAGTGAGGCCCTAGTCTCTGACAGTACAATCATGGTGCCGTACTAATCTCTGGCATACCGTACATGGACAGAACAGCACAGGGCTCAGTACTTCGATTTCATATAGGAGCATTAATTTAGTCAAAAGTCTGAATATTTGATTGACCTGTAAAATACAGCTGTAACAGCTTAATATCTAAAGCAGGTGCTGGTACTTAATCTCTTTATTAATTGCCTGCCTGAAACATTTGTGTAACCAAGGCAGTTATCAGTTAATATAGCGGATGAATAATAACCTTACTATTAGCTCACTAGTCTCTGCTGTACCCATGAAATTGACAGAATCAATCCGCTCTGTTTTTAATGATCCTTACTTATCGGAGTGACATGGTGTAATTTTCCACTCAGATGAGCACTATTCTGCCTGCTTGGGCCCCCAAGTACCACAGCAGAGCAGAGGATGCGTCAGTCTCATTAGGCGGTTGCCGTTTTGACCCCCTGTTTGTTTCCTTTATCTCGACTTGGCAACCCCAGTGCATATCGGTTGCCAGATCTTCTTTTCTGCAGTCTCGATGGGCTGTTGTTTTAAGGCTGGTTCATACTTCTCTGCACGCATACTAGCGGACTTGTCTGCTCGAACGTTTATGATGCGCTTGATGTCATTGTGTGCCTCCTGCTGCGATTCTGGACACTGCATATGATCGATTCGCTAGCGTCCACTTTAAATACCAACATGGATGCTTATGACAAGCATTGGGGTAAGTTTGCAAGTCCTACAGACTATTTACATGGAAATAGAACTGTTACATACATGTAAATACGTATTTATGTGAGTGTGGACTTGTCTGACCAAAGGCAACCCTGTGAGCTGGGTCTGAATTTTTAAAACATAGAGAAAGGGACACAAAGCTCACTGCTGTGATATGTGTGCTGGGAATATCAGAATAATCATTTATATTAATATTGTTAATAAATATATATATGTATATAAAACACAGCATGTGCAAAGTATGAGGCTTGACCAGAGAACTATGAACATTTCCATCTACGCATATACAGTGGATACATGAGTATTGCACTTGTGCAGAGCAGTTTGAACCAACCTTTATGAATGTAGTCAGGGGATGGATTTAAATACAGAATGTCTTCATCTGTGTGTGACCCTACTAGCTGGTCTGAGCGTTGGCCCCCTTGCAGACAACTCTGCCACAGTCCCTCTGACACCTCTTGGGCGAGGACCCCGACCTCTACCAGAGGAGCCTCTGGATGGGATTCTGAGTCCTGAGCTGGACAAAATGGTCACTGATGGTAAGGAGGAGGCGTGGTTCATTCTCCGTATCAATAATAAAGGCAGTGGCCTTCTGTCTGTGCAGAAACATACACACTGCTTGAATATTGCAGGTGGTTAGTGACATAAATGCTAGTTTAATTCTTATTGGAGTTGAGTGATAAGTAATGTGATGTAACACGTTTAGGCTTTAGTGATTTTGTATAGCAGTTTGTGTTTAGACCCATATGCACAGTCTGGAAAAACCAAAATTCCAAATGTCATCTTTTTCTCCATGATCTTTCTGATATAAAACCTAATTATGAGGATTTTTTTTCTTGTCACAGGTGCGATTCTCAGCAGGCTTCAGCAAATTCCAGGTCTGTTGTCTTGGACTCTTGCATATTCTGTTTTTAATTAGCATGCTACACCAGTAACACTCACCATTACCCCCTGCAGAGCTGGAGGGGAAGGATGTCGAAGACCTTTTCACAGCAGTACTGAGTCCCAGCACCAGCCAGCCCCCTCCTCTAGCTCAGGTGCCACCATCCTCTGCCATGTCACTGGCAAACCCAGGTATGTTATTACCTTCGGTAATGGATTCAGTCCTTTTGAAAACGATTTGTAAGTAGGGGATTCATATACATGCATACTGTTTATACTGATTTACTGCTGTTTAAAATGCATAGAAATCTGAAATCCACTTCTGGGAGGAAGCAAATCTTGGTGCGGTGGATGCATTGCCAGTGTTTTCACGCTGGCCTGTTTTTCCTTACAGGAAATTCCATTTTTCCACGCATGCCGATGATGAATGGCCTCATGGGACAGAACCCAAACTTCCCTCCAGTGTCTGTGAATCCTGGGCGAGGCGCGTGTGTCCCGAACACCTTTCCTCCCGTTCAGTGCCTGCCTTTCCATGATGGCATGAGGTGCTAATGTCTCCCTTGCTACCTTCGCTAGCTCGAGGTGTCTCATTTCTACAGGCACAGTAGAAGTGTCTCATTTCTGTGGGCATTTCACGGCAGGCTTGAACAGTCGCGGGATACAGGGTCTGCGGGAGTCTGTTTCGCATTTGCATTTTGTTTGTTTAGCGGGCAGATGTTCTGCAGGGTACTGTACATAGCTAACATGGCAAATGTAAGACGTGCATCAAGTAAACAACAGGCACCGTCAACATGCTGCTTGCCAAGGAAATGACCAAATTCCAGATGTTTCTTTGGGACCTTCAGCCTATAGCCAAGTTTAGTCAACGCTGCCCTTCAACGCTCTTTTTCCACAGAGACAAGACATTTCGGCAAATGCCCAGAGAGCCAGCAGGCCCATGGAGCGCAGCTGGCTCCGCCCCCTCGCTCGAGGGCGAGACAGACACCATGTCCAATTCCCAGAAGAACACCCTCAAGTGGGAGAAGGAGGAATCGCTGGGCGAGGCAGCCACAGTGGCCCCTGTCCTTTACACTAACATGAACTTCCCCGGCCTTAAGGAGGAGTTT
>JAODKE010000068.1:11117817-11137843 GCA_026779605.1 Mormyrus hasselquistii
CTTATGCCCAACCCCCTGGTACTCCTCGACCTTTACCTGACCCTTATGCCCAACCCCCTGGTACTCCTCGACCTTTATCTGACCCTTATACCCAACCTCCTGGTACTCCTCGTCCTTTACCTGACCCTTATGCCCAACCGCCTGGTACTCCTCGTCCTTTACCTGACCCTTATGCCCAACCCCCAGGTACTCCTAGGCCTTTACCTGACCCTTATGCCCAACCCCCTGGGACTCCTCGACCTGTATCTGACCCTTATGCCCAACCCCCTGGGACTCCTCGACCTGTATCTGACCCTTATTCTCAGGCTCCTGGTACTCCACGATCTTTACCTGACCCTTATGCCCAACCGCCTAATACTCCTCGATCTCTATCGGACCCCTATGCTCAACCCCCTGGTACTCCTCGACCTGTATCTGACCCCTACATCCAATCTCATGGTACTCCTCGTTCTTTGTCTGACCCTTACGCCCAGCCACCTGGCACTCCTCGGCCCTCATCTAACCCTCGACTTGCTGCTGTGGAGCAATACACCCAGCAATCTCAACCACAGCCTTCCAGTCGTAGACAGTCACCATCACACTCAGTAGACCCTTATGCTCAGCCACCAGGAACTCCACGTCCAGTGATGGGAGAAAGTTTCTCCAAATCCCCAGGTAACCAGAGAAGTGTTGATCCTTATCTGCATTCTCAGAGGACTCCAAGACTCATGAATAGCGGTCCATATGGCCAACCGCCTGGTACACCTAGACCCTTTTTGAACGATCCCTATGCTCAGCCTCCAGGAACACCACGGCCTGGAACCAGCAAAGAAACGTTTAACAGACCAGTCACAAGACCCTTGCTGACCCCACAAGACCCTTTCTCCCCACCTCAGGGTGGGATGCAGGATACCTTTGTACAGCCAGTAACTCCTGGGTCTCAAACACCAAAGCACACCGGGTTGTCTGATGATGGATTTGCACAGCCCCAGCCTAACCCACCCAACCAGACTCCCATTCATGACCCTTATGAGCAGACCCCAATGACCCCTCAGCCGCTGGTACCTGAAAGACTCAATCATGACCTGAAAGATCAGCAAGGAGTAGGGCCTGAAGTCAATTCCCAGGATATAGCACAGTTCTCTGATATCCCACAAACCACTGGAACAGTCTCTGATATTCAGACTGGAGGACATCAAATCCTAGATGACAAAGAAGAAACACTTAGGAAGGTATGATTCTTTGCTTTTCTTTATGTATATTGCATCATGGAAGGGGTGTAAATGACACAACGCTATAACTGTTGGCAGTTTCAAGGTTTTCCAGTCATTAACATTTGTGCCTGTGTCACTGACTCACTCGCATCTGTGTTGTTGTTTAGCGCCAGCGGATCCGGGAGCTAATTCGCAGGCAGCAGCAGCAGAAGAGTGCTCTCCGACAAGAGAAGGGCCTGCCAGACCCTGCCACAACTCCAGTACCTGGAACTCCTCACCAGGAAAACTTGGGCCAGCAGAATGAGATGTTTGGCAGGCCTCCTCCCCCATACCCTGGGACCATGAAAGGCCCACTGAGGGTTCCAAAACCTTTCCCCAGTGACCAGCAAGGTCATTTCCCCAGTGAAGGGCACTTTCCTAGACCTCAGTTTACAGGGGAAATGAACAACATGGGCATGCGACCACATGGGTTAAGGTTAGTTTATTAATGTTTGTATAGCATAGGTGCCATTAGCACTGTTCTTGCTGAATCTATAATAAAACAATATTAAAACTAGTGTTTTGATCTGCAATCTGATCTTTCTTATGGATTGTAATTCTAACAGGAAGTGCCTGGACATATAAATACTGCAATTCGCTTTTCTCCTCCAGGTTTGGGTTTCCCTCGGCAGCACAGGGGCCACATGGGAGCCAGGAACACTTTGTTAAGCCACATCATATTCCTGAGCCTATGATGGATCTCCCCCCGCAAATGAGAAGGTCTGTGTCCATTGACCTTGGAAGAGCAATGGGGAACAACCAGATCGGGCTTCGTCACTTTCCCCCCAGAGGTTTGCAGGTGCAGCAGCACAACATAATGGGACAGCCATATATAGAACTGAGACACAGAGCCCCCGAGAACAGAGTGAGGCTTCCTTTTGGATCTTCTGCTGTACCAGGAAATGGGGATCCTTCCATTCAGGCAGAAGCACCAACAGGATTTATGAGTGAACAGGCAGATGGCTTCCCTGTAAATCAGGGGCCTAAAACAATGGACCCTATGGTGAACCAGTGTTCAGGAATTGCTAACCAAATGTCATCCAGTATGGAAAACCTGCATCAACAGCCTATGCCAATGAACTCGGGGCCTCAGCATCCTCCTCTCATGCGCTCTTTAAGCCATCCGTCTTCAACCGAAGCCTTAAATCCACCTTCATCCATCATGCTCCCAGCAGCAACCGTAGAACCAGCAGAGGAGATTCCAATACCCAGCACAGATGGAATTGAAGAAAAACTGGACACTGATGACTCAGCTGTAAAAGATCTGGAAGACGTGGAAGTCAAAGACTTAGTAGATGATGACCTTGAAAATCTCAATCTTGATCCTGAGGATGGCAAGGACTTGGACCTTGAGACCAACGATTTGCATCTTGATGACTTCCTCACGTCTGGAAAGTTTGACATAATTGCATACACAGATCCAGAACTTGATCTGGAAGATAAGAAGGACATGTTTAATGAAGAGCTGGATCTTGGAGATCCCATTGATGATGGTGGTGAGCCTTCAGACTTGCATAACGTACTGTCTGAGAAGAATAACACCAGCTCCAATAGCACTGAGTTGCCTTCCAAAGTGACCACAGAGCCTGGAACAGGAAAATCAGAGGAAATACCAGAGAGGTCTTCAGCTCAGGTCAAACAGGAGATCACCTCTCATAGCCATCCCCTGTGCACAAAGAAAATTGTTAAATCTGAAGTCAAAGAGAGTCAGGCATCTGCTGAGGAGACTCTTGCCTGCAGAGGTCAACATGATGGAAGAATAGTGCCTCACAAGGAGGGTCTTGCAGATAGCCCCAGGCTCATGGAAACGTCTGTTCATCAGGCTCTTCAGGTTTCAGCCAATGGGCTTTCCGATTCGACTCCAGTCCTTTCACGCCTGCTGATCAAGGAGAACTTGGAAGAGGCTACACTCAGCTCAACAAGCTCTTCTAGTCAGAGTGACCTAACGGCTCAAACTAGCCAAATAAAGGGAGCGCAACAGACTCCGAACATGATGATGACGGCGGCACAGATCCCTGACCATGCGATGAATCCCAGTATGGCTGTGGGTCATCCCATGAACCCCATGCAAGGAGCGCCACCTGGAAATCTAAATCTCGTACAAGGGCAGCCCTCATGCCAAGCCTTTGCAGGTGACCTGCCAGCAGACTCAACGCTTGCTCTGGAGAATCAACAGCTGCCTGGAACTATGACCCAAGCACAGGCCCAGCAGGCTATGTTTACTCAGGGTTTGAGCCAACAGAACCAGCAAAACAGACCCCTGCTTCTGGATGAACAGCCCCTCCTTCTGCAGGACTTGCTAGACCAGGAAAGACAGGAGCAGCAGCAGCAGAGGCAAATGCAGGCCATGATTCGCCAAAGATCAAGTGATTCTTTCTTCCCCAACGTTGGTAAGATTCATGAGAGGAGTTAATCTTTTAGTACTTCCTTCATTCACCTTGAAGATCCTTGCTTTGCTGCTTATCAGCAAGAAGCACCATGTTCACCACAGTATCTTATGTCAGTATATAATGGGATCCTCTGTGAATTTTGAGGTTTGTTTTATCATCCTTCAGACTTCGACGCCATCACTGACCCCATCATGAAAGCCAAGATGGTCGCTCTGAAGGGAATCAACAAGGTCATGGTTCAGAACAACATGGGAATGGCACCAATGGTCATGAACCGGTATGAAATGCAGTTAATTTTATTATAATATTTTATTGTTCAATATCAAATTCCCACAAAACTTGAGGAAGATTGTTGTGAATCGTTGGCTATAATAATTTTTTGTGTTTGCTATACTGTGTGTTCATGTGTGTTTGTACTTTCCCTTCTTTACACTCTGTAAGCTGAAATTCATATTTATGAACGGTTGCATCTTATAAGACATTATTATAGAGCACATTGCACATAGAGGAATTTTAGTGTGCTCTAAAAGACAGACTACCTTTTCCAAGAAAGATGAACTGTGCTTTAGATGGAGTGTTTATATAACATTGCATTTTCTGGTAGGTTCCCGGTAAGTGGCCCACAGGCACCAGCTTCTCAATGTCACGGCAGTGGAGTAATCTCCCAGCAAGCAATGGGCCAGGTATGCTAATTACTTTTACTAATGTAGCTGTGTTAGTTATAAGGGATGATGGTCTCACTGTTTCAACATAACCATTTCAGGATGGCACACTGGCACCCCATATCGTACGACCCAGTCCTCCTAATTTTGGGCCAGGATTTTCCAGTAAGTATATGTATGATAATCATGGAGATAGGGTCTTCCTCCCTCCACTGCACACTCATTAGTGTTTTCAATGCATTATGGATTTAAATAGAAATTCACTTTAATTAGTATTGTATTATGAAGTTATGCTACATATTAATTTACATAATTTTTATTCGAGTAGCCAGTAAATCCAGTCTTTCTTTGTTGTGAAAGTCCAAAATGACCCTGTTCATCCATCGTTGCCCAGATGACACTCAGAGGAAGGCGTATGAGGAGTGGCTTCAGGAAACTCAACAGCTGCTGCAGATGCAGCAGAAGTTTCTGGAAGAGCAGATTGGGGCCCACAGGAAGTCCAAGAAAGCCCTGTCGGCAAAGCAGCGCACAGCCAAGAAGGCAGGTCGCGAGTTCCCTGAGGAGGATGCCGAGCAGCTGAAGCATGTGACAGAACAGCAAGGAGTGGTGCAGAAGCAGCTGGAGCAGGTAGAGTGTCTGCGTAGCGTTTGCGTGCAGCACGTCTCGATCCATGTAATATCACCAGTGCTGTAGTTTAATGCCATATCACCTCTCCACTTGATTTTAAGTGTGTTTGTCATCTGCTGAAAACATCAGATGAATTTCCTTCTCGCGTCCGTTCATAATTAATGCATGTACCAAGGCTCCAATGTTCCTCCATACATCAGATGTCTTGACCTATGTTCTCTGTTTCCGGAAACTTTGCCATCCGTGTCATCGTGTTATCATAGCCTGAGGAACATGTTGACCTGCTCAGTCACCGATACGTGACCCCACAGTGGGAAATTTTATTCTGCTTTCTCAGGAGCGCTCATATACACCACATGGACAAAAGTATTGGGACACCTAGCCATTAAATCTACAGGAACTTTTATGACATCCCATTTTAAATCCATAGCCATCAATATAGAGTTGGTCCTCCCTTTGCAGTGATAACAGCTGCCACCCTTCTGGGAAGGCTTTTCACAAGATATTAGAGAGTGTTTGTGGGAATTGCTGCCCATTTGTCCAGAGGAACATTTGTGAGGTCAGGCACTGATGTTGGACATGAAGGCCTGGCTTGCAATCTTCGTTCTTATTCATCCCCAAGGTGTTCAGTATGGTTGAGGTCAGGGTTCTGTGTGGACTAGTCAAGTTTTTCTACACCAAACTTACCCAATCATGTCTTAGTGAACCTTACTTTGTACACTAGGGCACAGTCATGCTGGAACGGCATAAACGTGCCTTCCCCAAACTGTTCCTACAGAGTTGGAAGCAAAGAATTATCCAAAGTGTGTTGGTATGCTGAAGCATTAAGAGTTCCCTTCACTGGACCAAAGGGGCCTAGCCCAACCCTCGAAAACCAACCCCATACCATTATCCCTCCACCACCAAACCTTACAGTTGGCACCATGCAGTCAGACAGGTAATGTTCTCCTGGCATCCGCCAAATTCAGACTCATCCAAAAAAATGCCAGACAGAGAAGCGTGATTCATCATTCCACAAAACATGTTTCCACTACTTCAGAGTCCAGTGGCAGGGTGCTTTACACCACTGCATCCAGCACTTGGCATTGCGCTTGGTGATGTGAGACTTGCTTGCAGCTGCTTGGCCATGGAAGCCCATTCCATGACGCTCCCGGTGCAGTTTTTGTGATGGAGTTAATGCCAGAGGATGTTTGGAACTCTGCAGTTATTTAGTCAGCGGAGCGTTGGCGACGTTTCTGCACTATGTGCCTCAGCAACCTCACTCTCTCACTTGTTACTTACGTGTTACTTTAACCCTCTGGGGTCTAGGGGTAGGAAACATTTTCACTGGCTGGGGCATGATCACACATTTCATTCAATATCATAAACTTAATCCATGGCAAATAAATTATTTCTTATATATTTGTTTTGGCATAAAACTCATCTTAATCTTAGTGTACTTTGTAAATGTGTCAGATTTATGTGAAGTTTCTATTTTGACATCAAAGTAAAGACATTGCAAAATGCAGTTTGGAACACTTGCAGAGACATTATAAAAGTGCATAGTAAGCAATGGTGGCAGTTTGTTTTGATCCCAGATATCTGATCACCAAAGTCTTGGCTACATGAAGATGACTAAATGGTGTGGTGGCAACATTCAGTTGGATAAATAAATAAGAAAAAGCTACAGTAACTCATGTCACTATTTCGGGCTCCTTTCATTGAATATGTAGCAGCTTTCATGTGTATGAATGAGCCATTGTCACCTGGCCACGTCCCTACCCCCCCTTTTTACACTGATGGGGATGTATCTGGGCCACGTTTCACCGTTGCGCTGTTCATCAAATTACCATGCGAATGCGATTTGAATACATGCTAATGCGGCTATTTAGAATGTGAATAGCGATCTTCGGGTGACAGCGACACTACACGCCCCCGATGCAGGTAAAACTAAGTAAGGTGACACGGTTTACTTTTTTGCCGATTTAACCTCTTTTCAAAAACTTTAATGCTTCCGACTATGGATGTTTTGAAAAGACAGATTACGGATTTAGTTATGAACTGAAATACATGGGAAAGATGCACGACGTCACCGACGATGCCGTCGACTCCAGAGGGTTAATTTCTGTTGTTCTTAAATGCTTCTTTTTGCAATAATACCACTTACCAGTTGACCATAGAATATTTAGCATTGAAGCAGTTTCACAAAGTGACTTATTGCTAATGTGGCATCCTGAGACAATACTGCAGTTGAATTCACTGGAGAATTTTGGGGCAGTTAAGGGCCCTTGTTCAAGGACCCAAAGTTAAATGTGATTATTATGCCAAGGCTTGACCCTGCAACCTTCCCATCAGAGGCCTAACCTGCGGAACCACACAACATACTCCCAGGGAACTTATTAAACATTTGCGTGTTTACCCCCCTCGCCCCATGTCAAGAGCGACAGTTCCTGCATGTGAAATGCTCATTTTTTGTTTTGCCTCTAGATCAGGAAGCAGCAGAAGGAGCACGCTGAGCTGATCGAGGAGTACCGCGTCAAACAACAACAGCACTGCAGCCTACAGCCAGTCATGATGGCCACCATGCAGGGCCAGCCACCCCCTGCCCCTGGGGGCCCATCCATCAACCAGCCCGTGGGCCACCAGCCCAATGCCCCTCGCTGGCACCCAGGCTCCCCAGCCCCTGCCATGGGCCCCCGGATGCCCTCCCTCTTGCCTCCTCCGCAGGTACCCCCAGCTAACCCCGGCCCGCCTCCCGCACTCCCACCGGCCACCAAGATGGCAGATGTAGCGGTGGCGGCCGGCGAATCCCCACAAGTGAAGTTCGATGACAACAACCCATTCAGCGAGGGCTTCCAGGAGCGGGAGCGCAAGGAGCGGCTGCGTGAGCAGCAGGAACGGCAGCGGGTGCAGCTAATGCAGGAGGTGGAGCGGCACCGCGCCCTGCAGCAGCGCCTGGAGATGGAGCGGCAAGGTCTGGGGGCGCAGGACAGGACACAGGGGGGCGTCTACGGCACCGACGTACCCCGGGAGTTTATGCAGCCGCCGAGGCCCCAGCAGCCTTTGGGCCAGATGTTCCCCCAGCAGCCCATCACGCAGCCAGGCTTCATGGGATCTCCTCCGGTCCATTTCACACCAGGTGGAGATCACCGGGCTTTTCCGGGCCACGGGATGGGGCCGGGATTCCGACCCGGCAACCCTGTGACTTCCGGCCCGAATTTCACCCAGGGTCAGGCCAGACCACAGACGTTTGGGGCACCGGGAGTGCCCCCTGCAGTGGCGGGTGAGGCACCCCCTTTCGGGATGGAGCCATCCACCCCACTGCCTCCCTCATACCCCGGGCCAGGCCAGTCACTCATTCAGCTGTACTCCAATATCATCCCCGAAGAAAAGGGCAAGAAAAAGAGGAACACAAAGAAGAAGAAGGACGACGATACTGACTCAGTGCGGACACCCTCCACCCCACACTCTGATCTCACTGCCCCGCTGACCTCAGCAGTGTCTGATACCTCCTCCACTCCCACCTGGATCGCCAAGCACTTGGGCGAGTCGGACCCTTCTGAACCCTCATTGGGCCCCTCCACCCCTGGCCCCCTCAGCGACCGCTCCCATTCAAAGTTGAACCGGGAATCATCGGGAAGCGTTGGCTGTCCTCCACACCAGCAGGAGGCGACACTCCGTGAGATCAAGCTGGAGCAGATGGACAACAGTGAGTGCCAAGGAGGCAGGGACACGCAGCTGGAAGCAGCCACAGCACCCAGGACGGTGAAAGTGGAAGAAGAGCTGGAGGGTCAAAGCCCCACCCAGACAGCCAAGGGGGATTCTGGGAATGAGCTTCTGAAGCACCTACTGAAGAACAAGAGCACTCCACCGCTGCTGCCTAATCAGAGACCGGGTGACGGCCTGCCGTTGAAAGAAGGGCGATCAGCAGACGGCAGCGCCCCCCAGAGGCACAGTAGCGTAGCGAGCGTTGGGGTAAGTGGGATGAGTCACTGCTGGAGCTTCTCAGCCTAGCCCACGAGTCACAGTCTGAGCATCAGGCAAATGAGTCATTTCACAAACCCACCAGAAGCCTGGAAATGTGAAAATGATTGCAAACCCCCCCCCCAAAAAAAAGTGTCGAGAGTGAAGAGTGATAGCATTACCCCGTATCATGAAATCCTCGGTCCAGATGACACGCTCCACATTTCCTGCAAATTAAAATATACACATTTTTTGATATTAGAACTTTTGCTGCAATAAGAAATGTAAATAAATAAAATGCTGATCTCAAAGAAAGTGAATTGATTCTTAGGAAATTCATCAGCTGTATATTTTATCCATGCCAGCTTGAAAAATCTAATTATAAAATAAACCCAGTCATATTAGCTTTACGAAAGGAAGTACACAGAGTATAAGATGATCTTTGCCACATGCAAATATGGGTCGGATTGTTTTCTCAGTGCATCGATCTGTAGGTGTTTTTTTGTGAGATATGATGGGAAATCTGTGGACAGATCGGGGGTCATTTGGATCTTGGATGTAATGCTGCAGATTAGAGATCTGAATCATTCAGAAATTATTCTCCATTCTGGGACATTTCTCTCCATTTATTTGTAGTTAGATTGGTGATGACCGTTCCGTAATTGCTAGTGAGAAGAAGCTTGTGGGCCTGATGTGTTAAAATGACCCTCCCAGGTGGTGAATACAGAGTGCCACCTGCCCGGTCCCCTTCCGGAACGTGGAATTCCACTCCCTGAGCCGGATAAGAAGAAGCAGCGGAATAAGCGGGCACCCAAGGCGGGTGAGAAGCCCACCCCCCGTTCCAAGAAGAGGAGGAAGGAGGAAGAGGAAAGGGCGTACTCCAGCACGGACACACTGATGACGCAGCTCAAACAGGTACCTCCCTCACAGGTGATTTCCGGGCTGGAGCGAAACCGGGCAGTATCACTGTGGTGGATGGAGGTTAGGTACTGAAAAGAGGCCATGCTGTTGTACCCGTAAACCACATGCAGTGTGGTACTGAGCCGTTTTAATGCTGTATGGGACTAAATCGTTATAGTACACCGGAGCATGAATGTGAGAATCCTCTGTGCGTCAGTCAGGTACCCGGCTCAGTCCTTTCAGTGAGTGTGTCATGGAGATACACAAAGGCATATGTTAGAGTAATGAGCACTTAACGGCCATCTTGAGGTTCATGATATAATCACCATGCTCCTTTCTCTCAGCCGGAGGGAAAAGAACATTATAAAGCACACTAATGTGGATTATTTATGAAAAAACAGCAACATTTTAACTCTGAGTTTAGGGGAACGGTATAGTGCACTTCTAAGTGTCTAATCTTTATGAAGTGGATATCTAGTGTAGTTTTTGCTCTAAGTATGCAGGGACAGACATTTTTGCCACAGTCTAAAATCTAAAGGTTTAATTGCTGTCATCTTGGTGAGTAATTGCTTTCATTATGCTTCAATTGCAGCCTTGATAGGAATAATTATGCACTTAATGTAGTTTCTGGGAGGCATAAGCAAGTAATCGGGCTTAATTGCGGTCACGCCCAGCTGCTCGATGAGGCCCAGTCACTACTCAGGTGGCTTGTTTTCCCGGCCAGTCATAAGTGAGCTTTTAAGAAGCATGTGAAGCTCATTGGCTGACAGGCAGTCATCGCCATGACGCCTAGTTATCTGCCTTGCTCGCTTCTTCCCTAACACACTGTTTCTCCTCCCCTTCCACTTTACGTGTCTCTTTCCTTCTTTCTCCCTCTTTAATACTCCTCTTGCTCTGTCCTCTTCATTACCTCTCACCTTTTTGCTCTTGTCCCTCTTTCTCCTTTTCCTCTGTCCTCCTTCCATCTCTGACCCTCTCCCTCCCTCCTTTTCTCTCCTTCCTCTCCTCCCTCTTACCTTCCCTATTTGATTCCCCACTCCACCTCTGTGCCCTCTCCTCCTCCTCCTTTCCTCCCTCCATCTCTTCCCCTCCCCCGATCCTTCATTCTCTCCCTCCCTCTTTCACTCCTCCTCTTCCCTCTCACCCTCCTTCTCTCATTCCCCACTCTAACTCTACACCCTCCACCTTCCTTCTTTCCCTTTTGCTCACTCTCTCTTCCTCTCCTTCTCTGCCCTACCTCCATCTCTACCCCCTCTTCATCCTTCTCTCTCCCTCCCTTTTACCTTCCTTTCCTCCCCCTCACACTTTCTCATTCCCTCCATCCCTGCACCCTCTCTACCCTCCATTATCCTTC
Organism: Mormyrus hasselquistii; assembly: GCA_026779605.1. Taxonomy (NCBI): domain Eukaryota; kingdom Metazoa; phylum Chordata; class Actinopteri; order Osteoglossiformes; family Mormyridae; genus Mormyrus; species Mormyrus hasselquistii. The sequence goes on from JAODKE010000068.1 coordinate 11,128,925, forward strand.
TCTCTTCCTTTCTCTCTCCCTGCCTCCTTCCCCTCACCCTCCCTCTCTCATTTCCCCCTCCATCTCTGCACACTCTCCCCCCTCCTCATCCTCCTCTCTCTTGCCCCTTCCCCCTTTAACAGCAGCTGTCCCTGCTGCCCCTGATGGAGCCACTCGTGGGCGTCAGTTTTTCGCACTTCCCCCCGTATGGCAGCGGCCAGCTGGACGGCGAGAGCCAGCTCTCTGGGGCCTTTGGCAGCGCGTCGCTGGGCGGCGTGTCCGACTACTACTCCCAGCTCATCTACAAAGTAAGCACCCCCCCATTGCACTAGCTCCTATTATCACTCTCATGTATAGTTACTGAGACGTTCAGACCCGCTGAGGGCGCAGTAGTCTGCTCGGGAGAGAATCACGCGACCCAGCAGCACCGTGTGTGCTGGGAGTCTGCAGCAAGTCCAGAGTGGTGCCGCCATACGAGTCTCTGAAGGTTCATATCTCAGAGATATCATGGAAAGGCGGCGCTGTGATGAGACGGGGTTTACGCTCCTCCCATTGGCCAGCGGGGTGATGAGCACGGTCTCGACCTACCCAGTCACATGGTGCCGCTCTGCCTGCAGGACAACCTCAGCAATCCACCCACGCCCCCAGCCTCTCTGCCTCCAACCCCCCCGCCGCTGGCACGGCAGAAGATGGTAAATGGGTTCGCTACCACAGAAGAGTTGGCCACCAAAGCCGTCGTCATGGGTGAGCACCAGCGTTCGGGGGCGGAGTGACACGTGTGTCTTGGGGGGGGGTGCCTGTGCACATCCTTGTTCCATATCCATAACTCACTGCGGAATCATAGCTACAGTTTCCCACCACCCACGTTCTGTGATTTTACCAAAGGATATCAGCCACCGTCCAGATTTATGTATGAGGTGTTAATTAAGGAAGCGGTGTGGGCGGATCCTTCCCTGCAATGCATTGTGGTAACAAATCTGACGCCCACAGTGACCAAAGGCCTGGGACCCAGGAGCTTCCAGGCTCCGTTTCGCCCTGAAGATGAGCTGCTTGTGCGAGCGATCGCCCAAGGCCCCAAAACGGTCGACGTGCCCGCCTCGCTTCCCACGCCCCCCCACAACAACCATGAGGAGCTCAGGTAGGTTGAAGGTGATCTGCGGGGAACCGGGCCCGACCGCGGCACTCGGGGCAGACAGGTCAGCTGGCCAGCTGTTGGTTCCGCCTGACTGCTGTGGCCTTAAACCAGAAGCTCAGCTGTGATTGGCTTTTCATGTCTGCACCTTAACGGATGTGCCACTTTATGGTGGTCCTTGGTTTGAGACTCTGCGGAGGGAAGAATCAGGCCCTTAAAGTGAGGGTGTAAAGACGGTTTCTGTCTTTGCTCACCCCTCTCCCACCCATCTGCAGGGGCCAGGAGCCCTGTGAGGACCGGGACACCCCCGACAGCTTCGTCCCTTCATCATCCCCGGAGAGTGTGGTTGGCATGGAGATCAGCCGCTACCCAGACCTGTCGCGGGTGAAGGAGGAGCCTCCATCGCCCGCCCCCTCTCCCATAATCCCCATGCTGCCGAGCTCCAACGGGAAAGGTAACCATGTGCAACCGCAACACAGTCTGTGCAGCCATAATGTAGTCTGTGGGGCTGTACCGCGGTCTATGTGGCCGTAATGTGGTCTGTGCGGCTATAACGCGGTCTGTGCGGCCGTAATGTGGTCTGTGCGGCCATAATGCACTCTGTGCGGCTATACCGCGGTCTGTGCGGCCGTAATGTGCTCTGTGTGGCCATAATGCAGTCTGTGCGGCTGTACCGCGGACTGTGCGGCCATAATGTGGTCTGTGCGGCTGTACCGCGGTCTGTGCGGCCGTAATGTGCTCTGTGTGGCCATAATGCAGTCTGTGCGGCTGTACCGCGGTCTGTGCGGCCGTAATGTGGTCTGTGCGGCCATAATGCACTCTGTGCGGCTGTACCACAGTCTATGCAGCCGTAATGTGGTGTGTGCGGCCATAATGAAGTCTGTAAGATTGCAGCACAGTCTATGTATATGTAATAGTCTGTGCAGTTGTAATGAAGTCTGTGTAGCCGAAATACAGTCTGTGCAATCACAACACTGTCTTTGTGGCTGCGATGTGGTGTGTAAGTTTGCGACACGGTCTAATGCAGCTGTAGTACAGCCTACTCGTATGTAGCCGTAGTGCTGCCTATGTGGCTGTAACACTGTCTATGTAGCCGTAATGCAGACTGTGTGGCTGTCACGCAGTCTGTGTAGCCCTAATGTGGTCTTTCAGGCCATAACAGTCTGTACAGCCATAATGCATTCTGTGAGGCTATTTGCAGCCATATATTCCAGAGACCCTAAATTTGTATATGAAACATGGAAACTGTCCAAAAATATCACTGTGATAAATTCCACAGATTCTATATTTTTAAATGGTGTGATCGCATGATTTGTGATTCTGACTGTTGTTTCTCTGAAATAAAAATCCTTTTGTCATCTTCAATGCCTCCTTTTTTCATAAAATCAAACAGTGTCTGGAACCAGACCACGGGAGGTGAAGACAGAACCTTCCAGCATGTTCTTCGGATCTCAGACTGCGAATGACTCCAAAGCTGGCCTGGTGTCCATAGCGATAACCCTGAACCCAGCGGCGGCTGAGGTGAGCGTGGCACACGGGCTGCCGTTTGACGTGAGAGTGATGGGCCGCTGGTTCTGACATGGAGGCCGGCCGAGCTTTGACCCGTTTCTCCGTCCTCCAGAACATCACCAGCGTGGTAGCGGCCGTGGCGAACCTACTGGATGTGAAGATCCCCAGCAGCTATGAGGTCAGCGGGGGGTCTGACTGGGGGCCCCTGGCACTGCTAGGGGGCCTCAGGGTGCCCCATCCGGGCTTTGCAGCGCGGGTGCCCAGCCTCCTTCAGGGCCCCGGCACTGCCAGGCTCACAAGACCCACCGGAACCTCGGGACCGATGCAGCCACAGCTCAACTTCACCTCCATGACCACCGGTGAGGATCTCCACCCCCAGTCACCAGGTTTAATTTCTGCAGCTTCTAGTCAGAATTCCATTTACTATGCAGTACTGGCTGTATGTAGGAAGGAAAATCATTTTCCTGCGTCTCTCATGAAGACGAATACCGTAAATCTTGTAATAGATGGGCCCCAGATTGGGGGATTTCGGGATCAATGAACAGTTCTACCAAAACCAGAAAAAGGGCAGATCTGAGGGTATATGGAATCAGGAGCATCCGTCGCAGGTGTTTGTGTAGAAAAAGGTGTGAAGGAACAGACAGTGCCAGATATTCGCAAAGAGAAGTAATTCTTTTCAGTGTATGATGCGGATTCTGAAAACGGTGCACAGGGGCCTTCAGCGAGAGGCGCCGCGCTCACACGCAGCGTGGCGTTAGCGCATGGGGGTGGAGCTGAAATCCGTAGCGAACATGCTGCCGAATCACTGCAATTTCTGAGCAGGTACCAGGCGGCTTCTGCACTGTCGTAAACAGCATGCATTTATGAATAAGAGCTGTGAGGGATTCGGTTTATTTTTGGTACATGGCTGTGAGCAATTTATTATTTTCTCGTGCACAATATATAATATGTACTGTGAAATCTGTGAAATTGCGCTACAAGTTACGCAGTTCATCTGACAGGATTTGTTTTTACATAGAGACTGTTTTTCGGATGCTTGGATTTAACGGACATTCAGCGGCAATGTGGAACCTCCCCTCCCCCCACGTTCGTTAATTTGTGGACATACTGCGGAGTGTCCCTGTCCTTAATGTCACATTCTGAATTACCGCTGTGGCCGGCTTTGTGACCTGCAGGGGCTTCTTGGATGTACCTCATCGGGTCCGAATGCTGGGGATATGACTCTTTTAGAAAAGCCTGTTGTCTGCTGTGTAGTAGTTCTTGTTCACTTCTAAAATACGGCACACGGGCATATGGAATGATATCCGGGTGAAAGAAAAACAAAAATTAGCCATTGAATTTAAATAAAAGTAGGCCATCGATCAGCGGCAGAGTAATTACTGTGAAAGGACCCTCTTCTGGGCAAAAAAATAATTAGAGGCTAGAGAGTGTTATTTGCAGCATAGACCTTTTGTTTATGAGCTTGTATTTGGCTCTCAGAATGCCTTAATTATGGTTCTGAGATGAAGGCCGACCCCACCCCCCGCCATTATGTGAGCTGTGACTATTGTTGCTTTGACCCCGCCTCCGCCGGCTACTGACCTGTAGTGTTCTGTGTGCAATCTGCCTGCTAGGTCCATCTGCGGTTCAGGGCAAGGTTCACCCAGGGGAACGGAGTCCCGGACCCAGACCCCAGTGGTGCAGCCACTGCAAAGTGGTTGTCCTGGGAAACGGGGTCCGGAAATCCACCAAGGATCTGGGCGCTCTCAAGCAGGTACCCTTAGGCCTCACATACTAAGTATTATATCCGTCTTTGTTCCGCCCAAATCGCCTAAGTGGATGAATAATTACCACTGTTTGATACGAGTGACCGTGTGGCTTAAGTATCCAGTTGTTCACTCTTTATTGAGACATATTTTGGGCTGGGGAATTCTGGGAAAAAGGCCCCCAGCCACTGGCATATGCAGATAAACCACCATTACATAAAATAGTGATTTCAAAAACAGTAGGGCATTGCTAACAATGCAAAGGTTGTGGTTTCGAATACCAGAGAACACATAAATTGTAACACTTTCCTCTACTGTAAGTCATTTTGGATAAAGGCGTTAGATAAATCAATAATAAAATGTATTCATGTCAATAACTATGGCCACCCCCACGGCCTCAGCCTGTCATTTCACCCATCTCCTGGGTGTAGGCCAGGGACCGGGAGGACATCAAAGGGCCAGCTTACTCCCACGCCGCTGTAATTATACTCCTCCCATGGAGGGTGGCGTTGAGTCCCAGAGCAATCGGGGGGTTAAGTAACGCCAACCACGAGATGAGATTAATGACGGGAGGGTGAATATCAGAAAGCGTGGCCTCCCACCCCCTCTTCATGGGGGCACGCGTTGGTTCGGCATGTTCCCGGCCACTTTGATGTCCCGTACGTAGTGGGTACACAAGATGCCGCCATCCCATTCAGCGTCATCAAAGCTCCACATATCAGGTGCCTTTGATGAGACTGCTGGCCTCACGGGGCCACTGGCACTCAGAGTGGGGGCTCTGTACCCCCTCCCACTCATGAACCGCTCAGCGCCCACCCCCTGTCTCCCAGGAACCGCAAGAGATCCAGGGCGGTGTGGACGGGAACATGGTGTTCTGCAGCCACACCTGCTTCATCCTCTATTCATCTACACGGCAGTCCAAGAACGTCAGCATGAAGGTGAGGTCCCTGTAGCATAAAGTAGATAATAAATATATTTATTAGCTGTTTAGCTGTCAGAAGTCTAATGCATGCATAAATATGTGTGTGTGAAGTGAGAAAGGTACGCTACCAGTCAAAAGTCTGGACAGCCCTGCTTTTAATGCATTTGTCTCGTATTCACCTCATAGCAAAAGGCCTTGAGGCAACGAAGTAATACATATCAAATATTGCAATAACCAAGAGAAATGCTTAGCATCTCAAAATATTCTGATTTTTATCCAGTTCAAAATAGCCCCCTTTTGCTTCGATGACAGCGTTGCAGACTGTTGGCATTCTTTCAGCCAGCTTCCAGGTGTAGCCACCTGGAATGCTTCTCTAACAGTACTGAAAGACTTTCCACAAGTTCTGGGCACTTTGGCACTTTGTGCTTATTCTTCGATGCAGCTCATCCCAAACCAGCTCTTAGGGTTTAGGTCGGGGGATTGTGGGGGCCAGGTCGCCTGTAACAGCACTCCATCTCTTTCCTTATTCACAAGATAACACAGTGCTTATATAACCTCGAGCTGAGCTTAGGCTTGTTATCTTGTAGAAAAACAGATGATTTTCAGTAGATGTGTCCAGAATTTTTACTGGTACTGTATATGTGAAAATAAATCCAAAGACATGTGCAAATAGTTGTCAGCATAAAAAGCAGATCCACATTCTTCTGGAATGTTCTCTGACAGTCTTGCTTCTGCATCAGAGTGTGAAGCCTGGCCCGTAACAACCCCAATGTTCCTCAAACCCGCAGCATGTGGCGATTGCCCCCCCTCCCCCGGCGTCCCCATTGAAAGCCCTGCACCAGTACAGCAATAACATGTCGGCGCTGGACGTGCACTGCTTAGCGCAGCTGCAGCCCCGCAGCCCGGCGCCATCCTCCTCACCGCCTCTCGCCTTCCCGCCTGCCTCCGCCGACAAGACTGAGTCAAAGGCCGACGCCCTCAGGGTGACAGTGAAGCTGAAGCCCCGCCTCCGTGCCATGCACAACGGCGCCGATGACTTGCGACACCATGGTAAGCGGTGGAAGGGCACCCGCTGGAGGAAGTGGAGCGTGCAGGTGGTCGTGCCCAGCAGCGGATCCCAGCTGCCCTCTGAGGACGAGGTGGACGGGCTGCTCCAGAAGCTGGGTGCCTCGCTGCGACCTAACCCATTGCCCCGGGACCAGCGGCGCTGCTGCTTCTGCCACGAGGAGGGCGACGGGCTCACAGACGGGCCGGCGCGGCTGCTCAACTTAGACCTGGACCTGTGGGTGCACCTTAACTGCGCGCTGTGGTCTACAGAGGTGTACGAGACGCAGGCAGGCGCCCTCATTAATGTGGAGCTGGCGCTGCGGCGTGGCCTGGCAGTACGCTGTGCCTACTGCCAGCGCACTGGCGCAACCAGTGGCTGCCAGCGTATGCGCTGCACCAATGTCTACCACTTCACCTGCGCGCTGCGCGCCCACTGCATGTTCTTCAAGGACAAGACCATGCTGTGCCACGCCCATCGGCCACGCAGCGGTGCCCAGGAGCACGAGCTGCGCTGCTTCGCCGTCTTCCGACGCGTCTATGTGCAGCGGGACGAGGCACGGCAGCTGGCCAGTGTGGTGCGGCGCGGTGAGCGCGACCACACGGTGCGTGTCGGCAGCCTCCTGCTCCACGCCGTGGGTCAGCTGCTACCGCAGCAGATGGCCGCCTTCCACTCGGCCACTGCCATCTTCCCAGTAGGCTATGAGGCCAGCCGCATCTACTGGAGCACGCGGCACGGCAACCGCCGCTGCCTCTACTTGTGCTCCATCGACGAGCACGATGGCAAGCCCGAGTTCAGCATCCGTGTGGTGGAGCAGGGCTACGAGGACCTGGTGCTCACTGGCACCACACCCAAAGGTACAGGAAGCTCCCACTTGTGGCGACCCGGGCTGGTATCATAAGAGTGGCCGTAATTCATACTGAGAGGCCGACTTTATCATTAGCCAGTGATATGTTATGAATCGGTGACTGACAGGGGAGGGGCAGTCCAGGGGCCAGTCAGCATTCAGCTTCCAATCGTGGTTAAGGCCACAGTATCTAAGGATACCTCAGGAAGCACGGGAGCGCCCCCTGGAGGAGGTGCTTGGCTACACTGACATATGAAATGCAAGGTTTTTGCAGTTTTTATGACTACTGACCTCATGCCCTGGGATCATATGAGGTAATTGTTAAGGATTGTTCTTTTGTCCCGGCATAGGAGTGTGGGACAAGGTACTGGGGCCAGTAGCGGAGCGGAGAAGCGAGTCGGGCACGCTGAAGCTCTTCCCTGTCTACCTGAAAGGCGAGGACCTGTTTGGGCTCACTGTGTCTGCTGTGACCCGCATCGCAGAGTCGGTAAGCATGCAAGCCGCTAGGTGCACTGTTCGTATCGAATCCGCTCTCTGTTCCTCTCTTTGCTTGCTCTCTTTTTAAAAAGGGAGGGGGGGGGAATTCTGGAATTCTCACCCAGACAGTTGTATGTAATAGTTTCTCTGCTCACGACTCCATCTTCACTCCCCTCCAGCTCCCAGGGGTGGAGGCCTGCAAGGGCTACACCTTCCGCTACGGCCGTAACCCTCTCATGCAGCTGCCCCTGGCCGTGAACCCGTCAGGCTGCGCACGCTCTGAGCCCCGGACCAGCCCTCATGCCAAGAGGTTTGTGTTAAGGTATTTTATAACGTTTTATTTTTACGCCTCAAATGTTGCCTGTTCTGTTAGATACTGCTACTTCCCTGTCATTGCCCTGCCATTACTCTACCATCCTCTCATCACCCACCTGCCATCCCCCGTCACCATTCTGCCTTCTCCCTGTCGTCCCTCCACCATCCCCCTGCCATCACCTCGCCAACCCCCCTGCACGTCTCCCCCCACCCCAGGAGACACAGACGAGTCACACAATAATGACGTGCCACTGGTGCCTCATCTGCCATTTTTAGACTGTTTTTTAATGCCGTTAAAAGTTTTTGTTTTGTTTCGGATGAGCGGCGTCCTTTTCTGTTTGTGACAAAGGCCCAGACCGTCCTCCCACCCTTAACCTTAACCGTACTCCTTACTCGCTGTCACGGTCCCATGGGGGTCTCACTACATGCCCCCCCCTCAGGCCGTACACTCTTACCAGCAGCAGCTCCTCCAAGTCCTTCCAGAGTGCGGTCAGTGGCGAGGCCGGCACCCCCTACAGCAAGCAGTTCGTCCACTCCAAGTCATCCCAGTACCGCCGGATGAAGGCGGAGTGGAAGACCAGCGTGTTTCTGGCTCGCTCCCGCATCCAGGTGGGTGGAGGTGCCCACCCCCTCATTCAGGATGGCTGCCCCTAATGGTCGCCATGCCGCCGTGTCGGTTGCCAAGGGATGGGTTTGGGTGGGGAGGGTTAATTAACTCTATGTGGGTTTGCCTAGCTCTAAGGGAAAAACGTATCTTGTATGAAGTCTTATGACGCTTTAATGATGCATTTCCGCTGTGCTACACCAGCATTGGGTTCACAGTGTTTGTACACATCCCTGTGTTATTTCTGGCATATATACCTGTGCTGAGTGTGGGGTTTATCCCATGTTGTATATGTGGGGTTTATCCCATGTTGTATATGTGGGGTTTATCCCATGTTGTATATG
>JAODKE010000068.1:11140754-11156427 GCA_026779605.1 Mormyrus hasselquistii
GTGTGTGTGTGTGTGTGTGTGTGTGTGTATGTGTATATGTGTGTGTGTTTCATTGATCAGTTGACTGCAAATTGGTTCAGGCAATTGGACCAATAAATAAATACCTGGTCAGCCACATTTATGATTATGGGTTTTCAAATCAATCATGTGAACAGTGCTTGAATAAATGTGTATGATTGGAGCATTAATAAAGTTACATTATGGATAGTGATATGAATGAATGAAATGATTTTTTTTTTAAATAAAAGAAGCAATAGAAGAAATATTGAAATTGAATATGAAACTGCTAGAGTAAGTTTACTTTTACTCTTTTCAATTAGTTTCAGCATTGAAAACTTGGCACTGAAATTTCAGAGAATCTTGACTTTATTTTATTTAAAAGTCCTTTGTTAATACAGACTTATGATTTGTGGAAATTCTGACATATTGTGTTTCTATGGGGTAGATTTGGAGATCAATTGATTGGATCAGAAGTTACTTAAAACTAATGCTTGGAAACGTGTGATGCAATAGTATATTTCTTTAATTAAATTCCACTTTACTAACTGAGAAATTCCAGATGATTAGTTTAATGTGGTTGTAAGCTGTAATAAACTAATATGAAGGAGGTACAGCTTCTGATGTCTTACGAGAGGTGTGGGCCGCATGAAGGGAGTTACTGTTATTGACTGCGGCAGCTTTAATGAGCTGAATGAGGTGTTCACATTAAGTTAAATTTCACCACTGCTGTATTCTCTCCATTTGATTGGATAACTGCTATGATGTCTGCAATGCGTTGATTTTGCCTGGTTTCCCGTTGATTTCTTGTCAATGGCATTTCACATCTTCTTTTAGTATCAAAACCGCTTGTGTGTTTTCTTCCCTCCCCTGCTAAACAAAAGTTGTACGTACATTTTTACTGGGCAAATGAGTACAATGAAAACCTCTTATGTAGTTGTTTAATTGTATTGCATTTTTATGTACATTAGGAATATTACATTTGGAAAATTTATTTAGAAAAAAACAAGTTTGGTAGGTAGATTTAGATTTATACATATTCTTGACTGTCAGCATGAATTTACTTTGCTATTAAGAAGAAGTTTCTACATGATAGACAGGACATAAGGCTGTATTACCAAGGGGATGTAGCACAAGCCGATTGCAATAATTACATGGGGATGTTCCCTGAGTTGCATCTTGTTTATCATTGAGCTGATGTATGACATCATGCAGCTTGATCATGGATGACTCCTGCAAAATTGTACTACACAAGCTCTTGCACTGCAGGTTTGTGGAACCTGGACCCCCTTTATCAGCACTGGACTTCTTGCACTTTAAGTAGAAAGGATTCTGTAAATTTATGAGGAAGAATCTTGCATTACCACATCATCTGCTTACATTTCCAGAAAAATGAGGCCAACTCTGGTACAGTTTTGTTCTCCAACTTACAAACAGCATTAATGTACCCTCAATGGTACAAAAGTATTAAATTTCTATACCTTAGAAAGTAAATTTACCTACAGCTAGGGTACAATTGGCAGAGCCTTGAGGGTACAGCCTCAGTGACAAGTAATTGTACCCCCAAAAGTCTAAATTGGTATGTTTTTTATATATGGTGTTCTTTGGGAGTGGGGGTGCAGACAGCTGAAGCTGATAGATACACCTCAGCAAAGTAGATAGGGGAAGTAGGGTCCAGGTGAAATTTGGTAAAAATGAGGCAGTTCAAAATGATACGCTCTAGTTTTGCATTTCTGTGTCTGACTGTGTTCCGTCAGCTGTGAAAGATAACACATTGTCACGTTACAGATCCAGGCCCTGCCTTCTGACTGCAGCATCTGTGAATATATAATTATTTAACATGCTTGAAGAAAAACCAGAAAGACAATATGTTGAGGTGAAGATAGCTAAATCCTTATAGTAAATAAGGGAAATTTAACTCCCAGCTTTAGTCCATCGTATCTTAACTACTTTTAAGGTAAGTTAATCAACCCATAAAGTTGTTTTTTGAGTAGATCACTCTGAAGAGCATAGAGTTGATTTACTACATAATACACAATTATGGACCCTGTTCAAAGAGCTGTTGTACAATGAAGTTATTTACATTCACTGAGCATTTTATTCAGAACACCTGTACAACTGCTTATTCATACTGTTATCTAATCAGCCAATCATGTGGGAGTGGCGCAATGCATGAAACCACACAGGTCAAGAGCCTCTGTCAATGTTTCTACACCAGGTCTTCTGGGATTTTCATGTACAACAGTCTCGGGCTTTTCCTTAGAATTGTGCAAAAAACAAAAAGCATCCGATGAGTGGCGGTTCTGTTGATGGAAATGCCACGTTGATGACAGAGGTCAGGGGAGTACTGTATGGTTAGACTGGTTTGAGCTGACCGAAAGGCAAAAAGTAACTTGGATAACTACTTTGTACAACTGTGCTGAACAGAAATGCATCTCAGAATGCACAACACGTTGAACCTTGAGGCATATCGAATAGAATAGCAGAAAACCACAAAGGGTGCCAGTCCTGTAGGCTAAGATCAGGAAACTGAGGCTGCAGTAGGCACAGACGCACCAAAATTTGACAATGGAAGAAAACATTGCCTGGTTTGATGAATCCTGATTTCTGCTAAGGCACACAGATGGTGGGGTCAGAATTTGGCATCAATAGCGTGAATCTGTGGACCCAAACTGCATTGTGTTTACAGTCGATGCTGGTGGTGGTGATGTAGGAAATGTTTTTGTGGAACACTGTGGGTCAGGTAATACTAATTGATCATCTCTCGAATGTCACAGCCTATCTGAGCATTTGTTGTTGACCATGTTCATCCCTTCATGGCCAATTTACCAGTCTTTTAATGACTAATTCCAGCATGACAATACACCATGTCACAAAGCAAACGTCATCTCACATGTTTTCATGAACATGAGAATGACTTCAGCGTTCTTCAGTGACCTTCCTAATCACTGTATCTGGATCCAATAAAACACCTTTGGGATGTGGCAGGATGGGAGATTCACAGCATGGACCAGAATCTCAAAGGGATGTTGACAGCATCTTCTGGAATCCATGCTACAAAGACCTAAAGCAGTTCTGAGAGGGAGGTCCTACCCAGTATTAGTACAAGGTCCCTAATGAAGTGCTCAGTGAGTGTATATAAAATTTAAAAAATGCTTCATACTATCTCAAGTCATGCTGATTCGGGAATCTTCCAGAAGATTAATAATGACATTGCTAATAAAGACTGACAAGAGGACTAATTCACAAGCTGCTTCCCAGTTGTCATATACTGTATACATAAATCCAATTGCAGAAAAATGATGAAATCTGTCCAGAGATGAAAAATGATTAGTTTTTGTATCTCTCTTTTGACATCACTATATTTTACCTTCCGTTCCACCTTTATTGTGTTTCACTTATTTGCATGCTGTGACTTCATTATCTAGGAATTTGTCAAGATTTAATGTTATTGTTATTTTGTGCCTGTGTGTTGAGAACAAAATTATGGTAACTGTCAAATACAGGGAAAGAGGTTAATCAGACAAATGTAGAATGTGCCTATAGATAGAAAAACTCTAATGATCACTCACAAATTGTTGAGTTTAATGTTATTTAAAGGTAGGAATATCGATTTCAGAGATTAAAAAATTATGATTTTGTAATGTTTTTTGAGCTAAGATGATGTTCTGGGCTCATGTAAATTGTTTGATAAATTTCAAAGTCTACCCAAGTGTGAAGACAGAGATAAATTATTTGAATAATACCTGGATACAAGGATACAATAATAATATTTATATATAAACAGCAGAGTAAACCTTGGCTGTACATTATAAAACTTTACAATTTTTTTTTTGTAAAATATGATTTACCTGGCACAGGCCTACAGACTGAGCAAAGTCATTAATGGATGCATCATTAATGTGTCCAATTAATGTATTCATGTATCATTTGTCTAGTGTATTTACATATTACAAGCAATGTTTTTATTGCAACATTTTTTATAATAATTTGTACCATTTAACAAAGAAAATACACTTGTGTTTCTGTTTCAGATAAACACCATTGGCCTGTTCAACTCCTTCCATGACAATGTCTTTCCTCAAATCTGGAGGGATCATCTTCACCTTTGTCTTCATGACCAGCAGGTATGTCAAGTTATGGAGTGAAAATACAGGGATTTTTCTGAAAACCAACAGATCGATTCATGTTTTGGTTATTGCCTGAAATATTCACAATGGCAGCTTTTAAAAAACTGATTTTTTCTTAGCTGGTACAAACTTGAGTCATGGGTTATTAATAGCTTTAGAGACATTTCCAGTACAGTATACAGAGGTGGTTAATGTGGTTCTTTAATGTTAATTCCTCTGCATGATGAGCATTAATTGCAATCTTTTCATGACTGAATGATAAATATTTTGACTTATTATATAACATTGTTTGCAATTCCAATTCATCACACGATCAGAATTTATGGTGCATAACCTTTTTAGTTATTTTAACTTCTTATTTGATAATTGGTCAGTTGTTTATTTTCCTGTGTTTCCTCACAGCCTTTGAAAATCATTGTATTTTACTTAGAGCTTAATTTTTCAAATCTCATTTAAGAAATTTTAGAGGCCTGGTTTCTTCATTTTTTTGTATTAGCATCAAATCAGTTCTGAGATCACACAACATTGCTCCGTTATGGGAATTTTTTTGGCTTCCTGAGATGAAAAGATCACTAAGTTTAGGACTCATATCTGCATTTTGCCATCTGTGATGAACATGTGGCATAACATCAGTGTCCTCAAGAGATAAAAGACCATCTTAGGCTAATGTGCCCTGTAAACATAACATTTACATCTGAAGCATCACAGGAAATCCTAACTGTATAAATAAATGTTGCGTGAGTTATACTGTATACTGTGAGGAATAACATCTAAATTACTATCAAAGAAGGACGAACAGCAATTCAACGTGGATTTTGTGTTTGTGTTATTTCAGCCAAGCAGTTGAGTACTATGTGAGTGTACCTCTTTATACTTTTTACTTTCTGGACCTGAACTATCCACCTTTGTTGATTGTAGTCAAATTGCAGGCATCCTCTGCAGCATGCAGAAAAATAACTGAAATATCAAAAGAAGCAATATCCCTGTATCTGCATTTATATTTTTAATGTATAAACATATCACGTACACAAAATGTTAAATATCTTTCATTAATCAGTAGGATATAAATCACCGATAGCAGGGGTCTCAAACTGCAGCCCTGGGGGGCCGGAGCCCTGTGTAGCTTAGCCCTTTCTCCCTTCCACCACAGATGATTCAGCTCAAGAGCTGGGTGATAATTAGAACAAGGAGTTAAATCAGGTGAGTTAAATGAGGGTGAATCAAAAACTGTGTAGGGCTCCAGCCCTCCAAGACTGCAATTTGAGACCCCTGACCTATAGGATTGCAATGCAGTTATTGCATGAACCCAGTATTTATTTAACACTTCTGTTTAGTTTTACCTATATGCTATTTCTTTTTTTAAGAGTTATTTTAAGATGCACAAAACTTAAAAGATTAATAATATCATGATATTACAATGGATGCAAACAATTCAGTTATCGCATTACATTATTAGTCATGCATCACTGTCAAACCAATCAAAAGCAGTGAGATAATTTAATTAAATTTAAATTTAATTTAACTTAATCTATTCCGTGTCTGTTAAGAATTAGAGATGTCACCATTATCAAATTATTTGGGTGTCCTATACGATGCAATGCATGTGCCTTCATAATATTTCAGTGTCTTGCACAACCAGTTATACTTTCAAATTAAATTAAAGAATATCTTTTAAAGAGCCTAAAAATAAGAAACTGACCCAAAAATAAAACATAAATAATAACAGTAATGAGCTGGGTTGGGGTCCAAGCTCAGGATCCGTATCTTTTCATTCAGGACAACAAAACATAATCCAAAACTGATATGCATGAAAAACCATAAAAACAGGTTGTAATAGGAAATGAGTGAGAACCAAACTCAAATTGCTGGGTTTACGTTACAGTCACACTAACACAGGCAAGAAGTCAGTAACACAGATGAAGTCAGAAACTGCAAACAATTTTCTTAGTGCTCCACAAATGTTACATGGGTGTTGATTATTTTCATGTGATTGCACAGATACTTCCAACAGCCTAATAACTGTTCTGTATGAATGGGTTTTAATGTTTTATTAAACATGTTAATAAATAAGCCTCTGTGACTTTTTAGCCATTCTTATCAGCATAACTTTCTTCAGTTTCCAAACGCAAGCGTCTCTCTGTTGACTGTTTCTATGGTAACTTAACGGACTTGCTGCTTCCACTGAATAGCCTGACCAGACGTTCTGTCCTTATAGGAACTATATTTTTAACAGCATATTGAAACATTATTAAATGGTTTTGAACTGCCACTCATCGGTTTTTAATTTAGAAAATTTAAATTATTTTCTCCTGAAAAAGTTACCATGACTAGTTTATTCTATTATTATTTTTTGTTAACCGTGTTTAAGCATGAAAAAACACTTTGTGGTGTGCGGTTATACGAATTTAATCAACTCCAATTTGCTTAGCGGGCTGCATACGCCTGGTTGTCCTTGATTATTTTCATATAACTGTTCACCTCGTTGTGGTTCATCGCTTACATATGACATTGAACAATGGCGGTATTTAAGATATAGTAACCAAGTGATATTAATTAACCAGGGGGTACTTCACTAGGCAGGATTTCTTGCTTAGCCAGATAACTTGTCAGGTTTAAGGTACTCTGAGCTACATTTAAGTGGATAGAGATGTAGTTCATTTAGCCCAGACTACCTAAAATCTTAAAAGTTATCCAGCTAAGCAAGAAATCCTGCTTCGTAAAATATTCCCCAGTTATTTGGAATCTGTGGACTTAATTCTGAATCTGCAGGGTGATGGAATGACAGTTATGAGAGTAAGGCAGGTATAAATTTTAGCCAGGAAAAGTAATACTAAGAGTGTTCCAGTTTCCTGTACTTACTGAGGTTTAACTGCATTTTCACCACAGGCCTGATATGATGATCATCAGGGGGATGACTAGTGAATGACAGAAGGTTTACCCAAATGGGTTGAAAATCTCAAACCACGCCATGATATGTATGTTCAAAAATGCCTTGCTGTGGGATTTTCGTTCTGGCGAATTCTCAGACCCTTGTTGTTTTTAAAAGCATTGCAAACCTTTCTTATAAACCCTATTCTTCCTGAGAATATGAAGTATGTTTTGACAGGTCTTTGTTCTTTCTCCGTTTCATATATCGCAAGCTCGCTCACTGTGACGCAACAAAACCATGGAAACTGTCTGTTTTAGTATGAACTTTTTTCACGTTCTAGACCTCCCTGGTAATTCTAGGTTTGCATGAAAACCAGTACGGCAGGAAGGTCATGCATAGGAGAATGTTTTGTTCATTGATGCATTTCCCTAGACTTAAAAGTTCATTTTTTATTAAATATTAAGACTTTTTTGGTGTAGATAAGGATTTAGGTGGTTGGCGCACTACGTAATTCTTCCCAATTTGTATTGCAGCTAACAGAGTAAATATGCCTAGGCTAAAATTATTAACAGAGGCGGTGGAGCTTAGAGCGGCTGGCACTGCGATCCTGTTTGCCCACTCATTACTAAGCCTCTCTCCTCCACTATCTTTCTGAACCAAACTACAGCAGCTCCCTGGAACATTTGCAAAAAACAACACAAAGTTCTCTGCATAATTCAACTATATGTCGGCCCAGCAAGCCTTATTTCCAGCGCCCTTATTTTATGTCATCATTGTTGCAAAAGAAAACAAATGCTACTCCTATTTTGTGTCATCATTAATGGCAAGTGTCATTGGAAAACCCCGCATTCCCTGACAGCCTTTCAAGTAATACACACAAATATAACCAGAGGTGTCCTTTCAGCATTAGTTTACATTTTTTCCCTGATCTAATAACGATTAGTATTGATTCAAATGAATATGTTAATCAGTTGAAAGTGGGGATGTGTCATGTAAATGCAATACTTATTTTCCGGGGTGCCATTAGGCCTGTTTTAGCCCTCCAAAATAAATACTTATATATTGGCTTAAGTCATGAATAGTTTGCCATCACCCGCCCCCCCCCCTAGTAAATACTCGGCCCCCTTACCCATTCGTCGTTAACTATGCACCTAACTTACCTGTGTAAAATTGCACCAATGGATACAGGCAAGGATTCTTGAAACGATGTCTAAAGAATGTTATGAGTATTCAAATAACTAAATTATGCAATTGAATGTATACATTTAATCCTCATGACATTTAGGTTTCCACTAGGTAAGTAAACTGAAGCCAAATTGGCTATGTTTTGCATATGTGTACCTTGCATACCCTGCAATGTACTGACATCCAACCCAGGCTGTACCCCTGTCTTATATCATGTGCTTCCAGGTTAATAAAAACGTTACTGAAGATTATTATATTGTTGATGTGATATTGGCTCTTGAAATTTCCTGGTGAGCTAGTATAGATATAGTAGTATAGATAGTCTAGCAGCAGTGTGGAAACGGATACACTCTTCTGTTTTATAATCCTGTTTTATACAGTAGGGGAATCATCAGCATTCTCACATTCACACATTCGTATCATTAAATCTGCCTGCATCCTCCTGCACACATTCATAGAGTACATCTGTCTCTTTGCCCTGGGGGATGTGGTCTGCCATCCCCTTTGCGGAACCAAGAAAAGTGGGACTAAGACAGGAGCGCAAAGATGATTTGAAGGTACCGTGAAGAATGGTGGCAAGGGGCTGGCCGCGGGGCAGAATAATCTGTTGTGATGTGGTGCCGCTGACACCTCGTCTTCAGAGGGTGAAGCAGACAGCTCCGGGCAGGATTCAACTCAGAGGCGTAGTATTAATAAACACAGGTACCCGTGCAAAAGAAGTATCTGTAACAACTGCAGCCATTATGCATCAGCTGACTGCATAGCAACCACTCTCCAAAAACAGGCCAATTAACAACAGTCACAGGTGCTATTTATAGAGGAACAACTTCATTCCCTTAATGCATTGGTCAACAAGGCATCTTTTCCTCGCCAGTTTTCTCTTTGATCTTTTTCGCTGTTTCACCAGAGGATTCAAGTCTATTGCACTTTTTTATGAAAGGCTTTTGTCATCTGAACTTCAAGGTAGTTTTTCTTTCCCTAGCCAGTAGAATTACATTTCAGTTCGCAGCTACTGTCAGCAGCAATGCATAAGAAGACAATTTAATCAGTTAATTAAACTAATTGCAGATCATTCGCAGCTGTGTTGATTAAAATACTATTGCTGGAAGTTTAATCACTCTGACATCATTGATCCTCATGGTACATTATCATAGCAACGCTACCTGAGTGCATGTTGGTGTGTTTTAAACATGATACTGTTCCTAAGCTCGTTCAACTAATGGGAATCCAGGCATGGAATTTATTGGCCAAATTATAAATCCCCTAATCAAATAATCAAAGTTGGTACAGTTGCTTGAGCAATGAAGGGCAAACCAAAGTGGGCTGGCATGGTGGTTACTGTAGCAGTCTAGCCTAATCCCTCTGGAACCCGGATTCATGTCTCCACCAGGCTTCTGTGGCTGGAATGTTTGTATGTTCTTCCCATGTTGTCATGAGGCTTTCCCCAGGTCCTATTCTCCTCCCCCCCCCCAGCCCAAAAACATACTGAGCTTATCTGAAGTTGCCAAATTGTCTACATATGAGTGTAGCCTGTAGTGGGTGTGAGTTGTAAATTTGATAAGGCCGTTCACTTTTCTGACAAGAGGGGGTGACGGTGTATGGGTGAGACTGAGGTGTGAAAGGACATTACAACTTTCTTGATCCCTGCCTGGCAGTTGGGGCACTAAGACATTAGTGGATTAATCACTGTTGCTTGGCCTAATGTGCCATTTGCAGTGATGTAGGCTCAGGATGACGCTAAACCTGTTAAACAGAAACAATATTTTTAGTCAGCTTTTGCAATCCAGTAAAGCAGTACATGCATGGAGCATAAGAGCCAAGCACACAGAAAGTGTATCAACATTCCCGTTTATCGAAATAGGCCTCTGTGCAAGACTCAGGCTAAAAGCATGTTAGCAAATCACTGCCACATTTTGCTCATCCATCCAATCATCCATCCATTTTCTATAATTACTTTGATAACACCTGTGATGTGGTTAATGGTTAGCCTGAGTTCTATCCGGGGAAGTACAAAGGTACTAGGCAAGACAGGGATACCTCTGCACAAGTTCCAGCATAGTTGCTCAAAGTGCTTAAAAATATTTAGCCTCAAGAACAGCATCGTAGACAGATGTAACAGCATTTAAAGATATACAATTCGATACAAACCTCAAAGGAAGACAAAAGACATACCTCTAACTCTAGAAGAGAAAGATCTAAGTCACTGGAACTCCATAATAGTCCGTGGAAGTCCATGGAAAACCGGAAGTTAAGGTGAGGCATTTATTGCATAGTATTCCTTTTGTAGAAGCTACAACACTGAATAAACCTAAAATTCTTTGATTTCCTTCAAAGGGTTCTCTATATATAGCAGCATTTTGTTATTTTATGCCACCATTACTACTTCCAAGGAATTCAAAAGATTGACAGCATCCCATCACAGGTTTGATTATTGAACAGAGATTAGGTCGGCAGGCAGGAGATGTGGTTGAGGATGGAGTGAGGGCAGGTCGGTAGGCAGGAGATGTGGTTGATGATGGAGTGAGGGTAGGTCGGTAGGCAGGAGATGTGGCTGATCATGGAGTGAGGGCAGCTCGGCAGGCAGGAGATGTGGTTGAGGATGGAGTGAGGGCAGGTCAGTAGACAGGAGATGTGGTTGAGGATGGAGTGAGGGCAGGTCAGTAGACAGGAGATGTGGTTGAGGATGGAGTGAGGACAGATCGGTAGGCAGGAGATGTGGTTGATGATGGAGTGAGGGCAGGTCGATAGGCAGGAGATGTGGTTGATCATGGAGTGAGGGCAGGTCGGTAGGCAGGAGATGTGGTTGAGGATGGAGTGAGGGCAGGTCGGTAGGCAGGAGATGTGGTTGAGGATGGAGTGAAGGCAGGTTGGTAGGCAGGAGATGTGGTTGAGGATGGAGTGAAGGCAGGTTGGTAGGCAGGAGATGTGGTTGAGGATGGAGTGAGGGCTGGTCGGTAGAACTGAGATGTGGTTGAGGATGGAGTAAGGGCAGGTTGGTAGGCAGGAGATGTGATTGATGGAGTGAGGGCAGGTCGGCAGGCAGGAGATGTGGTTGATGATGGAGTGAGGGCAGGTCGGCAGGAAGGAGATGTGGTTGAGGATGGAGTGAGGGCAGGTCGGCAGGCAGGAGATGTGGTTGAGGATAGAGTGAGGGCAGGTCGGCAGGCAGGAGATGTGGTTGAGGATGGAGTGAGGGCAGGTCGGCAGGCAGGAGATGTGGTTGAGGATGGAGTGAGGGCAGGTCGGTAGCAGGAGAGGTCAGTCCTGTGACCATATGCTGAATGCCGAACAGGAACACAGGGAAATGCAAGCGAGCAGGATGAGTCGGATGAGCAGGGCAGGCAGGATAGACTGGGCAGGGAAGTCAGATGAGGCCGGCAGGGGAAGCAGGATGGTCAGGGCTGTCAGGAGAGACAGGGCAGGCAAAACAGGCGAGGAAGAAGCAGAACACAGGAAACAGAAGACAAGAAGATTTACACACCGTACAATTCTTTAGGCATCAATAATACTTCGCTATGGTTTGCGAAGGCAAGCCAGTTTATACAGTATGAAGCTGCACAGGCGGAAGTGCGATAACATTAATTGGTTTGCCCCGCCCTGCGGGGCGTGTCAGATCAACTGGGGTCAGAAACAACTTAGTGTGGAAAACACTCATTATGTATGTGATTCGTGTCCCTTGCAGGATCTTGGAGAACTCATTACTCAGCGCAGAAGCAAAAGAGGGAGAGATCCTTCCACCCACCATTCAGAAGCTGATGAAAGGATACAACAAATACCTTCGTCCTTTCTTTGATAGTAAGGAGACGCATGTCATTAGAAAATCAGGCAACTCTGCCATATCTCTTGTCTGTATTCCCAGAAAGTGGACAGCCTGGTATTTTGCAAGATGAAATGTTTTGAGTGTAATTGAGTGAATAAATAATTCACTTTTTAATTTACATAGCATATAATAACAACACTTAAATATTTTTGTTAGAACATTACATACATTGCCAAATAGCTTTGTAATAATAATAAAATGAGGTTAATACTTCTTTATTATGAAATATGATTTGTTTTATTGTTCCTTTCACAAAGAACAGAACCTGATTCCAGTGTAGCCTTTGAAGTCAATTTCAGCATAAATCCTAGAAAATTATTGCACTATTCCACTTGTTTTCACAGTCTGTCTAAAGATGATTATGCCTTGTAAAAACATCATTTACTGTTTGCTGTTCCATTATAAAGTCACTAAAAAGGCATAAAAGGGCATGGGTATAAAATGAAACTGAAAATATATGAAGGGGTGTTATGCATGTGATGTGGGAAAAGTTCCATACATCTCTTACTTGTCATTTGTACAATGACTTGGAAAAGAAAGTAAATTAACTATTTAAAAATGTAGTTTTGGCCACTTATATCTTCTTTTCCTGCTTGGATGTTATACTTAACTTTTACTTTGAAATCATTTTTTTTATTCAGAAAATAACTGTTAATTCCCTTTGGGATTAGTATATCAAAAAAAAAAAAGACTTCTCATCCTGCTTAATGCATGCTGTATCATTTCCCTTCATCTCAGTTAAAATGCAACAATGTCACTTCCTGTTTTGTCCTCAGATGGGCCTGTGACAGTGGGCATGAGTTTGGATATTGCAAGTATTGATACTATATCAGAAATAAACATGGTGAGATACCTCAAACTTCACCCATCATAGAATCCTTAAATGCTAATACCGTAACTACAAATTTCTAACATTCTCTAATTCTGTCTAGCATAATTGGTACCTTATAGTAAATCTTGTTAAAGTAGGACGTCTGTTTTTTTTCAGGAATACACTGTTATATATAATTTACATTACTTGAACTACAACTCGTGAGGTACTATAACCCAGGAATATATTGTTATGTAACATACTCCCCCTGTGTTTTTGCAGGATTATACTGCCACTATATTCCTGAGACAGCGGTGGACAGATGAACGCCTGTGTTTTGACGGAAACAAGAGCCTAAGCTTAGATGGACGGCTGGTGGAGCTGCTGTGGGTGCCCGACACCTTCATCGTCGACTCAAAGAAATCCTTCCTCCATGACATCACAGTGGAGAACAGACTCATCAGGATATTTCCCAATGGGACGGTTCTTTATGCACTAAGGTGTGTCAGTTCTTATTGACAGATTATTGTATGATGTAACATAAAGCAGAGTTACTACTAGGCACAATGCACAAAAAGACTTTTAATTAATGTAGTAGTTTTTTCATTTTAATTACAAAACAAATATTTATGGTAGAACTAAAAAAAGCTTTACTATCAGTAAGTCTATGTTTTGTTTACATTCAATTGAATATTGTACACACTAAATGCATTTTACATACTAAATGAATGCTAGAATGTTAGTTAAATCTCTTTGTGGATCAATCCTAATATTAAATAGTGCAAGTAGACATACTCCTGATGCCTTTATGTTGACAGTTTGGCAATAGGAGGTGAAAATCTTTAGCACTAAAACCAAATCATACTGAACAGCAATAAATATATGTGAGGTCAACATTAGCAGACATAAATGGGAAAAATCATAATACAAAGAGAAAGAAGTATATGCATACATGCAAGATAGCAAATAAGCAAGGCCTGTTAAACATCTATATTAAAACGAGCTACATTACATTAGTGCAAGTTAAGCAATATTAACATTGATATATTGCTGTAGTTTTTTTGCATAGAAAATTGAATGCATAGATATTTTAAAGAATATCTTTTGTTAATCCATAGATCAAATCTCTTACTTGCCAATGAATTGCCATGTCTGCTTTTTATTTTAGGATCACCACAACTGTGGCCTGCAATATGGATCTAACCAAATATCCTATGGACAAGCAGACCTGCACGCTGCAGCTCGAAAGCTGTAAGGACAGCTTACATCATGTGCAACACTGAGGCATATTCCGGTTTCCACGATTTAAAGTGACAGATATGTTTTTGGAATTTGTGGTTCATGGAAAATATGAAATGACTCTATGAGATTACACGGCATTGCTGAAGTCCCAACGGTGTGCCTTCACATTGTCCACTTCTTAGCAAACTCTAGTATTATTTTCTGTTGCGCACTTTACTTATTATTACAGTGGTGAATTTATGTGTTCCAAGTTACATAATTTTTTAAAGGTGTTTATCCTGCTCTGTCAAGTACTTTGGTCATTTGTCAAGTTGTTTACCTCTACACTACTTATAAGCCTACCCACAAATCAGTTAATACTAACAAATTTCAATTATTGGAATGGTATAGGACTGAGTGATACATTTGTAGTCAAAGCATAAATCAAAATCCCTTCATAATGTAATCCAATCCTTTTTAAAACATGGAAAGTATTTATGAGAGATTCAGACAGGTTCACCTAATGATGAAACTCATTGTTGGAGAAAAAGCATTGTGAATTGCTCTGATCCACCGTAACATACAAGAAAAAAACATAAATCTGTAGCACCCTCTAGAGGACAGAAGTCACGTATGTCACCTTTTTCACTGTACTGTAGATGCTCTTTATTCAGAACATCAATCCATCTTCTATATAAAGGTCTTTTATTATTAAGATATCCTTCATTTTCTGGTCCTTGTTACTACTTACTTGAAAGCTGGATAACTTTTCTAAAAATATTTTTTTTCCACTGTCGGGTTGCAATACCATAGCATTCTATGGTATTTTAATATTCAGAAATGCTGTGTAGCTCTTCACATAGTCGAAACCAAGATATGCTGTGCCATCAAGTGCTGTTATGAAACGTGTTTTTAGAAATATGGATACAATTATTAATGTGATATATATATATATATATAATATTGTTTGTTTGTTTGTTTGTTTGTTTTTACAGGGGGCTATAACGTCAATGACGTTATGTTTTATTGGACCAGAGGCAATGATTCTGTTAGCGGGATGGACTCTCTGCGCCTGGCGCAGTACACAGTGGAGGATCACTACACCTCTGTTTCAGAGGCCATTTATGAAACAGGTACCGCTCCGGTCCAACGCTTAGCGCTTCATTGGTGAAATCCACTCTGCACTCTGTAGTCTATGAAGAGCTGAGAACGAGGACCTGGTGATGAGGTGCTACAGGATACCCGTGTCTCTCCTGACTTAAGGGGCATCACACCTTTACAGCTGTTCTCTTGTTGAGAATCTGCACTCTCCATTTGCATTTATAAATACCGGCACAGTATTTGTATGGTCATTTTTGTCTTGAAAATGTGAAAAAATAGTAAGATATGGAAAATTAAAGTGGATTAACTGGATTGGTGTTTTTCTTTATGTTACTTTATGTACCGTAGGCCGTTATCCCAAACTGATCTTCCACTTTGAACTGAAGAGGAGCATTCTCTACTTTATATTGGAGACTTATGTTCCTTCCAGCCTGCTGGTGGTCTTGTCATGGGTGTCTTTCTGGATCAGTCAATCTTCTGTTCCTGCTCGCATTTGTATAGGTACCCCGTCATATTATGTCTTAGTATCCAGGTGCTCC
>JAODKE010000068.1:11177179-11194953 GCA_026779605.1 Mormyrus hasselquistii
ATCATATGAAAGACACTTAAACTCTATAAAAAGTATATGTTGGTAAACAACTACTTCTTATGTTTAACTGCTTTAAAATTCTAATAATGATGTGGCCTTAACAGTATATAATACGGTCAGAGTTTGAAATGCCAACTAATGGATTTCCAGATGCTGACTAATGGCAAACAAGCTTCTATGTTTCAATATAGGGATTTAACAGAGTGCGGATTACAAGATGACTGTTAAGGACCAAACTGCAATCGCACTTAACGCGAACATCTCAGCATTACAGATCTAAACAATTCCTTACTGAGAAGTCACTCTTCTAACATCAGTAACTGTATGGACCATTACCAGAAAGGACTATTAGGTTTTCATTGCAATAATATTTCCAGGGATGATACAATCATCAATACACTGACTACGTTCCTGTGTGTGACAAAGTATAACATGACAAATTTGTACCTGCTTGAATAAGTGTTAATTTCACTAATACAACTATCTTTCAGTGATTCTTGTGGAACCTTGTATTGTTTGACTGTCATGCTTCCCATCGCCAGTGTCAGTCTTGGCACCCAGCTCTCCTGCTATGGACGTGTTAAACAGAAACTCTCAGGCTCCTCCGGCCGCCTCATTCCCTCCTCTCCAGTGCTTCTGCCTTATCAGTGGCACTCAGCTCAAGCCTCTCCAGACATTCTGAAACGTGGAGCTCCTGGTGTTTCTTCATGCCAGACCCACCTGAAACCACTAGCTATGGTCGGCCTCTAGACGATGCTCTGCGCACACAAAAAGATATTTTAAAAACTGTCACGCATTTTAGTTCAGAAATCAGCTCAGCGCGAATTAGAAAACAAGAACCAACCTGACCAGCAAAGGGTTTGAAAGTCAGTAACAAATTTTTTCCAAAATAGGGCCTTTACCATATAGTTATTTATTTATTTTTTGGCTATTTTGTGTTTCATGCAAACCCTTTCTAAGACATTATGTTCCAATAAGCTGTAGTTCAGTGGCCTTGTGGTCGAAGGGTCCACCCTGACACCAGAAAGCTGTGGGTTCAATTTTAGGCCAAGTAAAACCATAGACTTTAAAAGCAGTACCCATTTACCTCCCTTTGGCGCTAACCAACATGGATTAAGGACATGGCATGGCAATGAACAGCTTCTTTTTTACTTCAAATTAAACCATTTCACACCACAGAAATCAGGTTTGGACTCAATGAGACATACGGTTGGTTAAAGATTCAATGTTTCTATTTTGTCTTTAAAGTCCATATTGCTGGCTTAGAGATGAAACTGTAGTGTGTAGAGCTTTAACTATTATTTATTGGAATATGTTTCATATAGTCTAGCACTGTAAGCCTGTACTGACAGTCCATTCTTTGAGATGTAGAATATAGCATAAGTAAATAAAGGAAAAATCTGTTTAAACTGTGGGAATAACAATCTTTAATTATGCAATTTTTATGCAATAAAGAGTTTTCTGTATTTTATAAAGAATGTATACATGGATGAAAATGGGAAAGGAATCAGTGGGAGAAAGAAGTATTGAGACACTAGTTACTGCTGATACATCATAATGATGGTGCAGATCTCACTGGGTAATTTATTTATCGGATTTAAAAAGGGAAAACCTCAAAGGAGCTGTTGCTCTCTGCCCTTCTGAGTGCACACACATAAATATTTTTCAGAAATAATGGCCTCCCTGCAGCTATGGTATATTAATCTGTATTATGAAAGAATTGTGCTGTTAAGCACATTATATGAGCATTGGGCTGACATGCAAGTGACTGGAGAGACTTACAAAAGTTTGTACCTTAACTGAATTACACACAAAAAAAATGTATACAAATAACTGCTTTTCACAATGCATTTGTTTGTGCATAAATACAACAAACCAGTTTAATTTAAACTGATATTTGTGTTTATTTCAAATGCATATTCTATATGTGGTATGTAAAAAAAGGGTGTCATGTAGGGCAGGTATCTGTGTAAATGGCAGTTGCAGGAGTCGCTACTACAATTAAACCATGTTAAACATGTTTTATTGCATCTCACTATGTCTAAATGTGCAAATCTGGTTCTTTGCCACTTAAAAAATGACTAAATATGGAGTCTGCGAGAGCTCTGTTTTCCATTAGGGTGATGTAAGTAGCCAAGTAAGCATCCACAGCCAGATTCCAAAAACATCTCTGTCTCTGGCCTAATTGAAGATTTATCTTTTCTGGTGATGAAGTCAACTAACCAAGCTTATTTCTTAAGTGACTAAGGGGTTGGTTCCCAGAACGATAACCCTTTTTATAAATAAATGTTAAGTACTGTACATCTGTGTAAACCAAAAAAAAAAAAAGATTACATGTATGAAAACATGGTGTCTGAGTATGTTTGTTTAGCTCTTCTTAAAGAAAAATGGAAAGATGTGTTTGGCCATATGGTCCTGTGTTTGCCATGTTTGCCTGTAACAGTTACGAATGATAAACACAGCATATTTGGCAGGTCAAGAAGCAGTGTTAAATTCTCTTTTGTGCTCCAGCTCCCTTTTGAGACAGAGCAGTTAATAAGAATGGAATTCAGCATAGGAAGCACAGTGAAACGGGGCCTGGGCCTTTTTCCAGAGCTGCCTGCTGCCATTACTCGTGCAGCTGAATCTGTTGTTACAACCACATGGCCTGTCTTTGTCTTACACATGCACAGAAAATATCATGCATATCTACAGTACACCTGTACATTCATATATGTGTCCAAGGACTTTAACAAGTGTTCATATTTGATTGCCTTAAAAATGTTTTGAGCCACATTCTCTCTCTTTTTCCTCCCAGCTGGCCGTATTTCCCCCTGATAGATGTATCTATCCCATTAGGCTCATATCACATACATATATATATATATAATTCTGGTAATGGTCCGTACAGTTCAATAAGGTAAAGTCCGCACATGGTTGGCTTTGCTGTAACGGCACAAAATCCCCTTGTTCCCACCCCAGGTAAAGTACATTATATAAAACAAGAATGTTAACACCTCATTTTGGAAAACCTCAACCTAAGCAGCCTCATGTATATGGTATGTTTTATTCTCCGATGGCTTTAGATCTTTAATTGCATGCATTTTAATCCACTTTCAAACTGGAAGTTTGAGGCAACAGTTTTCCCCAATGAGTCACTATGTTGCTCCAATATAATGATGCTAATAAAATGTGCAGAAAATGATATAAAAAAGGTATGTTTCAGGAGTTATTAATTTAAAGAGTTATATGCTCTGTAATCTTTAAAATGTTTATGAATATAAAATAAATTAGAGGCTAAGGGCAGGAGTACATTTATAAATCCAGGGTGACACAAAAAAGCAGGAAAAAAAAGAAAAAGAGCTGGCAGATTACGTGGAAACATTCTGTATGCTGGTGATTAGGCTGGGAACGTCAAGAAAATTATTTGCCATTTTATACCTTTTTAGGCTAACCATGAGATCACTACAAGTTAAAGACACTTGTTTTGGAAAGTTGCCACTAATAATATTTGTGAAAGCCTTGATCACGCAGCATAATAGCTCAACACAAGGCCAGCCTCAGTAGGGACATTAACATCAAATTCATTTCCACATTTGACAATGGTTTCTACCAAGAAGGAACATTTCACACCAAACACAGTATTGCTGTCATGACTCTTAAAACTTTATATAAAAAGCTTTTATCAATGCATATTAATATGCTTTAATTAGTTTATAATGCAATTAACAATCAATACATATCACCAGCTAGACTAAATCATTCTACAAATTTATCTCCAAGTCCTTATGTTGTCCTTTTGGCCCAAATTTACATTTTCTCTTTTTTTGCGTAATTCCATACAAAGGTGCGTTTGATGTCACATATCAACCTTGTTAAAATGCTGTGTATTCCTAACATGCAAATTAATGCATGACTTCTGAGGATTTGTCTATATTCATCCCAAGAGGTTATATAAAAGACATGCAAATTGACTTATTGATATTAAGCTTGTCCATGCTCTGAGGCATTTTGTTTATTATTGAGTCTTGAAAATGTCAAATCCATAACGATGGAATTGCCCTTGTGCACATTTTCCAGACATTTTCATATCGTTTTCAGTGTTACATAATGCAAACCTGGAAAAAATGTAACTTTGCCTGGACAGCATGAATGAGTAACAGTAGCAATATGAAATATTTTTAAAAATCGAATTGACCGTGGCAAGCGTCAAATATTTTTTTATAATATAAACTATACTAAGCATAGGGAATTACACGTATAACTGCCTCTTACAGTTCACACACTAAAAGACACATGTTTAAAAATACCACGTACGTCCGATTTGGCTCCTCTGCCCAATTTTACGACAAATCAATTCAGCAGACACGTGGGTATATTTAAACCAATCAAAATGAGCGGCGCGCTTGGAGGGGCGTGGCGGAGAAAGCCGCTTCTGCTCGACCTGACACAGCTTGAACTTGAGTGCGCTTAGGTACACGCGCCGCCTGACGCGTAACCTGTTGCATTCCCATCTGTACATATTGAGCTCTTGGTTACAGATAACAGAAAGAATACACTTCTCTCCTCTGAGAAGTGCGAAGAAACAAAAACGACTGAGAGGACTCTTTAAATTAGTCTATTTAGAAACACTAGAGAACAAAAGTGTTTTGAAAACTCTGTTCAAAGCATAGAGATATCGACAGAATGCTTTGGGGAGTGTACGCGCTTGATACCTTGCGTTGATATACATGTTTATTTTTTGTCGTTTAATACTAAGTATATGGCGCTACTAAAAGTACGATAAGATAAAAGTCCGACGACAGAGTTAACTGGCGGGGAGGACCCTGTCCTACACATCGTACTTTACCTGAGGAGAACATCTTTGTTAACCTACGTAACATACATGTGAGATGGTATTTTCCTGTTTTTCGTGTTGGGAAGGGATCACTTAGGCAAAAGTCGTTTCATGATGAGGCTGCCAGTTTTGCTGTGCGTGGCCGGATTGTGGAGGATGCTTTTAGCGAACAGAAGCTGTCCGGATCTCATCATTGACAGCTGTCGCTGCACGTCGGAGAGATCTAAAGAGCTGAGTTGGCAGCACGTCCGTGTCAAGGTGGCGTGCAACGGCGTGGAGCTGCTGGAGACCCTGCAGCCGAGTTTCCTTCCAAACCGGACCGTGTCGCTGTGAGTAATGCGCCGCATCCGGGTTCAGTACGTCAAGTGACAGGTGGCATTTCTGGAGCTGCTGATGGCAAAATAAAAACATCATTAAAGCATGTTGAATTTATGCAAAATTTTCACTTTCCTGTTTGTAGAGTCGCTGCGGAGTTAGAAGTATTTCCAGGACCAAAAAAGTGAAAAAGTGCTTTAGTATAAATATATTATGTTTAGCCTGTGTTCTTTTCAGGTTTTGAATTATATTAATTAATTACACTTTCGTTCTTAATTGTGTCCCTTCCGTTAACTGCTTAGTCTCTGTACAGTACAGTACAGTAAAATCTGACAAAATTTGTAATCCATATTGATGTGGGAAAAAAACATGCTTCTTAAGACTTAATAACAATATCGTGATGTATTTATTAGTATGACAGGGTTTTGTGTGGTCTGACATTGCACTGGTAACTAGATTTGACCAGAAGAACTTTAAAGGTGTTATTTGTGATTCAATGCATTTATTATTTAAATATGCACAATAGGGATGATATGCAATGTGTTGATATCATCCTAAAATAGTACATACATGCCACATTGTTTCAAGAAGCTCATGTATACCTTATATGAGTGATTCTTATCCCATGGGTCACAACCCAAATTTGGGTCACAGCCAGTTCTGAAAGGGTCGCGAGGCAGGGTTGGAAATATAAGCATTTTAAAACCAGCAAGCTCATGTGCTGATCCATGATCAGATTTCCCAGCCCCAATCCTAGAATTAGCCTATATAAAACAGGTTTTGGCTCTGTAGATGCTACAATAAGTGCAAAACTAGTGAACACTCAGCCAAACCACAGATGCTTACTGTAATTTAAAATTCACTGGCACATCAAATCAGATCTGTGCGATAGGCATTGATTGCCATAAATGGCAGAGTTCACTGTGTGCTTGATCATAGCATTAATTTAAACCTATATTTGATATACAGTCGCGACTTAGCTGACAGTAAAAATTGGGCCACGAATTATCACTGGCTTATATCATATATTCAGTTTTAACAGCTACTCTTGTAGTTAGAGATACAGGTTGTAAGCATGCACCATGGCTGCCCTGGAAACAGGTATATACTCGCACAACAACGGGGAGAAACGCAACCCAGAATGCAGGCTGATTCTGGGAAACCCAGTAGTTGGGGCATTTATTGAGCAGTTTAGACACAGGCAGAACCAAGAACAGCAAAACAATGACATGACTAAGGACTGCACAGCTACAAGAGACGTAAATACTATCATTAATAAGCTAACAACACACAGCTGGGAGCAATAAACATGGGGGCTGGAATGAGAGGTAAGGTTCACAAGCATTAGGCGGGGCTTGTATGAGGCCGCACCCCAGGGGAAACAGGAGGGTCGAACAGGTGAAGCGGGTAGGAGCGTGACAATATACTAACAGGTATATACTAAATTCACCTGAACTGAATCAGAAATGTAGCATAAATCTAGACGAACATGGACCCACATAGCCAAATTTTAACCTGCATGATATGTAGCCGTATATTTTTATAAATGTGAAATATTTACACAGTCATGCAATTATGCACTTGGACATGGTACATAAACTACTCCATTAACAAAATATTCAGTATTCTGGGTGGGGTGGGGGATGTTCTAAATGTAATTTTCCTTTTCAAAATTACTATTTTTCATATACAATGCATATACGTTATGTAATGCATTTAGGCTACTTAATCATTAATCCCTTCTTTTCCACCAATCCTGGTCATCATTGATGCATTTAATAAGTAGGTTCTGTGACCTCTGTGTCAAATATTGCATTCCTTGTAATTTTCCTGAATTTGATATTCATTTACAGGAGCAGCACTTTAAAATTTTGTGCATCTTTTGTTGGTGTGTCATGAAATGGATTGAATTCTTTCATTTTCCTACTTCAGTCTTCAGAACTGTGAAGGAAACATGAGCTTTACCCAAAGGAATGCCCATAGAGAGACATGCCCTGCTATTAAAATGTTTATCATTTTTAAATTTATGCAACTTACTTAAGAATACACTGTTTTGTTTTAGACTCCAGCAGTAACTGTGTCCACAATCTCTTTCCCCGGCCATTCAAAAGTTCTGAATTTTGCTTTGTTGCTGGAAGTCTAATTTGGCAACGAGCCTTTCCTGCATTAGGAAATGTGACCTTTAGCAGCCTGAAGTGTCTTTCCTCTTCTCACTTTTGTTTTCATATGCAATGAAAATAAACTGATTAGAAGAAAGCACATTAGTGTGTAATTATACAAAGTGTATTTCAAGAGGATTTGCTTAACATTTCCCCTTGGACTATGTGTGTGTGTGTGTGTGTGTGTATGTGTGTGTGTGTGTGTTTGTGTGTGTTTTTAATATATTCGGCTATATATTGTCTGACTTCTCTTTACGATATTTTAGTTGGAAGCAGATTTTGATTCAAATCTAGTGTAGCGTCTTTTTAATAGAGATTTAATCAGATATGTGAAGGTGAAAAACAAGTGATTTTTTGAGAATAAGGGGATAGGTTTTAGTTACAGAATATAGACTTTTCTGTCAAAAAGTAGCAGGCACATTTTGTTACTTCTCAAGTATTTATCAAGGCGGCCTTTGTCAAAACTGATTTATTTTGCTTTTTCGATACATCAGCAACCCACTAGACAATGACCTTCCCATAGATTTTGTTTACTTCTGTTTGCCCTGGTGCTGTCCTGGGATGACTTTTTGGTGTTTTAGCATGCTCTCTTTTTTGCAATGAGCAGCAGGAGTGATTATTGTACCTGACACCTGTGGCGGTCAGTGTTGAGAGGTGATTGTAATTTTGTGAGGTTGGAGGGACCCCATGGCAAAGAGCTGGCCTTCTGTCAGTAAAGTTTAAATGACGTAGGACAAAAGGAACTTTTTGCTTACACAAATTTCTTGCAACAGGAACCATGCTCTTTACATAATAATATGTGAATACTAATAGCGGTGTTCTAGCGCTTCTTAGGGTGTTAAAATAATTAGCAGTTTAATCATATATTTTAGTGTAAAGAATACGCATGAGGTGCAATGAATACTAACATGGTCCTAAAATTAATAAAGAAAATTTGAAATAAAAAGGTATTTTGGACTTTGAACCACAGCATAATGTCATCATAAAACTAGTGAAACGGGTTTCATTTTTTATTTTTTATTTTTTTATTAAAAGCTTACCAGACAGTGGCATCCTGTCCAGGATACCTCTGACCTTGTTTTTGTTGTATTGTACAAACAGTTATTGAAGATAGATGGAAAGTTGTATTTAATCTCAGTTTTATGTTTTCTCATGGGCAGGGGAGGTGGTTGCACTGTCAACTTACACCTCCAGGTCTAAGTATGTGCGTGAGTGGAGCTTGCATGTTCTCAGCTCGCCGCCCAGGGTTTCCTGCTGGTACTCTGGTTTCCAAAGACATGGGGGTAGGCTAGTCTGTCTGCACGTTCTCCCTTGGTTCTGCAAGGTTCCCCCAGGCAATAAGCTTTCTTCCTGCAGTCTAAAAACATGCAGTTAGGGAAACTCTGTATTGCCCGTAGGATATGACTGCACATGTACCCTGTGATGGAGTGCCATCCTTCATGCCCCCCCCTCGTTCCCTGTGCTGCCTAGGATAAGCTCCTGGCCCCAGGATAATCCTGACCAGGATAAGTGGTCAAATGATGGATGGATTCTCTTTTAAATTTCATAAAAGAAGCTCTTGTAGCTCATAAAAATAGCACTAATGTAAATGTTATCAGACAATTTCTAATGTCACTTTAGGAAATATCAGATTTTTCATTCCACGGAACTTTATGCTCTAGCCGGAATAAATCATAACAGTTTAAATGCTGCTTTTGCATTATGTGAAATATTAATAATAATAAAAAAATGTTATTGCTCTGCCTCTCTTGTCAGTGACACTGTCTCCAGTGTCTTTCACTGCTTGCTGTTCCAGTGCTGCAGCAGCAGCACATGAATCTTTCAGGGCCATATTGACGTTACTGGTGGCTCTCTACAGTGCATTATCACACCGAAGGGCCTGCATGGAGGAGAGGGACGGCTTGCTGTGAGAAGAACTCTGCTTAGGTCACGAGCACTGGTGCCTTTTTCGTCTGAAATAAACAAAAACAAATCAACTAAATGTGTAATTTATTAGCATGTTCAGTAAAGAGTAAGTGGCATCAAATTGTGTTCATAAGACAATATTTATTAATTTTATGTGCATCTCAGAATTAACCCTGAAATTGTGTAAGTTATCTCTGAAAATCATTTGCCCACCATATCCATCAGTTTTTTAGTAATATACAAGAAAATGTTGGACTTGACGATTTAAAAAGGGAAAGGATTATATCAAAAGTGATCTGATCTTGCTTTCAGTTTAATCGCTTGTTAATGACTATCAATTGAATCAAATATTGGCTGGATCTGTCCATTGTATTGGTTAATCATTTACTCCAACCTGGTAATGTAGATGTATTAATCCACTGCGGTTATAGATGTAAACATATTACCTCTTGCTGTCTTTTAAAAGAAATACTGTATGTCACTTGTAGAATTTAACTACCGTATTTTGATTTATTACCTTCAGAACTAACAAGAACACATCTATGGACTGAATGCATGCAAGCTAATGAAACATATTCATTTATATGTATTTATATTTTTTAAATACCTTTAGCAGCTCTATTAGGAAACTGAATAATAAGTGTAAATCCATTCAATAACAGAATAGATAACAGCCTGTATTCATTTCTTTTTGTTTTCATAATTTGAAGTATTTTTGTTGTCTCTGAAGTGTTTTCCAGGATCCTACAATGAAACCACCAATTAATATATGATCAGTTGTATATCATTCTTGCCTTACAAAACCCAAGAATGCATCCGAATATGTTCCAACATCTGCCATCTAAAAATATTAAGAAAGACAAACACGATGAGAAACAAGGATCCTTTTCCGGTCTGTCGTTCCTGCCTCCCCCTCCTGAACAAATACAGGGGTTATTTAAGCTGTTATAAGTCTGGTGTCGTACCAGAAGCGTTCGTGTTTTCTTTTTCTAAACCATTAATGTATAATACATGATCATTTAAACCCGCCACGTTTTTTCCACCTTTAGGGTGCTAATGTGAATGGCAGACTTCATTTTGTGTGCTACTAAAGCTCTTGAATGCCAAAAGATATCAGCACTTAGACTTGCATATTTTTTTAATTGATTATGATAATTTAAACGTAAATGACATATATCTGCTTTATGATTTTTGCTCACTTTTGGAATATACAGTATATCTTACTCTTACCCTGTTATTCCCCGTCAGATTTGAGACTCATTGCATAAGTAGCCTAGATATGTCTTTCTAGCTTGTGTGTTTTATCTATATAAACATACTACAGAGAGCAATACAAACCATGTCGGCTTCAGCTTCTTTGTGTATGAATGCTGTTTATAAATGAACCGAACTGAAAAACTCGTTCACATTTGTAAAGCACACCGTGCCGGAGACGCCAAGTGCTTTTCCATGGCTAACTTGTACTCATGCCTTGTCCAGTCAGGTAGTGGGATATGCACAGCTGCCCCACTCATTGCTGAGGCCTAATTGAAGCCCTTCTAATACCAACCTGAACTCCAGAGTTCCCTCTGTTTTGTGTCCAAGGTCAATGTTAGTCGATATGAAATATGTTATTTTGGTTAGCTGAGCCTAGCAACCTGATATTATAGAATAACAGAGTTTGGACATGTGAAGGGAAAGTGGCTAGAAACTATTTGGATGTTTGCAATAGTTAAAATTGTAATCTTTACCCTATTTGGTCTCAGACACCGGTGTCTTTGCATATGGCTGTTGAAGTTATTTCTGTTCCTGCTATTTTATAATAATAATGCTGAAAGCAGTGATAAAAAAATCGCTTTTCTGAATGTGGACCTCACAGAGGAAACCCAGCTGTGCTGAGAGCAAAATGAAAGAAAGAGAAGAAGGAGGACAGAGTTGTTGATGTTGTCTGACATCTTGAGCTGATGTCATTTGTCTTCAGTCCATTGAGAGGGGGAGAGAGAAAAATAGTAACCATAACATTATACCAGTAGCCGATGCTAACTAAGAAATCTAGTTGTAGTTCTGATTTAAGTTTTCATCCTGTTCCCCCAAAGTTTTCCTTCGAATAACAAGTTTATTGCACTGTTTTTGAAGCTTCTGTGTGTTTTTGCCCATAAATATATATACATGTACAGTACTTCTTTAATCTCACCCCTCCCTGGAATAATCAGTGGAACACAATACAGTAATATGGAACATTTGATGGTCCCCCACGAGATGGTATTTAATTTGTTCGTTTTTACTGGGAGCCGCTTATCCTTGGAGAACATAATTGATATTGTAAATAGAAAGTTGGAAGGACAGTCTAGAATTTAGTTATGCGTTGTTTACATAATGTACAATTATGTTTGGCTTCAGACTTCCTGGAGGTTGCGCAGAAGCATGAAGTGGGCTAAAAAAACACGCCCGGGTTGTGAAGCAACTGCTTTCTGTTACATAAACAGCACGGGCACGGCTGAGTTTGTACAAACAGAGGCTGCCTTTCTTTCAGAGGTCACTTGTGCTCAGGGAGAATTAGTCCACCAAGAGAAATGTTGGGGGCTTGTGGGGGCTGGGCATCTAGACCAGATGAACCACGCTAATGCAGCGCATGTAATATTCCAGTAATGTAGCACAAATACAATCAATTTCTGTTTGAGCAGGATGATTAATACAGTAGTGGGGCACAAAACATGTTTATACAGTCATCTGTGCCATGTAAAACTACTCTCCAGAACACACTGTAAAATATTTAAAAGGAAAACATTGGTTAAGTATTTTTGTTTGTGTGTTTTCTAATTCAGGAAATGTTGTTGTTACTAAAGTGACCCTTTTGTGGTGATGGTAGCATAGCAACAGCTGTTTTAAATGAAGGTTATGCCTTTCGTAGCAGATATGTTTTATCCGCTACAGATTGTTACATGCAGCTGATTTCTACATACGATAGTAGCTCTCAGCAGAGCATTAGCCAAACATGCTCAGCCAAACAATTTACACTAATGAAATAATATACTTTTTCAACTGTTCTACTGATTTTTGTTTTTCTTCTTGTTTTACTCTTCGTTTCATTCATCCTTGTATAGTTATAACTGCTCCTTAGATATTCTTTAATGGTATTCATTCTTTTATAGACAGTATATACCTGAATAAAACGTTTGTGTGTACACCTCATTGTAAAGATACTTAAATAAACATATGGTGTGGTTTTATATATTTATAGTTTAATCTTTCTACATTTTTGCACACTACTGGAATATGTTGTGCATATAAAGACGTACATTATGCAAGAATTGGCTGCTTACTACTTTCATAATGACAAATGACAGTGAAAAGTGAACAAATCAGGTCTCCTGTGTAGACCTGTCTGACACAAATCTTTGCTTCAGCCATGGAAAGTATTTGCTCCCAAGTGTTAAGTCCACTGGGTCTGACTTCATTACTGCCGTCTGGCTTTCTTTTCCCTGACACACACACATACACGCACATTGCAGTTGAACTACCTTTACTTTTTTCATGTTCACATATTTTCTGTCATAGCACCTTGGTGTATATAAAGAAGGTGTCTTACTTTTGTTTTTTTTATATACTTTTCAAGTTCGTTTCACGTATGAAATAAATTCCATGTTTTTGAATGATGACATTAGTGGGAAACCCATGCAACTGAGTTGTTGGGGTCTGTAAGAAACAGCCCATAAGTGAGATTATGTGGGAAACATTTGTTTGGGATGGTGCCTGGCTGTCAGGGTTAGGACGCGGTGCTCATGATCAGAAAGTCCTGAGGATAGCCGAGTGATGTCACTGTTGGGCCCTTGAGCAAGGGCCCAAAATCCAGTTGCTCTAGGGACCTCCTAACTGCTTTTTCAGTTGTACATCTCTTTTGGTAAAAGTGTTTGCAATATATACATTTAAAAGTATATGTGTATGCATTTTTTCACTCCTGTGCATCTACAGTATATCATGTAAAGAAATATTCAGTGGGCTTGTAATAGCCCTAAGCCTGCATTCAAATTAGACCCATCACATCCAAACTGTGCCACTCTTTCACTCATGATCCCGCTGTCGTTGTTGATGGGCTGAGCATGACAGGGCTTGAATGATGTATAGGTACCTTCCCAGGCAAAGAGATATTTGACAGATGTGGCTCAGGCTCAGACTTTGATGATCCATTAATAGGATCTTTGTTGTTTTCAGCAACATTACTGTTGAGCCAGTGACATATTATTGGCAATATTGCTTTGTGGCAATTTATTTTATTTCATTGTAACATCAACAACACGTTTAGGTTTAATTTTCACTCTTGAATTTGCGTGTGCTGCTTGTGTTTGTGCCGACGTCCTGTGTGATTCTGTATATGTTCAGCGACTGCTGAGGTGCCCTATGCTTCCTGTGTCTAGACTCACCTTGAACCTGTGCTAGATAAGCTGTTAGGAAAGATGCATGTATAATGAAACATGCATGTTCATAAAATGCTAACGAAAAAGACAGTTTATTATATTCCACAGCCTTTGGGGAATACATATGTTTTTAACGCCAGTCCATCATTGCCGCTGTCTGCACCGCTGTCACAGATGGTTTGGTATGTGTGCCAAAAACTTAAAAAACAGTTTGCCGGATTCTTTTTAAAACTTTGCTCGGGAATTACGCTGAGGATCAGCCTCAAATTGATGCAGTGCTGCATAGTGATAACAAAAAAACTTTTGACACTTCATCCTGTTAAGATAATGACTTAACCAAAGTTGAAATCTGTATTTCTATGGGACCTATGGGAGTTTTGAATTTGGGAGTGGGCAAAAAAAACATTTATTTAATATTTCATGTACTGTTCAAATATACTTTATTTGTTGTTTTATCAAACTTTTGTTTATATTTTTGAGTGAATAGAAAGTTACCTTAAAATTTCACTGAATAAAAGAATAATAGACTACTATGCCTTATCTGGCTTTTACACAGCCAGCTCGTCCTGGAACTTTCGGAAGGACGTTATTTAAAAGTCCCTCGTGAGAGCCTGGCTAATGGTGGCAGAGCAGCATGAAAATCTTTAATGCCTGAGGATGTGCCAGCTTCAGGAAAGGCGACCGTAAAACTATATAAGTACTTAATGTCAAACTAAGTAAAGGGAAATCTGATATCTGGCAGTCCCTTTTATAGTAAGTGACCACAAAGTGAACCACTTGCCATTTGCCCGTTGTGACAAATGCAACAAAGTTCTATGAAAGTGCTAACACTGGGCATAAGTCTTGCACTTCAGGGACACGTGTGTTCAGTTTCCAGGGGCCAGACTACACTGACATTCACTGCAACTGCAAGCAAATCAGAAGTAATAATTGCACTGAAAACTGAAACGACGCCAAAATGTGTGGATTTTGTTTGTGTAGATCTATGACTTGTTTTTGCAAATGTTGTAGGTGAAATATGCCTATGTGTATGAGGGAGAAATGGGAGCACCTGGAGGAAATCCCACAGCAACATGGGTTAACATGCAAACTCCACACATATGGAACCCTGGCTGAGACTCAAACCCAGATCCCAGAGGTGTGAGGCAACACCCCCCTCCCATTTAAGGATATAAAACATATAAATAATATAATAAATGCCATTTTCAAACCTGGGCATTAAAGTAGACTCAAAGCAATACAAGTAAGCGCCTAATTGCTGGGGAGATATTCTGTAAGTGATCACATGAATAAGCATACTTGAATAAGCATACTTTCAGACCTGTGCATCACAACAAGGACTCACAGCATTCAGGTAAAAACATGTCTATTTAGTTTTACATTCCCAGCTGGTACATCCAGTTATTCTAGACATTGCACTTCACTTTCACATTTCGACCTGATCCATCCAATACTCCTACAAATCGTACAAGCTGATGAGTGTGGGACTAGTATGGCTTAGATAGGCGGAACAAATGACAGGGCACTCCTGGGAATACAATGCTGCTGTTTAAAAATCTAGTTTAAAAAGAAATTTATTTACATTGAATCAAAGCATGTGCATCTCGGTTATGCCCTGTATCACAGCATAGTAGCATATGTTTGTTAATTATTGCATGGTGTCCAAAACATGACAGTTACAATGCAATATGCATTTGCTTACCATAATGCTTACATGGCCAGTGACCCTTGGGAGCTGACCAGGTGGTATTATTATAAGATGCCCGAGGTGCCTCAGCTGACCTTCCTCAATCTGATGGAGCAACAGCTTTGTTACTAGGTAGTTTCAGATCTATATACTCCTCACCTAAAATACTGTTCATGTCCATAGGTAACAATAGGGGTGTAAATTGGCTGGTATGATGATTTAACTTCTGCGTCACCACTACGTACCTCCACAGTGCTTGCAAAACTGCAGTGTCTCATAATCATATTCTGTCCGACCATCACTTGTGCACAAGGTCTCAAGGTACTTGAACTCCATCATTAAGGGGAAACTCTCTGAAAGGAGCAATCCACTCCTTTCTGAGCAAGTACCATAGAGTTGGATTTGGAGCTGCTGTTTGGAGGTGCACTCAGAAAGCTGGAGGTGCTGATTGGCTAAAAGGCATGACATCATCTGCAGATAGTGGGTATTTCTAGAATCCCCATATTGGATGATCTTTCAGCTACAGCTGCCCTTTAATATCCTGTCTATGAAAATCACAAACAGGCTTGGAGAACTGACACTCCTTGCTCCACATTTAGATGCAGTTTTTATCTTATTTTATCTTCTGGCTAGTTGTTCTAAATTTGCCTTTTTTTCTTGCATTTAGGTTAAACTGTAATTTTGCAAGGTATTATAGTGATGGCAGTGTGCCAACTCAGCAAAGCCTTCCTTGCGTTGCAGAGCACGTCACAGGTTTTCTCACAACTTGAGATCAGCCCCACAAGTGAAAGTTTTGACCTTGTTAAGGAAAAAAACGGCAGAGGGAGGAATCTGACCTTCGGCACCTTGGGAATAGCGTGGCCGAAGAGGGGATGTGTAAGCCTCTGCATGTAAAGCAGGTTTCCACACTGATTCACCTGCCGCAGCTGCTCTCGAGACCGTAGCCCTCCTGCAGACAGAATGATATAATGTCTCGTATGAGAGATCGATATTTCAACAAATATGAAATCCAGAAATGTCATTTTGAAAAGCATTTGAAATAATGCAGAGCTTGCCAAGAATAAATGCCTTATTAATCACTGGCAGTTTGTACCTTTTAACTCACAGTTCCGAGGTCCAGGAAAGACAGCGCTTCCTTTTCAGTTAAAATAAATAAATAACTATAATAATTGGTTATTCAATCACTTATGGAATCAATGGCTGAGTTTTTCCTCATTCAAAGCCTCACCCACTGTTAAGCTTGTGCCAAATATGTCCCATTTGATTGAAAGTGGAGCGTCCTGCAATATCCTGTTTAGAATCCATACGTGAAATGTGTAATATTTTACTACTGTCTGAATATGGTCTTTTCCAGTACTGGTATTGGCTAGTCCAGTTTGGACTTGGTTTGTCTGGAACAGTGAAAGTCCAGTGAAAGGTTTTCCCTCAAGTATTATGTTTGTGTATGACATGTCTATCAATCATGTACTAATGGGTCTTCAGGCAAATTATGGCACTTTTTTTCTATATTTATCTTTAAAATATATTTTTGTTTGTGGCTCAGTATCTTTCTCTGCTTTTTCTCTCCACAGGATCCTCAGTAATAACAAGATCTCCATATTGAAAAATGACTCTTTCTTTGGTCTTTCACATCTTGAGAGACTGTGAGTAATTGATCCTTTCTTCTTAATTGTGTTGCGCGCACGGTCTACCTCTTGCATTTCTCTGAAGAAAAAAAGTCATTCTAACTGTTACATATACAGCTGCAGTAATAATTTCTGATCCTTCCATGGGGGTTGGTGGGAGATCAATAACATCAGATCTGATGAGCATGATGCTGTGATGGCCTGCCTAAATTCAAAAATATATTACATTTTGTCCTGCATTTAAACAAGCTAGTTATTTCTTATTTTAGTCACATTCACTAATTCAAAGCCCTTATAGATCGATCGATGCATTGATCCACCCACCCATCCACCCATCCATCCATCCATCCATCCATCCATCTTCTAACCACTTATCCTGGGAAAAGTTTCAGGGGAGTCTGGAGCCTCAGAGGGTCCAAGGCAGGAGGTCTTCTTTCAGCATTTTGGATCTCCTGTTAAAAACTTCTCTGGAAAAACCTTGTAAAAAGTAGTTTTATGTAACATGACCAGAAGCAAAACACTTTCCCTTTATATGGTGCAACATATAAGACATTATAGCATTATAAATGTTAAAATATTATAAGTACATGAGTCAGTGCTTTGTATTTGTGTATTAGGTCATGGTGTACCATCATTTTCAGCTATTTTCCATTTTTTCTCCCCAGATTCTTTTTAGGATAGCAAAGTCTTCACAGTAAATTTTTTGTAAATTGTTCATAGAGTACAGATTGTGCCCTGTGATGGACTGGCATTCCATCTGGGGTATACCACAGCCTTGTGCCCTGTGATGGACTGACATTCCATCTGGGGTATACCACAGCCTTGTGCCCTGTGATGGACTGGCATTCCATCTGGGGTATACCACAGCCTTGT
>JAODKE010000068.1:11217969-11241002 GCA_026779605.1 Mormyrus hasselquistii
TATATATATATGAATTTCACCATCACTCCAGAAATCCCACCACAGTCTAGATTCTAGGTGCTTCTAGATTGATGCTAATTGTGGGTATTGTCATACAGTAGGCTATCACTATTATTCACTATTATTATTGATCTTTTATAAAAGATATGTAGCAATTAATGCTACATATGGTCAATTTAGGCACTCCAGTTCTCCAGTCACTTAAGCTAATGTTTTTTGACTGTGGGAGGATGCGGTGTAGCCCCAGGCACAGAAAGCAGTGCTACCCACTGTGCCACTGTGTCACCTGACAGGCCTGCACAAGGCACAATGTTCATATCGACATTAGCAACATGCACTTGTCTTATCAGAAGAACCACGATAGTGAGCCTGGTTAAGATAATAAGTTATGCTAATACATTGTTACTGTTTCATGCAGGAAATAAAACTTAGCAACCGCTGCAATTTCAAGGACAGTTTCTTTTCAAGATTACGTAGTATATGTTGGCAAACACTGATGCTGCTTTTGCATGAGCTCTGCATGCGCTGTCTGAACCAATAATAATCATCTCTGCTGTATGGAAATATTTTGGATTCCACAGAAATGATATTAAGCTAAAGCAACTTTGTATCTGTTGCTAGAACTTATAGAAATCTGGTTTATATCGTAGGTACACATTATTAATATTTACAAAAAAAATTTTTAAATAAAAAAGACATGACAAAATGTTATATTTGGGTAGTTGATTTTGGGTATATTTTTTCCTTTTTGATTATCACAAGATGTATTGCAACAATTTCGAATATTGCAATATGAACTTTTCCTAATATTGGGTATCCCTACACAATTTGGTCACTGGGCTTAGCGATGCCCATCCACTTGCAGACCTCTCCATATACCTTCAAGTTGAAGTTCCAGTCTTGGTTATGGTGCAGCTCCTCCAGCACCCCAAAGCAACAGATGATCTCCTCCATAAGCTTTTTGGTTGTAGTCGGTGCACTCTGGTTAGGACCTGTAAATCCTTGGGCGACTTGGTAAAGTAATCCATGGCCGGGAGCTTGTAGCAGCATCACTGTGAGAGAAAGGACCCAGATGTCTACCGTGACTCTCTCCATGGGTGCCCTCATGTGGCATTGCCGCTTGGACACTAGGGACTGGCAGCGTGGGCCCTTCTGGGGGGTGCACACATCACGGCAGTGCAGGAAAAGTGCTGTATCATGGCTGCTACTGGCCCAATAGAAACAGTTACGCAGTTTCCCCAGCATCTTCGCTACTCCAAAGTGCCTGGCTTCTATCATTCACCACGATCAGGACCATGATATGAAGCCTCAGGGGCCAGTACAGCAGACCATCATGCTCTGTGCGGACCCCCCCTTCCCCCCCCGCAGTGAGAGTATAGGGCCTTGGTCCCCGGGTCGATTGTGGACACCTCTCTCCACTCAAGATGCCTCCCTGGCTGTGACCAGCACGCCTGGCTGCACTCATTAGCAAGGTAGCAGTGAAGGCAGTAATCTGTCTTGCAGGGACAGTGAGAAAGAGCATGTGCATTTCCGAGGTACCTGTACCAGTCCAGCCAGTTCTGGCCCGCAAAGTCATACTCCTGCAGCACTTGCAGCCAAAGCACCAGCTGTCCCTCATGGTCATAGTTGCTGAAGCTGAGCGACCAGGTGAGGGATGCATGAATGGTGCACGTCTGGAAGCACTGTTCGCAGAGGGGGTGAATCTAAAATGGCAGCAGGCTTGGATGATGACTACGAGCTTGTGGCAGGTGATACAATAGTTCCTTTTGTGGCAGATCAGCAGGTAACTGAATTAGACTGCCACCCGCTTGCCCTCGGATCCTGCCTGGGATAATATGGTGCCAAGCC
The DNA here is from genome assembly GCA_026779605.1 of Mormyrus hasselquistii. NCBI lineage: Eukaryota > Metazoa > Chordata > Actinopteri > Osteoglossiformes > Mormyridae > Mormyrus > Mormyrus hasselquistii. The sequence continues at coordinate 11,219,818 of JAODKE010000068.1, forward strand.
CCTTGTTGCTGGGAGCACCGAGTCGGGGTTCATCAGTATTCAATTTAATTCAATTTTATTTATATAGCGTTTTTAACAATAGTCATTGTCAAAAAGCACTTTACATATAACTGGCCCGAACCCCACCAAGCCAGTCTGATGCGACAGTGGCAAGGAAAAACTCCCTCTAGAAGGAGGAACCCTTGAGAGGAGCCTAGACTCAGAAGGGGACCCCATCCTGCTCTGGGCGACCGGGGAGCATGAAACTGCATTTACATTCACATTAATTTCAGTCCATATAGTTTTAAAAGTCCCAGTTGGTTTCATGTAATTATCTCCAAGGAGTCCAGGTGAGGGTTCAAGTGGTGTAGTGTCGGCTCGGGACCAGCTCTGGATGAGCTCGGAAAAGAGAAGTTATTGCCCTACATCTAACCTAACCCCCGGCAGTACTAAAGTGACTATGGCAGCCTGGCTAAAAGAAAGACCTGATAGGAAGCACAAACATGAGGGTTTCCAGGGGTTTTGGCGTCAAGCCAAACTACCATCAACAGCGAGAGTGATCGGTGAGAGTGGCAGGATGACCAGGCACCAATCCCCCCTTTCACCTTTAATCTCAAATGACTATGAACCTCCAGATTTCCCATCCACCTTAGAAAGGGGGGGTTTTACTATCCAAAAGACTGGCTAAAGAGGTGCATCTTAAGCCTTGACTTAAAAGCAGAGATTGTGTCTGTGTTCCGAACACTAATAGGAAGTTGATTCCATAACTGTGGTGCTTTATGAGCAAATGCTCTTCCCTCACGTTCTTTATTCTGGGTATGAATAGAATACCTGCATCTTGTGATCGAAGTGTATGATTCGGAATGTAGTTGCGAATGAGGTCACTCACATACTGCAGTGCAAGACCATTTACAGCTTTTATATGTTAAGAGTAGTATTTTGTAGTTAACACGAAATCTGACTGGCAGCCAGTGTAGTGAAGATAAAGTTGGGGTGATGTGATCATATTTCTTAGTTTTGGCGAGGACTCTGGCTGCTGCATTCTGGGCTAGGGGCCTCTGTGAGCACTGCCTTCAGCTGGTTGAAGGCCCAGTAGAAATGGCTTATGCTGCACTGGGGAGGTTGGTTGCATGTTGGAGGGGGTGCCGGAACAGTTGGGGGTGAGGTGTCCATGTTGCCGCAGCCTGCTGCTGTGCCCATCATCTCCACATGCAGATAATTTCTATTTGGAGGCCCACTGAGTCTGTACTGAGGTGGTGTGTGACTATGGGTGCAGCTGTTTCAGCCCCCAGATGACACGGCAAATCCATACCATGCAGAGAACACGGTTGTTGACCAGCCACAGCTCTTTCTCCGTGGTCTGTTCTGGCAGCATGATGCTGAGCCTCTGCTTCCCATTCATCGGCACACATGTGCTAGTGAAGGAAGGGAACCAGACGTCCGTCACTTCCCACCCCAGCTGAGCCAGCTGATTGGTGCCTTTACAGATGTGGGCCACTATGGACCAGTAAGGCTTGGCATCGGGTGCCCTCGACAAGCCAGTCCATGTAAAGGCCCAACCAGCCCTTTTAATTAGATAGACGTGAGGGCTCTATGGTAAGAGCAAACTCTTTCCTGGCGCGCCTTGCTCTGCTGTTCCTCTCAGGACTCTCGGAGTTGTAGGCGCAGTGTCACAGTGGGCGGTATGGTGTGGCTGGCGGACGACAGAGTGTTGCTGGTGGCGAGAGGATCACTTCTGCTCTCTCTGCTTCCAGCAATGCATCACTCACAGCTGAAGGTGTTTCTGGCGCCGCACTGGTGTCAATGCCTTGACAACGGCATGGAGGGCCAGCTCTTCCGACACATCATGGGCAGAGGTGGAGATTTCAGGTCCAGAGAGTACAAATCCAGACCAGGATTTTGTGTCAACCAACCACTTGAATATAAAGAGTCACAGTCACAGAGTACTCAACTGGTTGGTTGAAACAAAATCCTGGTCTGGATTTGTATTCTCTGGACCTGAAATCTCCACCTTTGATCATGGGGTAAACGTGCGTATCCCCACCATGCATAGCTGCAGAGATTGGCAGCAAATGCCATAGAGTCTCACTTTCCTCCTCAATCTCCACTGACTCACCAGCTTACCCCTCGTAGTCTCTTCTGATGGCCGCTGGTGGAAACACTACACCAGCGTGGCGACCAGAGTGGCGGCGTCCCGCTGATCCTCTGGGGTACGGCTGAGGAGGACCTGAAGTGCCTCCTTTTGCAGTGCTAGTGCCAGGTGGATTGTGGCCTCCGCTGGTTGCCAGCAGGTGCATTTTGGGGGAGAATGAGCCCCAGAAGCTCCTCTCTGCTCTAGCAGGATAGTTCCCCCACAGTCTTGGTCCTGCTCCCTGCCGAGCTCAGATTTGGTGGTGCATCTCGCCATGATGCCAGCTTCTGCTGCTGGCTTTGTGGGTCACCCCGGCAAGGCACGACCCTCGGTTCCCAGGATCCCTCTCTGGTTCACCACTGCCCTCCCTCTGCACCGTCCCAAAACTTTGAGTTGTAAACTTTTCAGATTATGCTGTCGATATCCCACTCCTGACGCCAGTGTGGCCACCACTCCTGACGCCAGTGTGTGAGACATATAAATAAATGAGACAATTTTCTTTACTCATAGCCACCAATGGTTAGACTAGTAGTAGCACCGACATGGTAACCGCCAATTAACACGACATTCGTGACGGCCACATTTATGTGAACGCTACCAAAACACACACATTACACAGTAAAAATGACATGGCTATATTTACTATTTACAACATAAATATGCAAATGCACATATTGATTTACACTGTTTACAGATATGCACGGTCTGGTGCAAGGCATTACAATAAAGTAGATAACTGGTCCTGCAACCAGCATATGGCATCACCATTTACTGTTGTGCAGTGCTCCCACAGAACTGAGGTGTTTCGCAAATTTTAATCAATGCTTTTTATAATTAAGTTTAATCAAGTAATGGTGGCAGCTCTATTGTTAGTTATATAGATATTGTGATCAGTTTCTTTTCTAAGCATTTCACTTATTAGTTTTAGTCTCCCACAGAATATCGGGGAACTAGGTTGTTTCCCACTGAAAGCATGACAGGTTACACAATTTGTGTACTATAATAAAAACTATAGATGCTCATAAACGAGTTTGTGGAATTAGTTTTGTCTTTTACTGTAAATACGCAGTACTGAGCCAATCTGTTTGGTTTAAATGTGAAGCCTAATTATTATGAATTATGTATGTATAATTCTCCTGTAGGCAATGGGAAGTATTTTCTAAATTGCGTTTTTATAAAGCTGATAATTAGACTTTATTAAAATTAGGATTTTTTTTAATACAGCCGTGGTGAGAACATTATGCTCATCGGGGCTGATTCACATGCAGTGTCTGGACTTTTGGTCTTACTTATGGAGGCTCTTGCCACTGGGAATATGCAGTAAGGGGTTAGGGTAGTGGGGGGGTTGGGGGTTAAACAATCGCCTCACTGTACAGAGTCAGGGTGGAAACATAAATATCAGCAGCTTCGGCTCATAAAACGTTCAGCAAATGTGGCGTGGTAATAAAAGGGGGGCCGAGCCCCAGCTCACACCCTGGCAGCACGCGCCCCGCAGGGAGGCTGCCACCAGCACGTCCTCATTAACTCCTGACTTATCACTGTTTTTAACCTCTACAGTGGCTTCAATTCCACAAACAAGGAAAACGAAGATAAAAGGGGAACTGAAATAACATGGTACTCGGCCCTTACTCTGTATCCTCAAAAAGTGACTTTGAGGTCATACAACTCATTTTAAAATGAATCTCCATATCCATATTTTAGCAATTAATGGTCAGTCCTCATATTTATTTATACTTTGCTATGTACGTCATCATTGCAATTCAGCAGTTCAAGTGGTGTGCGGTAGGTTATGGTGAGTAACTATTGTAGAAACTTCTGTTGAGCGATTGAATGAATTGAATGGTGTCTGTCAAGACCCACTATGTGTCATGACCTGCGCGTCCAGTCCTCGTGTGTGCCACGCCCCCTCATCACCCACGTGTGCTTCCCCGATTGTACCCAGCTGTTGCCTGTTATGTTCAGCTTGTCCCGTGTATATTAGTCCGCCTTCAAGTCTGTTTCCCTAGGTCTGTCATTGGTGTGGTTTGCCGTGTGTTCCCCTGTTTGCTGTTTTTGTTCACATTAAACCCCGTATTGAACGCATCTAAAGTACGGCTCTCTCGCCTGCTTCATCGCTCGCCCTGCCAACTGGTCATCACACTATGCATGTTGCATTTCTTATTTTCTGCTGTTTTCATTTTTAAAATCTGCCTGTGGCATCTTTCTCTGTACTTAGTTTTGAGCGGTCTTGCGACCTGGAAACCGAAGATCAATTTGTGTCATGTCAAAACAGGATGTGATGTTATCTCCACATCTCATGGTTCCAGAACCACATGCTAATTCAAGGTGTTCATCTCCAAGAAAATCAAGACAAGTGCATCCTTTGGATACAGCTCAGTTATTATAAACCAACTACACAATTATGATACCAAAAGAGTTGGTTTGTGCCTGTCTTCATTTTTATGCTGCTTCAGTATTCTTCCCATTTAACAAACTGGCTCAACCACATTGGTCGACTCTGTTTAGGCCACCGATCTGCTGACCAAAAATTTGTATTGCAATTTTCCTTTTTTTCTTTTTTTATGCAGCATATTTCAGTTGAAAGCAGGACATCACCATAAAATTAAGATGAATTTGATCCTGGGGGAAAATTCTGGTGTATGCAGCATCAAGAACATAGTGCCAAGGTGTCAAACAAACAAGGTGCAAAGGCATTTGCCGATTCCTCCTGGATGACAGCCATATAGAAAAAAATGATAATAATCGATAGGTTCTACGCCTTCGTTCTTGACTCAAAGGACACCAGACAGGTCTACAACTGTTCTGACCTTGATATTAATTGCTGTGTTGTTGACTAGGTAACCGGTGTCTTTCAGATGGACCCCTAGAGCTACCACTGTTCCAGCTCATCCCATCCCAGAGGCAGGTGGTGTTCCCTGGCGACCGGCTGCCCTTGCAGTGCACGGCCTCCTACCTGGACTCCTCGGTGACACTGCATTGGAGCCATAATAGGCAGGTCGTGCACACGCAAGAGGAGAATGGCATTTTCATAGAGGAAAGCATCATTCATGACTGCTGCCTGATTACCAGGTGGGAACCATTCCACACATACAATCCTTCACAAAGCACACAAAAGACATAAGCTCCTTTGTGGTCGCACACATAAATGCATAAGCACCTACATTCATACAGATCCCTCATTCATGTTAGTTTAGTCCAGAGCCGCACTTATGATTACTTGTTTTTCTCATCAAAAATGAACCCAACAATTTCGTCTCTCATACTGGAATCTTGAAATACTTTGCACACTTCTACTGGCGGACTTCCAGAGATGCAGTGACCCATTCTGGGAATTTGATGAGTGCCTCAAAAAATGGCTGAGGCTAAGTGGTCACATGGTCGCCAGAGCAGATGCTACCATTTAATTACAGCAATAATGTGAAAAGGAGACATTTTGTTGCCACTACTCAGGCTGTTCTGTATCTTTTTTCTTCTTTTATTTCACTCTTCTGTACCTTCTGACTTGGCCTTGGCTTCAGATACAAGAAAACACTAGTACTGATGTTCTGTATGACCTTTTGCTTTGAGACTTTTGTAAATATTGTCTAACTACTAACAGAAATATGTTTTCCTAAGTCAACAATCTTGTGGGCGTTATGGGCAATTTATATAGTATGAGGTATGTCGGTTTCATCTGTTCTTCTGCTACATAAAAGCATGTGGGCCCTCCTATGTTGCTTTATGAGTGCTTACTGTTTTTTATGATGTAGACATTGGCTGTTAATGATGTTTTTATCTACTGCATTGCCTAGGTGAAATCACAGGGCTTTGATGAACAATATTTACAGAATTTTGACTGTCTATAATGGCATGTGATTTGTCATATGAAAATAAGCCATATTTAAATATAAATACCATTTCAAAAAATGGAAAAACCAAACCATAAATATATCAATGTCTTTGCTTTTCCGTCTGTGTTATTAAAATAGGTATTTTGGATGCCTTTAAAGTTGGATGTTCTGGCTCTGAATTCTAGAAATGTTTCCTTTTTCAATTCTTTCCATCCGTTAAACCTCACTTTATATCAGACTGGGTTTAGATAATTTATGTAGGTTAGTTATCAAGCTGCACATTGTACAGTTCACTTGCATCACATTATGGTGCAGACTTCCTGCTAGCAGGCCAACAGCACGTTCCTGTAGAGGGAGATTTAGTACTTAGTATAATTCCAGTTTTGAGTCACGCAATTAGCACCTGCTTCCGCTACATGTACTAATTATGTGTGTTCTTGCAATAAAAATCATATACGGTAATGTTTATTTTGGCAGTGTTTCCTCACCCGCAGAGGGTGGCACTGTGCTCATTTACATGGAAAATAACCTAACCTATAAATCCTTCAGCCAAGAAAAACAGTTCCTTTGTATCTAGACCAACTCAGCCTTTTACCTTTTCATATCATAAGCACAGGTGTTGAAAGAATAGCAAAGACAAAATCTTCCTCAAGTACAGCATCCTTACCATGGATTTTAAAGTAATACCAAGAATTGGGATATTCACCTCTTTACATGCCTGCCAACATACAGAATATTACTTGTTACAGACCATTTGCTGTCTGCCAGTTTTACAATTAACTCCTGAAGGTCTCTCTTCTGTACAGAATTTCTGGTCATACTGGAATGTTCTGATTTGGCGTGATTGCCTTGATGCCATTTAGTAATGTCTGCTTAGGTTCTGTACCTTTCGAAATGCAGATGAGCGTCAGAAATGCCAAATGACCTGTGCTTGAGTTTATACTCTTTTGAGTAGTTTGGGTTTTGGGTTTTCAAAAACAAACAAACAAATAAATAAATGATTCTTTTTCACAATATGAAACCTTAGTAAGTCATCAGTATTCAGAGGGTATCACATCATGGAATTCATCCTGTTTTTTGAAGACAGCAATTAAATTTCATTTAATAGCTACTTTTAACTGTGGTACAGTGTGTCTGATGTAGGGCAGTTCAAGCTAATTTAATAAAATCTGCATACTACGTTGTATAAAACATGTCACTACCTCCCTATTATGTATTTCAGCACGGTATCTTATATGGAATTAGCCCAAAAATAATTGAAGAGAAGGACTAATTATGATGTGCTTTGAGGCCTCATCCCTGCTGAGTAGAGGTGCTCAGCTAAAGACACAATAAATGATGTTAAGAGAGAGTCGGAACGTGAGTCATACACCATTAATCAAATTCTTTAATTCCTGCAGCTGTCCTCTACTTCAGGTATCTTTCTTAATCCTCTCCATTTTTAATCAACCTGATATGTTTCAGGAAAAAAAAAGAGAAAAGAAAAAGTTCTCCCTTTATCATCCTCCGGAACACTCTCACACACATAGACACAGCCAGCTGATTGGCTTTACCGCTTTTCTTCTTATGCTGCTCTTGGCAGACTTCAGTCACCATGGAAACGGATTTAATTGGCCTATTACTTTCTTCATCTGATCACAGTCACATGACATGGGGATGGGTTTGGAGAAGACGGAAAGAGAAATCGTGAGCTATTCCATGAACCTCACATAAAACGCGCATCCTAATGCTCCCTCCTTGTGATAGAGCCAGCCGTAATCAATGGCCCTGTCACAGAGAAGACTGTACATAGCTTCAGACAATCCCAGAAGGGTGTCAGCTGTGAAGCAGCGTAGCAACTGTGAAGGAGACATCTGGTGGTACGCAGTGGATTAAAGGAAAATGGTCGCGGCTAATTGGAAAAGAGTGAGCTACATCACCTGAGATACTGTCCCTAATGAAATGGCAGGCGTTTGCTGGAGAGCAAAGGTTTCAGCATGAACCTAAATATGTGAGAGAATAATAGGGGTGTAGTGAGAGGAAGATATTTCACTCTACAAAGTCCTTTTATGCAATTCTTATTATTGTTTATCATTATCTAACAGCCAGAAAGTTTTGCCACCAACTGCCTGTTACCTGCCCCTTTCTTTAGAGGGTATGTACATGCATCTGTAGTTTTTATCATTCACACCCACACTCATATACACAGGCATAAGGATCCTACCATATGTGTGGGAAAACCAAATAATTGGGGAAGGGCTGGTACCAGGTTTTATGTCTGGAATGTGATCTGGAAGTGCTGGGTTCTGAAGTTTACAGCCTCATAAGCAACATTACACAAACAAATCATTAAATATTATCAGAGGACTATAAACGGCCCTAATGAGTCCATTGGGAAGAATTCTGGGCAGACGGCTTTACAATAGTTGAGTGTTTATATGAATTTAGGTCAACACTTTGTGCTTGCTTCTCTGTATTTGTCCCCCAGTGGCCTCTCACTGTTACAGTGGCACTTTAACGGATGTCTTGTGCTGAGCGATAAAGTTTGTGGGATGAGGTGGGGGTATTGCTGTCCAATAAACTCGTGTTTTCTTGACATCTTGACAGCTTGTTTAATCCTATCTTGTTTGATGATTTTCTTTGGGTTGAGGGCTTACAGAGATGTCCATCTGATCTGCTGTTACACCCAGTGCATCTTAGAATTCCTGCAAACATAGAACATTATGAAAGCCTTTAGCTGGTCAAGGACATATATCAGGCAGCAGAAGAGACATTTTTCAGAGTAAAGAGATGTAGCTTTGCAGCTGTTAGCTGTCTAGTTCTTTCATTTGTCTTTTAGCTGTTTAGTGCATGGAGTAAAGACCAAGGAAATGTTTGATAGCAGATATCTTGTTGATCACAATATTAGTGATGTGAAAGCAAAGATTCTGCTGTTATTTCACATATACATATATCATGTATTTCAGTGTATAAACATCACAAAGCTTGATGCCGGTTTATGCTCAATTTGTTGCTATTTTGGGCCTGTTGGAGAGTTGATATGGCATTTTGTGGTTTCATTTATTTGAGGGAAGGCCTTGAGCAGAAGCGGCTGTGTTATTTCTGGACTGTGGCTTTGTGGGAGAACTGGGAGTAGTGTGTCTGCTGAGCTCTGAACCCTGGCAAGAGATATCTGAGGATTTACCCTAAACTTAAAATGTCATAAGTGGGTCCACAACTAATTAGGAACCACCGAAATTATGAGTGTGATACAACGGAAGATGACTGATTTAAGGGTAAGTGGATTCTCGTAACTGAAAGGTTAACTGAATGTTTCAGTGTAATTAGCAATGGGACAAGTACGGCTTGTGCAGCTGTTGTTCACGTTTTTTTTTTTTTTTAATTCCCCTTTTGAAATCCTGCCTGCATGTAAATATTTTAGGCTCTAGTATAGGAGAATATGATCTACAACATATTTCCTTCCTTTCTGTCATCTGTTATTAGACGCTGCATTCTATCCCAAAGCCATTCACCTGAGTTTGTGTTGGAAAATCTCAGGGCAAAATTTCATTTAAATCGCTCATATTTCCTGTTTTTAAGCACATCCTGTGCTTTAGAAAATGCAGGAATTTGGAAATATTTTAATAAACATTGTAGTCGTGAATACCTGAAATGCATTACTTCCTGAAAGTTAAAAAGAAATGCTAGCGTGAGGTTCTGAGCACAAGGCAGGTATGTAAATTAATGCTTTATTATGGATGAGAAATCACAAAATGTTCATATCGAGGAGAAATGTCTCAAGCACTGCATGTTGGGAGATCATCAAAATGTTAAAAAGTTGAAAAAGGAGTGCTTTTCATCTCTCAAATAATGGGGGAAAGAGACATCCTTACCATTTCTCGTTATCTGAAGTGGCAGAGCACAGAGCAATACTTTGGACTGTACATTGAAAGCCATCGTTTTGCTAGGAGGGATTTGAGTGCTATCAATTCAGTGTCGCTTGTAATTTAAATGTCAAGTAAGCTATGCAAACATGAACATTCAAGATTTGAAGAATCAAATGTGTTTGAAGTCACTACTGCTAACTGAAATGGGAATTTACTGAATACTCTTAGAAATCATATTTCTGTAACATCTTTATCCAGAAAAATATTACCATTGAAATTGCCTAAGTGTGTGTGTTGCTTCGCATCTTATTTGAAGTATTATTTCTTTAAATTAAAGGTCATTGTCATATTCTCTTTGTTCTACATTTTGCTTCCTAAATTGTACTTTTTTTCCTGCTTTAATTAGTGAGCTCATCCTTAGCAACATTGATATGGGTGCGTCGGGTGACTGGGCATGCCTGGTGACCAGTTCCCGGGGAAACAGCTCTAGAAGTATGGAGATAGTGGTGCTGGAGACTTCCACACTCTACTGCCCTGCAGAGAGGGTCACCAACAACAAGGGTGAATTCAGGTGGGAACTTGATGGAAACTCTGTCTGATTGGCTGTTGGAGTTATTAGTCATGCATGTGGCAATAATTTTCATTGTCCCTGTGTGTGAGGATGCATGAGCTCATATGATTTTCACCCAGGGTCTTTTTTTTTATAGTGCATTGCAGAGCTACTTTGTTTTCGCAGAGCAGTAATGGTGTGGAAAATGAGACCTTTTTGTTCAACAGAATTAGTGCCATTTATTACTAAGTAGCCAGTGCAATAACTGACAGTGGAGAATGCTGCCTAGATAGAAACGGAAGGCAGTGAAGTACAGCGGACAGGCCTTAACGACTTCCCTCCTCGTCAGGTGTACTGCCTTCATTTCCTTTTCGAAACACTCATTCCTTCGTCTTTCTGTTTTGAAGGAACTGTTTTGAATTGAGCTATGGCACTAGGTTGTGTTAATAGAAATGTTACTTATAAACATGAGCAGAAAGATGAGATTAAGATATTCAAGCAGAGGAGGGTGCTGGTTTGATCAGTCAAAACATGATAATCACTGTGTCATAGCAGGTGGCTAAAGACTTTGGCTGGAGTGTTGGCCTTTCAACCCTGCAAATCTTACCAAAAAAACCCCACTCCTCGGGGGAAGAAGGCTTGGAGAAGGTGTGACCGGGCGGGCAACTGGGCAGAAGAGGACTACAGCCAGTGCCCTTACACCAGTGAAGTGACTCGTGTTCTGTACGAGCTCAGCCAGGTATTCCAACCTCCTCACACCATTCCTCCCCATTAACAAGTATAGTGCTCGTTCTTCAGGGAGGATCTACATCTATGGAAATGTTTCATGAAAGCTGTGGTAATTTAGCCACGAAGCTTAGAGCTTCTCAGAAACTGTGTTGTTGTGTTTTTATTTTGTTTGCAAACTTCAAGTATAATTGCTCTGTTCCATTCTAGATGGCTGTCAACGTCACCAATGCACAGACCCTGGCTCAGCAGCTCTCAGCCTTCACCAGCAGAGCGGCGCACTTCAACGATATGATGGATGTCATCTATGTGACTCACATCGTGGAGAGACTCATGCGCTACATGGATCAAATCCAAGATGTACAGCATTTTATTGTGTGTTGTAAGCCTGATGCTGCTGGCTGCACTAATGTCTGGTCATCCTTCTTTAGTGCTGTACTACATTTAATACAGATGTGCCAAATAGGTAAAGAGAGCCACATGGGTAATGTTCTCTCCAGTTTCCTCTGGTGCCCCCTAGTGGGGCCCCAGAGAAAAGCCTCCATGGGCAGCAGCTGCAATCTCGGCACTGGTGGATAGCGGACTAACTGCTTTAATTGCCTGGCTTTTGGGGTTGAGTTTTAGACCTGGCATCAGCGCAGTAACGGGGTAACATGCAATTTAAGGAGACTGTACATATTGTTAGGTGGCGTTTTTTGGTCTGGCCTCGTTTGTTACTGAATCCATTAGACATTTTTAGACTGGAAATGCTATATTGGCAGAATGGAGGCAGAAAATGTCACAAAAATAATTTAGCCACTAGAGATATTCCTGCTTTCTGTAGGATTTTTAAAAAGACATATTTAAACAGGAAAAAAAGTTCTTATACGTAATACGGCAAATCTCATTGTCCTAGTAAAGAAACGCAGTACTTTTCCATGAGATCATAAATTCTAGTTTTGCTCTTTTATGCTCAAAACTGAGTGTCATTGTCTTCTGTCCTTGTTAGTGTCATAACTGCATTTAGCCTGAACTAAATGATGAACACCACTTTTCAAGGCACACCGTGTAAAACGGAAAAAAGGGAGGTAATCTTCATAACATATGATTCATTTTGTATAAGACAGGACAAAAGACAAGAACAGAACACACTCTTCGTTTTGTTCATTTGGTGTCTTTAACAAATGTCTTATGCAAATTATGGTGCTCTGCTGTAGCGTTAAATAAGAAGTTTGGATCAGTGCTCGGGCTGTTATTACTGGCATCTCGTTCACATTCCTCAGAAAGAGAGCATTTTTACAGTGACATTTATGTAAATATTTTAATAATCTCCTTCAGAAAATAATTGTCTGATCTAAAGAGCATGTCTAAATTTTTGAATATAAAAAACGATTGTCTACTGCATTGTTTTTTTTAAGTCGGCAGAAAAGATTCCCGAAGAAGCTGTGATATGAGTCACAGACATCTTTCCTCTGTCAGGTTGCCGACTACATTGCGGACGTAGCCAGCAACATGATGCAGGTGGAGGAGCACGTGCTGTGGATGGCGCAGAATGAAGCTGGGGCCTGCACCCGCATCGTCCAATGCGTGGAGCGCATCGCTGACGTGCTCCTTTCCAGCCACACTCAGGCCGTATCAAAGGTAACATTTCCATTTCTCTGCTTTCTCCTTCTACATTTCTTTCTGCTATTTATCTTCCTTTCTATCCGTGCCTCATCTTCTTTGGTGATTCTGTCTGTCTCTCCCTGTGCATCACACTGTACTGAAAAGATAAGTAAATATTTCATTGGTAGCAGAATTTGCAGATTGTTTGTCCGTCTGCCTGTTTTGGTAACGGAGTGAGGGTAGGGGGTGGGGGGGAGTTAGGCATCTGAATGAGCCACTGGATATGTTGTTCGCCTGTTATTAGGATTTCACATTTTCACTTTTTTCTATACAATTGTGCACATTCTTGGACCAAAAGATGCATTTGCTGAAATAACGGGCACGTGGAGTTTTCATAGGCAGTTGCATGGAAAAAATAAAAAAGAAAGTCATTATCGTGAGTATGAATCAGGGAAGATAAGGTTTAATCATCTGCCACGTCATCAGTATAAGACAGTCATGCATTTGATAATACACTAAATCATACAGGAAAACTTGTAGCTTCACTTCATGTAATAACATTTTATTATTTACTGTTCAGAATATACTATTTGTATATATGAATACTTATAAAAAGCTGCATGGGTGAAAGACAATTCTGTGTTCACAGGTAACTGACTAAATACATACTTGACTTGTTTCAGCAGCATTTGTATAACTTTAATTCAAAATAAATTACTTTTATTTGTTATTATTATTACTGCATCAATACTTAAAAAGGCTATATGGTTATAACAATGTTATAACAAATTGGTGCACTTTTAGTTTGCTGTTTTTCTCATTTTATTAGACAATCACAACGAGGAATGTTTGCACACAGTAATTACTAACAAAACAAACTGGGTCATTTCACTTAGGGAATTTTACAGAGTCCTGACACAGTGGTTCATTGGATCGAAAAACAAAGCTCTACGTTTTTTTTTTTCTCTCTCAGTGGGTCAAGTGTTTTCTGGTGCTGTTTTCTGTCAGGCTTCTCCGAATATCGCCCTGAAGGCCTTCATGATTAAGCCATCAAACTTCGTGGGATTGTCCTGTGCAGCACTTCAGCAAGCTCCACTCGCCCCTGACTGGGGGAGCCTGAGGCACGCGGGAGGTGACGGGCCCCCTGGAATCCCTGGGGAGTCACTGCTCAATTTCACGTGCAACAGCGCCAACCTCAGTAGCCCCCTGGACGGACTTCTCGGCAAGGTAAGGGTTAACTGGCACAAACAACCAGAAATGCGACTCCAGGAAAGAAATTGCTTCCGAACGGGCAGAAGGGCGACTGCAGTTAGCCCATGAAGGCTTCTGTTCCTTCCCTTCTCTGATTATAAAGTGCTGACATAAAAAAGAAAAACTCCTATAACTATAATTTGTCATTTATGACAGGGAGACATTTTATTAACATTTTTTCTCCCCCCCAAAACATTCTACTGTCCGGTGTTTCCACTGACTCAGATTACAAAGAAAATGTACCCCATTTATAAAGCATTCTTTGCTATCATAGATTCGTGTTTTACATTTTACCCTTAAAAGTTTTCAAAGTCAATTTAAATGCAAAGCAGCTGCTGATGTAACACTGCTCCTGAAATGTGCAGTTTACTTTATGACATTGAATGATTACTAATAAGTAACACAAGGAAACCCTTATTTGTATCTCTGCTCATTTTAGGTATGAACTGTAACCCTAGAAATCATTTCTCTCATTTTCCCTTACTTTTTTTCTGTAAAGCATTCCGAGGGAATTTCCAAGTAAGAAATGCCTATTTAATTATCATCATAGACTGGGTACTTTCCATATTATTCACTATTATATGTCTTAATGATGTCACAGTGGTGCAGAAATCTCAGTAAAAAAGCTGTGTGGGTGGTATTGGGGGAGAGGGGGTGGGGGTTGAAATAAATAACTGTTTATAAGGATTTCATTGGTGCAATGACCTTGTATCTCTTTCACAATAAATCCCAAGTCCTCTTGCTGCTCCTTTAGATTCTCTGAACTGAATGGCAAATGAAAAGCACATTGTAATTGCATAATGAGAAAAGGTGTCCAGGTCCTCGGCCCTCTGGCAGCATTGTAGTGCGCTGTAACATTTACCGCCCTTACATCCCTCTGTGGACAATGTGCTGATCCTCTGCTCGGTGCTCGGGCCTGCCGGCTGAAAGTGCTGCCGTTCGCTCTCCTGTGCCCTACTGACCCGGCTGGAGAACACAGAAGCATTAATATGCCTACATGTGATGACTGAAATTTGCCAGTGCTCAGGACAAGCTGCAGTCCACCCCTTTCCACAGCAGCGGGAGCTATAGATCAAACAGCCAGTGCTCATTTTACTGTACTCTAACTAGTCCTCTTTCTATGTACTTTGGGAGTGGTGAAAATAAAATGTTATGGGTAAACATTTTGAACAGGCATTGCAATTACTGTTTATGTAGTATATATTTCCTTGTTCAAACACTTTCTGCTCCACTAATCAACTTAAATTGCCATTCTCTTTTTTACGCCTCTGGGTTTTTGTTTTGTATATGACTATGTTAATGTATTTTTTCTACTTTTGCTTAAGTATACAAGTGCATAATAAGAAGCCATATGTTGTTCTTGGTTTTGAGGTGAAAATTTTCTGGTTGTATAAAAAGCATTGTGGTCCTCCCACTCGTGACCTCCAGCTCAGAGTCGGCTAACAAGCTGGATGGGCAGCTCGGTTTTACACAGGAAACCCGGCTTATCTCACAGTTACATTGTCCGCAACAAAATAGTGTATTTTTTACATTATTATGGAAATAACTTTGCCTATACTTAATCTCTTCTGCTGGACGCACACACGGAGAATGCAGTGTCTCGCAAAAGTATTTAACCACCTTAAAATTATCAGATTGGCCCGAATTACAGTATAAATGATACTGTACATATATTCTTCCAGACGATATTTGCCAACTTGTAGCCTCTCAGAGTAAAGTCAAAATTGTCTGCAAATATTTAAAAAAGTCAAAAACTGAAATATGCTGCCCGCATAAATATTCACACATTGGTATTTGGTAGAGCTGCCCATTATTGCAATAACATAATAAGAAGACATATGTTGTTCTTGGTTTTGAGGTGAAAATTTTCTGGTTGTATAAAATGATTTCGGTTTTAGTCGGGTGGGCAATCTTGTCCAGAAAGGGTCGTTAGGTATGTGGGTTTTCGCTGCAACTCCCTACTTAGATTATTAATTAGAGGACTGATTGGCTGAAGAGTCCTCACAACTGGGTTTGAACAGCTGACCTAAAGGTTATCCCAAAAACTTGCATGCACTCCGGCCCTTTGTGGATAAGATTGGTCACCCCTGCTATAAGAAGCACATACTACAGGTCCTGTGATGGGCTTTTGTTGTTCTGTGAGGTATCATGTTTTGCAGAATGGCTTATGCATAAGTCCCCAGTTGAAATATATTCGATGGTCTGTCGTGCTGGTAATACGATTTCTGCCACGTCACTACAGTTCAGAATGGACACTGTGCATTAGTCACGAGACACAATGTGACCCTTGGGTCTGTAACAGAGGAAGTGCATTTGTGCCACTCACCCAGGCGTGGTACTTTAACTATCTTGAGTCAGAAGGAATAAAACAATTAAATATGCAAATTTACCTCCTCACACCACTGATAATTCGTGTAGCAGACTGACCCATTTTCAAAACACTCTCTCTGATGCCATCATTGGTTCCTTCGCCTGACTGGGGGCTAACAGCTGTGGACAGGCTTCAGAAAAGCAGAGAGGCTTTCAGCCACGTTTTCTTGCAAATGTTTCACAAAAGTGGGGATGGGTAAGCAGAATGTATTTTCCCTCTAGGTAGTAGAGAAAATCAAGATGTACTGCATACGACTTTCACTTTGTAGTTTTAACAAATGCACTCTGCTTACATCTCAAACATAAAATTATGCTTTATTATGCCTCTGCCTACTCAGTGTCACAGGTCCTGCCATCTTTCCCTCCCCCCTCCATCTCTTTGGCTCTCGCTGACGCTCGCAGCCAGCCCTGCCAGGTGAAACTTAAATGGGTATATAACAGCCTGCTCAGCAGTAAGAGTCTGGCTTCAGCTGAGGATGCAGTTAAAACAACAACAAACCACCACAGACTGGAGAACGTGAGGTTATAGCCATCTGCGTGGATGGTGCTTACAAGGAGCAGATTTAATGCTGTAAAACAGTGAGACTGAGGCCATCAAGCAGATAAACTCACTTAATGTGTTTTACCCCAAGACAGTAAAAAGGTCAAACTGTTATGGTCTCCCTCTAAGTTTAAATTCAATAGGAATCACCTGCTTCTGCTTTGTCTTGCTGAGTGAATCAGCCGAGGCTGGGCCGTTTCATTGTCTGTACACGTCGTCATAGGCGTTTTTTGCTCCTAAAATCCATGTCATCCATAACTTACCTTAATGGTACATAGTATCTGATAGGGAAAATGAATGTATTTCCCTTTGATTCATGGCCTTGCAGCCTGCCTCTCTTTACACTCCTCAAATTAAATAGCATTAATGCTGCAGACCTCTGGTGCAGCAAAGCATTGTGGTCCTCCCACTCGTGACCTCCAGCTCAGAGTCGGCTAACAAGCTGAATGGGCAGCTCGGTTTTACACAGAAAACCCGGCTTATCTCACAGTTACATTGTCCGCAACAAAATAGTGTATTTTTTACATTATTATGGAAATAACTTTGCCTATACTTAATCTCTTCTGCTGGACGCACACACGGAGAATGCAGTGTCTCGCAAAAGTATTTAACCACCTTAAAATTATCAGATTGGCCCGAATTACAGTATAAATGATACTGTACATATATTCTTCCAGACGATATTTGCCAACTTGTAGCCTCTCAGAGTAAAGTCAAAATTGTCTGCAAATATTTAAAAAAGTCAAAAACTGAAATATGCTGCCCGCATAAATATTCACACATTGGTATTTGGTAGAGCTGCCCATTATTGCAATAACAGTGCTATGTATGTTGGGGTAAGTAGCTGCCAGCTTTTTACAGTGCTCAGGGGTGATTTCATACATACATATTTCATGGTGGACTTGCTCCTGGTCTTTCATGTTGATTGGATGTTGCTTGTTGACTGCAATTTTCAAAGAAAACCGCAGATTCCCTTTGGGGTTCAAATCTGCACTTCGACTTGGTCACTGTAAAACATGCTTTAATCGCTCCTGGGTTGCATTGACCTTGTGCTTAGAAGCAATTGTCACACTGAAAGGTTTTCTTGTAAAATCTCCCCCTGATTTTGCTCCTTCCGTTCTCCTTTCAGTTTTGACAAGATGCCCAGTTTCTGAATATGAAGCGTGCAGGATCTGTTTATGTGTCTCATTAAAATATTAAACTTTTTCACTTGGTACTGCACGTAGGATTTTAGCACTTTCCAACCTACCACTAAGCTAAATGTCTTGCACAATATCTTGAACAAAGGCAAAGTTAGGTTGACACGGGAAGCAAAGGTCACACTGTCACTTTATAATTTTGCATAGTGTTAACACTGACTTTCAAATCACCAGCTTTCAAACATGTGAGATAGCATCTGAGATGTGCATGTGTGACAACTTTGACAATGTAAGGCAAACGAGAAGTGTCCTTTTGTCGTTGTGCCGCAGAGAACTGGAGAGTGTGCGTGTCTGCACATCAACGTACTGAGAAGCTAATTTGGAAAGGCAAGTAAATCTGATACAATTCCCAGAGTCCTCACTACAGATCTCAGGACGTGTTCAGGCATCTGCTTATGCCGTG
This sequence comes from Mormyrus hasselquistii, assembly GCA_026779605.1. NCBI lineage: Eukaryota > Metazoa > Chordata > Actinopteri > Osteoglossiformes > Mormyridae > Mormyrus > Mormyrus hasselquistii. The sequence goes on from JAODKE010000068.1 coordinate 11,238,227, forward strand.
GCTCAAAGTGACAGTCTTGCGAATCGCTCTCATTTGTCCTTCCCTTGGCTTCTGACACAGTGCTACTCTTTAGGGACACGTACGTGTGTGTGTGTGTGTGTGTGTGTGTGTGTGTGCGCGCCTGTTTTTTTTTTTTTAATGGTACAGGCCATGTACTGGGCTGTAGGCAGGGGGAGCTATTGTGTCCATGTTGTATCCACTCAAAGGAATGGGCTTTATGCTGTAGCCATTGAATACTCTGCCGTAGTCAGGGGAAAAGCTTGTTTCTGTCATGTTGCCAGAAGTAGGTGTGGTATCTTGTGCTATAGCAAGTATATAAGATTTCCCATGTGGTATCCAGCAGTAGGAGCAATGTTCTTGAGCTATACGATGTTCTCAGCTAAGTAATACCTTAACAGCAGGGTTAGTCTTTGGGGATGGTATGTTTTCATTACTCAAGGGGATTAAAGAAACCTAAGTGCAAGCTGATGTAATGTAGCCCAACATGTAGCATCATTCTAAATTATGACAGCTATAAGAAATGGGACATAACTGTCTCCCTTCAGGCTATCGCCAGAGCTGGAAGCCGTTGCTTCTGACTGCAAAGTAAGAAAAAAAGTACTGAACACCTGAAGCCCAAAACAATTACAGTCAAACTGCTCCAGAGTGAGTCACTGACACCTTAATCCAATATTGCATGTAAGCTTTGAGCTAGAAAGGAGTATCCTGGGTATACCGAAAATCACTTCCCCAAGTTGACTTAAAATTTGAAGGGAACTTTCATGGTATTTTGAAACTTTACTGTTGAAAAGGAATTTTAACATTCATTGGTGGGTTGTGCTTCTGTTTTACATCCATTATTTACATGGAGTTTGCGCAAAGTGGATGAATGTATTTAAGATAATATAAAGAGAGTCGTTTTTAAAAATAATTTTTTTACAAGTCAGTTACCTCAAGTAGCTCTCTTTGAAGTGAGCATGACTGAATCCCTGCAGAGTCTGCCCTTTATGGAGGCGGCGGCCATCCGCTGAATGCTAAGCACAGTGCAAAACGCGGCTCCTCTTCTATGTTTGATAAGGATGGGGGAGTGTTTTCGAGACAGAGGGAGCCCTGGGGAGCCTTTTCAACTTGGGGAGGTTGGGGCCTTTTGCAGCCAGTCAGTCAGCTTGGCCTAAATGGGGAAGATTTCAACCATGGTATTTTTCTTTTTTTTGTTTTTGGATGCTCCTGAGAGGGCCATTCTACCCTTCAAAAAAGCAAAGCCCACCATAGTGTGTGTGTGTGTGTGTATGTATGTGCTTTGATACTTCTGCATGATTGTCATTGTAACCTCGGTAAGTACAATAACTGACTGTTCAGTTTATGTCGGAACCATTTAGATCGTCGTTAATTTACTGGTGTTATGATTTCACCTGGGAGTTTTCCAGATGGACAGTTATTTGATTTTACTGAAATGTATGACATTAGTCAATGAATGTGAGACAGAGAGTAATATTCTATCATGTCCTTTACAAAGTCATTTTATGCATATTCCTCTGAACTGATGGCAGGTCTTGAATCAATTGCTTCATGGAATCTGATTAAACACGTTGAATGAAAAAACACTTTGATGCTCTTGGTCAGTTTTCCCAGCTGGGAGGGAGCAAAGACGTAGGCTGTGTGAGGGTCCCTGAGGACCATGTTGGGAAACACCGCTCCAGGTGATGCAGTGGCTCAGTGGGTAGCACTGCTGCATTATACCACTGGAGCTGGGGATTGAATCTTACCTCTGTTGTGTCTCTCTCTGGAGTTTGTATTTTCGCCATATGTTGTCTGGTTCTCCTCCAGGTATGTCAGCGTCCTCCTGGAGTGCAGGAGTGCAATTAGGCTAACTGGCATCCCTGATTTGCCCACAGTTTGTGAATGTGTGAGTACATGTTCCCTGTGATGGACTTTCATCATGGTATTTCTTCTTCCACAATGTCTTCTGTCACATATGAAGGAAAAAGATGGTTCTCGTGGAGCTCATCAGCAATGGTCATACTAGGGACCTGCTATTGTGCTTTACCAAAAACAAAAGTACTTACCCCTGTTTTGGCATCTACTTCTCTCTTTCTTTGCCCATTTCTCTTTTCACCTACTTCACCTTGGCTGTTTTGCTCTCTTTTTTTCTTTTTCCTTTGTATTGTTCTCATTTTCCTATCGTCTCCGATCACTAAAAACACCTCATCCCACCATGGCCACCACTGTGCACTAGTTAATCCGCTCCGTCCAGTTTTATCTGCCTCGTTTTTGCTTCTGGCCTACAAATCACTGTTCCATTGACCTGCCAGGCTTCCTCTTCCAGCCCCCCCCCCCCCCACACCCAATACACATACACACACAAACACAGGCGCCTGCCTGAGTCTCCCTGCTCTTCATTTTATCTCTGTCTCTCTGCATCTCTCATCTCTTCCTTCTAGCATGCTTTTTCTCCTTATTCAAGCAGTTAGCAGGAACAGTTCCTTCGAGGCTAATTATTAGGACATTAAGATGCAGAATACCCCACTGAAGGTCATTCAACCACACATTTGCTCATGTGCAGGCAAATCTTCAAACGTGCACATACTGTTTTTACCAGGCCTCTGCAAAGCACACTTCTCATGTCATTTACTTTTATTTCAAATCATCTTCAAAATCAATTGCTCCTGTCTGCAATATGCATTTATATATATATATATATATATATATATATATATATATATATATATATATATATATATATATATATAAAAAAAGTTTATTTTATATTCTGAGGTGTAGGAAAAAAAAGAAGATT
>JAODKE010000068.1:11247770-11293547 GCA_026779605.1 Mormyrus hasselquistii
AGGTTGTCATAGTTAGCATTAGCATTTTTCCCATAGAAATGAATGAGCGGTCCCCATAAGGATATGTTTACCCTACACGTGCGTGCGTGCGTGTGTGTGTATGTGTGTGTGTGGATAATGTTTATACAGTATTGCACTGTGGGGACCAAATATTCCCCTCGATGTAATAATAACCTGTTATTTTGACGTTGTGGCAACCATTTTCAGGTCTGTACAAAGATCTGTGAATGCAGCCGAAAAACTATAAATGCCAAAAGGCCTGTATTTTATGTAGTTACTGGTGGTTAAGGTTAAGGCTGGGTAGGGGTTAAGGTCGTTATGTTGGGATTACACATAGAAATGATGTATGCATAGAAATGAATGGGAAGTCACCACAAAGATATAATTACAAACCTCTGTGTGTGTGTATGTGTGTGGAGATTTGCATATTTTCTATATTGTCCGTAGTATGCAGTTTAAGGGAAATTGGATGGTTGGAAATCAGTATTTGTTTCTTTTTTAATTGTAAAAAGTAACACGGCTTCTGTTTAATAGCGCAGCGGAATTACGAGCCGTGCAAAAGGGAGCTACTGCTGCTCTGGCTGTGAATTATTTATCACCCTATAGCACGCCACATTCTGTCAATACAGCACATTAACAAATAAACTAATTAATATGAAGCCATTCATGAGGTGTGCCGCCTCAGGAGAGCTATAGCTTGGGGTCAGCAGGGACTGGGATGTACTTCCTGGCTTGCAGGACTATGATCTGTGAAGAATTGCTCAACAGTAACCTTTTGTCCTTTGCTGAAGACAGACCTGAGCAAACAGACTCGCTTGTGGCTATGAGGCACGTCTCAGAGGCCTGGATTATTGGCCATTTGTTGAAGCTGAGAGAGCACCGTTTCTTTGCTTGTCTCAGTGGCTGAAAGAGCTGAAAGATAAAGAACCCATTCTTCCATAATTGTTGTGCTTGGCTGTTAACCTTCCCTAAAAGGTTTATTCATTTAAGCATTGAGAGTACATTACCATTTTTGTTTTTATGACATGTTTGGAAAGCGTTGCGGATAGCAAGTCAGATCGCTCTTGAGGTTATTCTTTGAAAAAGTATGTTAATACACAGAGAAAGAAGGTTTTCCAGGTTTCTGGTCGGTTCTAAATTCCATTGTACAGGATTTTTTTTGACTGATTTTTTTTTTCAGACTATGGTGGTTTGGTGCCATTAAGCAGTAGTGTCCTTTGGTGGACCTTGGCATGTGTGTGTACAGTACATGTGTTTTACATGATGGGCTGGTATCCTGTCCATGGGTTCCTATGTCGTTTTCACTGTCATTCCTAGGACAGGCCCTAGGCCCATTATGATCCTATACTGAATTATCAATGGCTCAGAGTATGTATTACAGGCGAAAGCCTCCTGGTATCCTGAATTCAATCATTCATTCATTCGTTCATTCATTCATTCATTTTCTTATGTGCTTGCTTACTTACCATGTGGTTTCCATTAAAATGATTTTTAAAGCTGTAATTGGCCTGATTAATGCATAATCTTGTTCCTTGTTACAATTCAATTTGAAACAGACACAAAGGACCATAAACAGAGTAAATTAACCTTTGGATTTGTAGTTATTGTACTGTTCTGAGTGCAATATTGCATTGACACGCAGACAAAATGCTGTTACCACTGATGTGCGTACTGTAGCTGAAATGTTAGCAAATGCCTCTATAATATCTCAAGAGAAGCTACAGCACTAAGCACCATGCGGACTCCGCCTGAAGAATATCTCACATTAAGCTGATGTAAGCTGATGTATTTTTACTTCCCGTAATGATTGTACCTCATGTTTTTCACCAGCACAAGAAGTTAGAGGATGGATGGATGGATGGATGTATATGATGAGTGTACTGTAAATCCAGAGTAGCCTCTTACCCCTAGTGCCTTACAGCCCTCTTACTCATGTGCCCAGGCCACTTACCATTTGAAAATCATTCCTTAATTTGTTTTCTGCTGTGTCCCAGTCTCCTTTTATCTTTATTTCTGTATATAGTCTTTGGAATTTATTTTTTTTTTACCTGCTGCCGGGCTTTGAAACAATAATTATTACAGTTGTAAAAACTTCATGGCATCAATCACTGATTTTATATCAGCTTTTTCCATGGATCGTATCTTGTTATGTATCCTCCCTTAGACAGCAGTCCCTACATACTGTACGGGTTAGCCGTACCCCCAATGGACTCACATACCCTAACTCTCCAGAAGGTTTTCTGTGCGCTATAATTCCTATGCCTCACCGCACCCTAACTGCCAAGCATGAGAGTGATCGCATAGCGGACCCTCTCCTACATCAGGTTAGTTTCTTTTGGCATAGAAACAGGCCTTTACATGACGCCTGGGGTGTGCACTACAGCTGGTAAAGGCAGTGTTTATCAGTCACACATATGGCACAGTGGCCACGGGATGATTTATAAAAAACATGCACATGAGCCGTTAGTCACAGAACAAGCTCATAATTTGCCCTTTAACATCTCCTTGTTGCCAGTCTTTTGGCCTGTCTGCAGAAACCCTTTAAGTGATTAACAGATTTTTTATAGCGACATTGGTGAGACTCATTAAACATTTGTTGCACAAATAAAGGCCCCTATGAATCAGAGGCATAGAATAACAGAACATTTCTCAGGTGCTTACCATTCCAGTTTATTTAGCATTTAATGCTACTTTTTATAATGTGTACAACGTTATTATTAGACACAAGGTGTATATAGGGATTGCTTATTAGCTGAAAACTGTGCTAAACAGTTCATCAGGTTGGAGATGCTGGACTGGGGCCTTTTATTGCAATTTGATGAAGCTCCTCTGGTAAATTTATTGATGTAACCTATTTATATATTAGATAGCAGCATTTACAATACATGTGGCTTGCAGAGGGACATATGGGAACTCAGAGGAGAAATGGAGTGGAGCGTATACTTGGGTGGATTAAAATGATGGAAGTATAAGGCAGGACAATGAAAAGTGATCTAGAGGCCGCGGTATGGGGTGAGATTTAGAGAATAAAATAGAAAGGCAATAGGAGATGTATTATTGGAGACAAGAGGAGATGTCAAAGTATCTACCTTTCCATCATCGCCAAGCTGTAGGGAGAGAGTGAGTTTAGAGGTCAGCAGCTGGAATGTCATGGAGATAAACTGGAATAGTGTTCAGTGTTATGGAGAGCCAGTCTGCTCCATTTACAAAGGTAGCAGTAAAAATGTTTGCAAATAACGATGCTGATGTAAATCCATTCTTCCAGGAAGTGCAGCTTACATCTATGTAGACAATGGATGTCTGTCATTAAGAGTCACCTAATCTATAAAACAGCCCAGCACCAGCCAGATTCTTCTTGCTGTACCTGAATGGCTTGTGTTTTTTTAATGTCCATTTAAACCAGATTTTTGGTTGCTTTTATATGATCCAGTATAGCTTACTATGTACAGTATATCCTGTTATGTCACATATAAGCACATGTGATATTGGTTATAATGTTAAGTGCTTTAGTTTTCATATCTGCTTATATATTTTCTATATAGCCTTTAAACTGGTGGTAGCTCAGAGTGCCATACCAGTGAAGCCTGTATGTTCATTGCCTTTTTTGGTTGTGGTGTGTAGCTCAGCGGGTTAATGTTTTCTGTTCAAATCCCATGTCCAACTAAGCAATCACATCACCCTCAAGCCCTTATCCCTAACTGCTGCTATGAGCACTGCACACTGGCTGATTCTGCACTCCAGGCCTCAGATATGCACTACATACTGGCTGATTGTGCACTCCAACATTCAGACATGCACTACTCACTGGCTGATTCAGCACTCCAACCCTCAGACTTGCACTGCACACTGGCTGTCTCTGCACTCCAGCCGTCAGACTTGCATTGCACACTGGCTGATTCTGCACTCCAACCCTCAGACTTGCTCTCATCTGTATGTAAATGTGTTGCCATCAGAATTAACTATTTTGTATTTTTTGTGCTCTACCTTGATTCCTGAGGGCATCAACTGGTTTTTGTTTTTAGCAACTTAGTATGCTGCATTTATGTAAATAAATCTCATCCATCCATTCATCTGTCCGTCCATCTATCAGTCCATCTTTTAATTCAGTGCAGCGTAGCTGTGAGCTTAGAGTCTATTCCAGTAAGCAGAAGTTGCCTCGTATTAAATGACATTAAGATTTGTATATGCCAAGGAATTATGTTTAATAGATGCAGAGCTGTTGAGTCTGAAAATAATTAAAATGTTATACATTTCCAACAGACGAAAAAAACGCAACTACATTAAAATATGGAAAGATATGCATATAAATATATTTGCATGTATTTTCCCAAACTGCTTTCCTTTCTAACTTTCCTCTAAGTTGGGTGATCAGTTCGGCTTGTAATAGAAATCAATGAAAAGCAGAGCTATGCTTATTAGAGCATATAAGGGTTATTCTTATTAAACATTAGCACACTCCTGAAGCATCTCATTTGTTTTACCAGCACTAACCTGCATCGTAGGAGGTATTGTATCGCATGATCTGCTCTCTCATAATTCACTTATCTATTAAAATATTCACTAGGGAAATGTCTCGTCTGAGTGGATCATGATATGACAGGGCTGCAAAAGATCAACCTAATATGCTAATGAAAAACCTGCTTCCCATTTTATTCAGGAACTGTGTAAACAATGACAACCATCTCGGATTTAAGGTTCATAAGAATTTGGATCGTTCTTTTAAATCCTACACATTGCTGAACAACACTAAATAGGGTTTTTAAAAAATTGGTATATATTGCTTTTTTGTATAAAGACCCTCTTGTGAATTTGTAACTACACTGCTAGTACTTTCCAACCTTTTTAATTTAGGCTATTATTATTATTATTATTATTATTATTATTATTATTATTATTATTATTATTATTATATATCACTATGAAGCTAAAAATTGAATAAAAGCATGGGTCAGGTATTTAAATGAATAGATTTGCTTGATCGGTCAGTTTATAATCTGACCTTGTGTAGAAAATTAGTTTAAAGATGTGCAGTGACAGTTCAAACAAGAACAGCATATTGCATTCAGGGGACACTAAACAAAACATGCACAGAGGTGACAACACCTGTCATTGGAAATGTGTCCCCATGCTCAGGGCTGCATGGACAGCATCTGTGACAGCAAGATACGGTGGTAGCCAGTTGAGTACTGTTGCAGTGTCAGCATCCTTCTGCCATTGTTGAGAGGTACCAGGTACTGTGTCTTGGAGATACTCTGGTTCAGAGTAACTGTAGATGATTGTAGTTGAAGTTTGGCCTTGGGGCTTTGTGACTCCTGCTGTACTTGGGGCAGTATAGGAACGTTAGTGACCTTTTTTTTGCCTTTGAATGTTCTATGAATGTGTTATAAAAGCATTATAAAGGTGCAGTTAACGTAAAGTTTTATCTAATAATAATTTATTAAATTATTTTATTTTTTCACTGATTGTATGCATCCACATTTCATCTAAATGTGTTATTTTGGCTAAATACATTAATTTACATTTAATCAATTCTATCCTAGGATAACATAACTTGCATGGTCACACTACAGTTTGGATGTGGCTTCGACCTCTGAATAAGTTGGCTTGAACTCTGCCCTGCCCCTCAATTGCCTGGTTTTATACATATTCTGTGGCTGCAGAAACAATTTAAATTGCATTCAGCAGGATGTGGTCATATTACAATGTAATTAATAAGTGGCATAGGATTCAGTGGAGGTATGTTTCTGTTAGCTTTGTGTTTGACATATCCTTTATTTCTTAGCTCAAAGTATTTCTTACTTGGTAGTCATTTTAATTAAAGTATTTAAATAATAAAAAATTTGTTTAGTTTTCAATTTATAGTTTTCAAATTCAGATGTATAGTCTAGAACTAAACTTATGTCTTTCTGGACATGGACACGGGCTTGGCTGCCCAGCATGGACTTGGTCTCGTCTCGGACTCTCTCCGCTGTTGGATTTGGTCTCAGAGTTGCTTCTCTGTTGATCTCGGTCTTGATTTGTTAAAGAGTTGGTCTTCACTCGGACTCGACAAGGGCGACTCAGACACAACGCTGCTTTATTTATTAAGAATAACGTATTGTGAATTATGCAACAAGCTTTAGGGATATATGCAAAATGCAGCAATTTCTAGAGCAGAATTGTTTCTTATTACTGTGGCATTATTATGTTATTATTGTATCTTCTGCATTTTGAAACAACATGATTATCACAGCAGCTTTGGGGCCTGTACAGCAAATATTCATCTCAATAATATCAGTTTACATGCAATTCATGAATGCACGAATCTTTGGACTGTTTTCTCAGTCCCTTATGACCCTTGAAATTGAACCAGTTCTATGCAGATTGCTGAGAGTTTATTTGATTAGCATTCAACCAAGCCAATGGGAATGCCTTTGAATATCACTTCAATGAAACTTTCCTTAAATTTGATTTGCTCTAGAGATTTACTATCCCTTTCCATACAATTGTCTGCAGGCACCATAAAACAGGAGTTTGCCGCCCTGTTCCTGGCAGACACCTACACAAGGCAGAGCTTTGTGAGAGAGTATCATGTTTTTAAAAGTATTTGGATGTTCATAATAGTTTATTATTTTAATTTAAAAGTGAAAAATTGGAAAATTAAATAAATAATCATAGGGAGTCTCCCATGAGCTTGTATAATATTGAAAGTAATCTGAATCACTTGCTATAATTGTTTTGATTGAAGCCTTGAGCTTTAGTCCGAGGTGTTTGTCATTTTCAGTTTTGAAGATCCTTTCTTCAAATGATTATTTTGCAACAGATATTAAAATTCATGGTTTAAATTCAAACTTCATCTGAATCATGCTGCTTTTCCTATTGAGGTGGCAGCTCGCCGCGCAGGTTTGACCAGACCTCCTTTACCAAGGCCTCAGGCTCTGGGTTGTTCTGGGGGATCCGCAGATGTTCCAAAGACAAATGGGAGGTATAGTCTCTCCCACAGCCTGACAATATTCCCAGAATTGGTCAACACGTCCCCACTTCTGCTAAACTCAGTCTGTGTGGTGCTCCACCACCACTTGAGCAGACATCAAACAGTCTGCCAAAGCATTCTTCAGTCTCTCCATGGCCTCTCCAAACTCCTCACATTCACAAGATATGGTCTGGTGGTACCTATCAGCTATCTCCGGGAACCATCAAGCAAACACTAAAGGCTAGGATTACTATCATGACCCAGCTGCCTTCTGGTCATAGTGATTGAGGCCTTGAACATGACTCATTCAGACTCCATGTTCCAACATTACTTTGTACTGCGGCACTCTGCAGGTGTGACTCGAATTCATCTTCATCTTCAGCTAGATGTTCTCAGCAAACTCGGACTGTTCTTGGCCTGAGGTGCTCTGGTGCTATGTACAAGTTATGACTGTATGGTATTTGTTATGGAAAATCCATGCCTTGCAGAGAAGTCCAATAACAATTCACCACTAGATTTTAGATCTGGAAGGCCATTCTTCTGAATCACAACCCTCTGGGCACACTAAAGTCTACGAAAAGCACCATGGATTCTACAGAGGGGGACTTTTTCAAGTACCTCACCCATTTCTCCAAGTAGGCCTTGTAGTCTGACCTGCTGTTCAGTGCATTCACAAAAAACAACAGTCAAGAGATTTTCTCTCTGCAGCTTGCAGTTGTATAAAGGCAACTCTCTTGTACTGTACATTGGGAAAGAGTCCAGCTGCACAGCCTGGAATTTTGTGAGCATCCCTAGACCCACCTGAGGTCTTTCACCAGATTAGAAAACACTTCATGCTGGATTGAGAAGTTTGGTTCCAGAGCCTGTACTATGTGTGGGGGCAAGGCTGATTATATCTACCAAAAACCTTTCCAACTCCAACTCCAACACTATCTCAAGCTCCTTTCCTGTCAGAGATAACATTCCAGTGTCCATTGCCTAAGTGTGGGTCCCTCCTGCGAATGCATGCTGCACAAAGAGCACCGCATCTCACCCGCAACCATCACATTATAGGTGGTGAACCCACAAGATGCCTCCTTATAGCTATTTTGAACTGAATCTGGTCAGGTTACTTGGGTGGCCCTAACACCAGGTGCTTGCCACCAAACGCTACCCCTCGGCCTGCCTCCAGGGGTGGGTCCCAGTAACCCTATACTCTATAACCCTATGCTTTTTTTGATACCTTTCATGGCGGTCTTTATTGGATCTTAGTTTGGCTGGTTTCTTCCCTACTAGGAGATCAAGCTTCATATCATAAAAATATGCAAACTCAGCTAGTATTAAGACCATCTGAGGGTTAAATTCAAACAACACTGAAGATTTTAACAAAAACATTTAAAATCTAAGCTTTTGGTCAGTGGTTAATGTCTGCTCATACGAATATCTAATTCAGCGCAATAGCTATAATCACTTGTAAGAGGTCGATTATTTATTTATTTGGCTATTTATCTATTTATTTATTTGCTTGTTCATTCATCCATCCATTCATTTGTCTGTTTGAAAATCAATCGCTTACTGTCCCGGCAGTGCCATTTATAATTTAGCATTTTCCTCATTTATGAAGCAGTGCATTTACTGCCAACTGCTCCTCCCTGTGTTTCTTGGCTTGTATTCGCTTAGGTGAATGACGTGAGAATGAACGGAGTAGCCACATCACCATTTCCATGACACTTTTGTCAGATCATATCACGTGAGGTCACCATACATCCCTGTTTTTGTCAGCTTCTCGCCGAATGCCTTGAGGTACCTTACTGCTGTGTTGAAGCCTCTTCGATGTATAAAACTTTAAGAATCTCGGTTCTATTAAGGCACCCTCATATGTAACCCATATGAACACTATATTGCTTCTCTAACACTTATTTAATGAGTGTTATTTAATAGCTATTTCTGAAAAGGCCAAAATAAACACATCCATCTGTCCATCTACCAACCACTTATTCAGTACAGAGTTGTGGAGAGCCTGAGGTCTATTTCACAAGCACAGGGAACAGGGCTGTGGAGGCCAGTCCAAGCCAGAATAACTTCATTTCCAAACAGTTTTATTATTATTATTGCTGTTGTTGTTGTTGTTTATATGTACATTAAGCCACTAAAGTGGCAGCAGCACTGCCATCATATTCACTTAATGATGTAAAAGTGAAAATACGGGGTTTGTCTTGAAAATGTTAACGTTCATAGCCGTGTTACCATGGAAACAGTATGACCATTTGCAAATGCCTCATAAATTGTGAAATGTGAGCCAACAATGAACAGTGGTTATTTCTCTAATGAAATTCAGATTATACGTGAAAAAACAGGGGATTACCAGAGATCAATTGGGCACTTCACACTATGTTTTAAAATAATATTATTATGGCATGTAGAACCTATTTACTATTTTTTTTTTTTTTTTGCTTTTTAAAAAATATTACACAGTGATGCTGTGAATGTTCATTCTTTTGCTACTTTGGTTCCAAACTACTTTGAGCTTTTCTGAATTGTAATACTACTTCTTCTTCTTGCATTTAATGATGTCTTTAAAGTGTGGTGTTTTAAGTCTGCAGTGGGCTGATTGCATGTCATTTAGAGACTGAATAGAAAAGTGGCTGTCTGTGTTCCTGAGAGTTAGAGTTCTGCTGTTAGTCCTACTGACTGGTGTGGTATATAGAGATGCGTCCATTTTCTGTGACTGCATGTCCTATTCTGGGTGGTGGGGAGTCCCGAGGTTCAAGGGAACAAACCAGGATGGGGCATCAACCCATTGTAGGGTACACTCACACCTATGGACTGTCTCATAACTCCAATCAATCTCAGCATGTTTTCAGACTGTGGGGGGAAACCAGAGCACCCCAGGGAGACCCCCACAACAACTCACGGAGAACATGCAGACTCCATGCAAGTCCCATAAGCGTGAGGGAACAGTGTTAACCACTGCACCACCATGTCACCCTTGAGTTGTCATACTCTACATAAACAAGCATGTGAGGCCAAGCTCAGCTGCCATTACGGTTCCTTATGCTGAATCTCCAATGTTATTTTTGATGGACAAAATTATTCTAGCCTAATTTTTCTGCTATTAATAAACTTCTTAGGTTGGAGGGCAATTATAATTAAATGTGCTACAATCATTAGTTACAGTTGTAGTGTGACCTTTATCCTCTTAAAGAACTTAGGCAGATTTCCTAAGACGTTCATGAAAATGCGGTTGCGGAACGAACTAAAGCCAATAAACATGACTAATGAAAAGATTAGTTAATTAGTAAAGACAGTTGTGTGATTATCATTACTGGGGAACTGCAAATATAGCAAAATGACTGTTTCTGTTGCTTAAACATGCTTATTTCTTACACTGAGCTTCAGGATTCAGTGTCTTAGTGGAAATTAACATCAGGGCATCTCCATTGGTACTTATTTCCAATACTGTTGGGTGAAATGGAGACCCGGTGGGTGGCATTGTGTACTTGGTGGTGGCTTGTTCTCCCCATAATGTGTGGGTTCCCTCCTGCAGACATGCAGTTAGGCTGACTGGAAGCTCTAAATTGCTTTTCATGTATGGTTGTACGTGCCCTGCAGTGGAGGAAGTCACGTCCAGGGTGTACCTCTGCCTTGTGCTTTCTGCGATCTGTGATAGACTCCAGGCCCCCCTGTAGACCCTGCTCAGGATATGCATTTGGATATATATAGTGTGTGTGTGTGTGTGTATAAATTATTGTTATAGCATATCCATTTCATTTTATTTCCTAACACTTCTGGACCATTTACACATATTTTAAATTATTAAATTAAATGAAAACATGATTTACTATTTCTCATGATACTGAAGAAACATTAATTGCAGAATATTTCTACTTCTATTATAGCAATATATTCCCCTTGCCTGAGGTAGAGTTGCCTGGTGCCTTCAATATACATCAAATGTTACAGCAAATATATGCGTCTGATGGATACTAATGCAAGACCTTCTCTGAAACTGCATTTCATTTTGATGAATGTAATACTATTTTGCAGGAACCTCGCGTTTTACAGAATGCTGAATTTGCCGCTAATACAAGTAGAGAATATTTAAATAACTAGACCCAGGGCTGACTACACAATTGAATTGAAAGGATATACTTGGGCAGCCTGATAGGAACTGCATATACGGTGACAAGGGTGGGTTAGAATTTCTATTTTTGGCAAGATGCATTACAAACCTTTTATATCCTTAACAGTAATGCTGGAATCCAACTGGGGGTCCTCTGTGGGCGCCATTTTAGTCACGTACTCTGGTTTGATAAGTCAAAAACAAAATTGTACTTTACAAAGAGTGGCTTTAACAATAATGCTATAGGTATGATTTTATGACCTGATCTTAATTTGATAAATTTGTGGAACTTCCTGAAGGACAGGGTAATATTCTGTTCATTATATTTAAGATTACTAATTTGTTCAAAAGTGTAAACTGGACAAACATATAGGGACACACCTCTTAATCATCAGATTCAGGTGTTTCATTCAGACCCATCTCCACGTATGTATAATATCAAACTCCTAGCCATGCAGTTAGGTTTATGTACATTTGTAACAGAATGGGTCATTCTGACTTCAATGAGAGCTTCAGAGCTCAATGAATTCAAGTGTGGTGATGTCATAGGATCCCACCTTTGCAATAAGTCAGTGTCCATTCTAGATATTCCATGGTCAACTGTAAGTGCTATTATTGCGAAGTGGAAGCATTTAGGAACAACAGAAACTCAGCCACCAACTGGCAGACCACGTATTCTATTCAATTCAATTTTATTTGTATAGCGCATTTCCACTGCAATACATTGTCTTAAAGCACTTTACAACACTTACCCAAAGCCCCCAGTGAGCAAGCCAGAGGCGACAATTGCAAGGAAAAACTCCCTAGAAGGAAGAAACCTTAGGAGGAACCAGACTCAGAGGGGGAGCCCATCCTCCTGGGTCTGGCAGGGAAAGTCAATTGATCAAGAGTAACAGAGCACGGTCACCAAGTGCTGAGGTGCATAGTGCGTAAAAGTTGCCATAACTACAAAGTTGTGAACTTCCTCTGCCATTAACCCCAGTAGAAAAACTGTGCCCTGGGAGCTTCATGGAGTAGGCCTCCATGGCTAAGCAGCTGCATGGCAAGCCTCACATCATCAAGTGCGATGTCAAGCAGCGGATGTAGTGGTGCCACTGGACTCTGGAGCACTGGAAATGTGTTCCATGGAGTGGCAAATCACACTTCTCTGTCTGGAAATCTGATGAATAGGTCTAGGTTTGGCAGATGCCAGAAGAATATTACCTGCCTGGCTGCAGTGTGTCAACTGTAAAGTTTGGTGGAGGAAGGAAAACGGTATTGGGTTGTTTTTCTGAGGTTGGGCTAGGCTTCTTAGTTCCAGGGAAGAGAACTCTTAATGCTTCAGCATAGCAAGACATTTTGGACAATTATATGCTTACAACATTGTGGGAACAGTTTGGGGAAGGCCCTTTTCTGTTCCAGCATGACTGTGCCCCAATGCACAAAGCAAGGTCCATAAGGAAATGATTAGGTGAGTTTGGTGTGGAAGCACTTGCCTGGGCCACACAGAGTCCTAACTTCAACTCCATCAAATACCTTTGGGATGAACTAGAATGGGGATTGCGAGCCAGACTGCCACAACCAGTATCAGTATCTGTCCTCACAAATGCTCTATTGGATGAATAGTCAAAAATTCAGCAGCTGGTATAGCTGTACATGTTGTCTATGTTGTGTATGCAATGGAAAACTGCATCAGACATACTTGCCATAAAATTATTAGATTGAGTCCAGGGGATTATCCTTAATTCTTACCACACTAAGAACATAAGAAATATACAAACGAGAGGAGGCCATTCGGCCCATCAGGCTCGCTTGGGGAGAACTTAACTAATAGCTCAGAGTTGTTAAAATCTTATCAAGCTCTGATTTAAAGGAACCTAAGGATTCAGCTTGCACTACATTATCAGGAAGACTATTCCATACTCTGACTACATGCTGCGTAAAGAAGTGCTTCCTTAAATCTTGCTTGAAATGTTCTCCCGCTAATTTCCACCTAAGGAGACTAAAGACAATTTAAAAATAACAAGATGAGTCAAAATACAACCAGAACCTAATCAACAACAATGAATTTTATAGTTCAACAAGAATAAAACATGGAATAGCAGATTGTCCACAGGGACCAGAAATGATAACTTCTACTGTTCATGGTTTATTTGAAAAAGTACTGCAATAAGAAAATCAGCCTTTGTTGCAAAATTTCCCTTTCAACTATCTACATCCGACACCTGCTTTATTTTTTTTTCTTTTTCTTTTTGTTACTTGAACAAGTTGAATATGGAAACTCAGACTTCATACTATAAGTATTAATGCAATTTAGTTGCCAGTCGCAGTCTGCATCTTGTTTTGGTGTTTTTGGTGCGTTCTTTATTGTAGCTGGTTTTACAATTATTCTGACATCAAGTTCAAAAGAATCACAAGCTGTAGCTGAAAAATATTTAATTCCCATCAATTATGTTTGGCTGCTAAGACACATTTCATATCTGAAACAATACAATGGCAAATCGGATGCTTTTTAAGTCGGTCTGTGCGGAACAATGAACATGACTTATTTTACTGTAATGACTAATCCTGATCAGGGTTACAGGTGAGGCTATCGCACACAATGCAAGCGATTTAGGGACTGAACAATGTAATGGCAGCTACATCGTAAACATTAATTTGCATTCCTCTATTATGTTAATGATGTGCCCAGACAAAAATATCAAATTGAAGTATAAAGTGTTATGCTGGTTTTTTTTCTTCACTTTTGAATTTAGTAAAATTTGTTGTATTAGGAAATTGTTTTGTATTTTTTTGGTAAAATATGCTTTGTAACTGTTATACAGAAATGTACTGGATGCAGAGGTTGGCATGGTAACTATATTCCACTCAATGTGTAATCATGTAACAGAAGTGCTCAGTACCTCTAGAATTTTAATGGTAATCACAAATATTAAATGATTATTTATATATTAAAAAGGAGACTCATATTGTGCTGTGCTAACGTTTATTATTTATATATTAAAAAGGAGACTCCTATTGTGCTGTGCTGACGTTTAACGTTTTCCTCCGTTTCTTTGTTGTAGAGATCAAAGGGTCTAATGTTGCTGCATTTCTCATTTTTGTACTGAAAATTGAAACCTATTAAACTGAATGGCAATATTTATCTTGCTCTGTGCTACCTAGCTACAACATAATATGACAAGGCACGTAAGATTTGTTTTTATATTGTGTCGAAGTATGTTCAGATGTTTTTCCCATCCTTATGCACCTACATTTTGATGTTTTTACATATGTTAAGTTTTAGCGTGAGCTCCTTTTAGCTGTACGCAGGTACAGTATGGTCATGTGCATTGGGCTTTTTGGTAGTTGTGAAGTTGACAGTAACACTTACACTACTTCAGATTCGGTGAGCGTTGTGTTTTTTGTCTCTCCCCAGAGTACCTTCAAAGTGTTCATTTTTGCAGTTTTGGGCCATAGACTGAAGGCAGAAGGTGTTTTTTTTACCTCTGCCTACACATGGCAACTGATACCAAACAAAAATTCAGTGAAATATCAGAGAAGTATATGTGGACAGGATGCTGATGGACTGTATGTACAACAGGCATCAATACAGGCATCTCCTCACTAGACAGAAGGGCCTGGAGTCAGATGAGAATTCAGACAGCTATATATTCAGCCTGCTGTTCTCGACACAAGTAACGGCTTACCGGGGTAATTCAGAAAGAAGAGGTGATTATTGTTACTAAGGCTACAGCATGCCAAACTTTCAGTGTTTTTGAAGGATGGGGCAGGAATTACCGTGACAACAACACAGATTCTGAATCAAATGTGACATGTGGCACAAGAAAGTCTGGAAAATAATGACCTATGTGTTGATCTATTCTAATCAACACTTCTAGCATTTTTTGTAGTACCTGTAGTGCCAATTACAACTCAGTGGGCTCTTGAATTTACATTTTTGTGGTTTATTTACATTTACATTTTTTTTTTATTTATTTAATTTAAAGATAACTTGTGATACGAATACATGGTGAAAAAATATGAATAGTTGTGTTTTTTAATATACAGTTTCCCATTTTTATTATATGGTTCTCAGGAACCATGAAAAATATGGAATTTGGTCAATTGTGTCCTTAATATAACATAATCAGTTAATCACTTTTACAAAAACTGTGGCATTACTGTCTTCGTAAAATTGCCAGTAATTATTAATTGGATGGTTAATGTAAATAGTTAATGTAAGTATGATGGTTAATATAAATTTGTAGTTAATGTAGGTTTATGGTTGAGGAATCGTTTCATTCTTCCTTCATTCTTTAAAACAAGTCAAAGGAAAAATCACATTCAACTAAGACTTAAAGGGAAGTAAGCTTTGCAAAATGATGGTGAGTTATCACCTCTGTGGCAAAAAAAAAGTCTTTTAAAAAACAAGACATGATTCCAAGTGCCATAGAAATCAAGGAGTTCATTAAGATACTATAGTGGCTGACATGGAAAATGCACAATTCAATAGTTTTCATGTACTTACCATTGTGCTGTATGCATATTAAGAAAAGCATATAAAGTGCATCAGAGAAATATAAGAAAATCAGAGTGTATACCAACTTTTCTGAAATTAGAAGAACACCCATTCGTCCGTTTTCTGTAACTGCTTGACCTATTCAGGTCCCTCCATACGCACAATATATTTTACTGTTTTTATATGTATTTAACATAACAAGACATATAGTTATTTGAGCGATTTAAGTATATATGGTGTTTCTTTGAATCCTCTTCCCATTTTGTCTCTGATATCGTACTGTCACGAAAGCCAGAGCGTCCAGTTTAATTCTCAGAGCAGTAATGTGTTCTGAAGAGTCTGGTAGTACCACGTGAAAGGCAGATGCTTCCCATTTTCACTGTGCATGATGGTTCACACCATGGTAGTTAGCTCAAAGTTTCTCCCAACAGGTTACTTAACTTTAAGACAACAACGTGTTGCCTAATGAATATTTTAAGGACGTTAACAAAGAAAAAAGCGGGTATGTGTATTTAATCCACAGTATGAAACCCCTTTCGGGTAATCTTTTTAATGACGTATGATCCAATTGCTTTAAATTAGCATCTGAAACGTCGTCAAGTTTATAGTTTTTAATCTCATTTAGCAAGAAATTTATAAAATTCTTCTGTGGAAAATATGCATGAAAGGTAGACTGTCTCCAGGGTGTTAAAGCATACTATAACTGGTTTATCCATCTTATTCAAGTCTGTCATAATCCCTCACAAAAAGACGTATTTTATTGGTCCTTTAAACATGACGTGCATGAACTATTTTACAGATATCTTTATAGGCTACTACATGTAAACCAGCTAACTTCCTCCACCATAAGACATTGTTAAACAACTGATATATTAAAAAAATAAAAGCATATTTTATAAGGCATAACTCTGATTTTCTGTAACTGGTGTTATGAATAAGGATCAGCAAACTTACTGTGGATCTTTTTAGATATAACTTTTTAATCTTATTTGAATTTAGTCAAGGGCATAAATGTGCGTATGGACGGTAGGGACAAGTCCATACCAATATTGTGGGAGTACCGTGTGTTTCGGGGGGGGCGGGGAGTTTGAGGCTGATTTTCTCCCTACCAGTGTTGAAACCAAACCTTCACCGTTAAATTTAGTACATTACAGCATAGCATTGTGTACATGCAAGTCACCGATGACATTACAGTTATTAAACCAATATGTTTCATATTCCAGTAAAATGCTCCGTGTGTAAAATGATCAGACAGACTTTGGGTTCTTTCTTAACAACTTACATAATTTAATCGTATTACTGATTTTATGTCTTGTGTATTTCTGATGGTTTATTTGGAAGTGTTTTTTTTTCCTGGGCGGTTTGTGGGATATGTGGGTAATGCGCGGTGGTTTATTGCGCTATACAGAAGCATAGGAGCTGGTAGGTTGTCTCTTTAAATCACCGCTGCAGTGCTGATGTGCCTTCGAGCAGAAATGGTAAGAACCATTTCAACCTCTGCAGCAGGGAGCCTGACCGAATACACCGGGGAGCGAATTAAAGCCGAATTAAACACGTTTTCATTGCTACTCATATACTGTTTCGGTAGCTTCTAGCGCGTGGAGAGTGAGTTAACTTTTAAATCCTTATTTTGTGTGAGTTAGCAGTTTGTGCCCAGTTTCTTAATCCCTCTTTCCCCCTTTTTCATTTTGTCCACAGAACACAGTGGCAGTCGTCTCTATCCAATTACCCCTGGCTGGTACTCCTAGATCCCCTGCGTTGCAATCTGTTGATAACTCGACTTGCAAGCTGCACTTTATTGTCTTTCGAAATGGGAAACTCTTTCCTTGCACAGGGAATTCATCAAATCTTGCAGATGATGGAAAACGCAGGAGTGTTTCAACACCAGTTGCTTTCACAAAATTAGGTAAGAGAATGACCCTTTTCCCCAGTCTTGACTGGATAACGAGTTTCATTTAACTTGGCAATTGTCTCCGGTGAAGAACATTTTATTACAAAATATAACAATTTTGAATGTTTTTTTTTTCCTTTTGGTAAAGTACTTGGAGCCACGGTTTTTGTAGGAAATGTTCTATTTTAATGTACATGTAATTTTACACAGGAATATTGCAATTAGAGTAAGGTTATGGAAATGTAATTTCATAAAAGGAATTTCTACGGATCATTCTAAACGTCTAACGCATTTAAATGTATCTCTTGCCGTTGATGTGACTGTGCTTTTCTATCTTTCCGGTGGTGGTTGTTCGGTCGGGTTTTAGCGTTTACAAAGGACGTCATTGTCCTGTTAGTCGGATAAATGTGGTAGTCAAGGTTACTGTGCGTATAATATTTAGCGCTGTATACCGGTAGGTGCTAAGGTTGTATTGGAACAGTATCCCACCAAGAAAAAAACCGCCTTTATAAACAAGGAATCATATACCATTTGTACGACACGATTGAATGAAGTAAATGGTTTAATCACTTACCTCTATCAATTATCATTACTTGCTGTTTAACCGTAATGCCATACACAATGATATGAGTAAACACACTGTGGTACACACGCGTGTGATCATAGACTGCGCACAAAGGTGTGTGTGTGTACACACACACTGATATATATACACACATACATGCATTCATACATACACGATACAGGTTAACGCTGAGTATTTCGCAGGTAGGGATCTTCCACTTGGTTTCCCTGATTCCGTTTGTTGCTCCTGCAGATGGGTGCCGCCTCGGGAGCCTCTCCCAGTCCATCACCATCGCTCTGAGGCACTTCGCGCTGGGTGTAGACCCAACTGCAGCCTACTGGGATTTTGACCTTCTAGATGGACACGGGGGCTGGAGGGCAGAGGGCTGCCACATAACGGGCTCTGCTGGAAACACCACCGTCATTCATTGTACACGCCACAATAACTTCGCAGTGCTAATGGTGAGTACCTGGAGAGTCATGCCTCTGAAAGTATAGCACTTCTGTCCCTTCCCTCACGGCTGTTCTTTGGACTACACAAAGAACCCCAGTTCCATTTGCATTTTCTTAAATGCTAATTAATTGTACATAAAGTTTACGAAAATCAGGTTTTTTTTTGTAACTGAAAAAAATGTGAAGGACTGCTGATCACTTGTGCCGCCTGTTGTTTTGCCTGTGTGCGCTGTATCGGTGGTCTCTTAAGCGGTTTCTTGCTCGTTTATTACAGCGATGCTGTTTAAGCTATTTAAGTGCAAGCAGTGATCGCCTATTCAGCGTCCACTTTCGAGTGCAACGTCCGTGGTATACTAATTTGCCATTATACCGCAATATGCTCAACAAGAGCGATGCCCTGTTTATTGTTTAAATCAATATGTGCATCTATATTGCATAGCATGGGTCTGCTGTTTGCATGTTTGCTGCCGACGTGCCTTATCAAAATTGTAAGGATGAAACTAATCGAAGAGCATCATTCCCTATGTTTCCATAGCAGGAGTGAGCAACCAGAAATGCGCTACATGTTATGCAAAACTGGGGGGCGTGTTCGGATTGCAAATTATTTGGCGTCGTAGTCGCATTGGTTGATCTCTTCAGTTGCACTTTTGTTGTCCTTTGAAACATTTCAGTGTTTCATTGTCAAAGTACAGTGCATTTTTAACTACCGGGATAAGGGATGTGCGAGGAACAGACACTGATACAGGCAGCTGTTGAAGTCAGAGCAAGGCGTGCACGGAATACCGATCAGGTGCTGTCCGGTGGGGCGCAGATGTCGGACAATCATAGCGTGAGGCTGTAGTAATGTGCCTATTAAATACACAACAAAACAGCAAGTGTGGGACTGAAGGTTGATTGTCCGAAAATGAGAAAAAGTGAGGTTGCCGGATGGTAAGATGGAAGTGACTACAGATCAGCTTAGAAGCCATACCTTTCAGGTCTTTAGTACCATATAGCGAATAACATCGAGATTAATTTACGTTTATTTATGCAGTCACCACACACCCGCAGTTTCCTCTGCAGCGCCCGATATGAAGAGTCGTCATTTACTGACTAGTGACATCATATTTCCCTGGACAGTGTCTAGGAGGCCTGTGTTATTAACTCGCCATGTCTCTTCTGTACCTGTTGCGTGATATTCTGACTGAGTTTAATCAGTTTTATTGATGTACTTTGTTGGCCATATTGTTATAATACTTTATACAATGTGATGGAAAGGTATAAATTCTTATTATTTTATTAGTAGTAGAAGTAGTAGTAGTATTACATTGTTGTAATTCACTGTTGTAATAATTCATTTTAGGTGCTACTCAAAATTTGCCTAAGAAGATACAATTTAGATACAGAGAGTATTTTAAAAGTGTGTGAATGAATTATAGCTTCCTTAATCTACTACTGATGTATTTTTAATCCCAGTAAGTATTAACATTTAAACAGTACATTGGGTTATCTTTTTCTTCTTCAGTGAACAAGATTAGGCTTTGCCTGCCTTTCGAAGGCATCATTCTGTTGTAGCATTGAGCAACTACAGTTATATTAAATTTATGGTAACAAGGAACTTTAATTGTAGGGTACAGTATAGCATTGTAATATGCCTTTACTGACGGTTTCTGAAACTGAGCAATGATGCCGTCTGGATGAGAAATGTGCAGAGTATCATTTAATAATGTTACAGCTTTGAATTGAGCTAACGACAGAGCTTTGATTTGATACGGTACCATGAAAAAAAAGTCTTCAAGGCATGTTGCTGCCATCCCTTGCAATGATTAAGCCCTTGTAATGATTACGGTTTGGTCTGCATGTGCCTTTTCATGAGATGGCATCCAGCTCAGCCCAGGGGACGCCGATGCCAGGGGCCTTATGCTAGATAAGTGGCTGGATGCGCAGGTGGTTCCGGGGGCAGAGGATCTCCTGGGCTTAGTCTGCGTATCGCAACACGGTGACAGTGATTTAAAAGTGATTGTAAATAGAACAAGAACTGTCTCTTTCTTAAGAACATTTGGGGCTAAAGCCCTCTAAACCTAGCCCTGGCTAGATGGATGGAAGGATGGATGGATGGATAATTGGTCTGCAAATAGAACTACAGGGCAGTAGGCTTGTGCTGAGAGATTTGTGCCGAGTTGTTTTTGGAGTATGTACATGTGGCGAGGTTTTTGAGACTGTAGCTGAGATCTGGATGAGTATCAGTGTAAGAGACGGAATTGGTAATATTTGTTGTTTCATGGCGACAAAGCTGGTACTGCTCAGAGTTAGCATAGTTTCTTCTCAAACATCTCTTCATTACATTCATTTGTTTTAAAAATGCAATTAGAGATTAAAGTACAACTTCATATTGTCTGACATCCTAAAGGATTAAAAATGGTCTTTAGTACAGGTAAGCTACCTGTCTCGAGTTGGGCATTTAGTTTAGTTGACTTTTGTTGTGCTTCATAGAAACTGAGTGGGGCTAATTGCATTCTGTAGTTTCCGTGATTGGTTGTTCCAAATCTTTAAAAAAGAATAACATAGACAAAGGTTCCCACACTTTGCATCGGGATATGAATGTCATCCACTTTGCTAATATAAGACCTTTGCATTTCATTAAAAGTAATTGTATGAAACTCCATCCATTAGAGTTACATTGTGCTTGTCACTGTATAATTAAGGTCAATCAGACCTGAACCATCCATGAAATTATAGTCTATGTTCATCATTTTTTAAGTGTCTCACAAGTTCATATTGCTAAACTCATTAAGATAGGGTAAACTGTTTTTCTTTCATGCATCAGTGTTTTTATTCTCTCTGGTCATTTCTAAAGTCAAACTCTAGCGCCAGCACTTTCCTTTGGGGGAAATTTACATTTAAGCTTAAACGTCATTTTAAATTAGTTGTGTCATATATGTAAAGTTCTGTAGTATGGCTTTGTTACTGCAGATTAAGATTTGCATGCATTTCCCTTGCAAACAGCATCATGTTAGGCATAAATACTGAACAGATTTTGTCTCAGTTTATTTTAATATAGGACATTTGAATATGATTGGTGTTATCGCTAATTATTTTCTTTTTTGCTGTGGTTTCAGAGTTTCATTTTTTTTCATATTTAACCATACCAGTATTTATCCATAGTTATATTTCAGTGTACAGTCGCCCCTCCAGATTCGCAAATTTGAATTCAAGGTTTTGGTTATGTGCGAGTTGCCCATGAACGATTAAATGGAGCTGTGGGATCTACGCATCTCGCCTTGAGTATGCCACGCACCTTTGTCTCCATAACCGGCCTGACTCACGTGTTAGTTGTCTTTGTGACTGTGGAATCTTGCATTTCTCACAGCAACTTTTCAGTGCCATTAATTTGACATCTTTATTAATGGACCCAAGTATTATTCGCCAGTTTTCACATTTGCGGGGATCTTCTGCTCGCTAACCCTTGCGAATGCAAAAGGGTGAGTATAATGTGTCATCTTGCTACCGAGCATAACATCAGTGTTACATTTAAACACGTATTTTGGTCTAATAAATTTAATTTAAAAAAAACACTGAGAATCTGGCTCATCATTGTCAGAAGGATGTATGTTGTTGTATCAGCACCATGGACAGATCTAGTAGAATAACTCACCCATCTGCATGGACCTTTCAAAATGTGGATCTCACAAAAACAACAAAAAACCACACTGGTGTCCTTGCAGACTTCCGCTGAGCTAAATAAACTGTGATTGAGTTCACCAACGTCCCGAGATACAACCTCAGTTCCTGATGACAAATGCACCCATTTTTGTTACAGTAAATGAAGTCAGAAACCATCCAATTTGTGGGAAACCAACAAAGGATCTCAAACTTGTAAATTGGCTGCATGTTTGCT
This sequence comes from Mormyrus hasselquistii, assembly GCA_026779605.1. Lineage (NCBI taxonomy): Eukaryota > Metazoa > Chordata > Actinopteri > Osteoglossiformes > Mormyridae > Mormyrus > Mormyrus hasselquistii. The sequence continues at coordinate 11,270,090 of JAODKE010000068.1, forward strand.
TAGATATACATAGGAGTGAGAAGATTATATAGAACGATTTGTGTGAGGATTTTCATTTGCTGGAGAAAATTAAGCAGATTACACATTATTATTATTATTGTCATTATTATTATTAATAATAATAATAATAATTAGCAGGAACCTTTGTTCAAGTGAGGAATAGAGAGGAGGGTCAGATCCTTAGAGCATTTGGGGTTAAGGGCCTTCTTCAGGGGGGCAATGGTGACAACACTCTTCTAGCCACAGGATTTGAACCTTTCAAAGTCCAGAGTCCAAACCGGAAAAGCTGAATAACACACCTATCATTACTGCTGAACCCGATGCTCGAGAGCTTGATTCCTCTTATTTGAATAGATTTAAAAGTGCTCTTGCACGGACAGTTGAAGTACTACAGCAAAAACTTTGCAAACCCTGTAACATTAGAGGGCCAGAATTTTCACCAGTGTGGTTTTTTGTTTTACAGTGTGTGTCTAATGTTTAGGTATTTCTTCCTGCTTCCATTTTAATTTTACTGTTCCATTTGAACTACATACATTATATATTTTATGTACCTTCCCTTGACCAAATAATAGAAATAACAGAAGCAAACAACACAAACAAGGTTTCAGATGGGTAAACAAAAGCTATTTTCGCAACTTAAATTAAAACATATTGAGCAAAGGACACAATAATGAGCACAGAATTGAATTGATTGAAACTTTTAATAATGAAATTTTATGTGATTGATGAGTTGTGCCCATAATGACCAAATAGTCATATACTTGGTTGTGTTGCTCACCCCCCCGACCCTGTCCAGGATAAGGGGATGGATGGATGGATGGATGGATGGATGGGTGGGTGGCTGTGTTGTTTGAGTAATTTCTATGTTATTTTTATGATAGCATGAGGCTTAATAATGTGACTTTTTTGTAGACATAATGTATGTGAGGAGTGATGTGATAATAGTCAGCACCAGCGTCTGAATTCTGAATCCCATAGTAATTGTTTTTTTTTTGTATACATTTATATTTCATCTTCATCCCCGATTAATTTTTGCAAAATTAGCCAAGTTTCATTGTACCATTGATTGTCATGTGCTGGTGCTGCATCTAATATGTACCACTGGGTTACCATGGCAATAACTCAGTAAACATGTTGGATATTACCTACTAATAATACATTTGTTATTTACCAACATTGCATTTTATTTACTTGCATCCAACCTAATTTTACTTCCTTTGTTTTTATTAATGAACGGGGCAGTGTTCACTGTGTAGTTTTCCAGTTCCTCTCAGTGTTAAACAAAAATGTGCTGTGATGTTACAGTTATTTAAATTTCAGGTGATCCAATAGGGCTGCATGGTGGCTCAGTGAATAACACTGAGGCCTCACATCTCCCTTGCTATGGACTGATGTCTAGTTCAGGGTGTCCCTTGCTGTGGTCCCAGTGCCTTCGGGGCCGCCAGTGCTTAAAGGCTCACTGCAACCCTGTAATTCATAAGTGGCAGGAAAATTGGCTGCATGATCATGTAATATAAAGAATACATTTAAAAGAACACTGCTTTTCAGAATAATTTATTAATTGCCTGCATATACCACACTTTGAGTAAGCAGAGGAATTTGAGATAGTGTTGCTGGATGTGCATGGTAAACACTTTGTGATAAAATGGCTCTTTGTTGCAAAGTTTAAATTATGCTGCCAGAATATTTTTGCATAATTACATTTTGACTGGTTCCCCTTTTATTTCCCATTTATTACATTTTTCACCGAATAATACATTATTAGACTTTCTTGAATGAGACTTATTTGAACTCATTTGGATGAATTCATCTTTACATAATTATTCTGGTGATACATGGCGACGGATGCGGCTGTATGAAAGGCATGCAGTATAGCTGGATCAAGATATGATATTATACCAGGGCAGATGTTGTTAGAAAGGTAATCACCCAGAAAGTTCATAAATATCTTTTTTGTGTTTTATATGGGTTTCATATTCTTTATCTTTTATACCTTTGAACATTTTGCATTTCCAATAACAGCAGAAGTGGTAATGTTTGGGCATTTGTTTATTTCTGTGAGTTAATTGCGGTCCTTTAGGAATTAGCAGACTCTGTGTTAAATTAGTCCTGCACATTTAAATGATTTTTTTTCTTCCTCAAACATTGAAACATGTCTCCTTCCATTATTGCTCTACTGACAATATAAATGATTTTGTAGTGATAATAGTAAGAAACTGACAAATTGTTTCGATTAAAGAGTCATCAGAGCACATACAGTTACTGTATATTCAGGACTCAAATTTAATGGGTCAGGTTACAAATTTTTTTGCTGTCTTTACTTTTAGTGCATTTTACTAACTAATATATTAAACATTTATTTAAATATTATTTTTTTTGTCATAACTATATGTATGAGCAAATGTCACAGCATTAAAATGAAACATTACAGAAATACATATTTCAGAATTCTGCTGTAATGTAGCATAATCATGGTGCAGCCAATTTTTTACGTAAATGAATCATTTAGTAAAATGCTTCTGTTATGATCTATTGTATAGTTGCTTTCCATTTGCTACACTGCTCATTCACTGTCTTCCCAGTGTACAAAATTGGTTATGGTTTATTTTGTAACTGTGGTTTTGTTTTAATTTGGGGGAGTAACACTCCTTAGGTAATTCAAAGTTATTGTGTTGTAATTGGCTGTGTATTTTGAGAGAAAAAGCGGCAGGATCTGGAAGTTCAATGCAGCTATTGTGCTTAATAATATATTATTCTTATTTTCATTTGATCTCTGGGAGTTCGGGACTCTCTTTCTGGTTTTTAAGTGCATGCGATGTCGGAAAGATGCATAAATTAATTTCTCGACCTTTGAACTTTTGACTTTATTATAGCAGCCCCTATACATCTTTATTCTCCACCTGACTTTGTGGAGCCTAGAAAATGCATTTCCCCCTTTTTAATATAATGCCACAATGATACGTTTGTTCGGAATTGGCATGAAGCCAAAATAATTTCAAACTGGATGTATTTCCCAAAACGGGAATGCAGATGTTTGCTTTGTGATGACACAACGTATGTTCGTGGGCAGTGGTGGCTTAATGGTTAGGGAAGCACACTTGTAATTGAGAGATTGCTGGTTCAAATCCCTGACCAGCAAGGCACCACTGAGGTACCCTGAGCAAGTTACCGCCCCCAAGCACTGTTTCCCGGGCGCTGAATTAGCCGCCCTCTGCCGTGTCACATTGGCACATATGGGTTAAATGCAGAGAACACATTTTGTTGTTGTGTGCTGTGGTATGTCAACAATTAATTACTTAATTCTAATGAATTAATTCTAAATTCATATTTGCCCTACATGTATTCCCTGTGCATTGTGGGATATCTTTAAAAAAATTAGAGTGGGCAAAACAGCGATAAGATTGTAACCGATTGTAGCCTATAGATAAAGCAAGATCTGCAGCAACAATGGCTATTAGATGATACCACCAATGACCTCTATTTTAATAGGCAAAATATATAGAAGGAATTTATGTATTTGACTTCTTTTGATAGATTTTTCTCAGGTATGTGTTGTGCAGTTGAAGAGACTGTGCTGGCACATCTTGTTGATAATTTATCTAATATCAAAATCAACTGATTTATGTAGAAGGTCAATGCCAGTGCATTTCAGAAATTGTAACAATGCTGTCTTTTCCTGTTTAAATTACATCAGTGAATCCAGAGGACATAGGCTTTATAATGTTGGAGCATATCAGTGAAAAATTTCTTAATTGTTTTGTGGTTCCATTTCAAATAATGTGCGATTCCACACAATTTAACTGGTCAAACCTTATCAGAGACTCCCCTTGCTGTCAGGACTGTAAGGCAGCCGTTATAGTAGGAGATAAACAAGCCAGCTATACAAGAATGAATAGGTAGGACAATTTCATTTAAAGGGGGCAGATGGACTAAGCATCGGCGTATGCAAAATCGGAATTGAGTCTCGTAATGAAATCCCCAGCTGAAGGAGTAGAATTATCACTGTTCTGCAGAAGGTTAGAGAATGCAGAAGAGACCTGGAAGCCCATCAGAGAAGAAGAGATCGAAAATCAAAAACCCAGGCATCATTTAAATACCCTCTGACATATAAAAACACATAAAAACAAACACACACATACCTTGTACAAGCAGGGATACAAATGTGTCCATGATAGCATTTGTTTATATTCATTGCGAAATGTAGGCTAAAAAAACTATGTCGGCTAGAATTTTAAATACCTTGACCATAGTATAGATTGCATTTTGACGAACATTTCTTTCAGCATTGAACATAGTGTTTAAAGGGAGTAAAACAAGTTGCAAATGGTTGTGTTTTAGCGAGATAATGTGTTCCTTTTTTGCATTGATGGTATTATCCTCTAAATGGTCTTCTTTTTAAATATAGAATCAATTTAATATATTTCATGCACATGTAGACATTATATATAAGTGGCTGATAAAAAATAAGCAGGAAATAAATTTTGTAAATGCTGTCTTATGCACCAGCGTTTTTAGGTAGATGTTTGGCTTAAGGGTTCACTACCATGCCATCTTGAAGATTCAGGATGACCCAGAAAGCATTTAAACAATGGGCCGGCCAGATAAGGGCATGGTGATGCTCGCGGCTCAGAAGCACACGGCAGCTTTGGAGTTCGCAAAGTTCAGTGACTCTTTCCTCAAGGCTGACTGCAGTAAGGAGAAAAGGCCTAACACAAACACATCCACAAAGCACGAAACATACATGTAAGGGGGATGGTGTGACCTCATTGACCGGAGTATACCAGCAATTCACCTTCCCTTCCCTCAGACCTCAAAGAAGGCGGAGTAATGTGTATCCAGAGTACAGTGCGCACAAAGGATGTCTTGCATGTCTTGCGCTACGGAAAAGGCAGGAAAAAAAACGATACCAGTCTAAAGCATTACCACCTGTTTTAGGGACCACGCGAATTAAACAGAAATTCAGGGTGACGACGGGTATGCAGGTATAGTTTATTTTAGGGAGGCATGTGGTATTTATAATCACTCAGTGTCCATGATGGATGAAAGTTATAATCTGACAATGATTGTAACATTTTTAGGCCAATGGGTGATGTTATTATTGGGATTGGGTGCTAGAAATCTGATTTCGTTGTCTGGGGGCAGTGCAACAACAAAGCCAGCTGCTTAACCTTGTCAAGGACCATGAGACATACAATTTGCTCAAAACAGACTAGTTTACAAACTCTGAACAGAAGAAAAGGGGATTTGTTTGTTTTTCCTAGGTAAAGATAACATATCAACAGTTGAAAATAAAAATATTTTAAGTGCTTGACGTGAGGTTTCCATTAGGGATTTAATTGGCTGGGTTATACAGAACAGTCATACTGAGTGAATGTTTGTGCAATATTTATTCTACAGAAAATACCAGATTTGCATATAAAATAATTCTGTCGCACTGAGGTCATTGTCAAATCGTTCCATGATCTGGCCTGCTTCACTGCGTTTTCTAATAAAATAGAAGGTCAATAAAAACAGTGTGGTTTTTACTGGCTAAACCTCTGCAAGCGTTTTGGGGATTTTGAGAAGTTCCTAAGCAGGAACAGTTTGTTTCTTATTGCCCATCCATCCTCACCGACGCCTGTCCCAGGAAGCACACGGCGAGAGGCGGTGGTGCGGCCTCAGTCGGAGTGTAAGACCCGTGGACGCACGCAGGCACTACGGGCGTGTTAAGAGTGCTACAAGGAAACGTGCACGAATTTCACCATACAGAACAGAAGTGGGATTCAAAGCCTCAGTTCTGGAGGTACAGGGTATATTTGTGTGAAATGTATACATTTAGCACAAATTACATTATAGCGAAAATTCCATTTTAGAAAAAAAAAATCACAATATGAATAACCCCAGTATTACGCGGCTGCTTCTGTTCTATTTTGGTACATTATGTAAATCAAATTGCTAGTCTTCTGAGCTCTTTTGGGTGTTTTTTGTGTATTTGGGTGTCTGCATGTGGCGGTGATGTGGACAGGATGGTTTTTCCTTTCTGGGTAAATCGATAACAGCGTGCTGACAGTGTCGCGCTGCGGAGATTGTAGAGCACAGGAGAGGCCTTAGGCAGCGCCTGCCGCGCCACAGCAGCCGTGAAAAAGCACTGCAGGTGCCTGTGTGTGTGTGTTGTGCAGTGTATAACTGCGTCTACAGCACTGGATACTACTCTACTACTCCCAACCTTTTGAAGTCCAGATTGTGGGTGCGTGACAGTGCTGTCATTGCGGTCAAGAAATCTACATGCACATCTTTGAAGGCTTGCCAGTCGCCTTTCACTTCTGGGCTTCTGCGTGTATCGTCATTTAGGAGTAATCCGAGTCTGTATGCAAAAGTATATTGACTTCATTTAATTACTCAGCCTCCCAGGCATTTAGGTGAGATGTGTAGTAACAATATCAACGTGGCGTGTCCATGCTTTGTAAAACGATCTCGTCTGATTAATATCACCTTTTTGCTTCCAGAAACGAAGGGTAGCCGGCTTGCGTTTCATTTGCAGACGAAGGGTGCCACTATAAACAATAAAGAATGCTCTGAGAGAATGGTCTGATGATAATTCAGGCTTTTTATGCTTTATGTACAGAGAAACTGCCGTAATGGATTCTGCTGTTAGATGGGACAATAGCTTGGAGAGGAATAAGTGGCATGCTACCTAATACCATAATAGTAATAATAATAGTAATAATAATAATAATTACGACATTTTGATGCAAGACTGTGTGAAACAGCTCTAATTAAACAGGCTTGTCTCTTAAGTAGCATGTGCTGTCACACTTTAGACTGGTACATTTCATAGTTAGGAGCAATGGCTTCTTAGTTTTCTAGCTAATATACAGAATTTTCCACATTAAACAGTCATCACAATATTCCACATAAATGCGACTGCATGAAAGTGCAGTACAAGACGATTCATATATACTGTACATAATTTTATGGGTGAGTATTTGCATTTTTGAAGTCAACACCTGGAATCTCTGTATCATAAGCTTCTCCTCCTCTTACTCCTACAACCAATACTAATATTAATCTGTACAGGTAATACGCTCCCACTGCCAATGTGGACTTTGCATGTTTGCCCCATTTTATGCAGATTACCTCCAGATACTCTTCCGGCAGACCAAAGGCGCCTGTATTGCCCATGGAGCATAACTATGGTGTGCATGCGTGCCCTGCGGTAGACTGACATCCTGAACCTTGTGCCCTTGTTGGCTGGGATATCCACCCATCCCCGTATGATCCCAATACTGGATACATGGGATCTGTACTCTTACGGGAGAGTTCTGCTTTTTAAAGGTGCAGGTTAAACTTTTTGTACCAGATGTTACTTTCAGGAGGATCGGCTGACCTCTTGCGCCGTACCTGTAATCCTGGCTGAAGAGCATTTGGATCATAGTAACAGTATTATAAGAGCATCCAAAATCAGGCATACGTTTGCCGTACAAGCAGATAGTAAATGCAGTCTGTTTAATATAGCTCCATATCAGAGACATACTGTAAATACTTGTCACCGGTATTTATCAGTCTTGAACACAGGTATAGCCAGAGATGGAGATTTCTGGTCCAGAAAGTTCAAATCCAGAGATTTTAGAGATGAATACTCAACTGACAGTCACAGAGTACTCAACAGGTTGGTTGAAACAAAATCTTGGTCTGGATTTGTACTCTCGGGACCAGAAATCTCCACCTCTGGGTATAGCAGCAGTCCTGTCTGAGTCATTGTTCGTTACTTACTCTTGTTTATAATTACTCCACCCTCACCCTGTTGGGTACTATACAATTTCTGTACAGCCATTGTGTGATGCATTACAGTTACACTTCTTACTATGCAACAGGATATATCATAATTTCTGTAATGCTGCTCTGTGTTTCAGCAAAATCATTTGCCCTAATTGCTGTGTGGCATTTCATAATCGCTCCAGGGTCACTTAAAAATTGGATTAATTAGAGTTGGTGGTTAGACTATTTACTAGATGTATTTAGGTTGGGTATAGAAAATGGACAGTTCTGCATCTGCAGAATGGAAGGCTTGTGACCAGTAGAATTTCCACTTGAATTATCTTTTTTTTTTTTTTGGCAAGGGAGGTAGGATCATTTTTGCAAATATAGATTATTTTTAGGCTTTCAGTTACTATGCCCACACATGGCTCTGTATGACCCCAGAGAGCGTTCCAGTCCGTTGGGTCCCAGTAGCTAGATAAAGGTGGACAGCTGTACGTACGACACTCCAGTGGCTGTGCTCCGGAAGTGTGCTGGGGGAGAGACAGAGCCGGGAGCCCCGGTTCCACTGTCCTCCCTAAACGCGGAGCTTCATCATGCCAGGAACACGCGGTTCCCGCAGACAGGAGGTTTCCGCTCAGGTCTCCAAGTGCAAGAGCAGTTTAGATTCACAGTGTTACACCCTCGGGTCCTTTCACTGATAACTGGGTCAGGACAGGCACCAAATATAGGCAGCTTGGGGTTGATTGTTGGGGGAAACAGAGTTTTTATCGCAGGTTCAAAGGAGGAAGGTCTGCTGTGAATTAAACGGTCCCCATCTGTCAGTATTCCTGTATTGCATACCTGTTCAGTGCTTTGATATCTGTTTTGTAAGTGGCCTAACACCTTCATGACACCAGAAGCCTTTAAATGTTATGGGTAGAACGCAGTAGCTGTGTCTCATTTATTTGTGTAGCTTTAAAGGGGATTCTCAACAAATTGCACAATCTTAGGTTGTTTAGTACAGATGGATTCAGAATCTATAGCGTTTGTTTAGTTTAGAAACGCAAGTACCTTTTCTGTTTTGGCTTCAGGTTTGGGGATCACACCTGTTACCAAGATAATTCCTACGAAGCGTTTTGTTATTGTCTTGACTCGTGTTCTTTACCGTTTTGTTGCAATAAAGATAGCTTGAAAAGTGGGTGCGGGTTGTATTTAAATATTACAATAGAACAATTTTGTTTTGAAACATCAAACACAATGGTAAACCATAGAGAATTAGCAATACGTGAGGCAGGGATTAATACCAATATTACAGTAGAAGAATGTGTGAATATAGAAAATATAGAAAATAAAATGCAAGATCTCTTTTTATAGTGCAGTAATGCAGTTTCATTTGGATACACGGGACATTATCAGGTGATTAATAAGCTTGACAGTGATTTTTAGTGTCGTTCCCTTAATACGCTCACCCTTATGTGACAGTTATTGATACGGAGTAGGGGGCTGTACTTTATTCTAAAACAATAACTGCATCGTGCCCGTGTGAGTCTTTGTGTGTGTCCTCGTGCACGTGCGTGCATGTGTGTCCTCGTGCACGTGCGTGTATGTGTGTCCTCGTGCACGTGCGTGTATGTGTGTCCCACAAGGAGACATTACCATAGCTTTGGCTTGTCTCTCCATGTCTGCAGACAAAATTAATGCCAAATGAATGCAGCCAACGCCTGCCTGTCCCACTGGCCCATGTCTGAAGGGGCTCTCTGTCCTTCTCTCTCCCTCAGGATCTGAAGAAGGTGCTGTCTTTCCCCCCTTACCCCGGCGAGTTCCTGCATCCGGTTGTGTACGCCTGCACGGCTGTCATGTTGCTCTGCCTGTTTGCTTCCATCATTACCTACATCGTGCACCACAGGTAAAGCTCCAGACGTTAATATACTTTTCTCTATGTGTGTGTGTATTATGTTTATATTGCATTGTGGGGACCAAATGTTCCCCGCAGTGTAATAAAAACCTGTTATTTTTTAAGTCCCCAAAAAGATCTGTGAATGCAAAGTCAAAAAACTAAGGTTGTCATGTTGGGATTACAGTTTTTCCCATAGAAATGAATGAAGAGTTTCCGCAAAGATGTAATTACAAACCTGTTTGTGTGTGTGTGTGTGTGTGTGTGTGTGTGTGTGTGTGTGGTCAATAAATCCTGTTATTTTCACCTTGTTTTTTCAGTTGTCCCAAGGAGGAAACTCAATTATATAAAAACCTTTGCCTGCAATCAAAGAGTAGGGCTTAAGCTTGCCGTTGTTAGGCTTAGGGTTATGCCCATAGAGATGAATGGAGTCCCCACAGAGATATAGATATCGAATCCGCTCGTGTGCTTGCCTCTCTGCCTGAAGTGTGCATGTCGTTACTTTCACACGGTATGTCTCTGTAGTGCACAGATGACTGAGTAGAGCCTCATTTATTCAGTGGAGCCTTGATGGGTGATTGGTGACTGACTAGTTTTGACAATCCAAGAACTTTGCTTTCCAAAGAGTAACGTTTTGATTGATACGTTGTTAGCGATAAATTTGACTGAGAAGTTTGTCCAATTACTACTTTATTTTGTCATTCATTTTTATCGATTCCTTATTAAAGTCGTCATAATATACGAGGCCTCGAATAATGTTAGGAAAGCTGCTATATACAGACATAAATGATTAAAAGCTGTAACAAGTGGCTCTGAGCTTAGCAGCACAGTAGAATTCTTGCTGTGCTGTCTGAGTGTTTTTCTATTGGTGCTGGTTGTGAGTAGATGTCATATGACGCCATCTATCACATCAGTGTATATACCATGAGGCGTAAAGAGAGAAAAAGTAATAAACGCTATGAAATTTTATTAAATGTTATATTTATGGTGTACTTTGGCATCAGAGGTATTGTAGAATTGCCAGGAATGTTAAGAGCAGGTACTGAAATTCTTTTTCAGAAGAATGGTGATAAAAATCTATAAAGTTTCTCCCAAAATGTGTAGAGGGACGGTCAATTCACTGTTTTGTGGCATTTTCAAATAGTTATATTACATCTCCGTTAAATTTGCCATTGAAATATTATGAAATATTTTACAAAGTGCTACATAAATTATGAAGGCATTATCAAACAGAAAAAAATCTGTTCATGTGGAAATAATAGGTCTTGTTGTGAGAAGTTTCTTCAACCCCATTCATTTTACAAAGCTATCATGGAAAATAGAGAGCTGTTTGAATGTATTGAATTACCTGAAAACAAATTAAAATGAGGTGATTGATACTTCTAATATGTCAGCTATTTTATGTATTATTAATATGTTAAGTAAACTTTTTAAAAATGCTTTTCCAATACAGTGATTCCGTTTAAGTGCCTAGCTAAAGGGTGCTAGCGCGATGTCCCTCCTGGGATTTGAAACTGCAACATTCGAGTTGGGAGCTCTTGTCCAATATGTTACATTCTGCTCTGCATGTATTCAGGCTGTCAGCATGCCATAAAAGTGCATGATTACTGTAACAACATTTAGAGTTTAAATGTCTTGGTTATTTGATCATTAGCCCTGCTGTCACAGATTCCAACAAAAGATAAACCGCCGTCACAGCAAGAGAACACATTTACATATTTAGTGGATGCTTTTGTCCAATGCAAAAGTGAGGATCAGAATCAGGCAGTGTCTGTAGAGACACTGGGGTTGAGGGCCTTGTGCCAAGCGCCCAGTGGTGACATCACTTACGCATTTCATCCAGCAGCCTTCTGATCTTGGGCACTGATTCCTAACCCGCTGAGTCGCACATACTCCGCTCTCAGATCACACACAGGTTGAAATCAGTTGCATTTTAGTCCCATCCATTTGTTTCCGTTTTGCCTTGTTTTCATTGTGCCTATTTGGGAGCTGCTGTTGGTAGTATAGAACGGGAAACTGGAAGGAATCTGTGTTCTCCACCAATCGTATGCTTCAGCCAAATAAACCGTGGCACCACGCAATAACGTGTCTGTGAAAATGCATGTTTCGCTTCCACCTCAATTAAATGAAAATGTTTCAGATATCGTTATGAAGTCGGGCTACCAGCAGGCATTTTTGGTCATGCCGCATATTATCTCTCTCATAACAGTTTCCATCTGCCAAGGACAATTAGGAAAAGGAGACAATTTAGGGGTAGGATATTAGCAGATTGACCGTGAGTCATAGTTTCTGGGCTGTCAGGTCACTGGGGGCGGCCACCCTCTGAGCTGGCAGGACTCCTCTCTGGTTTGACCATGCCTGTCAGGTGCAGGTTAACTCACCTGAACCAGTCCATCCCAAACCAGCTCTCCACCCAAGCGGCTACCAGTTGGCTTTTAGGTGATTTACAGCTTCCCTTGCCATGCTTCAACGGAGATGGAACTCCAGCTCCATGGCTGGGTGTCTTCAGAATGGTCTCATTTATAAAGGGACGAGAAACCCTTGTCCTTCATGAATGACTGAATATTGGGAGCACTATGGATCTCTATCTTTTCCTTTATTTACTGACTTCTTTATCCTAGGGCAACTTGCTCATACAATGATTCATGAAAATGGATGTTCTCCAGTGCAATTCGAGTTAATTACCCCATTCAACCGAACAAATGATTACCCCACCTGGGATTTAAACCCATAAACACATGGTCACAAATTTATTTGTGAGTAATACACCTTGCCCTTTAGCTGCTAATAATTAAGTGAAACTAAGGAAGCAGTCAGTATGAAGGAATCTGTTTAAAGTTATGGCTAATTAATGTTTACCGTACTCACTGTGCCATCTGTAGTTTGTAGTAATAAAACAAGCTATGGGTTTGTATATCATCTTTGTGGTCTTTCATTTGACAGATCTGCATTTATTCTATTAATTTTTTTCATTTCTTTTTGGTAGCACAATCCGCATCAGTAGGAAGGGGTGGCATATGCTCCTCAACTTCAGTTTCCATACGGCACTGACCTTCGCTGTGTTTGCTGGCGGCATCAATCGAATCAAATATCCCATCATTTGTCAAGCGGTAAGTTCACTGTCCGTGATATATGTACCCGTATGTGGTATAAGAAACTTTTGGTGCAAGGCTCAAGCCTTTTTGTACATGGTATAAAAGCTGCAGCTTTGTGCTCAGATGCCAGCAGCAGGGAATCTGCGGCTCAGTGTGTGTAATCACATCAGGAGCTGCTGGTTTGAAGTAATGTCACTGAGCCTAGAGGGGCTTCATCAAAGTCCCCAACATATAACTTCTTAAACACTAATGTCTGTTTCACACCATGCAGCTCCAGAGGTGACAATGTGCTTAAACAAGTGAACAAATGGGATTAATCAGCTTTTTTAGGGGTTAGTGATACATTGTAGCGGAGTATCCAGTCATGAAGGCTCTAGTGCACTTCTAAAATGGGCAGGGGTCTTTCAAGATACCATTGTCAATTTTGATGAGCATCTGATTTAAATCTGGCTTCGGAGTTCTGCTTTTGATATTCTTCACTGTAAGCATTTGAGCTGAACGAAACTGGCAGTGAACTGTTCCTGAAATTTAACGCACATTGCATATTACATCACTGCATAGCCTGTGACCTGTTGCATGAAAAGGATTCTCAGACTTCTCTGCTCAGGTATCCCAGGTACAGCAAGGAGTGTACTGTGATGATGATGTGCTTTTAAGGAATCTGATCTCTTGCTATGTGCTTCCATCCTGTTATGCAGCTATGACTGTACCCCAGGAGTTAGTGCCAGAGGGTATTATTAGGTATGGTAGTCCTATGGCTTGGGCACACTTGCAGACAGGCAACACAGAAAAGCAAGTTCATAATGAGACACTTACGTGGAAAAAGTTCAAACAAAATACACCTCAACTGGAGAGTCCAAAGAATAAGGATTGACAAAAATAAGTTACGGAGTATATAATCATTAAGGCTGGGAGAATCGCTCGTGTCAAACCAGGCTGGTTCAAGACTGAGAACAGATTGAACAGCAAAGAGAGCTTCTACAGAAACACAAGATACAGATGAAATCAGTGACGCCATGAGGGGCAGGAAACAGAACAGAAGCAGGAGCTGATCACACGTGATTGTTTAGAACATTCTGGAAAGCTTGTGAACCTTCTACAGAAATCAGTGTGTTTTCACTGCTGCCCTCTGGTGGTCACCCTGAGAATTGCCTAGAGCTGTAAAATTGGGTTTCTCAGAAGCTATACACCAACCAGCCATAACATTACATCCACTGCTAGGTGAACTGGATAGCACTGATTATCTCATTACAATGACACCTGTCAAGGCTGCCATTATATATTATACCAGTGAACAGTCAGTTCCTGAAGCTGATGTGTCGGAAGCAGGAATAATGGGCAAGTGTAAGGATCGCAGCGGCTGTGACAAGGGCCAAATTGTGATGGCTAGAAGACTGTGTCAGAGCTTCTCCAAATCAGCAGGACTAGTGGGTTGTGCCCGGTATGCAGTTGTCAGTACCTACCAAAAGTGGTCCAAGGAAGGCCAGCTGAGTAAACCAGCATTGGGGTCATGGGCATTCAAGGCTCACCGAGGCACGTGGGCAGCAAAGGCTAACCTGTCCGGTCCAGAAGGATAGGCGAGCTACCGTAGCACAAATTGATAAAAAAAAAGTTAATGCTGGCTATGATCTAAAGGTATCAGAACACACAGTGCATCGCAGTTTGCTGCATATGGGGCTGCATACCCACAGAGCGGTCAGAGTGCCCATGCTGACCCCTGTCCACCGGCAAAAGCGCCTACAATGGGAATGCGAGTGTCAGAACTGGACCAATGGAGCAATGGAAGAAGATGGCCAGGTCCGATGAGTCATGTCTTCTGTTCCGTCATGTGGACGGCTACGTGTGTGTGCGTCATTTGCTTGGGGGAAGAGATGGCACCAGGGTGTTCTGATGGGAAGACAGCAAGTCGGTGGAGGCAGAGTGATGCTCTGGGCAATGTTCTGCTAGGAAACCTTGGGTCTTGGCATTCATATAGATGTTACTTCGATGCATGCCACTTACCTAATCATCGCTGCAGACCAAGGACACCCCGTGGTACATGGTAACGGTATTGCCTGATGGCGATGGCCTCTTTCAGCAGGAAAATGAGTCCTGCCACACTACAAAAATTGTTCAGTAATGATTTGAGGAACATGAAAAAGAGTTCAAGGTGTTGACTTAGACAAAGAAGTCCAATCAATGAGGGTCCCACCTCACAATTTACAGGGCTTATAGGATCTGCTGCTAATTCCTTGGTGCCAGATACCACAGCACACCTTCAGAGGTCTTGTGCCGTCCATGCCTTGAGTGATCAGAGCTGTTTTGGTGGCACAAGGGGGACCTACACAATATTAGGCAGGTGGTTTTGATGTTATGGCTGATCAGTGTATAAGTATTAGAATAGTAACTGTGCTACACACAAACATATACAGAATAAAGAATATTGACAAGGACCAGTATTCTGACATTCTTACTCTTCGTTCTTTTGACAAATATATAAATATCTGCCTTTCCACACATATGTTCCAAGGGTTTTGTTTTTGGTGTGTCAGATGGATTTTGTGATGATCATCAGAAATAACTTCTAAATTTTCATATCACATAAGGTTTTTCAGAAATGGTTAATTTTGTAATAATTACATTAAGATTTTTAAAACACTGGTATTTCACATAACACTGGTCAACAAAGAAGTTTTTCACGGAACAACTAAGGGATGACTTGCATGCTTTTTAATGCTGATTTAAGAAATGCGCAATATTTCATCAACAGTGATGCCATTTTAGGCTATATTGGCAGTATATCCTTATTAGGAATGTATGGACATATTTACTGTAAGAGTAATTTTGAAAAAATATATATTTTATTTGTATTTCTGAGCATTAAGGGACTTTGCAGAAGGGGGTAAGTCTGTTTTGCCATAGTTGTAACAGGCTGTAACATGTTTGGACATGTTGAGGCAGGATCCTGTTCTCTCTCTGATATTGAAAAACGATGTCAAGCCAGATGGAGTCCCAGTATGCTGCCCGACGACTTTTGGACCATTAAGAGGGATGTTCCAGAAAAAATGTCACTATTACGTTTTAGATGAGTCACTGTCACAATTCACATATACTGTAAATATAGGTATAGTGTAAGGTTTAATTGTATATAACTCAAAATCTTTATGTGATAGGTACATTCTGATTAGATATTTGAATTCAGCACAAACAATATGGTACGATTCACCTTTGATTTGTGTAATAAAAAGACAGTAAAAAAATTGTTGGCCAGTGATTGGCTTTTTTCAGTTAAAGTATTACTGGATGGTATCAATCAAGTAGGAAAAGGCAACAGAAAAAGGAAAAAAATCCAGGATTTGTTCGGTCTGCATTGCTTCCTGTTGCATTTGGTACATTTGAATAACACCGGCTACAGTGCCTCAAATAATGATGGCATCATTTTTCAAACCTTCTTCAGGGGAATTCTACCCCTCCACGACACCCCCATTCTCGAATCAAGGATGCAGAGCACAGGTTCTGCAGAACTGCAGTGCACCACCTGCCAGGGAAACTTCAAGGACTTTTAGACTATCTGCGGGAAAAGGGGGCTTTCATCAAATACCTCCCCCCCCCTCACAGCAACTCGCACAGCCTCGGCAGTCCTTGTGTATCACTGTGTGTATAGAAATCTCCCGTCAGCTCTGAGCATATGATAAAAACCACTATCAACCCAAATGCCAAACCTGTACACTAACTGCAAGAAAATCTGTAACCTGGTGTCATCCTTTCACTACTGAATGATGTAAATATGGACCCTGCCTTTCTTAAGCTGCCTGCTTTGTGCCGGCATTCAATTTATACCGTACATTAAGCAATACGAAAACATTCTCATTTCTATCGAGCCGCTTGTGGATTCCTCCTTCTGTGGATCTCTAACCTTATTCTAATCTTATTATGCCAAACAGTGAAATACTTATGTCATTTAAGAAATATCTGAAGTTTCTGAAGCATGTGCTAGTTTACAAGACTAAGATCAAGAGGTACACTATACTATATTAATGCCACAGTATAAAAAATATTTGTAGGTTACTTGTTTATGTATTTTGGGTCCAGACCCACGTGAAGCTTTTCCAATCGGATGGATGGATTACAGTAATATTTTAACCATTTGCAGGTGCTGGAGACTTGTTTTGATTTTTACGAGGTTATTTTGTTTTTTCACACAATTCACCGTAAAAGTCATAAAACTGTCAAAAAGATAGTTTTCATGCATCTGCGTAATGATCCAGAGCCGCCTTGTTGATTATAAACGGTAGATTTGATTTTAACAAAAAGTTCTGTCTAAAAACATGCCTTGTCTCTGAAACTTGTCTGTCACGGCTGCAATGTAAGAGCACAAGGTTAACAGCTGTCATGCCCTGTTCTGATCCACACTAACCCCACTATTCAGCACTGACCCAAATTACTGTAGCTACATTACTATTCACTGCCTTCCTCATTCTGTCCAGTAACACTTCTCCCTGACATACAGACCTTCTCTGTGTTCATTTAAACCACTATATTGTACCTCATACTGACCCCACTGTCCCAGCACTTCCTCATACTGAATTAAGTGCCCTAACAATAGCATAATTAAATAAGTAAAATATTTTACAGAGTCACGTATCTTTTTAGGAATATCTGATGTATTTCCATGTACCCAGGCTTTACTATATATATATTTTTGACAGACATTTGCAGCAGGAGAAATGGACAATCAGACCATGCTAGTACTCTGTCAGTTACAGTACATTGGTCCTGTCTTTGTTTTATGTGCATTTACGTGTTAGTGAGATACGGAGTGTTACTCTGGCTGTACACGCACCTGTAATTCACCTGAGCGTGTGAATCTCCCCGGTGCAGGTCGGCATCGTCATCCACTACTCCACACTGTCCACCATGCTGTGGCTTGGTGTCACCGCGCGGAATATTTACAAACAGGTGACCAAGACGTCCCACCAGACACGGGATGGAGACCCACCCCCAAACCCCAAGCAGCCTATGCTGAGGTAAGCAAAGAGCTTTGAGGTCTTCCTGAGTCGAAGTTCCTGACCAGCGGCAAATCACATGTTTCTCAGTCATATGATTGAACACATCTGTGCGAGCTGGAGCACATGTGTGCTTATGTGCCTCTTAAGCATGTGATTGACAGTGTTGGGACGTAGCTACCTACAATTAACAACAGTAGCAACTTTACTTTTTTCAGAAGCTTATCAGTTTTAAAACACTAGCCTTTCCAGTAACTTTTTTTTTTTTTTACAAATAGCGTTGCAGCATGGCAAAAACGCTACAGGTCATCGTTCACTTAAGACCCATGCAATTTTTGACTAATCGATTTTACCACCGTTCCGCGACTGTGCCACAACTGCCAGTGTGAGTGCTGCCCCACGTGAATATATGACAGCTTCCGGCCCAACTGCTGGCAGCATGAGCGTCCCAGCGAGATGCTCCAGGCTACTGTTCGTAGCGCTCTCAGTACAGAATACATCGTATCCTATTTCGTGTTAGCAGCTTAAACGGTGGTAAAAAAGGTTATAACAATTATGAACTAAGAAAATTGCGATAAAAACGTTAAAAGCACCAAACAATTGACTTAAAGATGATATCATTTTAATATACAGTACATTATAATATGTTTTATAATATGATCATTTTTGTTTATAAAATTACACCAAAGAAGCTTTTTTGAAACCTTATAACTATTTGACATTACATTGTTAAAAAATCTAGATTTTCATATTACTTTTAGCATCATGTTTCACATTTTTTAAAATTAATTTGCTTTGTCCTACATCACAGATATTAAGTATTACCCAATTAAATAGCTTCAGTGTAGGCTAATTAGCTACTTTTTCCCTGTAGCTTGTAGTGTAGCTAATTACTATATTAAAACTGTAGCTTGGTTTTAGCTTAGCTACTTTTAATCATAAGTAGCTTGTAGCTTGAAAAGCTTCCGTTTAAAAGTAGCTTCCTCAACACTGGTGATTAATGAGTCTGTGAATGCGGAATTATCAAGGGTAACATTCGCTGAGTGATTTCTCCTAAGATGGAATTTATTGAGCAGCCAGGCGGATATCTGAAGTTTGCAGTCAAGTACTAGCCTGGGATGAAAATTTGTCTGACTACCCAAATCACTTTCCTCGATATATAATTACCATTTTCCTTACCTTGCTGAATCAAACCTGATGAGGTATGCAGTGTTTATCGATTCACTATACAGTACACTATGTAGGCATGTAAATTTTAGCAATGCAAAGATTCATCTATGATAATGATATCCTCTACCTGGCTGCGCTGTTTTCTAATTTAAAAAACCAACGATTGTTCAGTGGAGATCTTTTACCAAACTCTAGTGAAATGGGAATGACGTTCTTGAATTCAAGAGCGATTTCAGCACTGCGGCAGAATATTTCATAGCTTTTTTGCCATAGATGCAAACCTTATTAAGGAATAAATGTTATTAGATACGTAATGCTGACAAAAAATACATGCTCATTCCTGGATCTTGCATGATTATTAATTTAATCCAGTTAAAAGGATAACTGAAAGGCTTTAAATGCATTTCCTGGAAAGATCTATTGGACTGCTGTCTTAACGTTTAATACTTAAAAGGAATTTGGAAGCAAATTTTTAATATCTTCTCTATTTGTAGATTAAGTACATTTTGATCATCCTCCTAAAGAAAATTATATTGGTGCCACATGTTTCTTTTTCTCTTATGGAGGATTGTGTGGTCTTCTACATGATTGAAAAACCGTGAATGTTCCTCCCTGATTTGAACAGGAATTCAATTAAGTTTTTTATTTATCATTTGAGCTGCATCAGATTATAGCTGTGAGTGAATTTTTGAGAATTCCAAAATGGTTTAATCAGCCATATTAAGCATATGGGAGATTTATACAGTATGTTTATATTTTCTGGATATACACCTCACACATAGTTGACTGGGGGTTCAAATCCCCACATTGTGTCCAGTATGTGTTGGTTTCATTTTGCTGTCCAAAGACGTAGGTAGGGGCATTGGTGTGCAGATTTTCATTAAGAATCGTGTGATGGGGTGCAGTAAAGCTGTTTGCTGTAGAGTACAGGAAGCTGGGAAGGTGCAAAAATGAGGACTGTATGGGAGTCCCAGAGGACCACTGCGCTAGAGAGCAACAAATAGCCGGTAGTGAGCACATTTGCTGATTAATCACTACTGCTTACTGTTCAACTTGTAGGTGTGTACAATGATTTATTGATAATGTGTTATTGTCCTCATCCTGAACATGAAGGTCATCAATCTAACATGATGTGATCTTTCAGTGTATAATGCATTTATTCTTGGTCTTGCATCCATTGACTATTCAGACCTTCATTCTAGATCTAATTTCTTTATGTGTGGATTTGATGTATTAAAATATAATATGAGGCTTTTTTTGCACAAGTGTCTCAAAGTGTTATTGTACTAATTTGCTGTATTACAGAACAGGTCAGGGTGTTATCAAGGCGTAGTACAAGATATGACGGTATGACAGTATGACGGTTCATAAAATCAGATCGTCACAGTGTGGCCGGGCAGGCACAGGTGAAGGGAAACCAGGATGTATATGCAGTACTAATGGTTTCTTGGGTGATACAAGTACAAGAACACCTGAGGGACCCGCAGACATGACAGCAGCGACTCGTGCAGCGACACGCGACAAATGCACAACCTGGCAGCACAGGCCTAAGACCTCACATATAAAGGGTAGGACACAGCGGCAACACATCAGGGCAACCAGGGCAATATAACTGACAACTAGCAGACGCGCTAAGGTACACACTAGGTAAGCCTGACACAAATAGTGCTCGTGTGTCTGGGGGCTTTGTAGATTGTGACTGCAATGCATACTGTAGGTGTGGCAGTATTGGTGCAGTAGTATGACAAGTTTAAAATACAATATTTAAGCAAGACGGAAAGGAAAGTTGGTCTTTTCGAGTCACAGAAACCTGTCCCTAAACCATGAGACTTAAAGTCTGAGGTACTGTACTTTTAGAGAGAAGACATTGTTTTTCTGCTTATTTATTTATATACTGAACTTTTTTTTCACATTATGTTCTGAAAAAGACTCTCAGCATGTCTGTTTGAAGACTGTTCAACTGATCTGTATAAAATCTGGGAAGTCCCTATACTAAAAAGTGCCGCCCCTTCCTGTTAATCAACATGTGGAGCTCTATAGTAATACTAACATTTAAGCTATGATGTTTCAGTTGAAAGAACTCTTGACTGTTTGACCGAGTGTACTAGCTTTAAAGAATTAATTTGATTCATGGAGCCATATCCATCATGCTATATTGGACTTCGTCTGTTTTTGAATTTTCAAGCTTATTCAAAAACATTTACAGTGTGAAATCGTATGGCAGCTTTTACTCGTTTCTGAAGCATTTTTCCTATTAGCATGACAGTTATAACACATGTGGTTCTATACGCCATGCAATGCCGTGTCACTAACCGTAATACAATGTTCTACTCGCTGGTAGGTTTACGTCACTGTACCTTTTATTTAAGTATGAATTTACTTTGTTTATTGTATGTGATGTGCTAATCTGAGAAGATCATTGCTAGACTCCACAATTTTCCTCGCTGGAGGAAGGTACTGTGCAGGTGCCTTTTGGTTTATTGCCAATTCAAGTAATTTGATTTTCGAAACCCATTTGTGGAAGCTTGTCAGAAACGACGTGGCGAGCACATCGCTAACGCTACAAAGCCACAGTGTGAGGCGCATTTAATTTCTTAATGTCTATGCCTGTCACTGGCTTTCATTTTTTTTTTTACATGCTGAGTGACTCAGCATCATTTTCCTCCATTTAACTGTTGAGGGTGGCGCTGATTCTTCCCCTCACATGTGATACAGCAAGTGCCCAAAGGAGTGATGGCTTACAGGCACATTCTGGTCTACCCTGTGGGGTCCTCTGCAGGGAAGTGCCACAGGCCCATCTCATTATCTGCACACTACACTTTTTAAAATGAGATAAGGCGGCTCCTGACAGAGCACTGATATGCCGTGATAGACTCTAATGCTTGTGGCTGAGGGCCCCTGGCCAGGGCCTAGCTGTTAGTGGCAAATCAATTTCAGTCACTGTGTGACGCACCGTCATTGGCCACCTCAGCCAGCCTCGCCCCTGGCACTCCTATGAGAGCGCTTCTTTGATGACGGCCCGTAGTCCTGAAGACTCTGAAGACCTTCGGTTTATGCAGCGATGTTACTCAAAGTTAATCTATTTGAGATGAGTGGCACGGTATTCTGTCAGACATTTTGAAAGCTTTGCTGGAGGCTTTCAGGTCTGCTATATTAGTACATGAACCTCCGAACGGACAAGCTAATGGTTTTATAAAGTGTACATCATGCGTTTCTGCATTAGAATGTACTTATTAGTCTGTGATTTTCCTTGTATTATATACAGACATGCAGGCAGGATTTGAGTGTTATAGTTGAGGCCATAAAGAAAAGAGGATTTTTAATTGATCTTCCCAACGGACTTTATTTAATGCTGTTAACTAGGTCCTTTTGGTGTAATACTGGTTGAACGCTGACAAATTGAAAGAAATTGAGGTTTGCCATTCTGTCGTTATTTTGTTCCTTTTTGGCCACTGGAATTTTTCGTATTCAGTCAGCATTTTTTCTTACTCAGTAGCTTTTTATTTTGCAGGAGGGAAAAAACAATTTAGTCACTATTCACGGAGCATCTGTGCCGCTTATGAATGATTTTTTTTTTTAACTCTTTTGAAATGTCATAGACATAAACAGCTTAAAAAGGCATCTGATTAAGCGATCATATAGAAAATCATCAAGGGTTTATCCTGAGCCGCATAATCAGCAAAGGTCAGGTGATCACTTGAGGTCTTTCAATAATCTAAAGTCAAAAGAAGGAAAAAAACGGATCTTTTTCTAAGGCTCAGCAAAGACCTATTTTTTTTTACATCCATCTGTGAGATTCTGAAGGATTTCTTACAAAAAAAATGGCAAATATGATACAAAAGCAGAATGTCTCTTGGGGTGTAGTGATTTTGATTTCCTGGAGATGCTGAAAAGAAATGCCAGAGGTGAAGCTACGGGTTTTTATTTTGGTTGACCTTTATATTTGTTTCCCCAGAGTCCTCCCCACATTCAAATGTTTGTGTTTTTATACATTTCTGCAACTGCATTTGCTTGTAGTTAATACTGTATGCAGTGAATAATAGGAAAAATAAATGAGTAAGGTTGGTATACACAGCCAAACGTCAGCGATTTATTTAACCGAATATATTGATGGTAAGATGTTATATGATTGACCTCAGTGTGATCACTCAGCTTGGATTTGACACACTAACAGAAGCCTTGTTTTGGGATGAACCAGTGCCAGTTCTTTTAATGTTATTGCCTGAATTTAAAGGCAACCTAATTTTATTGTTCTTCATTTCAGAAGTTCTGTTTAATACTTTCTTTATGCATTTTAATGTTGAAGAAAGATATCGTTTAAGACATCATACAATGCTATTGAAATCTGAGTTATTGTAGTTACCCAAAGTTATCCTAAGGTGCCTTATTTATGGCTTACCCGCTGACGCTAGAGGAGATTCTCCCCACAAGCGGCAAGATTGTTAATAGCTGTTATCCTACCCAGAAGAACATCTTAATAGTAATTGAATAGTAATTGAATGGAGTGAGAGATGTGCCGATGCAGCTTTCGCAGGGCATGCTGGGGGATGCAGCTTTCGCAGGGCATGCTGGGGGATGCAGCTTTCGCAGGGCAT
>JAODKE010000068.1:11302891-11315837 GCA_026779605.1 Mormyrus hasselquistii
GGGGCCCCACGGGCCCCCTGCACCCCAAGGGCCCCTGGGCAGCGGCCCTGCTGGCCCGGTCCGTAATCCGTCCCTGCCTAAGAGAGTGTGATTCTGTGTTCATCTGCATCAATGGACACTGCACTCACTCTTCCAGTGCTCTCCCTGACAGCAGTGCTGATGAATCAAAATAACTACATTAGCGATTACACTAATGGAGCAACAGTTTCTACTGGGAAGAGGAGTTCAATATTACTCTGAAACCATAATCACCAACTGAGCCCTTAAACTTCTGTGTCGTTGCTTTCAAAGGTCATTTGAGTCTCAATTTGCATAAATCCCTTAAGGGAAGCAGTACTTGAGGTTTAAAAGTTGTCATTTCATTAATACCTGGTGTACACCTGAAACACAAGGTGTGTGACTTATGTTCCAAATAATTGCTGAGTGCTGGGATTAAATACACAGCAGTACACCTTCCAGGCCTCAAGGGCTGTATAGGGTCACCCTCTGTCCAGATCATTATCCCCATATACAATATTATTATTTTATACTGGGTGAATGTTCTCCCTTACCCACCTACTTGCATTACATTTTATTTAGTAGACACCGATATTCAATCCAATGTACGTACTTTTTTTTGGGGAAACCGGGTCAGACCGTCCCTGGAGGAACTGGAGGTTAAGGGCAGGGGAGATACTAGGATTTGACCCTTAGGGGGGCTGCCACTTTCAGTTTGATGATAACATTTGCCGGGGAGGTTAGAAAAAAAATAAACAAGAAATAGGGCGCAGAAGCCTTCATAAGTGGGATCTGGATTTGCCTGTGAACGAAGGTCTTCCTCAAGGGCCCAGTAGTGAAATCATTGCCAACCCTGGGACCTGAACCAGTGACCTTCTGCTCACAGGCACACTGCAAATTTCACTTATAAGTGAGGTGGTATTTCAGTACAAGTACAGTCGACCCTTCATATCCATGGATTCTGCATCCACAGATTCAACCAACCACCAATCAAAAAAAAAAAAAAAACAAAAATCATAAAGTTCCAAAAACTAAAGCTTGACTTTGACAGATGCTGGGCACTATGTTAAATCCACATGAATGATGTGATGTGTACTCATAGCCTGACATTACACAAAAGCAATCTAAGTTTTGAAGGAAAGAAAATGCTATGTTGTTGCTGATATATACTATGTAATTAGTATACAGTACAACTATTGATATAGCATTTACATCATATTGGGTATTATAAGTAATTCAGAGAAGATTTAAAGTATAAAGGAGGATGTGCGTAAGTTATATGCAAACGTTATGCCAATTTAATATAAGGTACTTGAGTATCTGTGGATTTTGGTGTCTGTGTTGGGACCTGAAACCAATCCTGACACATATAGGAGGATGACTGTATATATTTGGGGTCTGAGGAGCAAGCAAGTATGGTTTCTTTGTGAGGCTCGATGGAAGGCAAACTTTGCTGGACTTCCCAAAAAAGGCCCAAGTACAACAATGTACTTCCGAAGCAGCTGTTCTCTTTACAGAACCAAAGAGAAGCCAAGACTGTTACCATGGGAGCTGGGAGACTTCTGGTGAGATTAAGAGTGTGAAATCATGTAAAGATGTGAGAATGCATTTCTGTCACGATTCCTCCTACACCAGCAACAGTACACGGCTGTAGTGCAAAGTAAAGCATTTTTGCACTCTCTTGCATACATTCACACATTAAATTACTGTCACGGTACATACAGATTTGGCAGATTCTGGTTACATCTAAAGATATGTGCAACAACCTTGCTAGAGAGACACTGACTGAAGGTAGAAGGACAAGGATGTTTTAAGACCTGTCTTTTTTTACTTTTAACTTTTACCAAAAGCATTTTACTTAGTTATTCAGTGGCGTAATGACTGTCTATGTTGTGTTTTTCAGAACGTGCCTGATCTGTAAAAAGACCACAGGGTGTCAAGAGCAAGTCAGAGTATCAGGAAACACAAAATAGAATCGCACAGTGATCAATGCATACTTTTTGGTGTGATGCAGCAGACATAAAATTCTAGAGCGGACACCAGGGAACTCATAGACAAACAAGGGCTGTATGAGTCATCCAGGCTTTGGAAAAGCGGGTTTGGATCAGTGACATGAAAATCCAGAGAGTAGGGAGTCAAAGGGCTGTCTCCGGTCCACCCTCTCCCTCATACTCTGGGAACATTCTCACCTCTGAGCTGTGATTGCAGCACATCTGGTTTCTGTCATCCTAGATGCTGATTGTTTTCAGGCTGTCTGGCTTCAGTGTTGTACAGTACAATCCTCCAGTTGACCTTATTGAACGATTAATTATAAATCAGCTTCACCTCTAATCACTTCCTATGACGTCAGCACAGGTACATCCATCCATGTCTGTATCTCTGCATGTGTGCACATTTGTGCATTCTAATATGCACTGCTGTTTTGCATCTTGTTTTTAAAATATTTCCTTCGGTACGTGAAGAATAACATCCTGTCATTTCCCACAGAAGAGCCCAGAATAAGCCCTTGCAGATTTAAACTGGAAGGAAGAAGCAAAGGAAGAGGTGCATAACATTAACTCAAGCAGTCTGGGGGAAGCCAATTCTCTGTCGATAAAGACTGCAGGGTGGCTATTAGTAATCCTCAGCCTCTTTCCTTCTGCAACATTTTTCTGCAAGAATGCAGAAAAAAACACTAATTCGGTACATCTCAGCAGTAACAGAAATCATTCTGATGGTCTGTTAATTAATCAGTTTCTGTTTCATCATTGTGCCATCCAGAAACCCCGCCCCTTCCTTCAAAACCCTCCACGCTGAGAATTAAAACCAATACCGGGGAATGCCTGACTATATTCTGTATCACATTAATCCCTTCAATAATGTGATGGTGTCCAAAATACCATGGCTAATCTTATCTGTTGCTCTGATAGATGGCGTTCACTGTGTCAGATGCAATGCATCAGCAACGAAAGGGATTTTTATAATAAAGGGCGAATGCAATGTAATACTTAAAATTTGTTTTTGGCAGCAACGTCAGTGTGCACATGCTTAGCTACATTAACCTTGG
The DNA here is from genome assembly GCA_026779605.1 of Mormyrus hasselquistii. Taxonomy (NCBI): domain Eukaryota; kingdom Metazoa; phylum Chordata; class Actinopteri; order Osteoglossiformes; family Mormyridae; genus Mormyrus; species Mormyrus hasselquistii. The sequence continues at coordinate 11,305,935 of JAODKE010000068.1, forward strand.
ATAATCGTATATGATGCTATAAGTATTATTTTGGCGATTTTTCTTTCTGACTCCCAATTAAATGTGAAATTATGTCAACAAAATTATAAATGCAAGAAGAGATCTGATGGTTATTTATTTCAGGGACAAAACTGATATAAAAGTCAAATTAAATCAATATAAAATGTGCTTCATTTCTTTGGTATTTCAGTGAGACAAAACTGAACTGAAGATACTGATTACATTGCTAGTGATAACACCCATAGAAATGATCTGTTATGTGTTTCTCCGATGTTTGTCCTGTTGGGAACACAATTAAGGATGCATAGTGCCATTAGTCATTTCTGCAACAGTAGTTTTCAGCTGACATCAGATAACACTAGTAGCATATATGCTTTTCTGCATGAGTGACCCCATACTCTTCCTTTCTGAATTTGTAACAGGGAGCATAGGACAGCAAGTGACCTAGTAGCTAAGAAGATGGGTCATAATTTAACGGTTATTGGTTCTTAAAAGGTCCTTGCTATAGTAGCCTTGAGCAAGATATTTATCCTGAATTGCACCTGTAAAATATTACATCCATCCATCTATCACCCATCTACCCATTTTATAACTGCTTATTCTGCTCAGGGTCATGGGGAGCAGGGGGGGGCATAGGGGGCTGGAGCATACACAAGGGGCACAAAGCTAGTAACACTCCGAATTGGATGCTGCTACCTGTACATTATTCAGTCATATAAATGGGGGGGTTGCCTATTTGCTATTCCAGAGCTAAAATTTAACAAGGACGTCTCATTTATTTAGGTCTACCACAAGACTGCATGTCAAATAATCAGAACACTAGACATATCCGTCCTTCGACTGTACATACCGCTCACTGACATTCTCACAGAATGCCACTGCACCTTTGTCACTTTCATCTTATACCACACTGGATTCAATCACTGTAAAACTATGTAATGAACACTGTATAAATATAACTGCTTTATATGCTGGAGTAATTACTGGCTAAACATATGGCTGTCTTCCAGTCTAGAGCATCATGTTCCCTGTGAAGCTGTGAAACCCCCGTACAGTTTAAACAAGTTAAAGTACAAAATGCCCTACTGTTAAAGTTAGTGCCAATCCGACTAATGAAAAATGTGCCATACATTATTTAACTTGCTGAGCTATATACCGTATCATCTGAAATATAACAACTGAACAATAAGCAGGTGGTATTGTATACATTCAAAGACATCCTATACCTTAAGGGAATAAAAAATCTTCACCGGTATAGTATTTTCTGATGGCACTGATTTTCATCATGTATATTCATGAATTAATTAACCTCAATGGTTGTAAAAAGTCCAACAATTTTACTATATCCCAGAGCTACTCAGAGCATGGCTAAGTAGTTTAAATAAATGATCAGACAGATTCAGCAGAAAGATCTATTAAATCAAAACTACTTCTAATGTATTATTTAACTGTGTAGAAATTATCAGTAACTAATAAAAGTACTTTTAACACTGCTGCATGTTCTTCTTAATTTTCCCAGTTATAATAGAATTTTAAGCTAAATTGAATTAAACGGTGCTCAGAGTTTCAATAAAATTGAATTGAGTGTAAAGTCACCTTTAACATAGATCCTGAATATATTTTAACACTCCTGATTTGCGGTTAATTTTGTAATTCTATACCTTTAACAGATCCCTCATGCCTTGTTCCATATGGCCTGTTTCCATAAGCTGAGCCTCGCTGGTCTGCTAACATGAAATCAAAGTCAAATCTATGACCCACTTCAAAAATTATTTTAGAACAGCTTTAATATATTTATGTATTGTGCATGAGAAACAAATTTTAGTACATTGAAGAAAATCAGCTGGCAAAAAAATTAAAAGAGAAAGAAAAATGCATTAATTGAGTAAAACAAAATAATTAGTTATTGTTGCCAGACACACACAATATGGACACATGTTCAGTTCACTTATGGGTTTCATGTTCATAAAATACTCAGTTAAAACTGCTTATGATGACATTAGATCTGATCACCCGGGGCTGTAGTCTTGCCCTGAGTACTTTACCTTCAATCTCAATATTCCTTAAAAATAACAGGTCAAACCCCAGGTTAACTAGACTTATGGAACAAGTGCTGCTATGGGTTGGCATCCCATCCTGGGTTATGCCCTGGGTGGCAAGCCCTAATTCGATCATTTATACAAAATGGTGCATGAAACAGGAAAGAGAGGGAAAGAAAGAATGCAGCGGAGGAGAGGAATTAGTTGATTGATGGGATGTAAACTTTTGCATCACCTGTTAAAATATCAGACAACAATGGTATATATTACACAATTCAATTTACTAAACGGTTTGTATCATTTTTTTGTGTCAGAAGTGGAAAGGAATGTTCACGATTCTTCCCAAATTTTGACTGAGCGCCGCTTGGTCAGTCTTCGAAATTCACTGCAGAAGTAAAGTGACTTGCACGGCCACGACAGTGTTAATCTTCAGCAAAAAAAAAAAAAAAAAGAGACGGACTACATGCTGATGGCATGTACAGTGTGTCAGATCTTGGGTAATACATTTTGTATCGTGGATAACGGCTCGCATAGCTGTACACATTCATCCTCGTCACCAGAGGTAGGCGCTATTTTCGGCCACAATGGAAAAAGAGAAACATTTTATATTTGCCAACATGCAGGATTCTGCTATATTTCTGCATCTCTCTATGCAACATGAGCGAAGGGATTTCCGTTGGACTGCTAAAAAAAATGCGCTAGTGATTTTAAAACCAAAGACAAATCTTAGCCTTCTCTCCGTAAGGAAGCAGATAACAAATGCTAGTTGTTTTGTTGTCTAAGTTTGTCGGCTGTGGGGAGGAGTTGCTAACTGCAGTTATGTATCACGACTCCGCTGTCTCTGTGGAGGCGCGGCCAGTGTTGCCATGACAACATACAGTTAGCAAACTCTCCGTCTGTCTTATAAAAGGTATGTTAGACTGACGGCAGTTTGTTTCATATCGTTCAGTTCCGCATTATGAATTCGAATATAACGTTTTTTCTGTATGTGAGAGGTACTGCAGGGCTACTAATGTCGCATTATGAAGCGAAGTAGAGAGAATGTTCTGAGAAAAAGTGCTCCGTGTCGGGTGTCGGTTTTCGTTTCGGCGTATGTGCCACATTTCTAGCGTCGCTCGGGAAAAACGACGAGAGGGCGAAAGTGTCTCCTTCGTTTACGCAGAGACGGCGACGATGCGCCATGGCACCGTTGTCGGGATGTTGGTGAAGGCGAGGAAATAGTGCCTGAGTGTGGATGCCATGGGTACTTTTGAAACTGCTGTGGCCGCGTATTATGAAGACGGGGAAGAGGAGGACGAGCGGTGTTTTGAATTTGAACCTCTTCCCACGCTCTTAGAAGACGAGGTAAGAGCCGTACGAGAATATAGACAAACGTCTCCGAGTAATATTCATGTAAATAAGATCAAATAATAATTATTGTATCCGTTTTATTGTACTGTCACAAACTTTGAATCTTAAATTGTCGTAAGACGGCTCGTTTTAAAATATAGCTGACCAATTTTTCTGTGCAGTTCATGAATTTACATATTAACTAATACAATATATTAATCTACTAAGCGAGGTACACAGTAACACGTTCGTCTTGTGGCAACTGGGAAAGTTGTGCTATCAAAGCGTTGTAATTAAATGTGCATGTTGATGGGTGTGTGTGTATAATGATGGGTGGCTGGGTGGGGGCTTATGTGAGAGTGCCCTCTGTTGACGCCATTGTGATTGATTGTAGGACATATGTTCTTGTTTATTGGGTCATGGAATGTTCGGAAAATCAACCAAAGCTGACCATATATATGCCCGCTGAGAATTGTGTTTGGCATGATTGCTTAAAGATATTTTTATTATCTATCTTTTTTTTTTTTTTAACTTTTCTTCCTCTGTCGTTTGTTTAAATATACCACCAGCTGTAATATAATGTAAGTGTTCATTCTAAGCAAATTTATGAGCAACAAACACTTAAATCATTGGGGTCAACAACGCTAGAACTTAGGAGGTAAGCTGTCTGGTTTCCCACTGTGATACCATTTAAACCATCCTTATTTGCCCCACTTAAATATAAAATACAAAGGGACAAAAGACATGTTACATTGTATTAAATCAAATACATGTTTTAAAGGGATAAATGATAGAATATATCATGAGAGTTTACTCTTAATTATGCAAACAAATATGTCAGAATGCCAGCAGACTCTCCCTTGGTATATGACACTTGTCAAAACTTTTGTTCAAGTTCTTAATTGGTATATTACCTTCTGTGTGCATTATAAGTTGTTTTCTGTGAATACTGTTGTCTTCAAAATGCAGCTGGAGTCTTAGTTTTTTTTTTTTTTTTTTACTTGCATTCACATGACATTAACAGTATTACCCCTGTCACTTTCCCAGTCGCCCACTCACTCATTTGCTCTCTTACTTTCTCTCTGAATCTTTCACTAAAATCTTCTTCACTCCTACTCATACTGTTTTCTTTTTACCCATTTACACTTCACCTTGCTCACTCTTTCATGTAGTCAATCACTGGTTCAGTGGCTCTCACTGTCTCTGCTTAGGTCATTTTTTTTCTTGGAGAAATTGCACTTATTAGGGGCCATGGAAGCAAAAGCAATGTTATATAGGCCAACATTTTCTTTCAGAGAGAGAGAGGCTCCCTCTTTTTTTGTTTTTGGCTCTCAGGGGAATATGTCAGTCTATTTGTGGATCAGAACAGCTGCTTTAAGTAAGTATGCTTGATCTGGAGATTGGATTGAATAAGTGCAATGCTGCTTTGTGTGCCCTAGGACCGCAGCCTGTGTTGGGTGCAAAAGCAAAGCCCACAAACAGGAAGTGACAGGCGGATTGCAAGTGTTCTGGACAAGTGTGACTGACCTTTTCTGTTCAGGGAACAGTGTGCCTCTGTTTAGACACACCCACTGACCAAGAGACCAGCAGCACTTTCAAACAAGGCACAATTGACTTGTGTGGGGGTCATGAAGAGCATCCATGGCCAGACTGAAGTCTCTGAGGAATCTGTGATGCCTTGGCATAAAACCGAACCAACCTTCATGGGTGTGCTATGGATAGGTCACAGTTTCACCCAAATCAGCTGCGATTGTGATATGCAAAATGTCTTTGCATGATTTTTCAGTCATCAATCAGTACTTATTCACGCATAAGAAAAGACCAGACCATCAATGGACTGATGAGGAGATAGATAAAGTTAGCTACGGAGGGTGTTGAAATGCAAAGGCAAAAGCACAGAAAAGTATATAAGAGAAAATGGGGTTTGAATGTGTGTCAGAGGGGCTAGTGGAGCAACAAAGGAACAAAAGTTCCCGATGAAATATGCACTGCAGTTGTACACCATGTCGTAAATTATGCTCTTTCAACGAGAGAGGCTCGACATCAGTTCAAACAACTTTGTAGGCCAAGTGTGGCCTCAGTAAAGACAAAATGTAAAAACGAACAGGTAATGCATTGTCATGGAATAGCTTCCCTTACTATATTTAAAGCTGTAGCGGGATTATAGCATTGAAAAATGAATTCACTCTGAAGCAGAGAACAAACATGTACAGCTGAGTAGAAGGCAGCCATTGTGGATGTGAACTAGCCAACAGTGCAGATTGACAGAATTTCAAAAGGCATATGAAAGAATGTAGTGTGTGAGTTTTGGAACAATAAGCTGATTTCCAAACATAAAAGCAAATGAAGTTCATGGTTGCAACACAAAGGTTTGCAGGCAGGGGCACCTTAGCATTTCATTGCTACCCATTGTAATAGTTACAATTTTGTATGTCATTTTTCGCCATCGCCATTTGTAAATATTGTGAATAAAGTTGTTATCATTGGGTTTTCAAGTTTTTTTTCAGTGAAAGTTCAGTGATTTATAGTAGACTAGTTTTGTATTAAGTTTGCTAATTAAGCTGCCTGAATGTTGAAAGTGTGGAGTGATAATAAGTCATTTCTTAAAAAAGAAAGCAGAGGAGAATATACATGTAAGTAGCTGAGTAAAACAAGAAAAAAAGACCATTTTTGGTTATACTGCCACCTGTTGCACATGCTTCCCTGATTTTAAAAAAATCACCATCTGCCACGGCTTCACGTCTGTCTCCAAGTTATCACTGAAATGCATGAAAGATGTAAGGAAAATGTTACAGTTGTGTTAACTCGTTTGTGGCTGAAGTGCTCACATGTTTCAGTTAATTTATTTACTTGGAGGTGGACATTTCTTGTGGGAAAAGCTGGCATTTGGAATCAAATTCCTGTCTGTTGACTATGTCAGAACAAAGGAGTAACTATGATTCTCTATGCCATCAAATGCCAGCAATTGAGATGCTAAGCAGCAAGACTTGATGCTGTATGTATTTAAATACTGAATACAAAGACCCTCACTTAGACTATTCAAAAATGTGCTCAGCTCCATTTTTGCCATATCCATAGTCAAGCATTATATTTATTTATTTATTTTCTAATGGCTGCCATGTTGAGGCATTCATGCAGCATATAAGGGTGCTCTAAACCAGTGTTTCCCCATCCAGTTCTCGGGGACCCACAGCCAGTTCACGTTTTTGCTCCCTTCAAGCTCCCTCCCTCCCTACCAGGAATTGGGAGGGAACAAAAACTTGGACTGTCTGTGGGTCTTCAAGAACTGGATTGGGAAACACTACTCTAAACCAGTCTGACTGCATGAGGAATATGCTGTTCCTTCACATATCTTCGGTCACTTAACAGAAGTGATTATGTAAAAATTAAATGCTTTTTATTTTTTTGAAATGTATGAGAAGTCGGTTTCCATCGGAATGCACAAGTGCCTCATCTGAGCAGGCTTCCTTTTAAGAACATTCTGCTTTTATTTATTCCTTGGGTTGGTGCTATTATCTGAAACCACTTTGAAACAGTTGGATTGTACATTTAAAGGTCTGATATTCACTGCAGTAGTTTAGGTTAAGTGTGTAGCTGAGGGGTTCATTCAGATACACGTTGGATCATCGATCACCTCGCCACACTCTGTCCCAGATAAACCCCTACGCAGTACAGATTCATTTACATTACCCGTGGGAAATTACTGTACGTACTACATGGCAAACCTGAAAAGCCATTACGTTATTGTGGGATAGATGAGACATTATGCTGTGTGTGTGTATTCTACAACATGTTTTTCTGCACAACAGGTACCTCTGAGTGTTGGTTTTTAAATGCAATGACATTGTGTGTTTTAATGCAGTACATAATGCAGATACAATATATTTAGGCGTGACAATTTGTGTGTATATGTGTGTTGACAGGAGAATGTCTCTCTCGCGGACATCCTCTCTCTGCGGGACAGCTGCCTGTCGGAACAGGAGGTGTGGGCAGTGTGCTTGGAGTGTGTCCTCTCCTTGCGTAGCATTGCCCATTCACCACTCTTCCACACCCTCTGTATCACCCCAGACACTCTGGCCTTCAATGCCCACGGCAACGTCTGCTTCATGGAACATCTTAGCGGTGAGTTTTCTCTGTCTCTCTTTCAAGCAGCATCATTTCTCCTTTCTCTGTTCTCGCTCTCACCTTGCTGTTGATTTGTCAATGACATACAATCCTCTTCCCTGTGTCTATGTTGCATTGATCAATCTACCGTCATTCTCTCTTCTCTCTGACTCATGAAGGAGCCCTATTCTCCCACTTGACCCTTTGGTGAATCACCACTGAATTTCCTCCCAGTGCATTACTGTGCTTTTTTACCAGCTAGAAACCATTCTCTTGCCCCCACCTGACTTCTTCATCAAGAAATCATCATTTCTTCTTGTAAATGCTGTTACACTTTTGGTGCATCATGCAGTGATCAATCATGCAAGGGTCATAGATTTCTTACTTATATATTATGAATCCTGTAATTTGCAATGTGGTTTTTTCCTCAACAACAGAAACCTGAGTGTCATATTGGCTCAGTTTCATTGGTCAGAATGAGTAAAAAAAAAAAAACATTTAACTCAGATTTTGGGAATTTAATTAATATGTCCCAATCAGGGCTGGGATGGATCAGGTGGCTCGGGCTGAGTCATCATGTGGATGTAGATCCTCCAGCTTATCCCCACCTACTCAGGAACTTCTGCAGTTTGTTACTGCTAGTGTTATTTAAAGTATATCCCTTATTGAGTGATACCTCTGTCACCTTGGGCAGAGTGGTGGCTTTGAGGCTGGTTCAAATCCCATCAATGCCAGGACTGATTGTACTCTGTTGAGCCATTGGGCATGGCTGTTAACCTGCAACTGTTTCATCCTGGGTACGATGTTAACTTACATCTGCCCCGGCAACGTGGACTGGTTCTCAAAAGGCACCAAACGAGAATCAACCCAGCACCAGCTTCGTGTTGGGGGAAAAGAATACACCTGTAAAGCGGAGTGATACAGCTGACGTCGAAATGTCCAAGTGCAGTTACAATCTGATAAAAGCACTCATAGAACACCTCTTATCCAATGAAATTTCTTGATTGGAATTAACTGTTGTATAAAATATTAATCCTTTTAGCACAATTTACTAACCAGATTCTTTTTATTGTATATATAGGCATAGTTTTTATGTCAAATGCCTATATATTTTGTGCTGAGTCTAAGACATCAATCCTTTTTGTCACTTAGACAGCCAAATAGTTTTTGAAGCAATGGAGATTCACATCCTGCTACCATTTCCACTCTCTTGCCAGCGTTATGAATAGATGGAAGTGACCTTGCGTTGTCATATTATTATTTAGTCTTGTTATGTTAACATTGACACTCTAAAGCAGGGGTCACCAACATGGTGCCCGCGGGCACCAGGATGCCCCCATGGACCTATTATAAAAATATCACATTTGCATTTATATAGATTTGAAAATGGCAATATCTAAAAAAGGTATTTAAAACATGTTTATTATACATGAAGTTTAGATTTTAGGAGGGCGTTTCAAACTGATAGCCCTTCGTATGACTCAGTACCTGTGAAGTAGCTCTCAGTTTGAAAAAGGTTGGTGACCCCTACTCTAAAGAATTTTGCTATTTGATAATCTGTACACTAAGTGTCAATATTATATTTGTAATAAAGATAAAAGAAGATAGTATTCATTGAATGCTTTTACCTGTTGTTTATGAGTATTGTGTTTTTGTTGATGGAACATCTGCATAATCTTATAGTAAATGAGGTTTCAACACATATAAATGCCATTACCGTATCTCGTTCAGCCTCATTAGATTGAAAACCCTAACTAAGTTAATACATGCAATCAGCTGGACACCCTGTGTTTTGTTCCTTTCACTGTTTTCACATGAAAAGGCTATGTAACCATTAAAAAGTCATCACCACAGAGGCATTTTAATGAGTAATTTGCTGAAGTGAGTAGTTAATTTAATGAGACAAAACAAGCAAATCATGACAACACAGAACATTAGCTTCCTTTTAATTCTGTGTAATTGCTGCTTTTTAGCTACCTCTCAACTTTTACAACGTATAGTTGTTATTGTAATATCCAGATATTGTCATGAAATTGCTAGATGAATGCTATCTTAGAAAACTGCTCTTATTGTAGACGTCAATGTCTAATGACACTTTTATTCTTGCCCATGATAACTTTCAGAAGTTTTGCCAACCTGAACAGAGAGGACACAATAAATCCTGCACAGACGGACCAAACTCTAGCCTGACCTGTTTTATTTAGAAAATATTTTTTTAACAATGCATCAAGAAGGAGGGATGGCCTAAATAAAGACCGGCACTGCAGCATGAGATTTTTTTTTTTGTAGTCTGGAACTAGTTTTCTGAAGGGTTAATTATGCAATCAGATTAGGTGCCTTTGCTTGTGTTAGTTTTTTTTTTTTTTTACCTTATCTTGATTGTTGTAGAAAGAAGTAATATGATGTACCTAGACTGGCCCGTATATCAGGC
>JAODKE010000068.1:11315937-11327172 GCA_026779605.1 Mormyrus hasselquistii
GGAACGCCTCGGGATTCGCCCAGAGGAGCTGGAGGAAGTGGCCGGGGAAAGGGAAGTCTGGGTTTCCCTGCTGAGACAGCTGCCCCCGTGACCCGACCTCGGATAAGCGGAAGTCGATGGATGGATGGATGGATGGATGGATGGATGGATGGATGGGAAAAACCACAGCACTGTGTAAAAACAGAAAGCTGTTTGTCTGGGTAATAAGATAAGAAAAAAATGTTGTTTAACCTTATAGTGTATCCTAATAAACAGTAACTCAGTTAACAAGAATTTATGTTCTTCAAAAAGTTACTAGTGTCTTGGATGGCTTGATGAATACCACTTCTATTCCCAATCCTCTCCTCAGGGGCACCCCAGCCGTTCCATGTCAAGTCAACAAGTACATTGGCATATTACACAGGTCCTGCAAATACAGTAGTAGGGTGACTTTCAGAGAGCTTTTGAAATTGCTAATCTAACACACTTTGTCAGACATAGTTTTACATCAACATAAAGCACCTGCACGGCGCTACATATTTCTAGTAAACTACATAAATATAAATACATAATTTGTTCTACCACAGCCAACCTGTTATAAAATAACATATATACACCATGACAGACCATTGTAGAAATAAGCATCACTTTCTTTCAGTAGAGCCCTGACATGTGGCTCTGCCGTGTAACTTCTCAGCCTGATGCTCTGCAGTGGACACCTTGTGTAACAGTATTTGAAATTTCCAGATAATGGAACTGTCCATGAAACATTAAAAAGACAGACTCTTTGAAGTCAGTTGTGGCCATTTAGCAGGCATTCACCAAGTGGTAAAGGTTTCATACGCAACATTGAAACCATTTATTTTCATTCAGCTATTTCTTTTTTTTTATGTGTTTTGGCTGTATTGGCTATACATATCCCTGGGTATTTTTAGGTGAGGTCAGTAAGTAGTGGATAGCTCTGAAAGTGGCTGTATTGAAATATCCAGTTTCAGTTGTAGTCATGTCTTATTTATAAATCCTGTAACAAAATATGTAGAAAAACTGGCATTTTGGCCTGTACTAATCAAGTGTAAATTTTTAAAAAAGAAAAAATTCCCTAGTGTAATATTAAAATCATTAAAATAATGGTTAATTTCCCATCTGCTGTTATCATATCCTATCTATCAGATTATTTATATTAATATTATTTTTAAAAAGTAAAACACAGATGATGACTTAACTGAGCAGTACTTTGTAAAGTTAACCTGAATGGATACAGTATGTTTTGTCAAATTCCCAACTGAATTATCAGTAAAAATCATTTTTTCTTGTACTTAAGTTTTAACTTCATTGACTTTCTTGTGTCTGGGTTTGAAAATATATAATTCTGGCTGTGTTTAATTAGGTCTATTTATTTGCATTAGGCTAATGTTCTGACTGTTCTGTTTTATAGATGATCCTGAGGGCTCATTCACACCACCAGAGTTTGATAGGACTGGTAACACCTTTGAGGTAAGTTATCAAGGATAATAGCGCACAACAACATGAAACAGTTTATCTAGTATTGTCATGACATATATCTTAGGACACATTAAAACATTAATACCTTTACACCAAGTTACCATATTAAAACAATTCTGCGTTAATAACCTTAACCACCAGTTCACACAATCAAAAGTCTTTGCTGGATTTTCTAAATGTATGCATTTATAATCAACCTTGATTAATCAATGCTGCAGTAAGTTTCAGATTACATCATGGCCTAAAAAGAACTAAGGAAAGATAATAAGTCTAAATTACAAATTCCTTTTTAAATATATTTATTGGAAAATTGCTGTTGCCGATTCCTCCCATAGACACAGAAAATGTTATGTCTGAACTCAGCTTGAAGCAATTAATTACTGTAAAATTGCTCAAACCTTTCAGGCCATTGCAAAGCAGGATTTGTCAGAATATATGTGACGTTAACGTTTTGTATTATGAACATACCGCCTAAACCAGTGATATTACTTCTTAAGCACTCACATCATGGTAAAGTAAGCCTCATATTAGATATTCAGTTTTCCAACTGTAATATCATTTAACAAAGGCAATCCAGGTGGTTTTTAACCGGACTTGTCCAGTAAACAGGCAGCCATGCACAGTCATTTTTGCAGTACAAACCCTTTCACTATCTGTGCTACATCTTAGCATTAAGATGTAGCACAATTCCAGGCAATTTCAGCTGTACTGAGATAGGCTATTGGATCAGCATTTTGAGTTGATGGCAACTCTTGCACACACCTTTGTTTCTAGATTTCTATGCGGGAATATTTGAATGCTTTTATGTGCTTTTCATGCTTACTTGCAGTCACTAGTGCCCCAAGTATCCATTCATAGTTCAAATTGTAGAAGAAATGGTCTATACATGTTTATTATTTTTTACACTACAATTATTATTGTGCAATGGAGTACATAAATAAAAGGTATAATAACTCTAAAATTAAAACAGACAGACACATCTAGCCAAGTGGGCTTTGATCAGAGGACTATGCGCACCCTTTTATTTTCAGATTATGTAATTCCATACATATTTTTATGAATATTTATATTTTTGTCCATTCACTGTGCAATGGGGAGAATAAATTGACTGATAACTCTAAATAACATTAAATGAGACAGGCGTCTAGCACAGCATGCTTTGCACAGTTCACTATGGCAGACAGTACACACCCTTTCACCCCTCTTGATTTTTAGATTTTCATTTTTGTAACACACAGCATTTCTATATGCAATATTGTCTGGGTTATTGAGCATGGAAAACTTCAAAATCCATCTGCATTGCTTATTATGCCTCACGACACCGATGACACACCTTTCCCAGCTCCATCTCAGTTCCCCAGGAATTATTGGGTCACTTGTACATGGAGTCATACTGCAACTACTTTTGATTTTGGTAGCAATACCAGTTGATGACAACATATTACACATTATTTGGCACATGCATACATTGTAGCAACAAGTCCATAGATAGCGGTTGGACAGTACTGTGTGTATGACTGATTTAATGAGACAAAAATAATACACAAGTGCCAATTAACAGTATATAACTACAGCTTTCCCTTCCATTGATGAAGGGTGGAACCATCTTGAATTCTGAGATCGGGGTTGCAGATGGTGTGTTCCATTTGAAGTTGGAATTTCCGAATTCCTAGTCACAAAGTTCAACTGGAACACCCCCTGAAGTTGAAGTTCCACCTCATAATGTCGGAACAAACTCTACAACCTCATAATTGAAGATGGTTATCGTTAGGGTTATCATAAAACATAATTTTTGCTAAAATACTTTAAAATACTGGTTTGTAATCTTATTAAACAATTTTCAACCTTTTGAATGCACACCTACTTACTCTGAACACCACTTCGTGTTTTAAATATTTTTTTTTTGTAGTATTTGCCATCCATAGCGGTATGTCTCAGTTTGTTCAAAGTAGGTTAAGAAAAAGTAACAAACTTTGTGTCCTACATTTCTCTTCATTAAAGCTTTTCTGGGTTATCAAAATTTGGGAGCTGAGAGGAGGTGATAATTGTGCAACACTGTCTCTCATATTAATATAAAAAATCTGTAGGTGCCATTTCACTTTTGGAACAGGACTTCCACTGTAAATTGTGAAATAGTCTTAATAGTAATGAAAGTGAGTTGCGGTGATTTGTACACTGAAAAATGTTGTAAACATTCTTATTTGTTTATCTTTTCAAAGTGGGATTCATCACCGTAGTGTAACACATCACATCAAAAATAGTTATTTTGGTTAGCAATTTTTTTGTTTTGCTGCTTAAATAAAAGGGAGATTCATTATTAATATGTATGTTATGTACAATCTACCTTGTGCAAAATATGACATGAAAATGGTTGTAATAAACTTCAACGAACTAGGCATACAGAACTTAGAAAATACTGCTCAGAATGAGATAATAATAGATGTTTGTAACGTTCTCACTGATTCTGTTTATAGCAATCACAATGAAGAATCTTGAAGCAGAACCTTGTAATTTTTGTGTTTTCATATTTATTGCTTTCAGAGCTTTGTATCACAATCAGAAAGATGAGAACATGTGGGTATTAACACTCTCCTGAATATTTTTTGAAGGCATTGCTATCCTGTCTCCATTGATTATTGTTATCATGGTGACTTAAATGAAATAACACCAACTGCTAGAAGATACAAATAGATAGAAGAATAATTATTCATTTGTTAGATGGTACCTAGAATGGATTGCATGTCAGAGCTGATGAATTTAGGTCACATGGTTGAAAGGGATTACTGCTTCTCCATTGGCTTGTCCTGGTATTGGTTTATTGATGACTTAATGGCTTGATAAATAGCATATAATAGCATAGTATTACTCCTGTAAAGCATAATTTTATTATTAATTATTAAATGGAATTTAATGTTTTATTTATAAAATAATATATGTTATTCTATAATACAGTTCATGTTTTCTGCGTTTGCAGTTGTAACTATCATTACCTAACAACTTCAGGATTGTGTGTTCAATTCCTGACTGTATATCAATAAAATTGCCCTGTATTGAAGTTCCACAATTTTATTGGTATTGGCTGAAATTGCACTGATAAAAAACCAATAATATTTCTTTAAACATTTATGATGAGGAAAAGGAGCTCTCACCAGAGATGATGTTGAGAAGTAGTGTTGGACAACATGACCTCAAATCACGATTAACTGAACATTTTACCTCAATTACGATTAATGAAATATTTTTTGTTTTTTGTCATATTTCATTGACTAGACTTATATGGTAAATATGCTCAACTATTAAAGCTGTGGTATTTTTCCTAATGAAAGACTGTATATCTTTATGATTTTAAAATAACTGAAGGAAACAAGCAGCTGAACCATATATTGAATATTTCGAACAACTGAAATCAAAACACAAATTGCTTGAAATCAAAATGTCTTATAAAAAAGGTCACATTTTACTTTTAATGTAAAAAGCAAGTTCCCTAAAAATTAGAAAATAAATTGTTTGCGTTTCTTGCAAACTGTTTATAGTGATTACCTCTCCCTGGGTGAAATTGATCACTGTAAGCGGATGATCGTTATAACCAATTTTTTTCTTTTTCTTTATGTCTCAGGCAGATTACCATCTAATTGACATTTGTATATTTATTACCTGAATATAAGATAATAAAAGAGACAGCATCGCTATTTACTGAATTTTATTGACTTTTTTTAATATACAGGATAGCTGTTTGAACCAATTTTGAAATTACAGTATGGTACAAATTGAATAACTGATCTGCGTATAATTCAAATATGCTATAATACAGTACGGTGCATAAAATATGCCTTATTGTAATTTGAGTACTGCATCTCCTTGGCACATTTTTGGCAGTTTATCATGAACTTTGATAAGTCTATATTCATGATTGAGAGGAAATGGACTTCCTTTTTTCCATCTTATTTTCTGTGCACGCAGAATTAGCCTCATGTAGCTAGCCAGAAGCAGATGGGTTACTGCAAGGCAAATTAGGCAAGAAAAAATAAAAAAAAACAATTATCGTAATTAATTTTTTTTCCATTTGTTGTTATGTATAAAGAGACCCTAAATGAACTCTGCAAGCACACTGTTTGATTACTTTAAGCGAATCATTTAAACCGGAAACATGGAAAAAATCTGTCTGAAGCTGTTTGATACATATAAGTGGATGATCACTATAACAGTGATCACTATAAGCGATTTCTACTGTGTTTTAATCATTACTACTGTTGAAACCGACGGGTGGTATACCTTTGGTAGATGAAACTGTTTCCGCAGTGCTTTCGTCTGACTTGTTCTTGTTTGGTGTTGTCTTCACTAAAGCCACAATTTGCCCACACATCAGACATGGCATTTTTCTTTTGTACAAGTTGCTGGAGTTGCTCAGTCGGCTCGGTGTTTGAGCTCTCTTTCATGTTGCTTCAGGACTGTGTCACAGACTGGACGGGGTGGAGTCACATGATAACACATACGACGTGGGCAGTACATGAACACACATTAGGGAAAGTATCAACAGAATTTTTTTTTTTAAAAAAAAAGGAACTAGCATGGGCAAGATTACGTCGATTATTGGTTCTGAATATCTGTTTTGACTAATTTTCCATTAATTGCCCAGCCCTACTGAGAAGCAGCACTGCCTGCATTGTGTCTTACCACTCCTAGCCCTGGATTATTATGAATGCTGCAGTTCAGTCTAGGGTTTGGATGTGACACAATGTGTGTAATTCATGTTTAGTAAAGACCAAGGAAAATTCTTTCTGCTGTAAAGTTTATTTGCAGTCGCTATACATCACGGAGACAAAACTAGTGTTGGATGTAGTTTTTGCTGAAACAACAAGCAAAAGCCCACGTCTTTCTAAAATGCAAACTGTATAACTTTCCAATTCAGAATAAAGTGTGTGTGTGTGTGTGTGTGTGTGTGTGTGTGTCAGGGGGATACAGTACCCATAACCCACTACTTGGAGGTGTGGAGAATTTATCCATTCAGCAGGGGAGAAACCACATACATGATACTGTGACAAAGGTAGGCTTACTCACTGTAAGCTTACACAAAGTAATACATTATATTAAATACATTATATTAAACTAATAATGCAAATATGACTTTCTTCTTTTTGTTTGAGCCAGGAAATTGCCATCTGCACTGTTTAACTAAAACTATTGGTCACTGTTAAATTTTTGACCATTTAAAATTATGAGCCAATATTACTTAATGGAATTTTAGCTCCTTAATTTGCTACCAGTTTCATTTCATTTGGGGCCCTTTTGCTGATCCTTGCACTTTGTGTTGGTATGGAGGATCCCCGTTCTCTCCGTGTTTTCCCATGTACTTCTGTAGTCCATGAAGCAGTCTGCTCTGCACTGGAACGGAGTGATACTTGCTTCATTTTATGAGATTGGCTGTAGGCTCATCTTGACCCTATACTGAATAAGCAGTTTAGGAAAATGAATGGATATTTGCATGAGCTGCTCTTGAAAAGCTGACGCCTGTGGTAATGTCCTTGTATAGGGATAGATATATCAGGCTAATTGAATTGTATTTAAATCAGATGATTGAACCTATGTAATATCGAACCTACTTTGCTGTTTAGCTTGTGTAGAAAACAATGAAGTACCATAAAGTGCTCCCTGAACAAACAAAATACATTTTTTACGAGCATGTATTTCCCTTGGTCTTTACTAAGCATGAATTACACACATTGTGTCACATCCAAACCCTAGACTGAACTGCATCATTCATAATAATCCAGGGCTAGGAGTGGTAAGACACAATGCAATTTTGGTATGGCCACTATCTCAGTATTTGCTGATATACTGTTTTGTTTTGTGCCCTTTACTCTATTCTGCCATCTCTTGGCTCATCTTACTTTAGATTCTGTCATTCTCATAATTTACCAGCACATAAAGTTCGTAAGGTTGCAAAATAACATAAACGAATAAGGATTATATTATTTTGTAAAATTTTGGAAGGAAAATCTATTAAACATATGCTTCAATTGATGTTAATTTTATAAAAGGATTTTTTAAACTTTCCCCTTTATTTTATCATTTTGAATTTGATATCATTCTCTGGCATCGACCACATGCATGTGCAGCATGTATTGCTGCCTAGAGATGGGTGCAGTCCTTCATGCACTTTGTGCATTTTTTAGGTAGGAATGATTGCAATCTCATTAATGAGGTGATTTTTGCTACCCAAGATATCCTATCAGCTGCAGAATTGTGATTTTTACCAGTCTACAGTCTGGACACACCTGCTTTTTTATCTGTGTTTTAGGCCACGAGGCATTGAAGTAATGTATATCAAATACTGCAACGACACAGAAAAGTATTCAACATAAAATTTTCTCTAACCTGAAAATAGACCTCTTTTGTTTCGATGACAGCATTGCAGACTCCAGGCATTCTTTCAGCCAGCTTCCAGATGTAACCACCTGGAATGCTTCTCCATCAGTCCTGATGGAGTTTCCACAAGTTCTGGGCACAATTTGGCTACTTTGCTTTTACTATTCAATCCAACTCATCCCAAATCAGCTCTATAGAAAAACAAATGACTTTCAGTAGGTCTGTCTAAACTTCCGAGTAATACTGTATGTTTGGTAAATGATATGAAAAGATGTACTTAAACTTTGGTTTTGGCCATGAAAAAGTCATTCTGTTTTCTGAACCATTTAGGGAGTTTTTAATGCTCTCTTTCATCTGTTAGGCAATTATATTTTTTTCCATTAAATGAGGGATCATTTCTGGTTCAGAGCAATAAATAAACTGCAGAATTGTTGCAGAAGAAAGTAGTGATAAATGTCAGTGGAAGCAATCAATTACTGTGTACATTATAAAGGTTGAGGCATGCAGATTATTCTTAAGACTTAAAGTTATTCCTTCCATATGTTCCGTCATGCAGCAGTGATGTGGGATACTGTTGATTTCAATTTCATATTGACCAAACATGCTATGGTTGAGTTCAACTATGGAATAAAGTTAAATATACTTTCCTGTTTAAGCTTCTGACTTCTTGTGTATTTTTCATCGTAAAAGCCGAGATGTTCAAGCTGATTTTGAAGCTTGTTCAATTAATGCTGCCATACATCATTGTTGAAAAGCCCAGCTAGCTTGCCAAATACAACATTTTGTTTAGAATGCATTGTAATGCAATTACATGCAGTGAGTGCATTTTTGGGATCTTGTTGGTATTATGTAAAGTATCAGAATATTTTTGGCATAGGTGGTTGAGTGTGGGAAAAGGTCTGTGCCATGTTTCATTGCCATAAAATGCCCTGGCGTGTTTGCAGTTGGCAGAGTCGGGAGGATAGGAAACACAGATAGATGGGTGATACAGTCATGGTTTTATTGTTCCTTGGCACAGGACATCTTTACTGAACTACATAAATCCAAGCATGGACCAGTTTCACTGACTTTCTTGACACAGCATTTAAACATTACAATAAATACAAAGAAATACATTCACTAGCTGGGAGAAAACACTGAACTTTTGTTCTGGGCATCTTATGACATATTTTAAGGAAATAAGCTTTTCTTAATGTAGCCATAATCCTCCAAATATCCCCCATCACATCTCAAAACCTTATTATAGTGTCCTGCAAGTGAAATTTAAAAATAATCATAATAAAACAAGTGCCCCAGTTATGTGAATTATATATTAAAATAATTTGCAGGTAAACTGTCATCTTCATTTAAATGTATTCTTTGTCAAATTATTATTATCCATCTATCCATCTTCAAACAGCTTATTCAGTACAGGGTCACCGTGAACCTGGCGCTTATCCCGGGAACCTGAACCTTGCCAAGACAACAGCTAAAAAACACTGTTCTAAAGAAGCATCTTGCACACATCTCACCAGAGACATTTTCATTGGGTACTGGCTCCCCAGAAGTTGCTTGCTTTCTGCCCCAGTTTGGTACATGTGCTGTTCAAAATAGTGTAGCATAATGTTACAAGTTATTTTTTGAGCAGTGCTCATTTTTCTTCTTGTATATTGTCATATGGTTCCTCGAAGATGCAGTACTCCTTGAGCATCTGACCGTAATCATAGAATTAATACTGAAGCTGTGAAAAGTTGCTGCTGTGTTACAGAAACATTGAAGAAGTGTCGTGCTTTGAATGGGCTAGTCTATATACTGTTTTGGTTCTGTACCACTACCACTATCAAATACCGTTCAGGAGGGTTTTGTCCTCGTATTTGCTCTCAGTATTCTAGATGGTGGCTCAGTTATAGCATTCAGGCCTCAGGGCTTGTGGATTTGGTTCCCCTCCCGTGTTTCTGTGTTTTGAGGTTCCTTTGATGTGTGTTTAGGCTTCCTCCTGGTTTCCTTCCACAGTTTGTTGTTGTGTCTAAATGGTGCTTTGTATGTGAGTGTGTGTCCTGCCTCGCTATAATATGTGTCCAGCTCACTTTGACCTTGTAATAGGTAAGTGGCTATGGAAGAAGAAGAGATGGATTCTAGCTATGTATGTATGAGCTCAGTACCAAGAATGTCACCTGTTAACCATAGGGTTAGGTTTAAAAAAAAAAAACAATTTTACTGTCTATTACCTTTTCCCGAGGATGTGTGCAGCTTTAACTCTTAGTTAAACCTTTAGGCTCGCGCACCCAGCATCATGCAGCACGATCTGGTAGACAAAAATGTATAAAAACATACATAAAAAGTTTATGTATAAAAAGTTACTCCACTGAAGGTACTGTCAAGCTTAAAGGCCGATGTCTGGAGGTTTGTCAGATTTCAGAAATATGAAGACAGTAATTGAGTTGGACAAAAGAAAAGTTGTGTCTGTAAGATGTGCAAAATGGAGGTGAAATAATGTGGAAACATGACAAATCCTATAAAACCATTAACAAGATATCATCCAGATGCATAATCTGCAAAAAACATCTGATCTGAATTTTTTTGGTCAGATTAAATAAAAAGTTCATTAATGCAGCTGCTTTGAGGTAAATTCTTAATGCATCTATTAATATTGTTAACAATGCACCAGGTTAGATGGTTCATTGTACAATTTACAGCATTAGTTCTCTGAGAATATCTGTCCTATCCAAGCAAATTTGTAATTGTAACTGAAATCTCTCTAATAAATTCAATATTGAATCAAATCGAATCAGTTACGGACCTTGTGAATTGGAACTGAATTGATTCACGATATCAATGGCGACATCCAGCTCTAGTTAGCCAATGCATCAGTGTATGCAGCAAAACACTGGAGTGAGTGTCAATTTATGATAAGACTCTAAGGTTTCAGATCATAATAAGTTTAGGCTGTATTGTACAGAGAATATTGAGTATCCTTTGGTGATCGGCATAGACCTTGATGCTGGATGTCATATTATAGTCGGCTAAATGTACTGGGGTCCTTCAAATAAGACAGCTTTGGCTGTGTCTTTGGCTTTCTCCAGGGACACGTGTTCTCCCTGGGGACCACTCTGGCAGTCTCCCTTGATTTTGTCATTGAGCCAGAATTACAACCGGAGCTTGGTCCAGAGGTTAAAAGGCTACTGGATCGGATGCAGCGGGAGAGACCAGAAGACAGACCCAGCGTTCAGGTGAGGAGCTCGCCACCATAAACTGCAATAAGTAGTGTTTGCCAAGGGCTGTTGCAAATAATGATATTTCGGTAACACTTTACTTGAGGGAGTAACTCAGTTACAAATCATGAGCAAATATAGTAACTGCATGAAATACATGAATCGTCATGATTTATTAATGATGAACAGACATGGG
>JAODKE010000068.1:11328871-11340840 GCA_026779605.1 Mormyrus hasselquistii
ATTAACAGGACACAGGCGAAAACAATCGGGGAAATACACGTGGGAAATGAGGGGGCGTGGCACACGGGAGGATCGGATCATGACACATATTATATTATATTATATTATATTATATTATATTATATTAATGATTACTCAATGAATCGGTAGATTATTTGGTAGATTATTCAATTATTAACATAATCAATAGTGACAGCCCTATTACCAAAATGTCCAAATAAATATACAAGTGAATTGCCAACATAAATAATAATGGGGAGACCGCCTGATTTCTTAACCATTTTTTGTGGCTATTCTTATTTGACCTAGCTCTAATACTGATGCCATCTTTTGCTTTGTGAGTGTGAACTTTACTGTTTGTTTATCAAGCTAGAGTGACAAGTTAGAACAGCATATGCAATTACGGTGGTAGTGAATCCCTTACTTGTCCCATAGAACATTAATATTTACCTGATATAAAGCATGCAGATTTCCCTTAAATATAATGTTAAGGCTGAAAACTGCAAGTACTTTGTATAATGTTGATCGTTTAGTGTAATCATTATTACGATATTATACAACTGTTTTTTTTTTATCATCTCAGGTATTGAACTTGCCTTTCTTACAAACCAAATCAATTATAAGACAATTGTGTCATTTAAGTATATATCTCCAACATAAACAAGAAGTTAATTATTAATGTAAGATGTATAGGAAAGTAATTTTATATGGTTGCCTTTGCCTTTTTGTAGTGACACTATAAATTGAAATCCAGTGCAATCTTTCTACAGAATATCATCACGCTGGCAAAGGTAAAGTTAAGGACTGTGTCCTCTTTGAGCATCTGTCGGAAGTTGTCTGCCATTGGTCGACGTGTCCTGTCAATCGAATCTGTAGGAACATTTCAAGGTATGTCTGTTCTTTTACTTAATAGATGTTACAGAAGTGATCTTATGACCATGATAGTAAAAAAACATCTAAGTTGAGTTTTTATTTGTCGTGGAAAGTCATAACCTGTTGAAAAACCAAAACAACATAATGTTAATTTGCAGATGGCTTGGAAACATCCTGTGGAATTCATGAACAACAACTGAAAGCCAAGAGGCAGTTTCATGAACAGAATTTGGTTAGTGGTTTGTCCAGCATAGAGGACCTCAGTCCTGATCTGAGCAACACTGAGCACATCGTCCGACCACAGAGAGGGGAGCATATGGTTGACTTGCACTTGGACAGCAGGTCCCAGAACAGTTCCCCCATCAGGAGGCGCATACAGGAACGGGGTGGGAGTATCAGAGGAGTGCTCAACCGCTCCAGTTCTGTCCCTGATTCCAACAATCCGCCACCAATCCAGCCTCAACTGGTTGACCTGAATGCAACTGTAACTGACCTTACGGAAATAGGCTCAGAGGAATTTCCAGTCAATGTGATCATCAAGAGTATGATGGCTCGCAAGAACAAACGCAGCCATCTGTCGGACTGTGATGAACATGATTGTTCAGTGAAGGATGGGTGTGGTGAGACTGGGGGGTTGCTGGGATTTTCTCCTGATAAAAACCACAACATTCCCCAATCATTCCCTGGCTGTGCACAGGATCCAGAGAGTACCCTCTTGAACAGAATTTTCAATGGGAATGCCCCTACTGACTCTGTGTATAATGAGACCTCACTAAAGAGCATACTGTATACCAGCAATCACATGACCAAAAGCATGCTGTGTCTCAATGAAGAAACTCAGGATGAAGTAAGTATCCAAGTATGATATTAATTATTTATCATCAGCAGTAATGTAGTGATATAATTATTAGTGTTATATTAGTGTTGTATTCTACTGATATAGTAATACATTTTATTTGTTTGTGTTTAGGCTAATATAGTTAAGATAACTCCTTCACATCAACAGGATGTTTTGTTTGAAAGCTGAGACTCGGACTATGCTTTTCTGAAAAGAATTTCTCGGTCAGTGGTGGTAGATCTGGAGTGAATTACAAGTTGTATGTTTTTATGTGTGCCTGTGTGTGGGTGTCTTCCAGTGGATCTCCCTGAAGGAGCTGCTCTCTCATAGCTATCAGCCTTTGTCAGTGAACGAGCTCTGGGGCCTGTGTTACATATGTCTGTCTACACTGCAGACTTACATTGACTACCCAGGTGGGGTCTTTCTCCTGGCTCACAAGAAAGCTATCTAGACACTCCCCAAGGCTAGCCATGTATTACAAAATGCAAGCACAAAAACATTGTGCGTAATATACTGTTGCCATTACATGTTAGCTAAGTAAACATGTTCTTTCTTCTTTATTTTTGTCTTTAATGAATATTATGACTAATAGCTGTAGAAATGTGATTTTACCTGGCATGAAAGTCCTGGCATCAAAGTAGTATGGTTATTGTTCAGACACCTTAGATGTTATTATCTCATATGAAGGTTTACACCCCACAGGGGGCTTTCTGCTTAAATAAGAGATAATACCTTAAATGTGTAATTTGTAAATAATTCTTTGCATTCTGGATGTAAATACGTGATATTTTTTGTTCTGTGTACACAGCCTATTTATGCTTGGAATCTGTTTACATCAGCTGTGAAGGGGAGATGCTGTTCCTGAAAACTAAAAACACAGGTGCAATTGCTGGCTCCAGGCTTCAGTCGTTATTGTGTAACATTTCTGCTGTAGCATTTATTGTGTAAGAGACCTGGGATGTGCCTCAGTACAGTAATTTGCAGTTGTCTTCCAAAAAAAAAACCTTGTTTAGTTATGTAAGAATATGTTATTTATTTCACATAACTTTTAGATGCTTATTACTATTTTGGTTAGGGTTGTTTTGAGAAGCGTGACATTATGGTTTTTAGAACCCCATCTGTCTTTCATTTGCCTGTTTAGGATCCTGTGATGCCTTTTATCTGGCACCAGAATTCCAAGAACATGGAATTGTTACAGAAAAGGTTAATCCTGCATGTGTTACATTTCATTTTCCTTAGCCTTTATATTACATCGTATTACCATTATATGGCTTGGTGAATATATGGCTTTGGTGAATATTTTTTGTTTCTGAATAGGCCTGCGTTTACGGGGTTGCAGCTATCCTTTGGTCCACGGCCAAGTTCAACTTATCACCCAACCAAAAATTAGCAATGCCAAGAAAACTGAAAAGACTGCTCCTGGAAATGGCAAAGAGAACTCCTATTGAGAGGCCGACAATTGTGGCAGCAAAAAAGGTATGAGTACTTGACCCCACAATTATTCATTCCTGAAGGCAGAATCAGCATACATGTTTAGTAGTCAGTATGTTAGTATAATCCTCTTTCAAAATAATGAAAATGAAAGTCATTGAAAGGATAGTTTGTAAATCATAGTTTGTAAATCCTCCTCCCATTAATGTTTTTTTAATGGAACTTAATCAGTTATGTGTGAATGATGTTCTTTATTTTCTTCACAAAAGTGTTGAGATTATACGTGTCAGTATTAACCATTTTGATTTCTTGTGTCTTATACTGTCATGGCTATATTTGTATTACCCATCAGCCTGTGTGCTCAGGTCCTTCATAGAACTGTTCTGAATACCTACATGCCTCGCTCTTTTACAGAGCTGTCGGGATTACCTGCTACGCCAGCGTACCACTCCTGAGGAAGTTTGGGCAAGGTTAATCAACAGACTTTGCAAGGTTGGCTTTGTATATTATTTTCTACCATTTAGCCTATAATCCATTTGAACAGCACATTTTAGCTATACTGGCTATACTTGTATGCCAGAATATTTTCTTTTCGGTGTTGATATCTGGATTAAATTAAGACAAGTATATCAGAATGTAATGTACAGTTGAAATAGTTGATTATATTTGTCATTGAAGAAAGGCAAGACCATATTGAAACACTTTTACAATGGGAAACATTATTGAAATTTGTGTTAAAGCCAGTTTCGTGTAGGATTTCATTTTTATCTGCCAATTTGCCTCAGATAAGTTTGTCTCTGGAGTAACTAGAGACAAGACCAGCTGTTCTCCCTGTATAGTGATGCACTGCCCTCTTTTGTCTGATCAGGGAAATGTTTCTAAAATAGGGAAATAATTTGTAGACTGAATGATGTTCTTCTTGTATTTTGCAACCACAGTCAGACCACTGGAATAAGAATATAGGTTCTCCAAGGATTTTGGACACTGAGAAAAGGTCTGATATAAAAGTGTCTTCAAACAGCAAGATGGGTATGTTTTTTTGACTAAAATCTCACCTGTGGCCTGAACTATGAAGCGGGGTTACTGGCTTATCATGGTAACTTATCGGATTTAATGTATCACAGTTTAAATGGACTTCATTTAAAGTTACCCCAATAAGCCAGTATATACCCCGCTTTGTAGTACTGGCCCCGAGTCAGTGCACCCTTCTGGTTTGACTGCATCACTTTCTGAAGACTAATTTAAGAATTCATGAGTAAGTTTACACAGTGAATTGTGTTCTTAAATGTAATTTACAGGTGCATATGCTCACTTTAATTTGATAAATGAGGCTGATGATTCATAATAATTGATTTTGCTGCATGAATGGTGTTATTGTATTTTTGGTCGTTGTTTACTTGTGACTACGCAGGGTTTGCACCTATGACTGGAAGGGACAAGCTGTCTCCTGTCCAGGGACCTATCCCAAAGCAGTACTGTGCCACCACAGCCTCCTCTCTCCCCGATGCCTTCACATCTTCGGCCACGCATTTCAAACCCATTGTACTTGCCCAAGATGGAACTATTACAAGGGAGACCCTGACCCAGCAAGGAACTGGGGGGTAAACATTTCTCAATTACAGTATTAATCAGAGCAGAATGCTTAGAGCTGTGATGTTAACGTATCCAACAGTTTTTTTATTCTTTCTGCTACCGGCATAGGCACCATGCCTGAAGTATTGTAATTTAATATTAAGCATCAGTAGTAAATTAAGACATTGAGGATAAGAAAATTCAGAATGTGTATATAATCAAAACTAGAATATTTTTTAGACATGAGTATATAGAGATTCATAAAGGGATGTGCAAAGAGATTAACAATTTACTTAGGCATTCAAATATTTTCAAACATTATAAAACACTAAATTAGGCTCATTTGATAGATACTGGTGTAAACTGAATTCAAATTTTAACTTGAAATGTAGTCTGAAAATCTAGACATTTCAACACGTTGCAGTCTTCATTTGCAATCTGCACTTGCAATTTATCAATCTGCATTTTTACAGGGAAAGTGAGAATGGCAGTAACAATCATCTGAAAGCCAAACCAGGAGACAATGCACTCATGGAGTGTATGTCACAGGTTCCAAAGGAAGATGCCATTTATCTTGGCTCCCAGGAGGGTGTTTGTTTACCAGAATCATCCACTTCCTCCAGTGGAAAGATGTTAGTGAACAGCCCATCACTGACAACAGTGCAACATACTGAATGCGAGGGCCAGACTCTTCCTCATCACTGCAGCAGTAAATCTGCCTTCTCCACCAATCAGGTCACTGGCAGCATGTACAACAGCTACCTCCTAAGGCAAGACCCCAAAACGGGGCTGCTGACATTGTTCCCTGTGCACATTGCTGCCCCAGAGCCCATTCCTGGCCTGAACATCAACATCCCCCCACTATCAGCCGTAGCTGGTGAGCTCGCCTTGAGCTCTGTGGATCAGGGGGTCTCTA
The DNA here is from genome assembly GCA_026779605.1 of Mormyrus hasselquistii. NCBI lineage: Eukaryota > Metazoa > Chordata > Actinopteri > Osteoglossiformes > Mormyridae > Mormyrus > Mormyrus hasselquistii. Next base: position 11,334,502 of record JAODKE010000068.1, read on the forward strand.
AGACATCATCGGGAAGCTGGAGATCACCTGCTGCAAAGAATTCTGAAGCATCTCTCACGCCGCTGGCTTCACCACAGATGGACAGGGCCCCAAAGCACAAGGACTCTGGGGGAGAAGGTGGCAGAGGACAGTCCCTAAGAAGTCTGACTCAGTCTCCTGTAGAACAACCTCTTTCAACCCAGGTCCATCCCTCTCTACAGGCGGTCATGAACCTCATTAGAGCAGAGTTTGGCTTCAACAGCTATCTGGAAAATGGAGCAGAGGACCTCAAAATGGGTTAATGTCATGTCATCTGGAAAGTTTTTGTATTCTGCTAACATTATGAAGTCATAAATACCAGAATGATTATATCACCCTTCTGTAGTTATTTCTTGTAGATAAAATACAGTCAGAATGGGGCTAGTAAGAGGTTGTTAATCAAGCTTATTTTCTTTGCATTTGGATGCTGATATTTCCATTCTGTGTTTAGTTTTCATAACCTGGAAGGATAGAAATTATTTCAGTGTAATTCCAGTTTACCCAGATTTGTTTGAACTGTACTTTTTCAGTGATTTAATTTGTTTTTCTTCTGTCTATTACAAGGGGAGTATATTTTCTCTCTAAGAGACCTCCAGTATGATACGTTTTGCAGTGCTGTTTCTGAAAAATTCTTGGATTTCTGCTGGAATGAGAGATTACTAGAAGCACTTTACAACGTGGTGAATGGAAAGCAGACTTCTTTGTACGTATGCATTTTCACCAGGATATATGTCATTAACAGTGTTGCCCCTTCAAGAATTTCTTTCAATTTCATATGCATCAGCATCGTTTTGTTATAAACATTATATAGTGGATTACCTTGGAATTTACATAGGTTTAGCCGAAAATGTATTTTACTCTTTTTATAACCTCCTTTGCCTATGCGGTTGATTGGTTTTAGAGCTGCATATGTACTACATTGACTAATTAATTCATTGAACTCAGTAAAAACCAGAACCTTGGGCCAAGGATAAAAGACAGTTGTGAGTTTGTCAAGTTAACCATGGTTTTGCTTCTGATTGTAGGTCAGATTAGGTACAGAAAAACATCCTTAAATGACTGCAAGCAAAAGCCACTACCTAAAAGAACAACATTGTAGCCTCATAAGTGTTCACAGCGAAGATAAAATGTAAATAGTATTTTAGTTTTACAAATAATAATACATTTTGATGTGTGTTTGGCAATGTCAGTGTTTTGTCAATTACGACTTCTTTTAAAGCTTATCCCAGTTCAGGATGTTTATTCCAAGATTTATTCAGCTGTCACCAAAGTTTATGACAAGTCATTGATTGCTTTTACTAGGTTGTTGGAGGGAGGTGTGGGGGGGGGGTGTGTTTATGTGTCATAAACATCAACAAAATCAGATTACTGACAGATTTCACCAAACGGTTGTTTTTATTTTTAACAGCAGGAATCCTACCTTTTTATACTGAATTAAACATATCTGTAATGTGGCCTGCATGCTACAGTATAGGGAGATTTATTTTATTAAAAATTGCTGTAGATTCATCTTTGATTTAGGACTTTGATAACAAAATGCAATCATGGGAAGTGTCAAAATGTTTGAAAGAAAAAAAAAGACTTGATCAATAATTATTGCAATAATAGCAAATAAGCAGTGAGTATTTTTCTTATTATTATTTTATGATTTCTTAGCTTTATATTTCTGTTTTTTCACCACATATGCTTTTGTTTCAGGCTTATATTTGTGCAGGAATGTTTTGCGGCAACACATTTCTGAAATACAGTGAATTTGATGTGACTGAATGAACTGTTTTCTATGGTGCTGCACAGGTCTGCTTGGAGCTCTACAATCCGACCTGTCTCTAATGTTCAGCCTTCATCAAAGGTAGCAGAAAGGGCAGGTACCTCACCCCAGGGTGATGAGCACAGCAATGTAGTGCAAGCATGGCAGCCAAATCACGTGAGCTTGGACAGAGACAGCCATGCAAACACAGGAAAGATTCTCAGAAGGTCACTCAGTGCACCTGAGCCCCAATCTTCCTGTGCAACTCTAGAAAAACCAGAGGAACTTCATCAAGATGTCAACATAGGTTAGAGACTTCTGTCCTTATGCCGCTGGCAGCAGAAATACAGTTTAGATTTCCTTTTAAATAAGCATTTAAAGGCTGTTTCCAGACTCATTTCAATCTGAGAATTTGATACTTTCACTGAATAGCTACAGAATATTTTTTAATTTGTAATGTTTTTTAAATTTTTGGTCTGATAATTCTAAAGGTCTGTTATACACCATTGCTTTAAATTAAAAAACAATGCATACATATTGCATTTGATGTATTGTTTATTAGTTAAGTCTAAATGTTTTTTGTTGTAATAATTGTTTGACATCTAAATCAATATTTTGTACATGTGCTATGTTTAAGAGTCCAAATTTAAATGGTGAAGGACCTAGTTATGACAGGCACTGTACATTGAGGACAGTCAGAAGCAAACTGAGGGTATGATGCTTCCCTCAGCAGGAGATAGTTGCCATAGAAACAGACAGCAGAGACAGAAAAGTTCCTGTCCTGCTTTGCACACATATAGGACTGTTGAAGGCCAGCAGCAAGTTTTTATATCTGAAATTGTTTTTCTTCATTCAGCTATAGGCAATACTTCTCTATCTGCTCCTGTGGAAGGAATGAAAGGTGAAGAAGTGGCCACAGGAGACGCAGACTTCAATGAAAATTCTGTGGGTGTCGCTGATGAAATTCCCCCCAACACTGAGCCCTCATGGTGGATGGGAGGGGCAGAGGGAGACCTTGGGAGGGGCTGTCATGACCAGCGGAGTCTGGACTTCTCAGAAGACATGGAGGATACGGAGTCCCTGACATGGGACGGGTGCTCTCTGTCTGCTGTTGGGGAGCTTGATGGACACAGCTGCAGTCCTGGCTGGGCTTTAGCTTTCTATGGGGGCCATTACTTCAGACAGGATGTGCTAAATTATGTGAAGAAGCTCGGCCAACACAGCGAGGAACCTTGTATAGAGACCAAACAACAGGTGGGTCTTTGGTGCAAGTATATTTTGTATCAAAGAAATATATAAATGACATGGAAGTTATTACTCTGCTCTTTGAATAACATATTTTTTGGGTGAAATACTGTCAGTTGATGTGTGAAATGCTTCTGTTATTATTATTATTATTATTATTATTATTATTATATTTATTTGATATCATATTTTATGGCTGTTGACGTTTTTCCTAATCCTAATTTTCAAAATTTATTTTATGCTAACTAAATTGAAAGGACCAGCCTTTCTTAGAACAAGATTTTAAACAGGTACGTTTAAGTAAAAATATTCACATCTTTACTTATAAACTGGTTCAGTCATCTACAATATGCTTGCCTCAATTAAATATCCTGTCTGGTTATACTTTTTTGTTAAATTTCAGATGATCAAATAAAAACACTATTTGTCATCAGTTTTATTGTAGTGTTGAAAGTTTACACATCTGGATTTCAGGTTATATCATTTTGACTTTTTTTTTTTCTTCTGCAGACACCTACATATTTAATTAAACTTTTTCCTTGCAAAAATCTATTATTTTTTAGAACTATTTAGCAGAGCAGTAGTTACGGGCGATACGGTGGTTAGCACTAATATTGCTTCTCACCTTGTGGTTTTGGGGATTTTCCCACCTCTTATCTGTGTGTGACATGAATGATTCTATTCTCATATCTATCTATATTGCGTGTCCGTATTCCGTAGCTGCTTCTGCTGTACATGATAACAGATAGCACGTTCTCCTGAGGTTTACTGAGGTTACCCCACTTTCCTCATGCTGTCCACAGACATCCAGTTAGACTAATTGATATCCCATCCTCACCCTGCCTTCTGCCCTGTACTGCCTGGAAAAGGGCCCCTGCAACCCTGTCTCCTATACGCAGTTGGAGGGTGGATGGATGGACGATGGATGGATGGGTCTATATAAAGAATAAGTAGAATAATTGGAAAAGTATCTAAGAATGACTGGAAACTATGCCCTTCATATTTTGTAAAATAGAAATCAGGTTTGACTATTTTGTAATACTACTAAATAAAAAGACACAATTTGTTCATTATCTCTCAGTTGAATATTGATTACATCGTTTTCTTTGTGATCGTTTTGATGATGTTGAAGTTTGCCTTTGCCTCCTTCACTTCCATGGTCAGACCAGACCTCCTTTAGCTATTGCCTAGCTTTACTTCAAAGGAGGTATTGATTTCTGTAACCATGGTGATGGACGCAATGGCTGAAATGCCACAGTAAAGAATAGCTCTGGTTACAACTGTTACCATACCATTTCATTTACTTGTAGCATTTTATTTTACTTATTGCATTTTTTGCTTACTAAGATTGCACTGTAAGCAAGTATTTTAAAGATTTGAAATATGCATATTATTGCATACAGGAACTTCATCAGCAGCTTATGATAGAGACAAGGAATCTGAAAAAGACGAGAAATTTCTACCAAAAGCTGATGCATCAAGAGAGGAAATATAAAGGTAAACTAACTGAAAGGAAAATGGCATGCAGGCAATGTTCCCATGGCAACACCAAGCTCAACTATGTTTTCTTCACAAAGGTTCAGATGCCAAAACCATGCTGTCTAAACTCCAAGTTCAGCTTGAGGAGATGCAATCCAAAGTAGAGTTTCTGGACTCTGTGAAAAAATACCTTGAGGTGACGGGTGACCAAATCTTTCCCATTAGAATGTTTGGTTAATTGATTGAATAATTAATTTAATTAATTTAATTTTTAAATGTCTTTCTATTTATTTCTATTAAGCTGTGATTTGTGTTTCACTCAGCTGAGAAGGTATTATATAACTATGCTAAACTAATATTAATTAGGTTAATTCATTTTGGAACTTCACAGGTTTTGTGTATGGATAACTGGGGTGTGGAGACCCCTCTCTTGCCCTCACTGGCGGCCCATGAAGATGCCCCCCTAGTGCTGATTCCCTCTGAAGACCCCTCTGTACTTTGCCTGCAGTCAGCAGTGGGTCGAGGAAGAAGCACCCAGACTGGAATTAGCCCTCTCCTGGCAGGAACCCCCCTGGGCCTTGTGTCGTATCTGTACAGCAGGTAAGTGTGTGTTTTGAGGGGGGTCTTTCCGTGTGCTTCTGTTTGTATTACATACATTGTTCATTCAGAATGTACAGTAAGCCAGCTGTCTCAATTAAAAAAGTTATACTTATTGTTGCAATTATCATCTAACACTGAGTTAGATGCATGACTGGGGTAAGTAGAATTATATGGAGGCACAGTGGTTCTATGAGAAGCACTGTAGCCTCACACCTCCAAGACTGTAGGTTTGAATCCTTACCCAAAAACATGTGATTAACTGAATTGGTGTCTCTAAATTTCCCTTAGTGTGTGTGTGTGTGTGTGTGTGTGTGTGTGTGTGTGTGTGTGTGTGTGTGTGTGTGTGTGTGTGTCCTGTGATGGCCCTGAACATCCTGGGTGAAAGTTTGACAATTCACAGAAACAAATCAAATGGTTTTGTGATGAAGTCATCAAAAGGGATCTATATTCTAACTGGTTCTTAAATGAGCTAAATGAAGGCAAATTGTGTTTCAAATGGTTTTTAATTTTGAGATATTTGCAGAAAGAAATTCACTTGTACACTGGAATATAGTCATGCTTTGTCTGCCGGAATCACTTGTAGAGCACCTGGTGATGTTAGAAATGAGACATCTAAATTTTATATGAACATTATTTTAACTGTCAAAGCTGCATCTCTCCTACTAATAAAATGCTTTTTTTTCGATCATATTTATTTTGTGCCAACTTTTTATTAGGCTCTGTGAATCACTATACAGCTGATAAAGCCTCGATCCATTTGCTGAAATACTCCCTTATTTCTCTCTGAGGATCAATATTGTACCATCATATCTACTAATTTCATTTCATCTCACAAGCACCCATTACTAACAGAAGACAAATCAGAAGCAAGATTCATCCATTTAGAATTTTAAGCAGCAGATATGACCACATAGAAAGGCAACAAAGTAATCACAGGTGCAAAAGCAATTTTTATAAGACAAAGGTGGATTAATATATATACTTTGACAAGAGTCAAATCATTATGGTTAGATAATTTGGTCAAAGCATCTCCAAAACGCTCCAAAAAGGTTTGTGGGGTGCTCATGGTCACGGTTCATGGTGAGTACACACTGGGAGTAGCCCTTGGAGAGAAGAACTGCGATGCACTGATAGGGTGCTGGGCATGCAGTGCTCTGTGTGTCATGACACATTACTCCTGCGACCATGACAACAAAAAATATTATGAGAAAAAAATAGTAGCGAGAAACAACTTTTGGTGGAAAAAAAAA
>JAODKE010000068.1:11361468-11393062 GCA_026779605.1 Mormyrus hasselquistii
CAGAGTAGCATTTCCACAGGCCCCTGTGGGAACAGGCCCGGCCCACACCTGCAGATGCCAGCAAAAGTATACAAGCAACCCCCCCCCCCCCCCAAAAAAAAAGAAAAAAAAACTTCAGATGAACTGGCATAGTCTTGATTCAGCAGCTGTTGTAGCAATAATCATGTGCCAGTATAAACTATCAGCTGTTTGGCCCCTGAGCGTCACCAATGTGGGAGTGAACAAAATTCAGGACTCTTCGTTCCTGATGGTTGAGGTCTGTTTATCTTCCAGGGACTCACTCCCAGGAGATAGACCCCTGCTTACTGAGGGCTCAAGGTCCCCCGCAAGGCTTCCATGGGGCGATGGATGTTAGCATAGTGGTCACACACATCAAGGACAAGACAGAGCTGCATGCTGTCCAAAGGGAGTGGTATTATTTAACCGTTTACTTGTCCATTACCCTGCCTTCAACACCAACATAGCCTTTTAGTTCAAACCAAACTATGAAATGCAAAAGAAAATAAACAAGTAACAACTGTATCCATGTAGCAACCCACAGTGGTTCACCTTTGTTAAGAAAGCTTAGTTAAGAACTAAAAATGCTTAAAACTCCATTTTAGCCACCAAAACAGTCAGTAATAGGAAAAGTAATAAACTGCTGGTTTTCTTCACATTCTTACAGAATGAAGTATCTTTGCAGACTAGAGGCTTGCCAAGTGATCTTTTCTTGAAGAACCGGCATAGTTGTGGAGATCCAGCACTCCTGTACGGCAGGAACACTTTCTCATCTCATCACTTTTGGATCTATATCATGAAGTTTAGATTTACCTGAGATGTAGAAGTAGAGTAACACTAGATGGCAGCACCACCAAAGAGTATCCCAGTTCCTCACATAATACAACTCTACAAACATAAGATGGCATATGTAAATGTAGAATTTTTTTAATGATAGGTATAACTTGCTGTTATTTGATTTGGCAGTTGCACATGGTCGCTGATATTCTTCATCGCAGTTTTGGCTGTTTTTATTGCAAAGGACAGGAGGAAAGGGGTTTCAAAAAAGCAGTGCTGGCGATTTGGCAGGATCCTTGTAGCTCCTTCTCTCACATGTCTTTTGACTAATATAGGATATCGCCAGTGACTGGGACGTGTCATAATGCTATAGTAATCAAGCCCTCGGGTCATTTGTGTGTAAAAAAAATAACAAGGTGTTTATGCTTTTCAGAAAGGCAAGGAGACAGGCAAGGTCTACCTATGTTAGATTCACAATTAATGCAATAATATTACCCAAACATAAATATGCGCATTTACATGCTTTCTGGTTTTTAAAATACAACAATATTTAATAAATTTTATAAATCTCATACCTAAAACATGAGTTATTTGCAGCTCAATAGAGTACATGCAAAACTGCTCTATGATGACTTACCTTGCACATAACTCCGCATGTATAAATTATAATATGCTATAATATAATAATAGCATAAAAGATCTGTGGAAAATATACTTATAGATATCAAACATCTACAGCTCCATGGGACTGAACTGGCCACTACTTCAAAAAAAGGTTCATTCAGTCCAAACGAAATATTTGGGTAAAATATTTCAGTTACAGTTAAGCCACATGCCACGCAATGGAAGAATATGACAAATAATGGTTTGGTCAAGTGTACAACAGTTTATGTACAGACAATGTGACAGATGACAGGAACTAAAAAATCCGCCTCATGCCAATCATTCAAATTATGTTTAGGTATTTTTTCAAAGGTGTACTTTTTAAAATTTAAATAATAATGCATCCTTTTGTAGTGCAAAAACAGAGAAAAACAAAATTCATCTGGGTAGTAAGTGAATATACGATCAGAAAAAAAACACTAACGTGAGAAAATGTTCATTTAAACAGCATGACAATAAAAAGTAACAAGGATTTCTTCTGTTTTCCAAAAAGTTACTGATATCCAGGCCTGAACTGGCCATCTGGCATTCCTGGTGGGCCAGTGGGCTTGGGAGCTGACTAGCAAAATTTATTGGGGGCATGTTTGGTGGGCCAGTCTGGGCAAAAGTCCAGGGCTGTCTTTTAATCCCAGTCCAGCCCTGCTGATATTTTGTTGGATGGCTAGAAGAACACCTCTTTGATTCCCAAACTTCTCCACATGAGCACCCCAGTCATTCTCTCTCTTTTTTTAAAATTTCACCACCAACTCACTTAATTAATTAACTCAATATGGTACTGATCAGCCAAAGAATGTGTATCAGTGATTAACTTCAACAAAACAGGGGGATATATCAGTAAGAGGGCTGGTTCTGGTTCAACGTGAAATTAGGATGTTGATGTTATAGCAGATATTAGATACTGAAAGCAAAAACAGAGACATAGGAAGAGGCCAGAATGAGTAAGAGTGTAAGTAAAGGCACAATAAACCAGATAATAAGTAACAATTTGAGTACAAATTATAGAAACAGATGTGCAAAAATATGAGAATGTGGAATATGTAAAAGCTGGATGTTAAGTACAAATTCTAATAATTGAACAGGCTAAGCTGATTCACTTTTACAGACGTAAAATCATAGTTTTACTCCAAAATTAACAATTTAAACATATTTTTCTTTACTTCTTAAGGTTTTTTAAGGTACTGCATTTGTCCAAGTTTTTTTTCCAGAATTAACAGGAACAACAGAAACATGTGAAGGAGAAATATATTTTTCACATTTCTTGCATTACAAAGATACAAATCTGGAATGGTGAATCGGATCTCTCCAGCTAATTATAAAATACTATAAAATAAATGCTCTTCATATAACTGTGACAATTGTTATATTTAACATTACTTTTTCATATGTATATACATATGTATGTATGCCTATTCTGAATTCTTTCTATATTTTTCTATATTACTTTAATGTTTGCTTTGTACATTTAGGTCAGAAATCCACAGAGTATTGTATAGAACAGTAATATCTACAACGTAAAAGAATCTCCCCATTGTATCTCCTTCATACACAATGTCTAACATTTTGCAATAGCAATCTGTGTTATGTCTTTCGCACAAGGATTTTACTGATATTATTGTGTTCACAGAACAAGTTGGAGGTTAAATAACACTAACAGGCAGCATGCAAAGTAGGCCTAAGTTAAATGAAGGCCTAGATTTCACCAAGAAATATAGGTGCAGAGCTTTACATTGTGTACCTTTGCAAGTTCATATAGTCACCATTTCAACAGCTGCATATTTTATGGTTCAGTTTTGACCAAAAGATTTTATGAACGGGCAAAAGTGAGGCCACAATCTGATCATGAAAGTGACTCACTTTTCCCAAATCTTATAAAACAACACTCAGTACGATCCTCCTGTGTGCCACGCCCCCCTCATTACCTAGTGTTTATACCTGATTGTTTTCATCTGTGCCTTGTTCAGTTTGCTTTGTCTAGTGTATATTAGGCCGCGTCTCCCCCTGTTTCCCAGATCCGTCACTGTAGTGTCAATGTTCGTGGATGTCTGCCCCGTTCATGATAATAAACCCTGTTTTTGCCTGCACTCCCGGCAGGCCTTCCATGCTTGCCCGCTCGCTCGCCCGCCCGACGTGACAAACACCAGTCATCTTAACAAATGTAAATCACTTGGCACCCTGAACTAGCACAATTAAATTAATTAAAGTGATTCAATTTGATTTGACTTTTTGTTTCAGTTACAGAAAATAGTACATTCATACTTCTATTGCTCTCACCTCCATATGTCTCTATCTCATGGAGAGGAAACCCGCCAATGACATGGAGAGAACATGCAAACCCCACACACACACACAGCCAGAGGTGTGAGGTGTCTGCATTAGCTGCAGCGTCGCCATGCCGCCCTAATTTTGAAGACATATCAAAACAAAAATAAAATGTTTGTATGGGCGACTCCTGCAGTGATTGAGCTTCAGCTCCAGCTCTGCGCAGTTTGTAGGTTCTCCTTGTTTTAAAGTGGGTTTTCTTTCACAAATAAGTCAAGAAATTTAAATTGGGTTTATGTGCCATGTGAAGGGCTGATATCTTGACTTTGAATTTTCCTGGGGACCCTCAGAGGCCTCAGCCTTAATGCTTGAACACAAACCCTGCTGTTGCCGACTCCAAGAACAAGATGTTTTGTTTTTGTTGTGGGTTTTTTATTGAGGCAACGCTAAAGCAGTTATGGTTTGTTTCTCCCCACAGTTAAATCCATCTTCATTTCCATACCCCTAACCAAGTGCCCTTGCTTTCCTATTTTTTCATGTTACATGAGCTGAATCAAACTAAATCAATGGTTATTGAAAATTATTAGATAGAATTGTAGTGGGGTCACCTTCAGACAAAACATGCTACCTGTATTTCTCTTACCCCAGTTACTCCAATTTGTGTTCGAAGAAAAATGAAATTTATGTGGATCTGAGCTTATCCGGCAAACGAGTGGGATAAAGCCAGAAATAAACATGCAAAAATAGTATCTATACTCGTAATCAAGACGAGGATCGTTCCAATAATGTAAAAAAAGTCAAGAACATCAAATATTGGTCGTGATTAAGGTAGGTAAAAGAGAACAAGAGCTATACAGACTATAACAACGCCAAGGGGAAGTACAGCATCGGAAATCCTGACTGATCCTGAATTCAAACTGGGAGCGACACAAAAACAACATAGCAAATTGGCGCTAATGCAACAATAACCACAACGGGAACAGACTGGGGAACAGAGTTAGGGCAGGAACTTAAATACACATGATAATGAGTAATAGGAGCAGGTGAGGGTGATTTACCAGATACTAAGGACTTCAGACACAGGGAGATACTGGAAACACATGTAAAGCAGAAACATAACTGAACTAGATACAAGCATGAATCACCAGGAATGGAGATACAAAAATCAGGGAGCAAAATAAAAACATAATTAACATGGGGAAAAAAACAAAACTAATTACAAATGTGATCAAGAAGGTGAGGCAGGAGTCTACCCAGCCTCAAACCCATGATAGACCCCAAGCTTCTTAACCATATCTTCAGCCTATCAATCCAAATGGTGGCCCATAGAGTTAGGCGGAACATACTAAGGACATGGGATGGCTAGTGACACCTGCTGGCCAAAAATGGAACTGACATGGGACAGGGACTGATCCAGACAGCGAGAGACATCCACAACATTCTTTGATCATTAAGTCAAAACCCAGCAGTTAATGACTTGGGGGGTGCGGGGGGGCTCAATTAAGGATAATAAAGGTTGCTGACTAGGGGGTTCATTTTTTTGTTCTTGTTTGTTTTACCCTTTTTTAAAATTTCCTTTAGACCCAAAAGACATACTTAAAACTGTCAGGGCAGGACAAGCCTCTGTAGATATGATGGGAAGGTCACCGGTTTCAGCTAGACTTTGGCAGAATAGTTGCATGTACTGTACCTGGGCCCGGGAGCAAGGCCCTTAACCCCCCAGCTCCCTGGGCACTGCTACAGGTGGCTGCCTTTTGCTGCCAAGCTCACTCTCACCTCCATGTGTGTCCAAATCTCATGGAGAATCAGATGGGGTAAGCAAGAAAAGGCTTTCCCAACAGGGATCAATAAGGTTTTGGCACCATTCTCGGTACGTCTTTGTTACCATTGTGCAACATTCGTGTCAAAATCAGATAATGCACCAAAACACCACTACGTTTGTTAAACCTCTCTGTCGTTGTGTATTCTGGTGCGTGTATGTTAAGGTCTCCTCCCTGTTTTTCACATTATATGGCTTTGCTGAACTGCACGGTCCCTGGATCAAATGGCAGGAGATATGGGTCCTAGTGCTGCAGCATGCAGTGTGATGCAATGACAGAATGAGGCCAGTGTGAGCCCGATTTGGGAGCAGACATTAAGCAGGGGCTCGCCATTGAAATGATAGATCTGTTTTAATTGAGGCTTTGCACGGCCCAGCGCTGAATTAATTTTTCAGCCCATGTGTTTCACATTAGTGTCATAATAAATGGAATCACCGCACCTTAACAGCAAGATAACTGATGGCATAAAATGAGGCAATTATTTGTGGAAACTGTCCTCATTTGTATGTGAGGAGAGGTCATCTTTTAAGATCCAGGAATTAGGGGTGGATTAACTAATCTGGGGTCTCTAGGATGACATCAGCATGGACACTCAGGTGTTGCCAGTTTAGCTATCAGTTCCATTTCTCTGTTCGAAGCGGGGCAGGACCCTGACATCTACTGGAGCCCTGGGCTATAGCCTCAGGTCGCCTATACATTAATCTGCCCCGCCTGAAATATATTCTTGTATAGTGCACAGAAGCTCTGTTCCACAGTCTGCTCTGAGAGCTGGCTTCTCTGGTGTGTTGCGCTATTTGCTGCGGCCTTGGGGAGGGGAGGTCACAGGAGGGATGTTCGGCATCATCTGGAGCCCGGCCACATATGTTAACCGACAACCGCCGTTCTCATAACAGTGCTGATAGGTCGTGGCGTATCGGCAGAATGTGACAGCCGGGGTGGGAGGATGTTATGTGTCACCTTGCCCGTAACATCAGTTCTACTCTCAAGGCTGCGGGGCTGGTTTGTTTCCTCTCACATGCCGGCCCTCCTTCTTCCAAGGTTGATATCAAATGCAATACTTGATTCAAGGTTTTTTTTTTTTTTAAGCATACTTTTAGTTTATTTTCTTTTAAAGGGCATGTGTGAGAGATTTTGGTTCCTAAAGGTCTCTTTTCCAGCTTACATATTCTCAGCTTCAATATATTTCATTATTTCCTTCAGTGCTGTGACATTTGCATTGTTAAAAACAGTTATTGTTTCTCCTTCTCTTCCGATATGCTCATTCAATCAAAATTCCATGACGATGTACAGCCAGCCTCTATAGGTTCAGTACAGCTGCATACAGTACATTGCGCACTGAATATATATTTCGGTGGTTGCCATTGTTGTGGTGGCTTGTCCTTTCCCTCCACAGCCATTTCCTGGAACTAACATCTACTATCTTCTACACATTCAATACTACTCTCTCTATTACTGTCCCAAAAAAGTCACCCACACTAGTCCACTTTCCACTGTCTTTCAGGATTAGTGCATTAACTTGGTCAGTTTTAACACTTTGGGGCCACAAATGGCTGTATCCCGTGCTTCAGCGTCTAATGGATTCTGGCTTAGATAGAAGAGTGATATAGCATTAAAAACAGCATATGTCTGTCATAATGTTTTATCACTGTAATATAAACAAAGATCATACCCCATTGAGCAAATAAAAAATGAAGTTTAGATAACTTAAGGAAATTTGTTTCTGTCACGCCTTTTTGGCCATGAGAGATCCATCCATCCAGCCTTCTTAACTACTTCTTTGGTAGAGGGTTATGGTGAACCAGGAGCTTCCAAGAGAGGGGGGATTGAGTAGCCCCCCAGTATCAGTGATAAACACCGAGCCTATTTACTAATCTGATCTTTATTTTATTTATTACTAATCATCCTGGGTTATTCCCTACCTTCTGCCCATATCTTCCAGGATTGGCTCCGGACCCTGCAAGGACAAGCAAGTTTAGGAACTGTATGGGTGGATGGATGGATGGATGGATGGATGGATGCAAATTTTTTAAAGACTCAAATCCACCTGAACCACATTTTGGACAATAGAAGGACACTTACATGAACAAGGAAATTGCACACACACACAGAACCAGGGTCGGAATCAGATTTGCACATGTGGAGGTATGGTATTACTCCATGATGATGATGATGATGATGATTATGTCATGGTGCTGGTGTGATGATGAATCAATATCAAATTCCAGAAACCAATTATATGCTTTTGTAACCTTCATAATAGGGTAGTTTGTAGTAAAATGAACTTAAAAATATCCACAATAAAAACATGAAGGTCTGAGTGAATGGTGTGAGAGTGGATGGTGTGTGCCCTGTGATGGGTTGGTACCCCATCCTGGCTTGTTCCCTGCCTTGCGCCCATAGGCTCCGGACCCCCCCCACTGCCCTGAATAGGACAAGCGGTTAAAGGGCTATTATTATTTCATTATTATTATTTATAAACAACATAATGTGTTCACATATATAGAATTAATGTAGAATATGGAATGAGAAGCCCCCCCTATCACCACACCCTCTGCTCTTTCCTACTTATCTTGTTTTAATGCATAGTATCATAAATACTTTTTATTAAAACATTTGCTTGTTTTCAGGACAGATCAGCCTTTTATTTGTATTATTTATCTATTTAGATTTGATTTTTGTTCTAACTACAGTTCTGTTTTGTCTTCACGACTTGCTGTTCCTTGCAAATAAATAATGTTGACATAGCTAACCCTCTTTAATGCTCCCCCCCCCCCCCCCCCCTTCACTGTTTTGTCTCTTAGGTAGAGCAGACATTTTACATTTCTCAATAAAAAGTCCCTCAAATGTAGACTGGGGGATTCTACTTTAAGTTCACGAGGTTTCTTGCTGACATGAAATCAGAAGAACAATACAAAACTCCCCATGGACATGCTGAAAGGAGGTGTGCCTCCCCCCGCTTGATAAACAGACATATCTGAATGAAACCGTTTCTATTTCTGCATGGAAGGCCAGCCTGACTACTGAGCAGAGATAATCTGACCTTCCCCTCCTGGGAACAGTGAGTGAAGAAAAGACAGATAATGTAGAAAAAGATAATAATCAATTACTGGAGGTCAGGTGGGGGTACAGCACATGTTCTTCATAAATGAAGTAGTTCTAAATTTCCTTAGTTCTGAGGCATATAAATTATTGTCATACAGTTTTACATATTATTCACATTTGCATAGCTTTTATTCAAGTAGCACTTGTACTTGTAACTGGGCATTTATTGGAAGGTCAGGCTGGCTGAACTTATGTCTGACTAACTCCTTGACATCCGCATGTTTCTAACTTTCTAACTTAGCTTTCCGTCGTTGAAAATTCCTTGAAGGCTTCTTTTCAGAGACAGTGACACAGATGTATCAGCAATGGAAACACAATTAGCTATTCATCCATCTAGAGCTGTCGCATTGTTGAGTTTTCACAACGTGATCATCGCTGCCAAAAGAATTCACGGTGATGATATCTATTATCTAATATCTAATATCTATTAAACAAACTGAAAATTTGAACATAATTGCAATAATGTTACCAATCAAATTCATCTTTAAATTTGTTTATTGTGCATTTGTCTCATTTTTGATTAATGGATGGTGAAGAGCATTTTGGTTTACCATAAAATGGCAGGATGTTTTTATAGCATGTTTTGATTATCTGACTTTTGATTTGAAAAGAGTGAAACTGAACCACATGCTCACAGAAACATTAACTTTTTGCTCCATCACAGAGCTCACATCATTCACACCTATGGACAATTTGGCACCTTAGCATGTTTCTGGATCAGGGGAAACCAGAGAACCCGCAGGAAATCCCGCGGTGACATAGGGACGAACATGCAAACTCCACACATACTAAGCCATGGCGGAGACTCGAACCCTGGACCCAGACATGTGAAGTGACTGAGCTAAAATCACTTTCAGGAGACTTACATGCCATTTGTCAATTTATAGCTGGCCAGTGGGTGCATACACTCTCCAGCCCTGACAGTCCTGTCTGAGTTTCATCAGGAAAAGCTTTTCTGCTCTTGAGAAGACATGCATTGCTTAACCTGCATAACCCCAATGTGGTGCTGTCATTGAGCATGTCAGTCATTTTGAACAGGTCCCAGTTTGGACCTCTGCCTGCCTCTTTTAGCCAGAATACTTTCCGGAGAGATCCGATAACATAAATATGTCCTAGTAATTATAAGAAACCAAAATCACCATTTAGATATTTCCACATTCTTCTCATTGCTCATGATAAAAAACGAAGAGAATCCTTAGGAACTCAGATGAGTCACTCTGTGTTTTTAAAATGTGAGGTGGTATTTTCGGGGCTATCAAACCTTGCCTAAAGAAGTTTTTCTCAATGTCACGAAAAGGCCTGTTTTGAGACTAGTCTAAATCTTCATACATTACGTAACAAACGATGTATGTGTCCTATTTCAAAGCTGTAAAATATTTTCTGAAAACCTACTTCCAATCATCCATTTTCTTGCTGACATTTTGGAACGGTATTTACACATTTTCAAGAATGTAATGTATTTTTGTATTAATTCTTTCTTTCTCATACAGCTCGAAACATCTGCTGTAGTCCTGAGCTATTTCCAATGCCCTTTTTCAAAATCTCAATACACACATAATCATATCTGACTTAAAATTGAGATAATGCAAATTTACATCCAGCACCGATGCTGCAAACCATGACGGAACTTCAAAGGCGTGTGGGGTCCAAATGCACAGAGTAAACACCTTTTTCTAAACTGTTCTGTATATTTGCTACTGATGTACTGGGAATTCTCCCACTTCATCTTTTAAGGAGATAGAAATGCAGTTGCTTGACTAAGAGAACAACTTAGCAAAGGGACAATGAGGAATCCTGCTACAGAGTTATTTTTGTCTTGCTTTGTAATATAAATATATATAAATATAAAGAAATATATTTGTTTTTTGCTTGAAGCTTTAATGGGTAAGTCTTAGTAGTAGCACATTGTTGCAAATCAACATTCTGACTAATGGGAATTCCGTATCACACGGCTCCCCAGAAGTATGTGTTCCTGCTTCTGTTGTTACATTTCTTGGGTCCAGCTGATATCATTACAGATGAGACAAAATACAATCATATGAAAATGTGGGAAACCTCATGTCCTCTTTTTAAATCATTATGGATTTTGCTGACCCTATGCAGTGAAAGACTTCCGGACTATGTAACTGTAAAATTATTAGTCTCTTAAGAGTCTAAATATTCTGCATCACTGGCAAATTCTTAGTCAGAAGCAGCAGGCAACTCATAAAGCCATATGATTTTTCCTTTCCAGATGAAACAGTTCCTTCCACAATAGAACAATTCCACTTTTTTCCGTACTTTTGACCCTGAGGTTTTTATTCTGTACTGTATTAATCATGAACCGTATCTTGTTCCGTATCTGATTTCTCACTGATTATATTGAACATAAGATTGCATAAGGCCGAAGATTCATTGACTATAAATTAATGAACCACCTCTGTAATGTGTTACAGCATTTAATTACTGGCATTAATTTACAGTGACACCAAATGGATCTTTCATAGCAGGAGAAAGTCACTGTATTGTGTTATAATGCCACTGCAGTTGTGTCTGCTGGTACTGCATTTTAAACCCACATGCTTACTATTTAAATGAAACATGCTTTTACTACTAAACGCTTTTGAGAATACATGAATCGATGATGGACAGAATTTATCAAAATATAATCTGGAAAGGTAAATAATTCGCAGTAACATTTTTCAGTCTACCTTATGTATTTGTTATATTTATTTAAGTTTATTTTTTTGCCCATAGCTGAATTTCCTCTCTGCTTAGTCAAGACATCTCCAGACTGGGATGTCCTTTAAATTCCCCTCACAATTTATATTTCTCATTGTGTTCAGAGTTTATTCTCGCCTAATTCTTAAATTCGTCGGTGTGTTTCTGGCTTTAAAAATAAGGTGCACAACTGTGAAATATGACACCTTGAGTGTGACGGCTTATGGGAAACTTGCAGTTTCTAACGATTGCCACTAGAGGGTGCCTTTAACTCACTAGAAAAACATTATTGCTAATAAGCACTAAAATGAATGCAGGGTCACCCTTAAGTTTAGTATGATTTCTTTGTAT
Organism: Mormyrus hasselquistii; assembly: GCA_026779605.1. NCBI lineage: Eukaryota > Metazoa > Chordata > Actinopteri > Osteoglossiformes > Mormyridae > Mormyrus > Mormyrus hasselquistii. Next base: position 11,373,138 of record JAODKE010000068.1, read on the forward strand.
AATTAAAACAGAAAACTGGGTGTATTCATTTTAATGATATGATCACTTCAAAGATAAAATGTACACAAGGATCCAAGGAAAGTTGAAACACCCCGATCAGCCATAACATTAAAACCATTGACAGGTGAACTGAATAACATAGATTATCTTGATGCAATGGCACCTGTCAACACTGTCATTATATATTAGACAATGAACAGTCAGTTCTTGAAGTTGATGTGTTGCAAGCAGGAAAAATGGGCAAACAAACACATCTGAGTGACTTTGACAAGGGCCAAACTGTGATGGCTAGACGACTGGTTCAGAGCTTCTCCAAAGCCTAAAGAGGTCCAAGGAAGGCCAAACTGTGAACTGGTGATGGGGTTACGGACACCCAAGGCTCACTGATGTCCATGGGGAGTGGAGACTAGTCTGTGTAGCTCAGTCCCACAGGATGAGCTACTGCAATAAAAATTGCTGAAAAAGTGAATGATGGCTATGATAGAAAGGTGTCACTTTGCTGAATGATGGTATGCATAGCGGCAGACCGGTCAGAGAGCCCATGCTGACCCCATCCACTGCCGAAAAACCCTACAAGGGGTCACGAGCGTGAGAACTGGACCATGGAGCGATGGAAGAAGGTGGCCTGGTCTGATGAGTCGCATTCTCTGCTACATCATGTGGACACACCAAATGTGGTCTATATGTATTGTTTTCCTGGGAAAGTGGCAGCATCAGGATGCATTATGGGAAGAAGGCAAGCCAGCGGAGCGAGTGTGATGCTCTGGGCAATATTCTGCTGGGAAACCTTGGGTCCTGGCATTGGGTTCTACCTAATCAATGTTGCAGACCAAGTTGAGACCTTCATGGCAGCAGTATTTCCCAATAGCAGTAGCCTCAGTTGCCACAATAATGCATCCTGTCACACTACAAAAATTCTTCAGCAGTGGTTTGAGAAGCATCAAAAATTGTTCAAGGTGTCGACTTAGCCTTCAAATTCCTCAGGTCTCAATCCGGTCGAGCCTCTTTGGGATGTGCTGGGCAAGAAAGTCCAATCCAACGTGGCCCCACCGTGCCACTGGGGGGACCTAAAAGATTTACTGCTAATGTCTTGGTACCAGATATCACGGGACACTGTCAGAGGTCTTGTGGAGTCCATTTCTGGATGGGTCAGACCTCTTTTGGCCGCACAAGGAAGACTGACACAATATTAGGTAAGTGGTTTTAATGTTATGGCTTCATATCTGGGATTTGATAGATTGATCTTCAGTTTGAAATGTACTTCTTTTGCATATCCACTCTCTTACTTACCTAAAAAGATTTATGCAGTTAAGAATCATTATCCTTCTTGCTCTCTGTTTTTGCTGACATATGAAATATGGAAAAAAACGAAATCCATGCAGGATTATGAAGAACAAAATTAAAATGTGCATTTTGAAAATGTCTGTTTACACAGGTTCCAGATCAGATGATCAGCTACATGTCATAATGATACAAATGCTAACGCAATTAAAACATACGCTGAATGAAGCCATATACACAACTGCGTACATATTTTTGAATAAATCACTGGGGGTGGATGGGGGGGGGGCGGGGCATCTCTGACCTCTGTATTTCTATCACACCGAAATGAATAAGGACTCACTGTCAGGACATATATATAAATAACAGCCTGAACAACAAATTCATTGGTCCATTATGTTCCGTGGCTTTGTTGAGTTGACAGGCCACAGTAGCCGGAGTTAGGCCAAGGTAACTTGCACCTACACATATGTGAAGTGATTCCTGTATTTCACATCCTGACAATATGCAATGGGGGATATAAACTGTCCATCCATCCTGGGAAAGACAGTCAGGTGACCCTCAGTCGATATACGTATATATGTGTCTGCATATGTTTCCCTTTCCATTGCTTGTAAACATACTCAATATCTTCTGTGGTCTGGCGCCCTTTTGATATTTGTGCATATTTCCCTGTGTTTTTATGCTAACGCACCTGTCTCCCTTTACCCCTGCAGTCTCTGTTAAGCTGAACTCCACTCCCATCCCAAGTCCTCCTTGATGGAACTCGAGTCGATCTCCAATTTCCTCCTCTAATACTGCATCACGTTACTCTATTTGATGTTCCATGTGGGCAAAAGGTACCGGAGAACTACTGGATGCATCCAGGAATGAGTTTTACTGATTTTAGTTTTAATAGCCTCCTTTTAAAATTGTTCCCCTTTTTTATGAAAGAAAAACAATTAATGGTTTGCAGTCTGTTAAGCCTGATAAGTTGGGAAATTAAACAATAACTTTAAGGTTTTATTAGTTTTGAGGAGGATTTTCACTTAGACTTTAACTCAGATGAAATATATTTTAAAATCAACTTTGAAAAAACTAATAATTTTAGCAAGAAAAGAGGACCCAGCTGAGAAGTACTTATTATTTTATTTATTTTTTTTTTTTTGCAGCTCCATGCATGTCTATATACGTACAAATATTTGTTTAAATTTAAATCTTTATTTTTTTTGACATACTGTCACTCCCGGCTCGTCCGATCCTCCTGTGTGCCACGCCCCCTCGTTACCTCGTGTATTATTCCAATTGTACTCACCTGTTTCCTGTTAAGTTCTACCAGGTCAGTCCTGTAGATTGGTCATTGATGTTGTCAAGCGGTGTGTTCCCCTGTAAAACCTTGTTTTATCCCCGCATTCACGGCTCGACTCTCCTGCTTGCTTGCTCACTCGCCATCACCCTGGCATAACACATACTATAATCTGATAGAAAGGATCATTCTGTGATAATTCATGCATTTTGCCAATATGCTACACAAAATGGTAAAAAGCAGCAAACTTTACTGAACATATCCAGGATGCTGATTACAATTTCATACCAAAAACCCTTTTCTGAAGGGATTATGAGAAGAAAACTGAAGGTAAATCTGATTGCTGTCTAGGCCACTAATTCTACACAGAAAAATATGTCACACTGATATACAGCATGTAATGGCAGTATAATAGCAATACCATATAACTATAAGTTGCAATCACAGTCAAAGAACTATCGGTTACGTAAAGCTCTGTGTGTGGGCTATACACTGACCTGAAGTCAACTTTTTCTGTTTGCTAATTATATTCATATAAAATGACATACTTAACTGACTACACAACAGAAACAGTTTCAGAGTTACAGCGATGCTCTGTCATGAAAAGTTGCAACATCACATATAATTATCCCAACCATTATGTTTACAAAGAGGTACTGGAGGATTGAAAAAAAAAAACCTTGTGGTCAATGGAAAGGAGCCAGTTCTCCTTTTTAAAATCACCCTTGTGCAAAGATGAACCCAGTTAATTACAATTTCTTTTGGTACTTTACATAAGGGTAAACCCGATGGAGTTCTTATCTGGATATTCAGGAAATTCTGTATCATTACGGCTAACAAACAGACATATAAGTAACACTTCATTCACTAAAAGTATCAGTTTAACTATTTATGACTGGACAACAAAAAGGAACATGCAACGCCCCATAAATGGAACAAGTGCTACAGTGTACATTGTTTTTCTCTCTATACCCGCGAGCCACATTCATAAATTACAATAGGCAATGTTGATTTGTGGGCTGCTAAATCATCGCTGATGTTGGCTATAGGCCTACAATTTAACATCCTTGTATGAGAACAAGGGTCAGTAATCAGACGTGGAACATTTTTTGCAGATTTTTGTTCATATAAATTACCTTTTATGTCTCACAAGAAATTATCAGATATTTCTAATAATTGAGGGTAATTTTATAACCAGAAATAGTGCAAAGCAAAGTCAGTCAGAGTAGTTTTGCTTTATCTAGCCCTCGCTCATGAGGTATTTTATTTGTATTTCAATGGTGGGCACCAACACGACCTGAAAGACACTGATAATGTTGATTAAAGTCTCTGTTAAGTTTCTGTTTGAGTTCTGCGCACTTCTCCAACTCCCAAAACGCTAATGTTATTATTACCCTCCTGCACCTTAAAGCCAAGGAAACATTATTCGCCGTTCAATATCATGTGTATTGATGAGCGTCTGCTTAAAACACCTTACTATTTTTCACTAGAGTTAAATCTGTAAAATGTGGTTCATTCCAATATTAGCTGATATAGAACTGAGTGGTAACTAATGGTTTAGACAGAAAGGTTTTACTTATGACAGAAAATGTTTCTTTATTTACATTCGCTGTAATGCTCAATTTGCAGTAATTAACTGTAGATCTCGTCAACCTTTATATATTGCGCAAGCTAGACAAACAGCTTACTGAACCTAAAGTTTTCTTTTGTGACCATGAATTACACATGAGAACAAGCAGTTCCCAATGAGTCAGACTGCTATGTCTAGCCTTTTGAAAAAGCTCCTTTTTGGGTGTATGGAGGTTTAAACAAATCAACGATTACTGCCTTATCCCAGCCTATACATTGTAATTAAGTCGTCACATCTCTGAAGGTAAATATATGCTTCTTCTCAATAGCGCTTTAACAAGGAGTGATTAATCACTGAATTGTCCTCACTGTATTTCCTTCTTTAGTACAGGCAATTAAACACTGCTTTGCTGTTTCTCACAGTAAGACGTACATTGTCTCCATGTAACTGTCATGTCTATTTCAGTACACCCTAATTGTGCAGGTGACCGTAGCCTTGCGCATCTGTGCAACAAGGTACAAAGCGAGTTTAGACAGTGGGAAAAGACAAATGACCCGACCCAGAGAAAGGCAGTTGATTTTATCTTGTCAGCTGCGCGTGACACAACCTGACACTGTCTACCAATTTTGAAATGTTGACTTATTCTACAGGTGTTGCTTTGCACTTGTCAGGGAGTTTGCAGCAAGAAACATGACTAAGCCAGCCAAGTGTGCCTTTGCTCAGCTGGAAAGGATGATTTACCCGATGTGTCATACTTCAGGTAAAATAGGTTGAAGACCTTTTAAATACTTGAAACCACTTATAAATGAATTAGTGAATCAGTAGGCAACCTGAATATTTGATCCAAACAAAAATGACCATGTCAAGTCTTACAGCTCAGACTGGAAGGATGATCTAGATGAAGCCACGACTGCTACCAGACATCTTATACATCATTATTATAACCAGATGGGACCATGTGAAGTATGTCAGCAGACTGCATCGGTATTTTCTGGAAGAGGTGCTCATATGCCCTAGAAATGATTGTATTGTACGTCGCATTTTGTGATTCACAGTGGGATAAATATTTATTGCCTGAGCAGAGTATGTACAATCCCTTTCCTTTGACACCTGACAAGTAGCATTGGGGACAGTTAAAATAGAAAATAGCTATTGTGACACCCCCCCTCTCCCCCCCCCCCAAAAAAAAGATTCATTGTGTATTAGATACCTTGTGACAAACAAGTTTGATATCATAAAGTTTTGCATTTGCGTCAAGGCTAGAGGTAAAAAGTTCACCGGAAAGGATTTGAATCATATTTATTATTCACTGCTGACATTCAAATGTCTGAATTTGTTACTTAAGTGAAGTTGCCACTACACCTTGGACAAGAACCTGCTGGATGGAGGGTAAGTATGGAGTAGATGTGAACCAGATCTAATAATTATCATCATTGTTCTAAGAGTCACACGGTGCTTTTTATCACAAAGAAATCCCTGTTTGACTAGAATGAACGCAAGCAATTTTATATTTGTCCAAAACAGGTAAAGAGGGAGAATGTATGTTTGCATGTTCTCTCTTTTTTCCATTTTCCCCAAAAATACACTTTGTAATATTTTTCCCTTGTGTGCCAGCGCCATATTAGTCTGGGGAAAATCAGGATTTTTTTGTTTTTTGTTTTCCTTCGCTGCTCAGGGCTTCTTTGCACTTTTTAAGAATAATCATTTTGCGTTTCGCAGTGGCATCAATACAGAGGACGGCGGTGACCGGCAGGTTCTTCAGCTCGGAAGGAAATTTCAGTCTCCGTGTGGGCGGAACGAGAATGAAAATGGGCGGGTCCGGGTGCGGCGGGCTTCAAGGCCCGGCTGAAAACGTCTCCATCACTCTGCAGGCGCACAGAGAACGGCACTCTGACGGCCCTTTATAACAATGGCCGGCATGCAGTCTTTTCTCTTCCCAAACTGGGCTCGTGACAGATGCTCCCAGGCTTCCTTTTATGCAGCAGTTCAGCTTCTGCGCTTCTCTCCCTTCGACTTGTCACAGATGTACATATGAATATCAACAGATTTATGGCTGTGCTACAGGCATGTAGCTTAAGCCGACTGTCGACAGAAGCCTATGGGAGGATTATATGGCAGAGATGAAAGCAGGCCTATGGCACTGGTTTGTCCGCAAGAACTATCGTCACCATCGCGATGTTTACAACCCGGACACACACTTGATCACAAAGTGATAGCATGTGGTCCAAGTGTTCTGACTGCAGCTGTCAAGTGATATTCCAGAAAATCTGACAATGAGCTCCTCCACTTCTCATACAACTTGAATGCTGGTTCCTGCTAGTGCAACAGGGCATGAGTGTACAGGTGTGCTGAAATTCCTAGATGAAGTTTCTACATATTTTATGCATGTGCTTGTCTAGATCTAGACATATTTATATTTCAATAGTGTTATCTCCAGGAAATTTTATACGCTATTACTGTACATATTTACTCTGTTGTACTAGATTCTACCCAGATGCCATTATCCCTCACCTTTGTCAAGTAAATGATCTCTGTGGTGGTTCGGTGTCTTTTATACCTCATCCAGAATACATTGACTACATTATTATATGTAATATAATATGTGCGTGTCTGCTCATTTTAAATTGAAGCATCTTGGACAAAATATTCTACACTTTCTGCCCTGAATTTTGTTTTTCTTTTGTTTATTATCCTTGTTAGGAGACAGTAGGTGGATCAATATGGTTGTGGGTTTGCTTAAACTATATGGCGGCTCGCTTTAGGTTTTCTTCAAACTGGCTGTTGACCGAGAAAACTGAGGGAGGTGAGCCTTGTTATTTTGTGACACCCATTTGAAGAGACCTCTGAACAGTCGTATCATGTTGCAGAATAATTGCAGAATAATCCGAGCTCTGTCAGTACCATAGATACTCCCCATGGGAGAGCTTAAAATGCTGTAACCCCTTGTTCATACACAATGAGTGCAGGCAGGGTTATCTAAATAGTGGCTTATGCTTCCCCGAATTGTACAGCTCGTTTAACTGTTTCACTTCCAATCCTGATGCCGTTTAATGCTTCTCTGACTTTGCCTCACCTTAGTCACTGGGCACAACTTGCATTCTGCCCCGTTGGCAGGATATCCAATTTAGCTGGGAAAAAAAGCTCCAAAGGGTGTTTTATACAGGGTATATCTCTGAGTTCCTGATCAGTGGACCTTGTGACATCTTTCCCTATCGACATCATCCCCATCTCCTTTGCTGTGAATACATTCACCCCTCTGCCTTCAGGCTACTGCTCAAACAGCTCGCATGGGTTTCTGTGCATAATTCACACAGTCTCAAAGATTTAAACAGAGACCAGGTTAGACCAGGGGTGGGTGATTTTATCTAGAATGGTCCGTTGGGTATGCAGGTTTTCGCTGCAACACCCTAATTAGATTGTTAATGAGAAGACTGATTGGCTGAAGAGTCCTCACACCTTGGTTGGAACAGCTGACCTTAAGGTTATCTCAAAAACCTGCATACACTCCAGCCCTTTGAGGATAAGATCGGTCACCCCTGAGTTAGACTCACTCCTAGTAGCACTGCATTTCAATTCTTACAAGCACTCTTATTTTGTCTTGCAAACATAGACACGTTTAATACAGAATTTTTTGCTATTTTATCCCATTTATGATTGTGATCACTTGTTTGAAGTCCCATGCCTTGGAAATACAGTATGTCTTGGTGAGGGTCAGAGCAGCACCATGCAGGAAGGCCAGACCAAACCTCTTACTCCATGACCACAGATTCAGGCTCCCTCTGCGGGATCCCCAGATGTATCCTCAGGGCCTTCACTCATTAGGATATTTCCAGACCAGATCCACTGGGAGCTGAGCAGATGATATTGTAGTAAGATGACCGAAATACCCCAAATGACTCTTCTTGATATGATTGAGCAGAGGCTCTATTGCAGTGTCTCCCTGGATTCTCAATCTTTTCATCCTGTGAAAGAGGGAAAATCTGGCAACCCGGCAGAGTTACCTGATTTTGGCCACTTGAACTCTTTCTTTTGGTCATTACCCAAAGCTCACGGCTGTATTTGAAGAGTGAGATGTATAATAAACAGCCAACTGATGACTTAAATTCTGCTTCACCATCACAGACCTTGCCAATATTTGCACAACTGCAGTCATGGAACTAATTTAGGGATCAAACCCATGTTCCCTCTTGTTACTTGCCGAGATGATCCTGAGGTACTTTAACCTCATCTGAAAGGACCAGTTCACTATTCAAGAGACTACCATGGACATAGGAAACTCAGGCAGCTGCAACTAGGGCAACTTTTTTTCCCATCCCTGCATGATTACTGGCTGTCTACGGTCCTGGTCGTGAAATTGCCTCCACTGTCTGCTGTCCAAGGTGCTGTTATAGCCTTGGTCAGCCGTCCACTGGGGGAGCTAGCCAGTGTCTGGGGGCCCTGGGGTTGAAGTCATGACAATAGCCTGTCCATGAAATTACCAGTGGAGACAAAACACATGCTTCCTGGAGACCACCATCCACTCTAAACAGCTTAATTTGTCAACTATTTCTAAAGATTTATTCGGTTCTATTCTATTCTATTCTATTCTATTGTATTCTACCCCTGTTATCCCAGGCTTTCAGAGAGGCTACTTAGAAGCCACGAACTGTGATCCTCTTATAGTTGAGATAGGCCCTTCATTCCTCCTTTTTAAAGACAGTAACAATGACCCCTGTTTGCCAGTCCAGGTACTTTACTTCCATGCAACATGGAAGAGGAATATTAACCATGTCACCCCAACAACATCCAGTGCTCTCAACTTCTCAGGGTGGATTTTTTTTATGGAGCAACGCTGACTTTCCAGCCTTCCTTTACCTGTGAGCCAGGTGGAACTCCTCTGCGGCCAATCAGAATCAGTAATTATTAAACTAACTGCCCGGGAGAACTAAAAACACTGCCTGGATTTGGAATCGATGGTCAGATTTAAAGAGCCCTGCATTAGGATTAATGAGGTACTCATGGGTTTCTTTCCACCACTCAACAATATCTCCATAGCTTTTCCTTCTTCAGGTAACTTGTTCAGGTCTTATCTCCCCTTCTTGAATCACCGAATAGTTTGCAGAATCATTTCAGGGCTACCTGACAGTCTTTCCCCATGACTTTTCCCATGTGCTTATTTTCACCTCCATGACTACATTCTCCGTGGCCTTTGTTTCAGCTGTCTCAGGAGACCCCCAAGCAGGTCATTGCCTTGAAAGCTTTCTTCTTCAGCTTGACAGCTTTCCTCACCGCTGGTTTCTGGCAAATTTGTGCTGGATTTGGGGTTTTGAATTGATGCAGCCATATCATGGATTCTTGGACTGGATTCAAATCAGTTCTTAGTTATAAACCAAAAAAGTATGTGGGCTAACTGAGGTAAGTATCAAGTGTATCCCTCTGGGGACTGGCGCAGGTAGGTGTACTACTCAGCTATGCAAAGCAATAAACATGTCGGGGGTGAAAATGCCTGTAAGTAAAGAAAAAATGTATTAGCAGAAATGTCTGTATTTATAACATGGGACATTTTATGTCACTGTACAGGAGAACCACACTGGCTATGAGCATGGAGAAGGAAATCGTGAAGGAGCTTGCTGTAGTGTGTAGGACATTACTCTGACATGTCAGCAGACTCACAGTGTGACACCCCGCTGTTTACTGAGTGAAATTAGACACAGAATGATGCATGCCTGCACAGTAGGTAGCCCTTTTGCACTGGTGTGGAACAGGACAAGGAGATCTGCGAGAGAACCATGCAGAGAGACGGTGAAGAAGATCTCCAGAACACAGAAACAATAGGATATAGGCATGGAATGATTATTACATTCTCAACAAAGCAGGCACTGCTGAGTTCCACACCACAGCCCTCACTAATTACCATTCAGTTAGTCAGTGCTGCCTGCTGTTCTAAAATGCGTAGCGATTGGTTAAATGAGCAACAATGTGTTACTGCCACTCTTCAGGAAGGGCTGGGGGCAGAGTCGCTATCTATTTTGGAAGGGAGAGTCTTGTTGCTGCAGCAACAAAACCGCAAATCTACAGACTTCAACCAACAGAAGAGTAAATAAATGAGGGCGAGGTCTGGAATACAGATGTAGCGTCTGTAGGTGATTGTAGGAAATTGGTGCCCCTATGCGGAGACTCATTTTTATTATTGTTATTTCACATTCCTACCATATATTATCACAGCCACTGTTAGGGTGGTGCAACCGGTGTGGCTGCACCGGGCCCTCGCTCTTTGGGGGCCCCAAAAGGGAAACTAGCCTAGATGATGATGATAGGATGAATCATAATAAGTCATTCAGTTCATTTCATCTGAATACATAATTTTAGCTGAATATTAGGGCTGTTACATGTATTCCTCATGTCCAGTCTGGGGCATCATTTTCCGTTTGGTAAGCATACTGAAACAAATGAACATGTTTATTGACACGGACGGAACCGAAATTCACAAGTAGTTCAACATTATGCTAATTGGGGGTGTGCGTTGCTTATGGCTAAAGGTGAATAGTCATAAACGGTGACTTGGTTTCACCAGTGCTGGAGAGAGTAGCTGATAAGACCAAGACTGTCTGTCGGCTCTGTTATACCAAACTTGGATATTTTGCCAAGAACACATGCAAGCATGCTAACTCGTTTTAAACTATATCATCATCAGGCAGACTCAGAAACATCAACAGATACATTGCCATTGGATTGCGACTGCTCCTAATTGTGTTTATGTTTGCAATCTCAAATTTCAAAACAAGTACTGTTTTCCCTGTTAAACCCCTACTATATATACACTGGAAAGACACTTAATCTAAATTCAATCTCGGGCATGTGATCACATAGCCCAGGCTAATGCTACATGCATGGCTATGCTACCCTTTGGCGCCAGCTAGTCAGGAAGGTCCAGGAAGGTCACATTGTACATTGCCAGGTATTATTCTTCATTATAGTTGCATCTGTATCACAATGACCAAGTAGTAGCAGGCACAATGGTCTCCATTACCTGGCTTATGTTGGCCTAAGAGGGGCCCCAAATATGCTGGCTCGCCCTGGACCCTCCCCTCCTCAGAGACGGGCCTGAATATGGCGTTAAACTCTATCTGTATAACTGAGACTGGGTATTATTTTCAAAATTAGAATCTTTTGGTTCTAAAATAAACTGTCTACAATTTAAATAAATCAAAATAACAAGAAAAGTAAAATCAGACTTGACATTTTGGCGTGCTAAGGAGTCAATCTAAATGATATTCTCATAAAGACTATGCTAAATTTAGAGAGCTGCTGGAAACACACCTACTGGAATTAATTCCAGTGTTGATTCTGGTTCAATTTCTGAAATGTTCATGCTCGTCATCAGCGTCGATTTACTGCTGAGGACGTTAATATCATGCAGCCAGCAGAAATGTATAATGAGCACACAGTCAAAAAACACACTGAAGAAAAGCGTGGAATGGAAAACTGTCTTTTGTAAACAAGTCCAAAGAGATAAATTGAACGTTTTTTAATATGCTGGCATGTGTTTTCTATTCTGAATCCATGTACGAATTCATGGGAATATAAAATGCTGCAAACATGAGTAATAGTTTTTTATGAGTTTCAGGAGTAAATGTTGGCCTGGATCTGAGGTCTGGTAATGCTGTGAGAATGATTCACACAGAAAGTTGAGGCATCCTATTAAATATTATTTTGCTGACTTGTTATTTGATTTCATTTTCTGGAGGCACTAATTTCAGAGTCCAAACCTATTAGTCAGCCCTGTTATACTAAAATGCTGCTTTAGGGCAAACATTTCCCGCATTAATATTGCTTGCTACTGCTGTGATTCAAAGGCTTATCTTAATGTGTTCCGCGTGTCCTCATTTAATGTGATTTAAAATAAGTGGCAAAAATGCAGAGACAAAATACAAGCCAGAATTTACATTTAAAGCAGAACCATTTATTAAATACAAGAATATCAAACAAAGGAAAAAGTTCATTAATTACACAAAATTGTTTGCAGTTATCTGAATTCACATACAGTACAGGGATTAATACTGAAGCTCCCTCAGTTAATTCCTATATAAAACTGTTTTGTAGACACAAGCAATTTAAAGGCATTTTCACAGGAGAATCAGAAGGGATTAAGTGTTTTCACCTCCCGCAACTCCTTGGGCTTCATCCACCACCCCACTCCATGCCCCACTAATGGACCGACCGTCAATTCACCCTCAAAGCAGGGCTGTGACAACTGGGAAGAAAGAAATAGGCTAGAAGGCCTATCCTAGTGCCAGCTAAAGGAACGCTTGATCATCCTGTAGAAATTGTGGTTGTGCTCCTTAAAGTAGGAACGCAGCTGTTGGAGCACTGTACCGTTCACTGCAGGGTGTGGCCGCCCTTTGGACTCATGGAGGCAACGCTCGCGTCCATCACTACGGATGCAGTAGAACCCCTTGGTCTGGTTGAAGTAGAAGTTGGATGACACTATTCTAGGTGGAAGGCTGAGGAAGCGTTCCACCTTCTGCAGCTCAGGCAATGGATCTTGGATGAGTGTGTCCCCATCTACGATGTGGATCTGTTCCAGGGGGAAATGGCACAGCCAGTTCTGCATGTGCACGTCGTACAGGCTACGCTGGATGGCTTTATAGCGGGTATTGAGGGCACCGTTGCGCACCAGGATGTTCTCAATGGCCTGTACGGGCTTGTGATTCTCCAAGCGGTTATAGTAAACCTGGGTGTAATCAGAAATGACGCGCTCGATTGGGTCCCGAAGTATGAGCAGCAGCTTTATGGAACTATTCATGGCACGAATGCGCTCTGGGGCTAGGGCGGATGTGAAATAGCCCGGGGTCTTCTCCACCGTGATCTGGTGTGGCTGTGAAAGAGGCATTAACCCCTGGTACCATTCTAGGCCTTTGACATAGTTCTGGTCCCAGTCGAAAAAGTGCACCTCAGTGGTGGCAACTGCGACTTGGGGATGGATGTCCAGCATCTCTAACAAGGCTCGTGTGCCGCCTTTGCGGACCCCAATTATGATGCTTTGTGGCAAACGTTGGGTTGTCTCCGGGGAACCAGTTTGGGTTACATTGATCACATCTCCGGTCCGCAGGTCCAAATCCTCCCCTGGGGCTTCCATGCCTTTGGGGAGGCACTCTAGGGGCACTGAGTGCATCTGCAGAACCAGGAGAATCACAGATGCCAGCAGGCGAGCCATGGAGAAGGACTGAAAGGGGATTAAAGGCAAGACAAATTCTAGAGCTGATTGGCTGGAGCTTAGAATGTAAACTGGGGCACCAGAGCAGAATCTTCGAGATCAGACCCAATGAGAAGGGAGAATGCAGCCAACATCTTCTGTGGCAATTGTGGGGGAGGAGGAAAAACGGCGACGGGGCCAAGGAACATCTGCATGAAGACAAAAGAAGAGAAATGAGCCAGCTCTTTTACATATTCTGTTCTGTACCATATGACACCCCATTTAAATGTCCTCTTTCCTCAACAGCATCAGTGGAACAAACGCGGAAACGATAATAAGCGGATGCTAGCTAAGCCAGAGAAACTCTGACTGCATCATGACATCGGACTGCGATTCACATCCACTACTAAAGTCTTGGACACAATTAAATTGTCACAGTATCAATATTAGGTTTATAAGTAATAGTACTTAATAGCAATATAACAATGTTGCACCAAAAGGAAGACAAAGAATGAAATTAGTCATTTAAAGGATCTAGACTGATAAAACCTTTTACAGAATTTGTGGTTTGACTAAACCGATAAAGGAAGGATTACACTGAAATATACAGCAGGCTTTTTTCCTCATACAAAAAAAGATAGAGATACTTGTATGTTTTGTGGTTTGCATAAAAGATGGAACAAATGAAAGTGAAATATTAGGGTACATTCCCTACTGGCAGTCTCCAGGCCCCCTGTGAGTCAGACCAGGATTTAACTAGCTGCCAGTAATTGCATTTAAATATATAGTCATTGGGCTACAGTGCTATGAGAAACCGGATTGTTCTCCTACTTCTGCAGTGAGATGTCACACGGGGAATATAAACTTATGACTCCGCCAGTAAGTCTTTTTTTGGTGATGGGAGGATGAGATTCTTGGGCACAATCAACCAGCCTCAGCTGGGCACACAGGGGTGTGAATTGCACATTTAAAATAACCAAACATTCTCTATTCAGCTGAACATTCTGCAAAGCAGTTTAACTGCATCCGCGCCTCGTACACAAGCGAAGAGCAATACTACACTGTGCATTTCCCTTTCAGTAAAAAGTGTTGAATCGATATGAAAAGTATGCACAATCATCAGCGAAGTCTTCAAGGCAACCTTCAAGCATTCAGCCATTCTCCTTTAACAAGTAAAAACAAAATTTTGCAATGTTATTCAAGATTAAAAATTGTTTGTGAAAAAAATAAATCAATGCTGCTTTCTGAATGTCAGAAGTTAGAAGTATTTGACAATCATGAAATGGGCGCTTGGTTATTGTGTATTCAAAGGTGATTGACTCATGATCGATAATGTCATTTTTATTATATGATGAATATTATATGGTACCGGACTCCTGTCCCTGACATGTGCAGTGTTTCCCCGGATGTGCAGGTTTCTTCTGGGAATTCTGGTTTTCTTCTGCTGTCCTAAGTTATGCAGGTATGCAAATTTGAATTTATAAATTGCCCACAGTGTGTGAATGTGCGACTGTCTGGCGTTGTACTGAAATTCCATACTGGGCGCACACTGCCTGGCACCTGCTCTAGTTCCCCATGACCCAGGATAAAATGTTGGGGAAAGGATCCATGTAACATACCAATTAAATGATGGAATGACTGAGTTTATTATACTTTGATACTGTGATTTTTTTTTGCCAGGCTGGGATTGTGGAACCGCTACCAAAGACAGCCATTTTGGCTCTAGCAAAGTGAATAAGAGACCAGGGGAATACTATAGGCTATAGAGAGGTGGATAATTCAGGTCCAGAAAATAAGAATCCAGACCAAGGTTTTGTTTCAACCAACCAGCTGAGTACTCTGTGACTGTCACTCTTCATATTGAACTGGTTGGTTGAGGCAAAATTTTAGTCTGGATTTTTACTTTCTGGATCTGAACTCTCCATCTCTGAGCATAGATGTAGTTTCCAGTCTCTCACATTCTCTAACAGAAAACAGAGAATGTTTTATATTGGAAATGACTGCTGCTGAGTAGAGGGGCTTCACCCCTGCTCTTCCCCAGGAACATCGATGCCTTCCCTTATCTCACAAATTACGATAAAGAGAAAAATATTTCTCTCAGTTGAAAATGATCCCTTATAACCTGATACTGCAAGTTAAGCTCATTCATACATTATTGAGCAGAAATAAGGCAATAATGACACAATTTATGTATCCTGGCATAGCCAAACTTGCATATATCATACTGGATAGTTGTGTGTTTCTTTGTTCAACAGGCAAAATTTTGAATGAGCAGAAAGAATCTATCGAATTGCAAGCTGTGGAATTTCCCACAGGGATTACCTTATTAATTGGTTACATTGTTAATATCAGTATTAAATAACTAAGAAAAGCAGTCAAATTAATTAAAGCTGCACTTTTGCAATACAGGTCCTGGATTCACCTTGCAGTGAACTATTTTGTACAGTAACATCTCCCTATGCCCTTAATATGACATGCAACGTCTTCTGAAATGGTATTAATATCCTGTCTTTCATGCACAGTTGTTATAAAGACCTGTATCAGCTTGAAGCATCTTTTTCAATTGAAAAACCAAAAGCGATATTATTTATTTCCGATTCTGTTCAGCGGTTCCTCAGGTTTGTCTTCGTTACTTCCGCAGTGACTTTTCTGTCAAGCTTCTTTGGGAATCATCTAGACTAGATGGACCTTTTCCATAGCGATAATCTATATTCACTCTCATTATCCATGAGGTGGAGCAAGCAATGGATGATAGTCTTGTTGCAAACATGATACTATTTCATTGTAGTGAAAACAAAATAGCAGAACATAACAGAATTTAACCCATGATCCCTGTACTGCATAAGCAGTTGGAAGATGGACAGCGAGATGGACAATAAACGCTATCTGACTTTCATTTATAATTCTAATTTGTGTATTCTTGCAGCCATTTCATGCTATTTTGTTTATGAATGTATATATTGTAGGCGGACAGTATGTACAGAAGTACAGAAACATACATACACATCTAGATTTCTTTGACAGTGATTTCATTTAATTCCATTTGGAAATGTGATAGATTGTTATAGAAGCGGAAGTGTTTGGGTTAACTTGTGCACATCACAGCTATTTGCACAAAACAGAACTTGCAACCCTATAGCCCAGCAAAAGCTGCTGCAGCATATTATGGGCTGGCAGAGCAGATGTGTGAGAGATCATGTGGGTACTGAAGCTTCTGGTGCCACCACACGTTTTTAAGTTGTGAAAAAAGAACGACGGAAACGAAAAGTGCCGCTCAGTTATGAGTTCTGCAAATTGCGTTCACTTGTATCGCATTCTGCAAATTGCGTTCACTTGTATCGCATTCTGCAAATTGCGTTCACTTGTATCGCATTCTGCAAATTGCGTTCACTTGTATCGCATTCTCGCCTTTCCTTTCCTTCACTCTAACCATGTTCGTCCCCGCTCTTTCTTTGCATTTTAATCTGTATTTGTTGTATCTCTGTGTGTCTCTTGCCACTGCACGCTTTCCAGCCGTCCATCTGTCTTCCAAAAGCATATCCAGTGCAGGGCTGTAAAGACCCTTGAGTCTTTCCTGTCCCTGGCAGCACAGGGCACGACGTTTTTCTGTAGGATAAATATAATCCAATCATTTCCATGCTTTTCCACACACGCACACACACACATGCACATGTCGGGTATGCCTGTCCTTATGAGGGCCGCTCATTCATTTCTATGGGAAAAATGCTAACGCTAACTATGATAACCTTAACCCCCATCCAGCCCTAACCATAACCATGCAAAATACAAGGGCTTTTGCATTTTTAGCTTTTTCATAGCAGTCACCGATTTTTATAAAATAGAGTTTTATTTAGTTTTATAACTCAGGAAACCGGTCTCCTTAAGGAAAAAAAGAAACATATATTTATCACGTTATGGGGACATTGTGTCTCCATAAGGATAGGTATACCCGCTCTCACACACACACACACACACACACACACACACATACTGCTTAATATGCTGGGATTTATATATCCTTCACAACCCATATCTAATTTCTTTAAACCATGAAGAAAGACACAATACCAGCTTTAAGGGCAAGAGGTGATTTACATTATACACAAAAGGTCATTTGTTCAAACATTAAGGTATAAGGTATTGCTGCACACATTCATAAAACACAGAATTTATTCAGATATATTCAAACATAATATATTCATGAATGTGGCATATTACTCTCAGACTCCAGTAAAGAAAATGACCCCAGAGAGGTGTCATTGTATGGATTTATTGGTGGCTGGAAGAATGATAATCTGGGGCATATTGGGTAGAGAAATGTAGAATTTTGCAGAAGGCATGAAAATAAAACTGTCAGTAAAATGCTAAAGTTATAGATAATGGCTACAAAAAAAAAATCCTGATTAGCCTCAATATTTTTTTCTTCCTTTGCTAAGCAATAGGGCCGGTCTACGAAAAATATAATTAAAACTGGAGTAGGAAATAGGAATAAAAAAGGGGAAAAAACACTTTAGGCTAATTTAAAATAGACCGTTCATACTGCTGAGCTGTTCAAGGAGACTGGACTGATTTGACCGCACAAAACCTGGGAGGATTCCTCAGCCATGACACAGATTAGAGGGTACAGCGGCCCCACCCAGAGAGATGTGGTCCACATCTACAGATTACTCTGAACATGTTTTCTGTGCGTCTCTTTGGGAAGCGAAGTGTGCGTTTTAGCTAGCAATTCTGGACCCAAAAGATCCCTCGACCTTATGGCGTGTCATTTACGAAAAATAATATCCATTTGAATAAATCCTGTCATGATTTTTCATCATGCAGTAACATGACATCAAACAGGAATTTTGCATATTAACATTTCCATTCTATTTACATATGCAATAATTACTTTGAACAATATTTATTTATAATTCTAAAAAGGAAATTAAAATAATCTTTTGATTACACAGTTGATAAATTCTTAAACGTATACAATTTAGAATGCAGCTCCGTTTGCCTTACATGTTTAGCACTTGTTTATGTCTGGAGCAGGTATGGTTTAGGGCATTGCTCTAGGGCCCATGGCCTTCCAATTACAGTCATAGATTCCTAACCCACAGAGCCACACACCACACACACGGTGCAAAAAAAGGAAAAGGTGTCTAAATGATTATTTTTAGAATGAATGAGTAATACGATGACCTAATCCGCACCCGCATGTCACCTGAAACATTTATTTTTGGCACTTTTATGAATGCAGTCTAATCTGCCATTAACCAGAGTGGATGTGAAATGCACACTTAATGCTTATGACGAGGGTCTGTGAGGTAGCTTCACCTAAAATTTCAAATTAGGATTAATTACTTTATATTTTCTTAATATAATGAGATGCTAGACTTATGGATTTGTGCAAAAACATGTGTCTGCTTGCTCACACGAGGGCACATTGCAAACATTGTTTAAAAAGCCTGGGGCAATCAATATTCAATAATATCTTTTAAACCCTTAGCATGGTAGCACAATCTATAATTTATGCCCGCTATAAAGAGATGGACTTCCCTGGAAACATAACAGATGCTGAACGTGCAATGCCGGTCGATGCGTGTGCCAGGTAGAGGGCATAACCACTGGAAGGAACAGAAGCTGGACAGGCAGGAGTGTAGGAGGACTTTGGAAGACTAAACCGAGTTCAACCTACAGTCAGGAGCTCCAAACAATCACAGCTGCGCTGAAAAACTCGAAAGATGTTTCACCCTGCAGAACAGGGATCCAAATGCACTTGGCGTGTTAATTTACTCTTAGTTGAGTAAAGTCAAAGCTTTATTATTATACAATCCATATGCAGGCATACTGAGGCACAAAATAACAAAATAACCGAAGAAGATGGTGTGGCATATAAACAGCAAGTCACTGGGGGGAGGTTTTTCAAAATTTAAAGTGCAGAATAGGATAGTGAAAAGCAAGGTATGCCAGACTAGGGGCACTGCCGGGAAATGGATGAGGCTACAGATTCAAGGGGGCCGACGCTTGGCAGGGGCCCCCGAATGCATAAAATTACATGTAAAATTTGTCAATGGCCCAAAGTGATATTTTGTCAGGGTCCCCATAATTCTTAGGGACATTAGACAAAAAGGAAACTCTGAATACAATGCAAGAAGAAATGCGAGGAAAAAAATACATGCTTCTCTAGAAGCTGCGTCACAGAGAGCATGATCTCTGTTGATAATGTGATTATGCAAAAAAAGGAAAAGCTACAGCACCGCAAGATTTCCAAAAATAGTGCCAAAGGTCAACTGTAGACAGAAGCCAGGAGGATCTCAAGGTTAAAACAAAGGGAGGAGCATGAACACATTGTTATTGATTGGGTGCAAGCAACCAAGAAGAACATTATAAAACACTGACTTCGGAAAAGTACTGTAATTTCCGGACTATAAGGCGCACCTGAATATAAGCCGCACCAGCTAAATTTGGGGGAAAATACAGATTGTTCCATATATACGCCGCACCCGACTATAAGCCGCAGGTGTTTTGGTGTTTAATTACCATATATAAGGGTACCATTGTCGGGACAGAGATGACTGTTTGGGAATGCAAAGCGTCCCATTTATTAACAAATCTTTCAATCAATCAAACTT
>JAODKE010000068.1:11393162-11417349 GCA_026779605.1 Mormyrus hasselquistii
AAAAAGATAGATAAGCCGCACCGTTGTATAAGCCGCAGGGTCCAAAGCAAGTGAAAATAGTAGCAGCTTATAGTCTGTAAATTACGGTAGTTTTCTGCAACTGCACACATCATTTTTAGCGCTAAAATTATTTAGCAGTATTGCTGTATTATGTTGCTTTCATGTCTATTGCTTGTTGAAAAATAAAATGAATATTTTATCACACATAAACTAGAAAAAAGGAAGGAAACATGTAAGGTTTGATTTTAAGGAAATCAACTAAAATCATTTTGACAACATGACTTCTGAAGTGAATGTTTTTGAATGTGTGGAATTTTTTGAGTGTGTTTTTGCATTTTCCCCCAATGTCTAATACTTTCACATGCCAGTAACGATGCATTCCAGCATGCCCTTTAATTTCACTCTAAAGTGGTTACAAGTGAATAAAATTTTCGATCTTTATTGTCTTCAGACAAGCAAAGAAACATCCAACATTTCCAGGTATAAAAATGACAATTTATTAAGGTCTAAAAGTCAAGAGATGACTACAGAAAATAAATTTAAAACCTTGCTTATGAAATTGCTCAAAAATGGTTTAATATTGCCTCCATAAAAAGCAAATACATCTGTCATTAAGTTGTGAATAAAAAATATTGATTGATTTAAGGGGGTTTTCTAATTTGTCAATACTTTAAACTTTTAACTTACACACTAAATACAATCCTGTTACAATGATATGCAGAAGAAGGTTTTACTAGGCACAGTCATTTCAAGTCCCAAGTCTCCTGCCGTTTTTCCCTTATGAAAAGTGCTTAACCTAAATTCCCCCAGTAAAATGTTCAGCTGTACTGTATATAAACCAAAATGAAGTCACTTCTAATCTATTCTGGTATTTGTCTTCCATTTATACCACTAGGCACCACGTATGCTGATTCCACGCAATAGCAGTAACTAAGCCAGTGCTTTCATAAAAGGTAAATATAAACTGACCAGCCACTTCATTAGGAACACCTGTGCACCTACTTATTCATGCAAATATCTAATCAGCCAATCGCGTGGCAGCTGCACAACGTATAACATCATGCAGATAGGGGTCAAGTCTTTCAGTTAATGGTCAGATCAAACATTAAAATGGGAAAAAATGGGGCCTAAGCAACTTTGACGGTGGTGTGATTGTTGGTGCCAGACGGGGTGGTTTGAGTATTTCGGAAACTGCTGATCTCCTGGGATGTTCATGCACAGCATGTATACAGTATGGAGCAAAAAAAAAAACAAAAACCATCCAGTGAGTGGCGGTTCTGTGGGCGGAATTCACAGCGAGAATGTGCAGCCGACACATCTGCAGCAATTACGTGATGCAACCATGTCAACATGGACCAGCATTGTTAAGTTCATGGCACAAAGAGTTCAGGCTGTTCTGAGAGAAAAGGGTGTCCCACCTGGTGTTAGACCACTGTTCTTAATAAAGTGGCTAGTAAGTGTATATTTAGACAATATTATACACTACAATTATAGTCCAGAAGTACCATCTGTGAAGAATACGTAGATATAAAGCTTTAGAGTAGAGTACCAGATCAAAACTTTGAATAGATGGCATAAAAAACCACACAGGCATATGTGGGGATTTCAGCTGCCGTGTCACATGAAGTCCAGGAGTGAGAGATAAAGAGCAGAATGCTAATGAATAAAATTTTCTATATATTTGTATAATCCCATGAGAGCAAAATGTGTTTTCATTTACTTACAGGTGAATTGGACTCAAGAGCAAAAGCAAAAAGGAGCCAATATTTTGTGTGTTTTATGGTTTTGACTCTGTTTTGGAACATTAAAAAAGTGATGCTTTACATAAACTGCACCTTCATAATGCATTCGCAGAATATTTATAAGCAGAATGTGAGTATACCTTAACATCCAAACATACTTTAACAGCTTTAATATACAGTAATAACAAACATTACACAGTTATGTTTGTTGTCATCATTATAATGTTTGTAATTAATGTATATTTAAACTGTTAAGGTGTGTTAGAATGTTAAGGTGTACTTACATGCTGCTTATGAATGTTCCATGACTGCATTATAAAAGCATTATGAAGGTGCAGTTAATGTAAAGCGTTACCAAATTTTGTCATAATTCGAACAGTTGACACACTTAAATTTCTTCATTCTAATTGCTTGATACTTCTCAAGCCCAAATTGAAACATATAACGGTTTGGCATTAAATGCTAAGCACTATCAGTGATTCTACCTCAGTGACTTTTTCCTCTTGGCCAATTGTGCTGAAGCTGACTCAGGTACAGGAGCTGCAAGGTTACAGCCGGTGGCAGCTGCTGGAGTCTTGCCTGGGCCCCGAGGCACTAATACAAATGAGCTGGCAACTGACACAGCTCTCCCTGCTGAGGTAGTGGAGAGAGGGATGGTATCTGACCTCTGACATTGCCGCCAGCTTTGGACTTGCCTCTTCCTTGCCCAGCTTAGTATATTTATCCACCAGACTGACCCGAATGACATCGCAGATGTGTTCATTGACCGGTCTGACTGGGCGCTTGTGGCTTGCAGCTGGCTACTATGCAGATGGAACTCCATCCGTTGGTTGATCTCAGTGGCGAAGCAGAGCAACAAGCCTGCGATATACAGGTTGGCCAGTGACGCTCCTCCAAAACATTGTCCTTGAGCGCGTGCGACTGAAACAGTCCGGACTCCGTAGCTATAAAGCAGAGCAGCCCGCTGGCCTCCGTCCAGCACCTGACCGGATTCAGCAATGCAGCGCTGATGATAAAGCTGATTATTATAGAGCAGCTTTTCACACACTATTAAATAAAAACCACCCAACAGGCGCAGTACTGTACATCTAGGCAGGAAACCGATGCTGCTTTACAGACGACCAGTTGCTAATGTATCGATTACTGATGACAGAGAGGAGGAAAATGCAATATCAGGATCCTTTCAATGTCCCAGGTATTGCAAACAATGTCTGCTGCCCTAATTTCAAATTGGCAAAGCCAGTCGTAGATCATTGTACTATCCTACCCACAACCATAAAGATTATATGAGGAACTAAGGATAATTTGGGTCAGATATATTGACAGCTGGTCATTTCTACCACGACCAGTGTTTTTCTGAAGTCAATATTTTTCCCGGTCAGTGAATGTCAATTGTATTATATGATATGTACTCCATTCCCAAAAGTCAAATTAGCGCAAATTTGGAAATACAATGCATACAGTGATACATAATACATTGAAGATACAGGGAAGAAAGGTACAGTGCTCATGCTAATTCTTGAAAAACTGTTATATAAATAATGTGTTAACAGGGTTTAGTAGCACAATGAAAACTGTGCCAGTGAATGTTTCTCAGAATAGACCAGCATTTCAATATCTGGTTTCTTCTGGACGCTCTGGCAGATGACACCGTTAATGGCACTGAGGACTATTATACATTCCTGAGCCACGGAGAAGCCTGGTGTGACTTCCTGATTCACGCCAGGATTGAGAAAGTGCTTCCCTTCATGCTAGAGATACTTTTAGCAGCCATGTGATGAAAAACCATCCAGAGGAACCAGTGTGAACAAAACAATGAAGCAACTCAATAGACAGTGTCAGTCACCTGTCTGCATCTGCATCGAAAAAGTTCTACTGAAAAATACTACTAAAAAATACTACTGAAAAATTCTCAGATATTGTCATGGTCATAATAATAATAATCAGAGATTTTTTTGTTCAGTTGTCCAGGACAAGGTCAGAGTTTTGAAAATCTTTTTTGGGCATATAATAAAAAATGACCATCAAACCGATTTAATTTGGCTTCTTATGTCCTTGACCTGATGCTTGTAATCTCAGAGGAATTACTTTTGGCAGCTGGACAAGAGCTAGTGGAATGAGCTATACCCACTCAAAACATAAAGTTGTTAATCTAATTTGTAATTTATCATTCGTAAATATTGCATGTAACAAAAAGGTGAAGGAAAAATGCTCTATCAGCAAATGTGCTTTTGCATGACGGTTTCCCACTGTTCAGCTTCTGAAGGACAGGATTCACCTGGAAGTGCTGCCAGTGTATCCCTCTAACTGTTTCATTGAGTTATTCTCATTTCTGCATCTCTCCTGCCAAAATGACCACATACAGCTTCCTTTCCAGCTGGCTTAGACTCCCACAGATGCCTCCACTTTTCACAGAGAAACCATAACTGCTAATATTCCTACACAACTAGCTTATTAAGGCAGCATTATTACACATAAAATATATGAGATATCTATCACAAAGATGACTATTCTTTTTAATATCCTTCTATGTTCTGAATCAGGGCAACTTAAGGAGGTCTACCATTTCGAAATTCAGAATACGGGAAGCTGAAAATGTTTCTAAAAAGTTTCTGTAATGCTTGTAAATCCACCTTCGATCCATCCATTCATCCTTTCGTTTTCTGTAACTGTCTGTCCTATGCAGTGTCACAGGGGTCCGGAGACTATCGTGGAGGCTACAGGCGCAAGGCAGGGTGGGATGCCAACTCGTCTCAGATGCAGAGAAATATCTGCCTTCTACATAGTAACACCTTACTCACCTAAGTGTTTGACATGAGTAATCTTTGATGCCATAAGCACCACACTTAACACTTCACAGATGTCTTTCACAGTTAGTCATAGCAGAGCTAAGTATATGAAAGAGCTCTGCTTAGTAACCTCCCCTTTCACACTCCAAAAATGAAATACTGTAACAATTTTTAAATATATTTAGCCAAACCCACAAAGAAATGGACAGACAATGGTTAAGCAAGTGCATGAATTTCCTTAAAGAGATGCAGAAGGTTCAGGCATGACAGGTTCAAACTTTTACATTTGTTTAGAAGATTTTGTTCAAACAGACATACAAGTGGGGATCATGGAACAGGATCCAACTGGATCATTTGGGGTTAAGGGCCTATCACAAGGGCCCAACAGAGCCATCGCTCTGGCAGTTAGGGGATTTGAACCAGCAACCTTCCGATCAAGAACACAGTCTCAACATGCTGGGCCACACAATATCTATTAATAATTAATACATCGTCGTTTTAGGTTTTCAGTGACCCTCCCATTCATTTCAATTGATTGCGTCCTAGCAAGTACTTCCACCCCACACAGAGAAGTCTCTTGCTGCAAAGCTTTCAGGTTCTTTATGTTAAGAATTTTTAATATGGGCTGTGTCCAATCACTACTATAACAATGCAAATGTACCTTGACTAGGTTTACTGTCTTGGTGTCTTTATTCTACAGTGTGTTAGTATGTATACAAAATGCAAGGACAACCAAAGGTATAAAATATATAAAATAATTAAGCACAGGTTGGAGGCAGATTTGCTCCGGAATCCCGCAGCTTCCTGCGTCCTGTTAGGCTCCTTTCATCTTTTTTTTCAATCAACATTCTCTAACCTCAAATAAGGCAACTAATACCTAAATCCCCAGCAGCAGATTCAGAACAGTATTAAGATTCAACAATTTCTGCTAAAATAATCTCACGCAAAATAAGAACTGAACTGTTTCACAGCACCACCTGCCATTATCTTTGGTTCCCTCCCACCCACGCATGTGTGCACAGACACCCATCTCATTTCCATTAGCAGATTTTGGTACAATTATCACTTGAAGGGCTGCACCACAGGATCAGAAGAACAGCATCTCCAAAACATCCACAACATGCCTTGATTTGTCACAGCAGCACTTTTAAGGCACCCTTATCTACGCATCATCCCTTTTCCATTTCAGCCTCAATTTTTTCTAACATAGGTTCATGAATACAGTAAGTGATAAGAATGTGTACTGGCTTCTATTTCACTATAAATTTGTAGGAAATGCATATGGGAGATAAACACCAGCTTAATAATGTTTATCTCCTCT
The DNA here is from genome assembly GCA_026779605.1 of Mormyrus hasselquistii. NCBI lineage: Eukaryota > Metazoa > Chordata > Actinopteri > Osteoglossiformes > Mormyridae > Mormyrus > Mormyrus hasselquistii. Next base: position 11,399,015 of record JAODKE010000068.1, read on the forward strand.
TTTTGGAAGATGTAATGAGAGACTTTTTCTCATAAACATTTAGTCTGAAACTCAGACTTTGCTGAATAATGTCGCACAGCTGAAACCTGGGAATTTCAGAAGGATCATCCACAGCCAGCCGGTCAGTCCGCGGTAACGAAAAATGGCTTAAGTTTCTCTGTGCAAAATGCTGAGGCAGTTTTTCCCCCCATATCTGAATCTGTAGCATAGTGTTACAGTTGCATACACGCTGCGGTTGTCAAGTTAATGTCTAGGGTTTTTGTGATATATAGCTTTGCACTGAACACATTTACAGGATAATGTGGGCTCAATTCCTGCTCCGGCTCTGATTGTGTGGAAAATGAATGCTCTGCACGTGTTCCTGGTGTTCTCCAGGTGTGTTGGTTTTACTCCTAAAGCATGTGGTTAGGTGTTTGTAAATTGGTCATAGAGCATGGGGGTTGTATGAACAGCGGCCCTTCACACCTGCCTCATACCCTGTGCTACCTGGGATAAGCTCCAGGTTCACCATGAGCCTGCTAGATAAGCAGCTATGGATAATGAAGCCAAACTTAGTTACTATATAAGCTCATATCAAGAATTATATAACTACCAGCATGTTCTGTATTTTAAGTGGGAAGATTGGTTCCTACACATATATATATTTACGTGTGTGTTATTCTTTTGAACTGGTGCGCTTGTTGTTTCACTATAGGTTTGAGTGAGTGATTTGTTACTTGCTTTTTGCATTTTCCTATTCTCTGTTGGTTTTGCACTATACAATAAGGGGCGAGTGTCTCTTTTTTTGCATGTTTGAGTGAGTTATGTTTTTGGAAATTGTGTGCTTCTTTTTGTTTACTTAGTTACTTAGTTTACTTGTCTTGTCGCTCAGTAGTTCTGGTGTTTTTTGGCACTGCCTCTCCATGAAGTCTAAATAGAAGTGCTTATGAAATTCAATAATACATATAATGAACTGTATGTGTATTTGTGCTAAATCCAGGTTGTTTGTTTAATATCATTTTTATTAGGAGTTCAGGATGTACGAAATATAGATGTATGGATAAAAAAATTTGTATATAAGAAAACATGAATGTCTTATGCATAATGAAAAATGTCTATCTATGGTGAATCTCTCCTTGGCCTTTGCATGTTTTTTGAGGCTTTGAAATTTCTAGGCTTACTGAAAAAGACCCTGTGGGTCATCATGGAATAAAGGGGGCAGCGCTGCAGAATTGTGAGAAATTTCACCAAACCAAACTAATTTCACTTAAGCCTAATCAAGTTCCTATGAGCTGCTCTCTGATTCAGTCCAGAAAATCAAGCATCACTAAAGTCTGCACTTTGATTTTGTCATCTAATTAAGTGGAAGGAGTGCAGCTTTAAAGTAAAACTACTGCTGAAGTCAACCACTCTTGCTTTTTCGCTTGAGTAATAGGAAGAGTGTTAGGTAAAATTACAAATGGGACAAAATATCATATTGTTGATTAGTGTGAGATATAGGAAACACATCAGCCCTTAAAGTTCTTTATATAGTTCCCAGATGCATTTATAAGACAAAAAATATCCAAATCATATATGACATGTAAGAAAATGACCGCAATCTTCATTTAAAAAGCATATTCTCAATATTCTTTTCCATATAAATTATTTTGTGATAAACTTTATATATTTATACTACTGACAAGACCCTTTCATCTCTTTTCTTGTCAGGTCAAAAAAAGAAATGTTTTGAAAAATGCAATCAAGACAAATCGCACAATTCATTCAAACTGTATTTACATTGTTTGTTTTTGGAATGTGTCTTTTATTGACTAATAGTGCTGCAGATCATTTTGCCTGATGGATGGTCTGTTACCATAGCTTAATTAAATATCATTTCTAAAATAGTATTAATTAATAAGTTTCAGGGAAAGGTTTTAGATGAAAATTGAAAATAAACTTTGAACAATGAATGTCACCTTAGCTTTGTTCGATTTTAATGCCACAGCAGTCGTATTAAAAGGTAATGTGCTGAAGATTTTCCACTGACAAAACATTCAAGGCTAATCATCTGCTGAACAGGTCAACATCCTGCTTTTGCATGCCTTCAGGAAAGAAGAGGAAAAAGTTTTGTACCGGAGAACATCAATTCAATCTCAATTTTCAATTTTCCTAATGCCAGAATGATGTGACACGTCCGTGCTGGATTCCTGTTAACACAGCATAAGCCAAGTTAACAATTAGCTGATGTAAAATTTTCTATTGTTAAATTCAAAGCAGATTATATTTAATTTACACATGAACCATGACTTTATTAATATTTAACCAAGATTAGTTGTAAATGAATGATTACTCTTCCTAATTATGTATACTCACTGGAAATGGCTCTGATATTTAACTCAGTGGCTTATCCAAGCCAAAATAAGCAAAAATGATTGTCCTAGGATGATTGAGGTCTGGGAATAAACAAACAAGCTTTATCAATAAATGCACATTATTGATAAAATGTTTTGAGAATCAAGATAAACTTTTAATAATGAAGTTGCCGTGCATTTGCATTTTAATAAATTCTGAGTCCCTTCCTTTGCCTTTGGCTTTAAATAAGCTGTTTCTATTGAGAGAAATAGGGCAGCAAAATCTGAACTGGCTTTAGACCAAAAAGGATACCGGCATCCTGACCAGGTTGGTCCTTGTGCTGCCTGGAAGAGGCTCCCTGTGTCTCAGTGCTGGATGGAAGCAGTTCTCAAAAGGCCAGTCATCAGGCAAAGAAAGCAAATGTAATGAAAGCTCACCAGAAAGGACTTCTGCAGTGAGCATTCGGGGACAAAATGATTCCTCTTTAGAAAGTTTCACTTGACTAGAAAATCAAGAGGGAATCTACGTTTATTCTATCAGTCTATAACTTAATATATTGTTCCTTAATTCTTTTGGGATAATAGCTTATTATCTCATTGTTTCTTTGCAGTTGGGACTACAGTTGATGCGCAATTTATAATGAATACATTTAAGATGGTTCTTCCTCCAAGGAATCCATAGAAACTGCAATTAGAAATCAGAAAAAAGATGATTTAAAATGAACAAAGACGAATGCAGGCTGTGCATGTTGACATCACGTCACAGGGTGTACGCCGCAATAAGTCACCTACACCTGTCAATGTAAATGAGGCCGAAAGAGTAAGGCAGCATCACTGTATGCAGTGTTATTGCTATTTGCTTACTGAAGTTACTTGTTTACTGAAAGTCAGACCTCACTTGCATTAGACCCAATGTGAATGTTCCCGCATTCCACAAAGGACAATCACAAAATATGAAAAAGCAAAGGTGAGAAAACAGGCAAGTCGTAAAATTTATAAGAATGAAATACTGTTTCTATTATGCATTTTGGTGTAAATACTTTTTTTTCCACGAGAAATTTCAATTTGGTATCCAAAGCAGTTAATATATAAGGTCAGACTTTCTGTAGCATATATTACTGGATGCAAACAGATACATGAGAAGGATTCTTAAACTGAGGCTAATAAAAAGAAACAGGGGTACATTAAATAAACATGACAAAACTCCCAAGACAAAGATCAAATGGATGCTTGAGAGAACTTTATTGCACAGCTATAGGCAGCCAGACCAAACCACTGTGTATCACAAAGTGGGAGTCAGGCACACACGCACACACACACACGCACACACATGCACACACTCACGCACATGTAGGGTAAACATATCCTTATGGGGACCACTCATTCATTTCAATGGGAAAAATGGTAACGCTAACTATGATAACCTTAACCCCTACCCTGCACTAACCATAACCATGAGTAACCAAACAAAATACAAGACATCTGGCATGAATACTGTTTTGATTGTATTCACAGAATTTTCTAAAACAGAGTTTCCCTTTGTGGGACTGAAAAAATGTCCCCATATTGTCAAAAAAACAGGTTTTTATAACCTTGTGGGGCCACTTAGTTTCTGATTAATAAATACATTACGTTAGAGTGCCCTACTACATTATTTGTGTCCCATCAAGTAAAGTGTTTTGTTACACATTTAAAACATCAAATAATCTGGTTATCAATGAATAAATTCATATAAAATCAGACTTTAACTATTTTGCCACAATATGGTAAACATATGTATTACACACTAAAATATAAGTACATAAAAACAGTGACATATTTTCACACTTGGAGCATAAATAATGGAATCATACACAAACATGCAAATGTACCAGTCTAGTGTCCCACACAGAAACTGACAGTAACTCATTTATTATGTATGAGCATTTGATAGGAAGATGGGAGTCATGGTAGCTGAGCATTATGCTGAATTCAGAAATGAATCTAAAGGCCGTAAAGAAGGGATTGATATCAGGGCAGGTAGCCCAGACATTTTATCAGCCGTCAACCACAATAAACGAAATCCTATAAGATCGACTATGTTACCTGTGTTTTTTGTTGTTGTTGTTGATATATGATATCGCACAAAAAAGCCAGCTTTCATTGGGCACTTGGACATTCTCTCAGAGAGAATTCAGGGTAAAGACTGTAAAGAAGTCCTTAGGGAACTTGTACCTCCCATCCAGAATATTATAAAAGTCTTTCACAATGTTGTGACAACATCATAGCTGAGTTTTAAGCTATACGTCTTCTCTGAGAACACCTAATCTTGACAGCTCCGGTGAGATTCCCTGTGCTGTTAAAACCCTCTTTGCTTTAAACCAGCAAAATGTCAGCAGTTTTTCTGAAATTACCTGGCACGGCTTTGTGGAAAATGAACAGAAAAACCAAGGCTGCATTTTCTTTCATTTAGTTCTGAAACATTTTAAAATGAATTTTGGGATACTGTGATCAGTTATGCCCAACTGAGCTGAAAGAAACACTGCAGTTTTTATTTCAAACTTAATTTGATGGAACAATTTTAAAGCATCTTCTGAGTGTCTGTCCGCCCATTCGTCACTTTCCGCGGCTCGTTTGCCAGTGATGGTCACAGCCGCTGCTATGACTGGGTCCAATAAAACTGTATAATTTCCCCCCCACAGCAACAGCTCCACATGAACACTGTAGTTCCCGTTTTTAACATGGCTCCACATTCTTCAAATTGGCATAAATGACGGTGGGGGCTCCTTGTTTCTGCTTTGTTTCCACTTGTGTTACCTGCCCTTTCAATTGCCCCTTTTTCGTCTTCCCCTCCTTGCAATGGCAAATGGCCAAAAGCAGGAATTTGAACAGCATTGTGTACCATCAAGTACTTTTGTTTGAAATGGTGTGCTTTTGCACAGAAAGGAAATCAACACATTTTAATGGAAATGTTCATAACTAAGCACAACCTTAGTACCTAATGTTCCTACTCAAACAGTGCTTGTGTTCCCAATTACACATATTCGCAATGACCAGATGACATGCAGTAAAGAGCATAAAGAACAAAAGAACACTGAAAAAGTAGAGTAGCAGTGATTTGCATTGTGATAATGGGCTTTTGTGATCAGATTTGATATGCATACAGGCTAAAAAGAGATTTATAGCTCTGTATGTTTTCCCCAAAGAACATTTTTGAGAACATTTTTCTTCCTGATAAAAAGAAGAGATTACATCTATAAAATGTACCATCCATTACTTTCTATTTTATAATAATACTGTACTAGCATTTTCATGAAAAATTAATGATTCATGTTGTTCTGTTATTTTATGTGGAAAAGTACACTGTGAAACGTGTAATATGTTTGCGATGATAAATGAGAGAAATACCAGCATCTTTCTACAAAATTCAGTGAACTTCCAGGGGAAAAAAAAAAACTCATTAAAAGTTATTACCAAACCTCACACACCAATCAAATACCAGAATTATGTGTGGCAAGCCACCAAGAGCATATTAAAAGAATGAATGGATGGATGGATGGATGGATGGACAGATGGATGAAAGTAACGTGTACATTTTATCCACATGAAATTTTACTGGCTGCCTGCTCTTTCCTCCATGTTTTTAAGTGATAGCACTGGTTTCATGTGCATCTCCTGACAAACTTCAAGCCATTCACTGTCATCAGTGAAGGATGAAAATAATGAGCTGGAATCCCCCTCCTGATCTCCAGCTCCAAACACACAACCGTCCTCACTTCAGCGTCCAGTGGACGTCTCGAACACCCCGTGCTGGAAACCAGCTTTTCATACATGCATGTTTGCCTGGTTGATTGTGCCATCCAAGTATATCGAAGTCACTCATTTGAAACAGAATAACTGGCTCGGTATCAGGCACTTTTTGTGTCAAATCCTTGCTAAGTGAACGATATCCGAGAATTGTGAAAAGTTATGATTTAAACTGAAACCAAAATACTGACCTTTCCCACCAATGAATGCCAGCACATTCAAGATAACATATGACACATAGCTCAAGAACTGTAGTTATAATGTGGGCTGAATCCTGTGTCTTTATTCTAAATAATATATGTATAGGAATCATCTGTTACCAGAGCTCAAAATAATACAAAATAACAGTAAGAAATAGACAGCTGAAGAATTTATTGGAGCAATTCATTCAAATTATGTTGTCCACTTCTTTATCATGTTACACTTATGCTATAAATATTCTGCACTTAGTACTGGATCGACTGTATTTATATATAATTATTAGTTAGGCCTATAAATGGCAGGATGATTTATCTTATTATTATTATTATTATTATTAATCCGATAATTATTTCCTTACAGAACAATAGCTGATTGATATTCAGCTACCGGTAGGCATACAAAGACTTTATTAGAAGTAGCTCAGCACTCTGCATCAATGGATTCAGTATTGTATATCGATATTAGTAACATTTCCGTTACAGAGAATGCGCACATAAGCAGATTGATTCTGGAGGTTTGAGCGCTGCTTTTACTCACCTATAGCTGCTCAGGGCGTCAATGTTTCTGCGGGCTGCCGACCTTCGCAATATCAAACTAGGCACCTTAAACATGCCACTTTAAACCGGGTGACAATTCACGATTGTCCAGTGTTTGATTTCTTCATTTAAAAAACTACGTTTTCTTTCTTAACGCCCTCAAAAATTTTAGAGGACCAATTAAATGCCATGCAGTTTGAGTTCTGAAAACGGTCTTAAAAGTTTAGTCTTCGTTTCGACGTGTAATAGATTACGTTATCGGCAGAATGTGTCAACCAGACAAAGAGAAATCAGCCACAGAGTTTTCTTCTTTTTAGAAAACACTCGGAATCAAACAGATTTATACTAAACCATTTATAATAGATTACAACCATTCATCTGAAAGAAATAAAATTATTCCGCTTCCAGGAGCATCCTTATTATGTTCTGATATACAAACCTAGTAGATGACAAACAGATCACCATAACGATACATCCTGTTATGAATTTAACCAAAGCTGCAGTTATCTTTAGTACACTGGAATTCACATTCCCAAAACTGTAGTACCTGTAAACATTGAATGTTAAAGTTTTTTCCCTGACTTAAAAAAGGAAATGTAATCGAACTCGACCATAATAATGGCAGATAGTTACCTTTCGGGAAGTCAACGTTAAGGCAGGAATCCGCAAAAGTCATTGTTCTGAATTTAGTGGCGTTGCAGAAGAACTGAAACCCAGCCGACTTGAGAAGATCTGGTCGCTGTTCATCCAGCTGCCGTGTCTGCCATAGAAATACATCAGCAGCATCAGTTGCACTGATTACATATTCATTTTGGTTCTGACAGGGGAAACATTTTTTTCCAAGAGCGCCTAAGCTGCTCCTACTCCTCGCTGTGCTGAGGACTGTGCCAGTTCAGCTCAGGAAAGCAAGATCTGATTTGTGCCGACTGAAGGCGGAGTCACGTCAGATGACTAATTAATATTAATTTGCATAAATATAATGTTTGTTTCCCAATTTAGGGACCTTTAGATAATCATCTGACCGTCCAGCAGTATTCATCCAGATTACCAAGTAACAGTGCATCTTTTCAACGAACAATGTCATGTATCTCTAGTTAAGTTTCACATCAGTCTGTATAATATGCCAGTAGAAAATTGCATTGTTTGCATTGAATTATAAAGTGCAACGTGCATGTTAGAAATTCGCTATTTATTTAAAATTTGTCAATATGTTTGTAGTATGCTTGAATTAGATCAACTTAACGATGAAATTCTGTACGGTATTTAACTAATTCAGTTCAAAAGAATCAAAATGATGTCAGGTTCGGTTCGATTGTGTACAATGCGAAAGAAATCTATCTGTTCTGTCGCGCTATTCAGTCTTGCCTATCTTGATTGAACTGACATCTAATTTCCATTTATATCTCAGCGTCTGCTTTTTTTGTTTTGATGTAGTTCTTTGAACAAATCATGTCGATACCGTTTAGCAGTATATAAGCTTAAGTCAGTCTAGTCAGACTATTCTTCCATCTAACAAAAACAACAACAACAACAACAATAATAATAATAATAAATTAAATATTACTCAGCAACATGACTTCCTTTTGCAATTATCATTTATAATGGGGGGGCGGGATGCCCTTTAACACTCCTAAGTGGATAGAGAACTACAGCAGAGCACTGTCAGTTTTACAATATAATCTTTAGGCACAATGAGTTATTTTACTTAAAAAAATGGCTGCATCTATCACTGTTAAATATGAATACAAATACAGGAATGCTTGTCTTTAAAAACACGGAACAGTTAAATATATTAAACAGTAGGTGTGTTAATGTTCACTTGCTGTTGCTCTCAACTGCCCCCATCTGATTTTGTATTTCATTCAAAGGGAGAACCATATGTCATTTGTTTGGGAAGATTAAGGTTAACCAGAAAGAAAAACAAATGCAATTAGCATAAAGTTAACGGACAAATGAGCATTTTTCTTAAAAACACAAGCAAGCTTAATAACACCCACATAATGACACTCATGAGGTAGCACATTATTCATTATATTGTCAAGTTCTTTGAGTTTAGCGCAAATTGACATTTGACACGGTAAAACAATTGCTAATAAAAAACGAACTCGCAAAGTGTCAAAATGAAGAAAAGTCACAAAAGTTCAAGTTGTGTTCCAGGTTATTTTCTACATTCTCAAAATGTTATTGCCATCTCTTTTACCCAGAGTACTTTCAATATTCTGCAGTAAGTGATAAACTTAGCTAACAGTGCAAATAGTAACCCTAACCGCGACAAAGTATTTCTATTATACACATTCAAGAGAGAGAGTATTGTTTTAAATACTCCCTAATGTCAGTGCAGGAGGTACAATAGAGTTCACAGGATTTCATTCAGACTATTTTTGGAGTATGTATGATCTATGACAGTAAGCTGCCATACCTGCTGTTCACATATTCACATGATATTACTTAATTGGCTCTGTAAAAACTTTCATTTTGTACATTGTTGGCTAATTTCTTTCCTAGTTTTTAAATGCTATATGCCATCATCAAGTATTCACTGAAGCTTTATTCTGCAATAAACTCTTCCTTCCAGTAGAGCCAAGTTGTGTCAGGAAAAAGTACCAAAACCCTCGGATCTTAGACCCAGCCATAGAGCATATATGTAATTGTTTGATACAATGCCACCTCCGGCCTCTGTGTGTGCAGTTTTCATCTCCCTTCATGCTGTACTGGTTTTCCTTTGGGGTTTTCAGTTTCCTCCTGCAGTTCGAAAACACGTCATTTGGTTAATGGGAGCCTCTAAATTGCCCACAATGTATGAAAGTGTGTGTAATTGTTTGCTTGCATTTGCATTTTTTTTTTGTATTTGCATTGCATTTTTTGCATTGCATTTTATGATGGACTGGCATTCTGTCTAGGGTGTACGCCAGCCCTAGGCCCTATGCCCTGACTGGGATATTCAATGAGTAGGATAGATAGATAGATAGATAGATAGATAGATAGATAGATAGATAGATAGATAGATAGATAGATAGATAGATAGATAGAGTGGAAGGAAAATTGGACCAAGGAGAGGTGCATATTGGGATTGCAGTCAATGTTTTAGGCCTTAGGCATGAAAAAATGTGCACATTTGAGGAGAACACAGGATGTGTGGGAGGTTTTAGTCACAGGTAGTTGGTGGTCAAATTGGGGCAAGTGGATATTTGGATGAGATTAAGGAAGGCACAGAACCAGAGTTTGGCGGAAGACATTTGTTGCAAAAGAGAAAGCCAAGTTATTGATCAGGTATTGCAATACGATAGACTGTGCTGATGCAGAAGAATTTGTATGCATAAGGAACATATAAGCTTCAAATGACAGTAGCAGCAGTGATATTTAACTACAGGGAATAGATTGAACAGTGGGTGGGTTTGGGACAACCTGTGAGGGAGGAAGTACAAGGAGGTCAGGAGGTGCAGGGTGAGCTGAGACAAGACAGGTGCGCTGGGGATGCTGATGTCATGTGATAATTATGGGATAGGGTAACCAAGACAACTATGTGATATTGACATATCTCTTGAAATATTAAGCAATCATTATTAATGAGCTTTTTGATGGGTGAATTGTATTAAACAATCATTGTTAATGAGGTTTTTTATAGGTCAATTGCTTTTCAGAGAAGTAACCAGTTGTAGTATGGACATGCTTTTAAGGAAGTTTGAAAAAACGTATATAAACTGTTGCATTTTATTTGTTGGGTGTGTCACCACCTTGAGACTCACGACTAACAACAGGTCACCTATCCAGGCGCAGTGCATATCACTGCTAGTGACTTTAACCATGCAGATTTAAAAGTAGTACTCCCTAAATTTCATCAACACATCAATTGTGCTGCCAAGGGGAAAAATACACTAGATAAAGTTTACTCAAGCATAAAGAACAGATTCAGGTCAACACCACTACCTCACTTATCCATACTCATAGCCCCAGCAAACAATCCCCTGAGGAGAAAAGTTCAAACCACCTCAAAGACTCTTAGGACATCGCCTGAAGGAGCTTCCTCGCAACTGCAGGATTGCTTTGAAAGGACAAATTGGAACATTTTTGAAAATCATGACTTGGAGCAGTTCACATCAGCAGTACTCTGCTACATAGAGAATTGTGTTAACAATGTGACCGATTACATTGCAGAGGAGGCGGGTCTAAGCTAATAGGACCAAGGACCAAGATATCTGATTGATTAGTCTGACCAAGATCTGATTGGTTTTCTTTCTGAACCAATCATGTTTCATTCTGCTCTCAGAACATTTTTGTGTAAGTGAAACTCCCACATGCGTTAGGGATCATATTTGCACTTTGGGTATTTATTGACTATCATTTTATAACCAAACATATAACATAGTAATGCTTCACCCTGTGTCCCTGAAAATAAATTCCTGTCTTCTGCTATTACTTGCGCCTTTTTTATTTAAAAACATTCTTTTATTATATGCTTGGCTTTGGTGTCAATCATTTAATTTAAAGGTGTTATGGGACTGTGAGATTTTGTCTGCAATGTTAAACATATTCTTCAGTTTAGAATAACTATTGTTTCTAAAAGTATTTCAATCTTCCATTCATTGAGTAGCAGCTTTTCATTCATGCTTTTTCCTGTCATGAAATGTTTGTTTAAATGCTATTCAATTTTAAAATTAAGTAGATTATTAAAAAAAATTAAAAATAATTAACAAATTAATTATAATTTGAAACATAGTGGTACTCCGCTAGTAGTGGTACTCAGGGGCGCTGTAAAGGGGGGGTAAACGATGACGATTCTCGGGGCCCACGCCCTTTAGGGGCCCCCAGAGATCTGCTTTATTAATAATAACACTGGTAGGGGGGCCCAACCTCATATTTTGTCATAGGGCCCAAAATTGGTAGCGGCGCCCCTGGTGGTACTGTATAGAAGACAATTCCCAAGAGGAAATCAGCTATTGGGCATTTATTCTGGTACCAGTATTATATTGTACAGTGATATATGTATCTGTGTTATGGCTAAAGGTAAAAAGCAATGCAAAAAAAGAAATGAAAAAATGGTGTGTGTGCCCTTCGCGTTTCCATCTAGTCAAGCAGCAGCTTTGAAAAACATACACTAAGAAGTTCAAAGACAATGCTACTCTTCACTGAGGATCACTTCTTTATTTACCCCAAGGAAGTTATTTCAAATGGATGTAACTGAATATGTTTTATTTTTCTGTTATGATAATCATGAATAATTCATATGTTGTTGTTTTTGTCAAAAAACATTGAAGCTTAGGATATTGCACAAATGAATTATTGTTTTATATTTTAATATAAAACTAATGCGATGGATTTTGTGGCGTGTCTTACATTCTGTGCTTATGGTGCCCAATTAAGGCTCTGGCTATTTTTTTTCCTAAAAAAATTAATTGTATTTCACATTCAGTTGGAAAAATCTTGGCCTTTGTTAATATCATGCAGAGCTGAAGTTTCTCTGAGTCTGTCTGTGGAGTCACTGCCTCAGTCTTAGATGAAATTTATGGATAGTCATTTAAGAACAGTAGATGTTTCTGAAAACACCTTGTGTTTATACATACAGCATTAAAGTCAGTGTCCCGGAAACGGGACAGAGTAAAGCTTAAATTGTGAAGAAATTTAAAGTAAGTTCTTCATAGTAAAGTAGGCAAAATATTATTAGCAATGTTCTTAGGGAAAGGGAACTTGTAATTATCTTGTATTTTGGGTTTATGTGGATGGTTATATATCTGCCATTATGTGCTGGAGGCCTAGGAGAATTTAAACAATCAGCAGTATTAAAGTTAAGCTTTATTAAAACCTTATGTCATTTTATTGCGGTTTTTATATCGTTTTATATCTTCTGTATTACTGCCCATGGCTAACAGCCTACAACCTGGGTAGGCTGCTAGAAGGTACTGCAGGCGTCACATGCCACATCAAAGTTAAAATATTTTTTTATTTTCAGCTTTCTGTATATGATGCATGGAGCCATGCACTGAGGTCAACTATCATTTTTGGCCATTGGCCAAAACGCAAACAAGAAAGTAATAAATAGAATGTGAGTATTGAGACATAGTAAATATAAACATGATATAATAAGATATAATGTATATTAAGATAGACAAAGAAATCAGTCGAGTTAAAAATCCATGGGCAGCTGAGTGGTGCAGTGGTTTGCACTGTTGCCTCACACCTTTGGGACCAGTGTTCACTGGGATTCCATGTGCGTGGAGTTTGCCTGTTCTCCCTGTCTTGTTTTGGGGAGTTTCCTCCCACTGCTCCGGTTTTCCCCGACAGTCCAAAAACATGCTGAAGTTAATTGGAGTTACTAAATTACCCCTATATATGTGTGTGTGTGTGTGTGTGTGTGTGTGTGTGTGTGTGTGTGTGCATGCGTGTGTGTGTTTGTGTTCCCATAGGCTCTGGATGTCCTGTGACCATGAATAGGGCAAGTAGTTTCAGAAAATGGATGGATGGATGGATGGATGGATGGATGGGTGGATTTGTGTGGAAAGATTGTGCAAACTGGCATGGAAGGAAAATGCGCAATAAATAAATATAGATTCAGAGTGATAAGTCTTTTTACCAGACCATGCCTTAGAATGGGATGGGACACACTTCAGCAGTCAACTAGTCTGAGGATGGCTGACTGACTGGGGACTAACGGTCTGATAGTCATTCCATCTTAATGTTCTCATGTCATACCTTGCCTCTCTTCACTGCCTTCTTATTGGGGTTTGCATCAACTTCAAGTGCTTGGTGCTGGCCTTCAGATCCATCAATGGACAGGCACCCATCTCCATCAAGGGGCTCCTGAAGACCTATGTTCCATCTCACCCTCTTCAGTCTGCACACCAACGCCAAGTGAGAAGTGTCACTCCATGTGGGTCTCATGTGTGGTTCCCCGATGACGGAATGAACGGCCAGTCACCAGACTCCCTCTCTACCTTTCAGAAATGGCTAAAGACCAATGTGTCCCAGGAATTTCCTTTTCCTGAAAGTCCTGATGTTGCACTTCTGGTCCTTGAATAGTCGCTTGCTTCAGTACTGCTTACACTTATTCCTGGGCAGTGACTACAAGCTCAGCCTAGCTGTACTTACGCTTAGTTGCCTCTTTGCATGAATGTCTGCAAGATCCTATTTGCCTGACTTGTATGTCACTTTGGACAACAGTGCCTGCTAAAAATGTAAATGTAATTAACAAAAAAACTTAAAAAAAACACACAATTGTGGTATGTGTGTGTGTGTGTGTGTGATGTTGTTGCATATTTCTAAATTGTTGTGGTGTTAAACAATGAGTGGACCTGGCTGTATAAATATCTTTCATGCGTTGTGAGGATTAATATCTTAAAGAAAGAGAACATGCTATTGTTTATTGCCGTATGTCGCGGGTCAGGGATGTGTGAGCCCTCACATTGAAAGACACATAGACCGTGCAAACGGGATGTTCATATTTCAACAGCCTGCTGCAGTGAGGAAATGTCCAAAAAGGACAGGATCTTAATAAAATGCATGTGGTTTATAAGGGCAAAGTTGTCATACTGTGTGTTCTTCTCGTACTATCAAGCCTGTGACTCATGTAAGAGTCAGTTTATAGATAATGGTCTACTGTAAACCAATTCGAATTCCTACAAAGATACACTGCCATGAGTCACACCAATGTTATATGCTGCCCTATATCACAAAAAAGAACCCATTAAAAACGTTGTTCTAACAGCTATATTTAAAAACTAATCAAAGAAACTGTAGGTCATTATTGAGCATGTATGAAGGATAAAAGGTAAATTTACTTTGCATTTGAAGGTTTTGCACTGAAGATTTTGAATCATAATTAATCACTTGAAAGAATAAATGTAGATGTATGCATTTTTATGATATCAAAGGCCACAAGCCAAGACATTGCAAAATAACACTTTTAAAAACAGAACTTGTTATTGCAATAAATGGTCAAATTGGGAAAATGAAACAGATAATAGTGTATTGACCTGAGAAATGAATATTTTTATAATGGAAACCTTCGAAAAACATTTCATTGATCTTAGTACCTCTTTACTTTGGCATTGAAAGATTGTACCTAAAAGGTTCATTTTACCTCAAATAAAAAGCATGCCTGAAAGTAAACAGAACTGCCTGGATTGGACACAATGTTCATTTTGTTTCATTTTGTTAGTCATATTTTTGGTGTTGATAGCGTGGATCGAGAAAACAAAATACTGGCCAGTAACTCAACAAGCCATGAATATGCATTTTATGCAAGACAAATTAAAATTAATAGACCAAGAGTGACTGATGGTTCAGTATGGTCATATGTCAAGCAAGATTTCCTGGTAACCACAATAATTGCCCCCATTTTAAATAATTTTGTTTTTAAGTAATATGTATTTGCACCTTAAAGAGTGTAATAATATATAAAAAATATTTTTAAAGAAGTTAGGTTTTGCATATGATAAATTTATTTAGACATCTAACATGGTTGTCATCTTCTCAGCATATTTGAGTGAATATTGATAATAGCTAAATATAACATTTTATGATGGTGGTTTCTGTAAGAACCTGTCTCTTGTTTCTTTTTCTGGTTCCACAAAGGTAATCGTGGCACCGACCTGTCCTGAGACTGTGAAGACTTAAGCTAATGAATTTTTCATCAGGCTGGAAACATCAGATGGAGTTTCATAATACCTTAAGGGATATACCAGAATATATTAATAGTCAAAATGCAATATAAAAAAACCCAAGAAGGATTTGACTGGTAAGCAGCTTCTACTCCAGGGGAAGGGAATACCTACGATAAGAAAAAAAAAAATGCAATTGACACATTCATAAATGCCTGTGAGTATTACCACAAAGATCATACATGATTATAATAAATTATAGACCCATGGCTGCTATTACAATGACCTATTTTATGTTTTCTTCAGGGTCGGTCAGGCCTATAACTTCTAAGAGGATGCTGGTGTGTCAACAACAATTTTACTTTGCCTCAGATGAGGGACAGTGGTGGTGATGCTCATTTAAGCTGCCACACTGGTGAGGGCTGGTACTGTTTGAACTTGTGTGTCATTCTACCAAATTTAATGCACCATCTCGAAAATGTTGGCTCTTGACAGCAGACTTGGCTTTTGGAGAAGTTTGTGTGGCATGCTCCTGTTCTCCTACAGTATAAGGTACCATGGTATCACCCCTTTGCTCCTGGGATAGTGTATTACTATTCTAGAAAAGAAAGGTGGCAAAACGGCTTCTTATTAGGAGTCTTTGAAAAGCAGAACATTTTTCGACAAAGGTACCAGCAATTGGCTTTGTTATTGTACAGATATTTTGTCGCTTATAGAATCTTTACTTTTCTCATAGTATCCTTCACTCAACAATGTTACTATTACATTTCATGACACTTAAAGCTGCTATTTATACTTCATTCCTTGTGCAAAATAGTGCCAACCATTAACACATCAACTACCAGGCCTCGCTGCTAAGATTAAATCAAACTTTTGCTTCTTATAGGAGCGAGTGTCTGCGTTCAAATTTATTGAAACACATAGCATGTAATAAGAGCAGGTAATCCATGTAAATACACTAACACATTCTCTTGATATGGGCTATAACAGAGGTTCAGGGCTCAGGATAAATCTGTTGGCATGTGTGTGGAAAAACCTTGATCTTTCGGTCTGCAAACCAACAGGGTGCAGAGATCGGAGAATGAAGCGATGCTTTTTTTATTGGCGCCCTCGGGATGAGACAGGCAGGTGAACCAAGCAACATACACAACAATTGTTTGACTCTCCAACTTAAACAAGCCAGACTTAACCCCAGGAGACCCAGACCATGGCCTCTGATCGCTCGTTCTCCAGCACACACAGTGAACCTGTTTTATATTCTCAAACTGTGAGTTACAGATGAGGACAGAGGTTTTTCCCTTAACCCTCTCCAGAAAAATCTACCTCCAGCTCCTCTTATCACCATGTCCTTTTTCATAATTTTGAGTGCAAACGTAATTGTGAGAAGGAGAATCAACATTTTCGGACCTACAGTCCCTTTGATTAGTTTTTAAATATAGCTGCAACAGGCTACTATTTCCTTGAAAAGTAATACGCTTATATTGTAACATTTTTCCATAACTTACCTTTAACACAAACTGAGACAGAGGCACTAACGAATTAATGAACTAATGAATTTCCTTGTACTCTAAACTATGAGATACAAGACCAGTGACTATTGTGATGCCCGATGTTCAGCACTCAAAGCATTCACCCCAACCAATCAGCCACATTCGGCCGTATAAAATAGACTTCTTGCATTACACAAATGTGATCTAAACTTCATATTGCCTGCAAAAACCACAAAACTATTAAAATTACACTATGACTATGAATACATCCAAATACTTCTCCTATATGACCTAAAGAAAGGAGAGCCCTGGATTTCTCCTTAATAAACATGCAGAATTTATTGACAATCTCACAGCAAATAATAAACAAATAAGTATCATATAAAAATTATGAATCTGCTTATCTTTGATTTTGAAATTCCAGAAAATCAGAGAGAATGTGCGAGGTGCTTTGCCAGGTTTGACGTCATAAACATTTCTGTACCGCTACTCAGCACTTGTTATGTTAAATGACCTGGCTACACTTGCTTTGTTTATTTCCTTATTGGATTCCATAGCCCCAAAGCTACCTAAGGAGGTTCTGTTGTAATTTGAAAAGCCATGTGACATATTATAAGCATATCATTGCCCTCTGAAAGTATTGTGATAATTGTCTTCTGTTCCCTTTCTGGGCATTTCTGTTTACACTGCAGATTGTATGTTCTTGAATAAATCATATTCATCACAGTAGAGAAGCACTTTGTAGGTTTGGATCTATCGGGTACATGTGTAATGGAGGCCAAGCCTTTCCCAGGCCCTAAGCAAAATTTGAATTTGAATGTTATTCACATCATCTGTTAGTGCTTTTAATGTTATGGCTGTACGTCATAGTTTTGGAGCTGGCTGTTTCAGCTTTGCCTCATTGTACCTCTGTGCTTTGCTTGGCGTATTTGTGTATTCCTGCATTGTTGTGGCTCTTCTGTACTGCACCTGTTAACTCTACTGTTGTGTAGCAAACCATTTATCAGCCTAAGATGCACGTACTTTTTTTTCTGCTTTCCTTTCTGCCTCCCACTCAGGCCCATCTGGCCCTGAGGTAACAGATCATCAACATTACCCATGCAGCCAGTCAGCAACATCCACAGAGAGGAGTCACATCCTGAAAGGTCTTCCTTCATTACGGCATTTTATGAAACTACATTTTAAGAAATATACCAAACCGAATAAAGCAAGATTATTGGAACAATTAAAATTATTTTCATTTTATTTAAAAACCTGATTAAAATGATAAATATCATTTTATAAAATAAAACTCAGGTTATTTAACCTTCTATGCCTTTCCTATTGCACCTCTCTCTCTCTCTCTCTCTCTCTCTCTCTCTCTATATATATATATATATATATATATATATATATATATATAAATTTGTGTGTGTG
>JAODKE010000068.1:11451866-11474916 GCA_026779605.1 Mormyrus hasselquistii
TAAAGTTTTTTGAACAAATTCTTTTTGCCTCTGCCATTGCTTTGTGTCAAGATTTAAACCAACAATAGTGTTTTGTAGTCCATTTAAGGTTTTAATCAACACCATCAGCCCAACAGCATGTGCTTATACTCAACCTAATCAGACCTATCTCAGGTGTACTCATTTAAGCTTCCTTAAATTACTCCAGGACTCTGTAGTCTCTGACTAACTAAGCCTATTTTAAGCTACGTTCATGAAAGATATTTAAATGCCCTAGATTAACTAGTACTGATTAAGGCCTACTCCTGGCTTATATTAAGACCTGTCTGTGAAACCGGGCCATACAGTACTTGTATATTCCATATCTCTAATGTTTACTAATCTGGCTTCTGTAAATGTTTATTAAAAGTGTGAAATGGGAGAATCCATTTCCTAAATGTCAGTCTTCGTTAGAGACATCATAGGTTAGTTTGATAAATAATGTGTTTGTCTATAGTAGTTTGTGTTTAGCAGATAAAAACCTGTACTGTGTGGTTGGGAAAAACCCTTTCAAACCTTCCTCTGCGTAAGAGAATTTGTTAGTGGGTAGGTTTATAAATCTCTTGAGCTTTTCTATCTCCAATAATGCAAAATTGACTAAAGAAAATTCGAAACAGCCATTCTGGTGTCTAGTCAATGGGGAATTGCTAAAAGATTTGTTGGGTCATAATTTGACATGCATACTAATATCAACATTGAATCTGATTGCTGTTGAAAACAATGTTCTACTTTTGTGCAGGTATACTTTCTAGGATGACCGATTCGGCTACTTTAATTATGTTGCGGTGTGAACATAAATCCTGCGGTTTCATTATACCCTTTCCCTTCCCTAACATCCTGACCATCCATTCTCATTGACCTTGTACCATGTTATGATGGACTGCATCGTATAGACGGTAGATGCAGGGGAGTGGGCGTGTCAGTCTCAGGACAGAGAGTCAGGTCAGGCAGACTGATTAATTGCTCATGACTGAGTTATGTATAAATGAGTTTGTTCTTTTTTTTTTTTAGTAACCTGGAATATTTCACACCTGGAACAACTGGGGAGTATGTCCCACATAGCAAATCCTGGAGATATGTTTCTGATTCTGTCGTGGTTTTCTTTGTAATCTCACCAGCGTGGCAGTGCATTCATCGAACACCACCTGTCCCATCATTTCCCTGAAAAGGTCATTGTCTGCCGAAATATAGATCCAGGTCCCTGTCCAATCCTGAGTCACATGGTTCCGTTTACCAATCTACCCAGATGCTGTTTCACAGGTTATTTCCTGCAGTACATTTACACACCACGCAATGCTCACAAAGACTTAGGTTAACTGGCATTTTCCCTATATAGGAGTAAAGGTACAAAAAGGAGCTGTCATTGTTCATTTCAACACATCTACACATATATCTGCTAAAATAAACATTGCATTTGGCCTTAAACACAGAATGTTTTTGGAATCTGAGGATTGGACATTCTTAAAGAAAGTTTATAAAGTATAAGGAATATATGACACTTTGTAGTTGGATTGTTTTTCCTGTGTCTCCTCTGGGTACTCCAGCGATGACTATGCGACTGGTGCCTCTGAATTGCTCATAGCATGTGATTATGTGCACCCAGCAACGACCTGCCATTCTGTCTAGGGCAGTGTTTCCCAATCTGGTCCTCGGGGACCCACAGATGATCCACACTTTTGCTCCCTCCTAGATCCCTGCCAGACAGTCCATATTTTAGGGAGCTGGGAGGGAGCGAAAACATGAACTGTCTGCAGGTCCCAGAAGACCAGATTGATAAGCGCTGGTCTAGAGCATGCCACCGTGGACCAGCTTCAGGCAATCTTGCACATTCAGAATTGCGGTGTGCGTGGGGGACACCGTAGTGCATGCAGAAAATATAATTATGAATGCAAAAAATATATTTGTTCTGTTTCTTGCCATTCTCCCTTCATTTGTACGGACTCAGCAAATCCCATCCTTCCAGTGTCTGCTTGTCCAGCATTCTGGAGCTTATGCTGAAGCTAACTAACTAGCAAGTATGGAGGCAAACATGGGGAGAACAGTACACACATGTAGAACCCTGACAGAGACGCGGACCCCAGTCCCAGAGGCGTGACGCAACAGTGCAAACCACTGCACCACCACGCCACCCACATGGCAAATTTAAATGTTGTTTTTTGGTACTATCTGGGTAGTTTTCCACCGAAATGTTTTTGGTCTGCAGTTGGCTAAATCCACCAATGCAGAACCCACAGATACGGAAGGTCGACTGCATTGGGAAAGCGTTTGGAAAATTGATTTATATTCTCCGTTTGTGAGATCACTCAAGGAATGGTAGCGAACAATATTTGTCAAAACTGGTTAAACAATAAGTAGAAAAACATTTTAATTTGATTTCAAGAAAAATTGGATATTAAAAATATTGAACATCTTATTCACTTATTGGCAATGATGTCCAATATATATAGCCACAAAATATAAGAAAAAACACTAAACAGCAAATTCTGCATCAAAACGTAGATTTCTGATGACTCCGTGGTTAATGGTAATGAATCTGTATCTGCTACACCTCAGCTCACTCTGCTGAGAAATGAGATTCCTTGTACAATCAAGGGAACTTAAGAAACTGACACAAGGTACAAATAACCACATTTGATTATCATTCCAAACCCAGTTGAGAAACTTATTTTTGTTTGCTTATCCAGACATGGATAGTGTGTGTAATGCCAGAAACAGAAAAAAAAAACAATGTGATTTTTTAAATATCACCTTCAGGTTCAGGAACATGACAATGAATTACTTCTTGTTCGGAAGAGCAGAGAGAAACAAAAAATATATCCAAGTCACCATCCTAATGAAACTATATCATTAAATCATAATAGAAATGTTCATATGCACAGCACTGTGTGATCAGTATGGCATTGGGTGCTTTAGCAAATGTATTATTTATAAAGAAAAGTAAACTTACTGAAATATTTTTGGAGCAATAGTGTTTTCATTTGAACTCCACCATTAAATTATAGGCTATTGTTACTACTAGTGATTGACTGTACAAAGATATTTATAATATAGACCTGCATCCTGTCCAGGGTATACAGGGTGTAGCAAGACCTTGTGCCCTCTGTTGTCTCTAAGAGCCTCCAGGTGACCCTGCCAATGATAATTGTTTTGAAGATAGATGGATATTACTTAACTTTCAAATTGTTGCCTGTTGACATTACTATCAATCAAAGGAAGGACCCAGTTTTCAGTCATGTGATATATCATACCATTAAAACAGTAGGGGATTCTCATTAATGCATAGTCCAGCGGTAATACACTGTAGTAATTTCTTCATTTTGTGATAATAATTCAAAAATACCCAATAGTCCCAAGTCCACAATTACGACTTTTCCTAATTCTGTTGATGATATCATATGCCAAGTATGACTGAAAGTGTGCTAGACCAGAATTTCAATTGTTTCAAGCCTTAAAATTGGATGAGATACTCATTTGGAAGAAAGAAGCTTCCTGTCTGCAGTGCTTAATACGCATAAATCGCTCTGTAGCAACAATAATGCACTATTAATTACTTAAGCACTAACAACACTATGCTTCCTATGCTTTGCATCTGCGCTGCAAGTTTCTTGTTCCGTCTCATTAGCAGCGGCATCCACATACATATTACTCTGCCTTTTTGACATTTTCTTTTAATTAGTTTTCTGTAACAACATGGCAAGTAACCTTGTCTATTTCAGTGGATATTTTTTTTGTGTGCATGGCACGGTAAGACAAACATATAAATTTAGGCAGATGTATGTAAGAAAAAAATGTCGAGAGATTTTATATATATTTTATATACATTTCTTTACTTCAGTTTGCATTTCTTACATAGTTTGACCCAAATTAAATTTCAGACTACTGTAGCTAAGTCACAGAAGTAGCAGGCCTTTATTTGAAGCAGGCTCGTATTAAAGGCAGGCCTTTATTTGAGGAATGCTTGTATTAAAGGTAGGCCTTTATTTCTAATTCCCTCTGTTACTGCATTGCATTGTTAATGCAAATACTATACATTGTAATAATCGGCAGACCCAGGCATTCCTGTGGCAGTAACGAGAGAGATGAGACCATTTTAAAGATGTGCTCGTTAATAGTACCTCATTAATAGTACCCCGTTAATAGTAGGCCGCCAAAGGACCAAACACAGATATACAGCACCAACCCACTCACCCTCTGGTCACCGTGATGGCCGTCTCGATTACCACAACAACACGCATTATTTACAACACATAACAGTAAACACTGTACATGACACCACAACACAACATAACACAGCACAGTATAACACTAGCTCGACACACTGTTCACATTAACAAGGATGGCTACTTACAAGGCTTACAGAGCATCCCGGGAAATGCAAACTGGTTCCATTATTTGGATCCATGTCAGTGACGCTACAATATGAATGAATCAAAAGCCATCATTGTGGCAATCTAAACCCAGTATAACAAATCGGGTACATTTAATGGAAATACTCAGTTAAAACAAAAATCTATAGTGGTAGATTACAATATTGCAAGGTCATTAAAGTTTCAAGACCTGGCTAATTGTGACAGTACTTGCCATCTAAAAGTGTATTCTACAAAGTTAACTTTACATCAATGCAATTTAAATCATTCATCTACATTTAACTTGTGTGTAGTATGACCAGTCATATATGGGAGTTTACCATAAATGCGCCCAGCGGCCGGTATTACGAAGCGGGGTTACTGGCTTATCGGGGTAACTTGTCGGATTTAAGGTACCACAGTTTAAATGGACTTCATATTCGTTCACTTACATTTCGCCTAGACTACCTGAAATTCGACAAGTTACCCTGATACACCAGTATCACAAGAAGGTGTCACAAGATAAAAACAAAACAATTTATGAGTTACTCCAGATATCAACTTTAAGACATTCTTACATATATATATATCTCATATTTCATAGCACAGTCAAATTTCCAGTATTGATGAGATTTTGTTATAATCACATATAATAAGGATTTTTCTGTATTTATTAATGAGCATTTCACCGAGTGCTAAATCTGACTAAAGTCAACCTGTACATTTGCAAGATGTAAATTTCTATCTGAACTCTAGATGTCTCTTTTTTCTGTTTCCTCCAAAACATGCGTACGGCTGCTATAAACCATTCGTAAATGTGTTAACTATTTTGGTTATGTCAATTCCAGTTTGGTTGTGTCTTTACAAATCCCAAAATCTTCGTATAAATGTGTGTACAGATGTTTCTCATCTATTTCATGCAAAGCCTTTATAAATGAGCCCCCAGTTTTATCCAGCCTTATTTTTCTTTTTGCCTGTATTATACTGTTATACTATACATACAGCACACACAGGACCAATAGGTTCAGTTACTGTTTGACTAAACATTTGACTGGCTCAGATGTGGTTTTAAATGCAATGTGATTGTTGCTGTCAGAAGCGGTTCCTCAGGATATTACAAACAGCAACATTGCTGGCATTCTGACACACTGCAGTGCTTAGAGTTTACAGTGCAATAAATTTTTAGAAAATGCAGTCAGCTGTAGTCCTCAGGTTGAAAATCTTTTTATGAAAGGCAGTGGTGAAAAGAGCATTTCCACACTAACAGCATTCCACAATTGCAAAAATCACGGCTCTCCTCAACAGTGGTGTGCAGAAAGGGTTCTCTGAGCTTGTCTACCCTCCAGGCAAAAGTAGCTCCTATCCAGTACTAGCTAGGTGTACCCAGTGAAGTAGCTCATGTATCCATAATTCCAGTTATGTAACGATTTATCAAGTGTTTTGTTGTGTGCGGGGTGGTCATGGGTGAAGACAGGCTTGTTCCTGTATTTTTATTTCTTTTAAAAGTTGCACATTTGCAACACACATTGCTAATGGTATGACAGAGATCATTATCTGATGAAATTAGCTGCATGTTCTAGAGAATAACATTATTTAGATGTGACACAGGAGTGACATAACAGTGGAAACTAGCCGACAATTCTCTGAACTTCTAAGCAGAGAGCGACAAATAAGAGAAACGAGGTAACCCAGAATTACTTTGGAAACAGCATCCTAATGGACCATTAAGGTACCGTAAGCATAAAGCACAGCGCAAAATGAACCATTTGAAGACTTTCATTAAGCACATGCCATGTCTATCAATTTCACATAACATGCCCGTCTTGTTCATGCAACTGTCTGCTGGCTCTTTCTCATTAATGCTAGACTGGATGCTTGCTACGCCTTCAAGTGATAGCACCTCTTTCTAATTTGTAAGCCGTAGGGTGTTTAAAGACAAATCACACTGACTCATTAATCAGACACACACCACACTGCCACTTAGACTGTATCATTATAGCCATTCAGGAAAAATTACCTGAATTCATGACTGTCTTCTATTAAATTTGTATACTTTTTGTAAAGCTATATTATGTACATATAGGCCTATTTGCAATCATATTAATGATTAAGCAGAGAGGAATGAAATGGAACAAGTAAATTAGTACCTTGAGCTATTAAACTCAGAAATAATAGCACATTTAACATGCATTCTTACTTTAATAGCTTATACAGTAAGTTCTACACAGGAAAAATAAAGTATGCAAAAATAATTAGAATAATGTAGAAATCATTTTGTATTATCATGCAGTGGAACAATAAAAAATAGACAGACATACAGACAGGTTAAGTTAAAGGTAGGAAAGATTTATTTTATTCAGTAGGGCTCTACACCTTAATAACAAACTTCAAAATATTTTTTTATCAAATGAGGTTGGGGTTATTGGGTTGACTTCTTTGATATTTATGAAAATCAGCTTGTATCACTTAAGCACCAAATTATTTTTAATGAGTTTTAACAAATTTCATAATGGCAGACTTTCTAAAAATGCATTTGTGGTGGAAATAAAGATTAAGAAAATGCAAAAATCATGTAAGATTTTTTTTTAAAAAGAAGATGAATTGAGTAATTCACTTTCTTGCCGTCGTCATTTCATTCGTGTGGAATCAAAAATCCACAATCACACACAAACACACATAAGGAAACAAACAGCCATATGTCACGGTGCGGTGGGCAGGCGAGCGAGCAAAGAGGCAAAGCGAGCCAGACGGACGGGAAACGGGGTTTAATCGTTGCAGGACATGCAGACAGGCACGAATCACCATAACACTTTAACAATGACCGACATCAGACAAGGGGAGACGTGGACTCATATACACAGCTAACTGGGGATTAACAGGACACAGGCGAAAACAATCGGGGAAATACACGTGGGGAATGAGGGGGCGTGGCACACGAGAGGATCGGACGGAGCGGATCATGACACCATACAAAAGAGAACAAGATTTTTCTCAGTGTGTGGTGTTTTGCACTTCAGGACCAACATACAGAGTTTCCCCAAGTACTTAAAGATTTTAAAGGAACAGCCATTTATTTAATGAAAGTCACTGTGCAGTAGCACTGGTGGATTTAGGTGTGGGTGACATGGGCAGTCACCCAGGCCGGCATCTTACAGGTTGTGCGACAGGGTGCCACTGTGTAGTACTGATTCAGTGTATTTGATATGAGCCCAACTTTTCTGCTTTTGGCCTGGAACATGTGGACGGAAAAAAAAAGCATCAGAACAGCGACAACAGTTCCTCCTTCGTGCCATTTCTCTTTTCCTGGTGGTGAAGTACTTTGCTTGCAAGGCCTTGTGCAGAGTTGGGCTTGGGCAGATTGCCAGTGCCTTGGAGTCTTCTGTATCTCTTAAATACTTGCTACACTGCACATAATTGGGACAGAACTTCTGTATTTGGTCCCTTTCTCTGTAACATTCTCGAGATCTTGTGACGGGTCTTTGAAGAGTGAATGAAGGGAGCTGCGTGTATGACACATAAAGGACAGCTTTGGGCTCAATGTGTCTGATCTGTGCAGATTGAAAGGCTTTTATTCCTTTGTTCCACATTGACTGGATCCAAAAGTATTAATTTCACTTCATCTGGGCTGTGATGTGTGAAAGGTGGGCATTGCCCTTATTCTGTCACCTGCTTCCACAGCATGCCACTGTCCTGGACACACACATCATTACTGGCACAACGGGATCGATATATATCACTCTTCTGACAATGAAAGACATAAAAGTCTATGCAAGCAGAATTAAACTCTCAGTCCCGATCCTAATGCATCTTCATAATTTTATTCTCTAGTGATGAACAAATCCTGTGATGACGTATTTAGTTGTTACTGTAGATATCGTTAGTGCTTAATATACAAGGCATATTAGTGACTTTAAAGTGGGCCACACTGACTCCGGGGGCCCTAGAATGACAGGGGTAGGGGCCCCTAAAGGGGCCAATTGTGCTGTTTTTGGATCCAAGAAAGAAATGATGGGATATGAAGAATACGCTAATCAAAGCACAAGGGGGAAGCTGTAAAACTTACCGATCAGGAAGGGCAGGAGTGCAGTCGGGTAAATTCGGCAATCAGGGGGAGGAAGGTATTGCGGCAGGGTTTCGGACAGCCAAATGTAAAATTTATTATATAATATTTTAACCAAAATTGTTATATAAATGAATATAAATATGACATTTGATTTATGTATTTTGTTACAGAAAAAAATCTAAATCAGCCCCCTGGAATGCAGAGTTCTTTTGCCCCTGCTTTATAGGCTAATCAGGGTAACTGGAACTGACACATTAAAAAAGTTCATTCTGATGTTATAAGTTAGAATCTCAAATTGCCATAGGACAAGTCAAAGTACATCTGTTTGAAAACAATTATCTTTGCTACTCTTACATATAAATAACATTACTCTTGTACTTTACTGAGCATATAAAACTCAAAGAGGGTGCATGTATGCATCTAACTGTCAAGCATGAAGCAGGCAGTGTCATGGTCTAGGGTTGTATTGCTGGTGACAAAGTTGAATCTCAACCATCTTGGCCATTGTTGCACAGTACAAAGGCATGGCACTGCATCAGGATTACTGCTGATTGGGAATTACCTCAGACGAGCTGGAAGATACATCAGATTTCCTGCTGAAAGCGTCTTGTCTGTAAAGTTGTTAGCAAGGCGAATGGTGACTATTTTGAGACCATTACCTTGTTTCTTGAACACTGCTTTGGTAATACTTTTTGTTTTGAATATTTTATTTCTTTCAAGTACTTATCTAAAAATATTTGATGCAAAACAAGTGTAGTCAAACTCAAACAGGCAGGAAAACACACAAGGAGGCAAGGGTAAGAACTGTCTTGTTAAAGGGCATTCACATTTTACAAACCAGTAATTGCGATGTCATTTTACACTCCTGGGTCTCTTTGTAGACACGTGGTCTTCTGCTAATGGACATTCCATATCACAAGGGCCTTTGTTGATGCCTCAACCATAATTTTTCATGGTAAATGACATTGCTGCATTGAAGGGAATCAGTCTCAATACAACTGCTTCTCTACATCCCCATTCTTAATATTCATACTGACAAATGAATGAAGTTAAAAAACAGCCTTGATATTTCCAGGACATGGCTAGGTGGACTGGGAGAGCACAGGACTGGAATAGGATCCATTAGAATTGACAGTAGCTTAATTCTTCCATTGAGGATCTCCCCATAGATGACTAATTCATTTTCCTTAATTATTAGGGTCGATTTTGGCAAATAGCCAGAGACACTCAATGCAAGTTGCTGTCAGTATTTATAAGCTATGCGTAGCACAGACTCAAGGAGCTTTAATTTTTGCTAAATGGTTGCAACAGCTTGGATGAAACTTAAATGCAGTTTCCATCAACTGAACCTAATCTGACCACTCTGTATAAAACAGTAAATGCATCCTAAAAATTTGAATTGCATTTAGTTTTTATTGCTGCTAAGATATACCATGATCAAATGTGCAAATCTTGTTTCAAGCTGGAAAACATACTGTCAGCTATTGCTTGCACCACTATTCAATAAATAACACCATAGACCTACTTACGGACCCATGTGGGATAAAGAAATCACCATATAAGAAAAATTCTTCAAACACCCAAGTTGTGAACTTGCAGAGTCTGGCATGCGATAGTAATTATAAACTGAAAGCTTCACTCCTGGGTCTGAATATAAATGCTGGCACATGCATTGCTTTTAAAGCTGATCCTAGAGCAAGAGGAGACAAGTAAAGAGGTTTCAGGGAGTTCTCAGAGCTCTTGACCTGCTCTATTTAATAATCTTTTAATAGACCAATTCATAAGAAGACTGTGATCCAGGTGATCCATCATGCTCTTCTTGAAGCATCATGTGATACAAGCAGGCCAGCATGTGCAGAGATATGAAAGCTGGGCCTCTGCCTTTGGCAGAAAATGACATGCCTGAAAAATAGAGACACACTATTATTTTAAACAGGCAGGGCAGAATGGACTGCACCTAAAGGGTATACTGTAGCTTTTTAACAAAGAGGCCATATCATATGGCTTATAAATCACAAAATCAAATCAGGCTTACGTTTTTAGGAATTAATAATATTATCAAGTATCAATAATGCAAGCTAGACAGTATGTGACCATTGTCTGGTGCAACTGTGTACGTGGCCATTTGCAACCACTGACAATTCCCAGTGTGTTGGCATACTCGGCCAATAAACCTCATTTTGAATTGTCGTTAATTATTAGATTGTGAAATATGGAAGATTTTGCTTTCTTCTCACACGTGAGAAAGCGTGCATGAAGCCCATTAAACCTGAAATTCATTGATGTAGGATTAAACAAGGGTCAAATTGTGATGAAATCAAGGTATTAATATAGAGTTGTGTCACAATGACTATTTCTTTGGGTAGCTTCAGATTCTTTTAGCTATTGTTATTCAGTCTTTCAGTCTCCATTAGGTAAACAACGAAGGATACATTGTAATAGTATATCTCAGTATGATATATATTGTTACTGTAATAATAAATTTGATTTGGCTTTTATGTTTTTTTTTATTAAGAAATCAGCAGTATATTGTAGCAAATAAAGAAATATTAATGAAATTGAATAAACCTTCCTTACTAGTTAGGCATTTCTCTCCCAGGGTTCAATGTACTCAAGACCCAAGTGAGCAAATATTTCCTCTTCGGTCTTTGCTAACAGGAAGATTTGCTGGGGAATCAACAAATAGTGAATAGAAATTATTGAAAAAATAGTGGGTCTTTATGCATCAGTCAGAATTACATCCATCCACCTTCCAGGAACACCATGGACCGGATTCTTGTTTTTGGGGCTGTGGAATGAAATTCACAAAACACAGGGGAAACATAGTCCTGCCTCATACACAAAGCACAGGCAGGATTTAAACCATCGTCCCTGAAGCTGGGAGGGAATAGTGTTACTCAGTGCACGACTATGTCTCCCAGACCTACAGTGCTGTAAAACAAAATGTGAATTTAACAACTGAATACCAAAGCTAGTTCCTTTGCTAAAGATCCTGTAGCACAGAAACTCTCTCTGCAATGGTAGCTACTGGGCAGAACCACAGCCTAAACCATCTAAACTTCAATTAAATTCAATTCAATTCAATTTCATTTGTACAGCACATTTTCACATTACATTGTCTCAAAGCACTTTACAGCATCCCTGACCAAAGCCCCCAGTGAGCAAGCCAGAGGTCACAGTGGCAAGGAAAAACTCTAAAAACTAGAAGGAAGAAACCCTGGGAGGAACCAAATTTAAAACAGTATAACCAAATCAGGTTAATGTTTTGCTGTTTTCGTTCTCGCAGTATCTAAGCTGCGAGACACAACTGGTGTTTAACATGTACTGTAACCACATTAAAAAAAACCAAACAGATGTGGTAGGTTTGTGTTGACTGCAATTCCAGCCTACGAATCAAAGACAGTGGGGTGGAAACTAATCTGGACCTATTCTGCCTTAAGCAAAACAAACATGCAAAATAAAACAGAAACGGGGGGGAGAGAGACTTCCGGGAATGTCTTTGTGCACAAAAAGCAACAAAAAAACAAACACATAAATAATATCTTAAAGGCCATATTTGGCAAATGTGTCTATAATAACTGTCCGTGCAAACATCTCTCATTCTTTGTTGTTGTGTCTTTACTAAAACTGCATACCAATGGTCAGGGGATAAATATTAATCTAAATTTGATTACCCCTCCAACACTGAGAAACACATACAGCTCTGTTTTGAGACAGAAATCACACCCCCTTGTTTTCCATTAACAGGTCCTTTGTATGTCGGCTCGTAATTAAACAGAAATCATTGACCCTTTCTATGGACCAGCTGCTAAAACGACAAAGTCATACATAAGATGAGAAGCTTTTCAACTTGTAACAGCATATGGTTCAGAAGTGCCTAATGATGAAACATCATTCCTTAAGCTAAACATAGCAATTAAAAATGTTACAGACATTCCAGCTGATGAAAGTGTCACATCAACATTTCAATTAAGAGGCTTCCATTTAAAACAGCATAACCAAACCTTCGATCCATATCTTGATTTTGGTCTAAATAGATATCTGAAATTTTACATACATTTTTTGTCAAAACACTTTCAGGGTAAGACTATAAACTAAATGTGTTAGCTGATAAGTGTGACTTATGGACCTTGACTGTTTAATTGGTCTAAACCAAAGTATTTTAGAAATAATTGTTATGTTGAAAAGTAGATCTTATGTTTCTAAATATTTTTGACATTATTCACAATTTCTTTGTAAAGCTTTGTTTGCTCATTTGTAGCCATGAATAATTAACTAATGGGCAAGTTATGCATTAGTAACCATATTCTGAACTGCTAAAAAATGTTCCAGATGAAAGGAACATACTTTCAGCCATTCACATTAACACGAGTATAACAAATGGTTATTTTGGTCAACACGATTCACGTTTGAATGCAAAGTCCCCAAATAATGTGTTTTGTTGTGTCATTTGAGTTGTGCAATGCATTCAGCTAAGCATGATGAATTCCGAGCTCAGATGAACCAAAAAACACTTAACATGATGTATCACACAAAGGACAATAATGGAGGCACACGCTGATCTAGCACAGACAGCACCAAGCAAAAGGAAGGATTTTTGTCAAACTCCAGCCCAAATCCATGGCTTGATTAACCCCATAAAATTCCCAAACACGAGTTTATTTTTCTTGTTACTAAACAGGAATTGAAATCCACAATCGTCGTTTGCAAATTATGTTTTACCCATTATAACAGGTACTGTAATTCAATTTGACTCATCAAGGGCGTAATTACAGCTAGCTGCAACTAAAGCCATACAGGCCTATACCTATAATCTCAGTCCAAAAAAAGTTTCTCCAGAAAATCTGGCTTTCATCAGTCAGGAGTTTGCTCTGTCCTCCGGCGGCTCTGAGGCAGCCCTGGCCTCACTATAACTCACTGTCAGACACTTTTTACACCCAGCCGCCCCATTCCCACTCCCCCCACATCTGTTCCGCACGCACGGGTCTATGTGGCCCCAGACACCGCTATTCAAGTAATGCCTGTGGCATTAATTCTCACTTATTGTTCTCCCCGTTCTCAAGCAGAAGTCCTCATGCTCCCGCTTGAAATCTGCCCTCAGGGGTTCAAGGGCAATCTGCTGGCACCCGTGTCCTCACTAACAGCTGGTTTAGAAGAAATTACCACACTCAAAATGAAACTGACACTCTCCCCAACCTCCCTCAGTAATACTTGCCCGGGCAGCATCTCTCCAGAGCCGTCGTCTCCTAATGAGTGGGTTATTAATATATCCCCTCCTGAATGTAGTCCACCATAGATGAGACTGTCCATCAGATACAGAGAGCAGAATGTGCTCCTGTGAACCACAAACCAGAATCTTTTTCTTAAGCCATTACTTTAAAATGCAGTCCAGAAAGAAGACAATTAGTGTAACATTTCCTATCTTTTTAACATTTCATAATTAACTTTGATCACAGAAGAGGCATTCCGATAAAATGACTAATGACTGAATTCTTTAGCTTTCAGCAGCATTAGCTCTTATTTTTCAGGCCTTCCTAACATTTAATGTTTTATATCTTAATATTCTCCAGACGATCAGTCATCAACATGCATGTCCATCTTCCAGCTGCATGTCTTGGTCAGGGTGATGGGATATCTGTCCATCTCTGGGCACATCCCTACACACGCTCACACAAAATCATATTCTATGGGCAAACTTTTGGAGCAGTGTTTCCCAATCCAGTCCTCAGGGACCCACAAACCACATTTTTGCTGCCAGACAGGAAGGGAGCAAAAACGTCGCCTGGCTGGCTGCTATACTGTAGAGTACCAACTCAACCAATACTCACTTTAAACCCATGAAAACTAGATAAGCTTCAATGAGTGTGTCAGACTACAGGGGCTGCTGCCAGTCATGATCAAATTAATGCCAGAACTGCTACATGATGTAATATCATATTAATACTTCAGTATTATTCACTGTCAGTATTTCATTGTCACCAATTGTTTAGTATTTATACTTATTCAAGTATAATTTCTGACAGGACAGGAAGCCAGTGTGTTGCAAAACAACAGCCACTGTTAGGCACAAATTCTGTTTTCTCAGAAAAAAAAGCAAAAATGTTCTTATAAACATGTACACACATGCTAGCAATAATAAACTTGACTGGTCATACCATAAGAGGGTATTAATGCATACCTGTCATGGACTTAGTTTGAAAGAGTAAAGCAGTGGATGATAGTTATTTGGTTTATGCTGAAAAGTATTTACTGGTATCAGGTCTATACTGGGCCTTGGGCCCTATATGCTGCCACAACCTTGACCAGAATAAGCTGTTAGAAGAAAGTAGGATGGATTTCCCTTTTATTGCAAAGATACTTGTAAAAGAATGTATTGGATGTGATTTATTTTAATTATTGCTTTTTCTAGGAATGGGTTTTTTTCATTTTGTCCAATTTTCTATATCACTCACAATTTAGATTTCTTAACCTTGTTCACAAGGACAAAGCCAGAGAACAGATTTGCTGGAGTGTTTAATTTCACATTAGTGTATCAGTACAGTAGGAAAATTAGAAATGTCTTCTTACTGTTTATGGCATTTGTATGGAATAAATACAGTTCTAAGCAAATAGAGATCCTCGTTTTAAAATTGCAACTTCTTCATTTTTCATTTCGTATTTTTAATAATTAAACCATAGATGGTTTGCTGTTACTTTGAGAATTCCACAAAAACAAATTCCAAAAAATCTTAAAAAAAAATGCTCAAAGTAAGTATATGGTGAGTTTGGAACCGAGAGATACCAGTTCACCTGAACCAGATTGGAAGGATACCCAGAATACACTGGGAGGACACCAGAACACACAGAACCCACAACCCTGAGAGTGTTTGTAGAACCACACAACAAATCATCATGCCGCCTACTATCTAAACAGCGTAGCAGAAATTACACTGTACCCAACGAGGAGCTAAACTCCACAGAAAATAAAAAGATAGAACAAGAAAATAGGTTGTGTGGCAGGAGGTGAAGAGGACAGAGGTGGGCAGAGCAGGGGTGACCAAAACAAGGATACATTACTAATGACAGCCTAAATGTGAAATTGGAGCATGCCAGCATTGGAAAGCTAAAAACAAAACGCTCAAATTAATTTAGAAAAAGTCATTAACAAAACCAAAACACAAATTGTGGGTGCAGCCTATATCATCGGGGACCTGTGTCAAACCCCCAAAATCTCCCTGAATCCTACCAACACAACCTATTTAACCCTTGACAAAGTAATCATCTCAATGAGCATCAAACAGGTCTCATCATCTGCATTATCTCTAAGCAAAGGGCCAGATGATTACTCACTGCAACAAAACACTATCTCTAGAAAACAGCTAGATTCTACCATCTACCTGCTCATGATGATGCAGCAGTCACAGAGGTGGCAGTAAATCACTGTTGAAAAACCAGCCTGGCTTGACAACAAAACCATGTGACACTTGGATTCACTAGTGAAGGCAAGAATGCATACGACATAAACAACAAGGGTGGTGACAGAAAAAACAAGGACCTTGTCATAAAAGATCTGTATCTTTTGAGGTCCCTGTAAGTCACTCCGATAAAGCAGTATATAAAGAAAACAAAATGCTTTGATATATATCCATACTCATATCAAAGTAAGGAATGATAAGACTGTATCAGAAAAGAGTGTGAAGCTTTTCATAGGACATATGTAACGTTAGAGTGTATACATGACAGGCCTCAAAATTAAATCCGATCTTTTCAGAGCACAGGAAGCCGTGGAGCCTATTCCAGACTAGAAGCTGAAGGGAAGGGTCGGGTGAGATGAAAGTACACTGCAGGGCAATTTATGGATGAAAGCTGGGTTAACTGCATGTCTTTGGACTGCACAAGTAAGGTCTTATCCAGTAACGACATACTTTTTCTAAAGTAAACTCTGCGAAGACCATTCACGTTGCACTCTTGGGGGACCTTAAACCACAAGGTGGATAATTAAACACACGTTCCATCATCATCCACTAGGGAACCATTCTGACATTAATGCATTCTTAGATCATATGAAATGTATTCATGCTGATGGTGCTGCACAGCTTTTCCAAAATTGCGTATAACGCAATGGTAGAAGTTTTATTGATATCTAATTATTTCACAATACGTCATATTCAAATAATCATCAAAAAGTAGAGTTAAGCAAAGAAAAATTCACAGAAGCTGCATGTTCCACCACATCAAGATGTCAAGTACAATTCATTCAGACTTCACTGTGAATGCCTTTCTTACTTTTGAAATAAAATTGGTGATTTAATAATCTTTTTTGAAAGTCTAATTTAAAAAAATACTATCCTGAGAGTGTTCACAAAGTAAAAGGTGACCCTGAAACTTCAGCAATTATTTCAGTAACTGCAGGGAAGATCATACACTTTATGCACATAAAACAAAATTGTGACACTTTTAATTTTCTTCATTCACTATTATTCTAGCAATTTTATTTCTTTAAACATGGAGGGCAATAGAAAATTACATCATGTATACAAAAAGAAATCAAAAAGCTTTGTTTACAAAATCACAAAATTAAATCATCGTGTAACAATGAAATATTCTGACAGATGAATAGACACTAGAATATCTATGGAATAACTGTACCTATAGAACATCTTATATAATGTACAAAGCCAATTTTACCACACAATTCAGAAATGCCCTTAGATCAATACCCACTTAAAACATAAAACTGCTAAAATATTCACAGCAACAATGGAGATTACACTAAATTTTCGAAACCGTGATATCTATTATTGCTGCTACTCCACAGCTGCCATCCTATGTGTACAGATGCAAAAAATGCTGAGTTACTCAATAAGAATAACAAAGGTTCTTAGCTTTGCCAAACACTATGAATAATTTACTAGTCAGTCAAAAGCAGTATTAAGTGGCTGCACTAGCACTGAGGAGTTATTAAAATTAAAAAATGAAATTATATCAAACGCTATTTATCCCTTATTATGTTTTCTAGGCCTGTTTCACTACAAGAAATTTCATTTTATTCCATTTTGATTTAGCAGAAAAAAATATCTCCAGGGCACTTGATGGCGAGCCATTTAGATAAGCAAGATGTGTTGCCAATTGATTGATTAATCAATGCTTAACTTAACAATGCTCAACCTCAGCATCAGCAGTTCCTTAATGTACATTTACCTTATTGAGCATTTTTTTTCAACCACTTACACTATTTAGGCTTATCATCCCAAGTAGAATAACACTTTAAAGGGAGAAAAACTTATACCAGTATATTCCAAAGTAGCATGCATAGCATGTGCGGTCCGTTGTATTATATTATTGAGCTTTAATTGTTTAAGCACGTAACTGTGTCCTGGTTGAATCAAAACGGAATCAAATAAAATTTCTTTAATTTAATTTTACAATGGATAGCTTATAATTTAGCACCTGGTAAATTGTTGAATTCTGCTATAGCTAACACCCTACACTGAAAATATATGTAAAATAACTGGAATTTTGCATGAAATTGGAACAATCTGCATGTTGCGTGACGATTTACATATTCTTTGTTGGAATATGTGTGCCCCTGTGTGTGCACAGCTGTAACCAAAACAAGACTAAAGCATCGAAATATGAATTGTGTATGTAGTCCATGACTCCAATAGTAAAAGAATGTGTCTGACAGTCAACAGGCAGGAATTTAATTGTATATCATTAGACTGTTTATGGGCTGCAAAATGTAATTATAAAACTCTTGCATTTCTATTTTGCAATTAAATTACAGGCCACTTGGTAGAGAAATAGGCACTATGCAATTGTATTTTAATCTAAATCTGGTTTGTGTAACTAACAGGAAGAGACTGCACAATTCTTTGATCTGAGAGATGAAGATGGGAGATTCCTTAATTAGACATTTAAGAAGGACCACACAGTGAAATGTTCATGGTGTAACATTTAGATGTATAGATTTCATCATCTATTTGAGTTGTGACATTTTAACTGCAAAAGTATGTGTGAAGTTTTAGTTTTGCCTTTATAGGTTGTGCTGTGATCGCCTGTCTTTTGTAGAAAAAGCAGCGATAAAGTAGTTTTTGAACACTAAATTTCACAAAGTCAAGAAATCTGACAGACCACAATGTGCAATCTGAAAACTGTGCAAATTCAGATGACTGTGCCATAAACTATAGTGCTGGGCACTTCCCAGCAGCTGAACATTGCAGTTACTATGTGTGTGTGTGTGTACAGTATGTGTTCCAGGTGACGTGGGCTAGTCCATGTTTCCCTGCCTGATACACATTAGATCATTTGCATTTCCTCATGTGCGCCACTCCCCCCTCAGCTAACATACAACGCTAGTTCCCCTTCCATTGTAAAAATGTCCTGTACTAGGGACTATACAGTAGAGGGAAGTAGAAATGCTCTAAGCTGAGATACTGAGGAGGTTGTTGGACCTGTATCACTAAGTGATACACAGACTTGATGGAGGGAGCCCAAGGTGGGAAGGCGGATCAAAGACTTCACCTACAGCCAAGGTCCCCCATCCCCACTACCATGATAGTGCTGGTCAGGCTGCTGAAGTTTCATGGATAATAGCCATGAGAGCTCTACAAAGTCCAGCTCAATTTAGTGGCAAAGCTTGCTAGACATATGCAGCAAATACTGGCAGGAGCTAGCACCAGAGTTCAGGAAAAAGATGGCATTTGCCCTGTAAAAAAGGCCTATAGCACTTCAGAGTGCTCCTCTTTGGGCTCAGCAATGCTCCTACGATGTTTGAGCGATTGAGAAGGTGCTGGTGGAGATCCCCAAGAACCACTGCACTCTCTACCTGAAGTACCTTCTCATCCATGCATCCAGCTTTTACTGTGCAACGGGTAACCTGCATGAAGTGATCATCGCCATCTGCTGTACCAACCTACACTTAGTCAGTGAAGTACCTGGGCCATGTGGTCTGTGAGTGGGACATTACCACTGACCCAGAGAAGTTGGAGGCAGTGGAGTCCTGGCGTTTTTTGTAGTCAGCATCCAAGCTGTGCAGTTTCCTGGGCCAGGACTCCTACTACGAGGGCTTCATCTATGGGTTTGTGGACATCGCAGCCCCCCTTCACTCTGGGGTTCCCTCTCACCCAGCTTTTACCTTCATCCTGGATATTTATCCTAGCAACGTTAGTATCGGGCTGTCCTTTACAACACCCAGTGGGAGAGCAGGTTGTTGGATTTTACAGCCACTGCATGAGTCTACCATAAAAAAACTACTGCGAGACGAGAGCTGCTGGCAATGGTTGCCGGACTGTCGCAGTTCTGCCCTTACCTCTATGGGAGCCAGCCTGACCCCGCCTTGCTAGTCTGGCTCATGAATTTCAGGGAGCCCAAAGCCTAGGTAGCAAGATGGCTGTCGAAACTCCAGTCTTTCCAACTGTAGAGCCTTTTCTGGATTGCCAACAAAGATCACTGTTATTTAAAATCCCTGTCTGACTCCCTGTGTCCTGTCTGCAACTGTGGCTTATGAAGAAGACTTGTTCTACAGTCGACTCTTCTGCAAGCACGACTTTTCTCATCATAGTTTCAATACGTCGTGGGGGTTGGCATACAAAACAAAATGGGGAGTTCTGGGACTTTTGTGAAAGCTGCAAATTAAATGCAAAAGCCAACAGAAGATACAAAAAACATTTAACTCATAAACACATAAAATATATCAAGAGTGTTGGTTTGAAGGAGAGCAAGTATATTTATTGCAGCCTCTCACGTGACATTTTCACTTTGCTTTGCTTGCCAAGGTGACTAAAAAAATTTATGAGGTTTTTTCAGATCACCCTTAACCCCCGCAATGCAGAAGGGCGGACTGTACTAGCTTTATTATGTCAAAATGATTTGTTTTTGCAAAATCCATTGTGGACCAATCTACTGTAATATGAAAACTTTGTGAAGACTTTTTGTAGAACAGGTGGCAGCACAACCAAATCATTAACCACCTGATATGTTCATCACATCATCCTCAGCTGCAACTTCTTCCATTCGTTCTGAAGTAACCAAACAGAAGCAAACACTTCTTATTGACTCAAAAAAAATAATGTTTGTGTGATAGGTAAGGTAAAACACTTGTGTCTCTGACGTTGTTGTTCGAAGATTCTTTACAGTGTGGGACAAAGACGTTAAAATTGCTATGTGAACAAAAAATTGTCCGTAGTTGAACTACTACAAAAACATTTGGATTGGCTAATTTTATTCAGTACTTGGGGAACCATTATTATTTGAAAAGGTTATTTAAAATACTTTGCTTGCAGAAAGCTAAGCTCATTAAAGAAGTGTTAAAAATGTTCAGTCTGCTAATGATTGTTAAACTAAGAAAATCAGGTCGGCAGGTCAGACTTAAAAAATGGCAATCAGGATCAGCCATAAAAGTGCAACTGGTGAATCCCCACTGTTCATACTGTCCATTAAGCCGCAGTGCTGGTTTATCGTAAGCATCACTTACTGACTTCGGTTAACCGAATTTGTGATTGAGAGGGCTGATTTCTCCAATGACATTAATAATGAGTCAGAACATAATGGAGATATGATTCCTTACCGTTCGGCAGACTTGACTGACAAATCTTGACTTATAATACTTTAGTCCATATGGGGTATTTCACCTGTTTGGCTTGCTCACAATTCCTTTCACACATTATATTATTAGTTGTTGGTATCAAATTTTCGTAGCAAATTATATATAAAACTGCATAAAGTAAACAAGCATGTCTGGCTGAGACTGATCTGGAATGAAGGCAAATGGTACAACAGAAATAAACTGAACTGACATGCACAGCTAATATGACAAACTAAGGAAATTAACAGCTATGTGACGTGACGGCTTGAGCACCAAATCAGCTACTTCCAGCTACCTTCTAAAGTGTTACATCACAGACTAATAGCCTTTACATCCAGGCCTCAATTAATTGCAGGCAGTGAGTTTTATATTAACTACTTTTTTTGTTCCTCTTATCAGTCATATTACACAGTCATTAATTGTTTTCCTTTTCCCAGTGGAATTCAATCCAGCCACAAAATTATTATAGCCTGAAATTAAAATCTATATTTACATTGTTAAGTAATTGCATGCTGAAATTACAGCCCTTGTTCAAGGTGATAGCAATAAAAGACAGCATATTTAATTGGCTTTCACAAGAAGTCCCTGTATAGCAAACGTCTAAAAGTTGTATCTCAGACATGGTATCTTAGATTAGTTTTCCATTTGACAAGATGCTCATTTTATACAGTATGCCTTAAAAACTTAGTTCACTTTTTAATGAAGTAAACATCTCCAGGGTAAATTGTGGTGGATGTATTTTGTAGGTAGAACATGTCTTTCGTCAGCTCAAAGTAGCCCCCCAAGACTCTTTCGTCAGCTCAAAGTAGCCCCCCAAGACGAGAAAAATGCAGCACTTGTGTGTTTTCATCTATGTCAAAATGTAGATCCCACAAAACTCCAGTACTATGCACATTTCGCAATGGTCTGCACATCATTGTGTAAAATGATTTTAGCATCCTTAAAAATTAAAAATGGGCACATAAGTCTCGCAGTTAAGTACTTCCTATTGGCGGACTTGCGTGTCTATCCATGTGACAGACTGCGCTTCTTATCAAAATATACCAATAATTTCATTTGGGTGCCCATTTCTATGCTTTTTAGCAAGTTTCCAGAATAAGTGTAGAATCAGAAATTTCTAAAATGCAACATCATTCATTCCAGTAATAATAATAATAATATAGTGAAAACATCTGTAAAATACTGAAATATTGTGAATAACTAATTATATGGCATCTTGCAGTGGGAATTGTGCATTGCTCTGTATCAACTCTGGGAAATCTGTCCAAAAAAAAAAAAAAAACATTAATGCCCTGATCTCATTGTCCTCTACTAGAAGAGGTCTCAGTTTCCAGGTGATCTTTTTACACATAGTGTCTTGTAGACTGCCCTGTTTTACTTCAAATTACAGCTGACAGATTTTAGCGAGCCACACATGAAACTGAAATCTTCTGAGGGCAAAATGGAAGTGAAAACCAACGCTTATTATAAATGACAGGCTTTTCCTACCACCCCTGCTCTAAAAGTCTAAGCAGAAATGCTGGAAGCCCTCTTTATCTTGCACTAGGCTGATGCTTATTCAGGACTGTGCAAAAGTGCCACCAAAAATAAGCTCAAAGATCTTAATATGGCTCTTTCCTTAGGTACAGGAGAAGCCTCAGAAATATGCATGAGCCAGGTCAGTCTACTGAAGAAGAAGATTTGTTAAATATGGCAACAAAATCTTTTATCATGATAGGTAATACTTCACTCAGCAAGCAAATATTATGATTATGGCTATCTTTGATTCTGATGTTTTGATTATTGTCATCAAGAAATTGGACAAAAATTTGATCTCTGAATGTAGCAGTGCCTGCAGTAGTTACATGGTGAGAGATGATTTGTCATTGTGGAACAATCTTTCTAAAACTGATGAATAAAGTGTTATCTTTAAATATGCCACTTTTCCTGTTAATATCATCATGAAACAAAAGGTCAATAATAAAAAAAAGCAAAAATGATCTTGTCTCCATCATCCCATTACTTCATAAATATCATATCTTCGTAAGAGACCCACTGTTAAATGTTAATTAAATGATG
>JAODKE010000068.1:11483435-11496349 GCA_026779605.1 Mormyrus hasselquistii
GCTGGTTTAGAGGTTATCGGCGGTGGTGACTGTGTCGCAGTGCTGGTTTAGAGGTTATCGGCGGTGGTGACTGTGTCTCAGTGCTGGTTTAGAGGTTATCGGTCGTGACTATGTCACAGTGTTGATTTACAGGCTATTGGTGGCGACTGTGTCACTTAGAGTCTGTTGTCTCCTTTTGACTTTATTCTCAACTTGAGTTTAAATCTTGAAATACACTGCTCAAAAAAATAAAGGGAACACAAAAATAAGACATCCTAGATCTGAATGAATGAAATATTCTTATTAAATACTTTGTTCTTTACATAGCTCAATATGCTAACAACAAAATCACACAAAAATTATCAATGGAAGTCAAATTTATCAACCCATAGAGGTCTGGATTTGGAGTCACACTCAAAATTAAAGTGGAAACACACACTACAGGCTGTAGTGTAATGTGATGTGATGTAATGCCCTCAAAACAAGTCAAAATGAGGCTCAGAAGTGTGTGTGGCCTCCACATGCTTGTATGACCTCCCTACAACACCTGGGCATGGTCCTGATGAGGTGGCAGATGGTCTCCTGAAGGATCTCCTCCCAGACCTGGACTAAAGCATCCACCAACTCCTGAACAGTCTGTGGTGCAATGTGGCATTGGTGGATGGAGGGATACAGGATGTCCCAGATGTGCTCAATTGGGTCTGGGGAACAGGCGGGCCAGTCCATAGCACTGATGCCTTCGTCTTGCAGGAACTGCTGACACACTCCAGCACATGATGTCTAGCATTGTCTGGCATTAGGAGGAACCCAGGGCCAACCGCACCAGCATATGGTCTCACAAGGGGTCTGAGGATCTCATCTCGGTACCTAATGGCAGTCAGGCTACCCCTGGCGAGCACATGGAGGGCTGTGCGCCCCCCCCCCAGAAAAATGCCACCCCACACCATTACTGACCCACTGCCAAACCGGTCATGCTGGAGGATGTTGCAGGCAGCAGAACGTTCTTCACGTCGTCTCCAGACTGTCACGTCTGTCACATGTGCTCAGTGTGCACCTGCTCTCATCTGTGAAGAGCACAGGGCGCCAGTGGCCAATCTGCCAATCTTGCTGTTCTCTGGCCAATGCCAGACGTCCTGCTGTAAGCACCATCCCCACCTATGGATGTCAGGCCCTCATACCACCCTCATGGAGTCTGTTTCTGACCGTTTGAGCAGACACATGCACATTTGTGGCCTGCTGGAGGTCATTTTGCAGGGCTCTGGCAGTGCTCCTCCTGTTCCTCCTTGGCAGTGCTCCTCCTGTTCTTCCTTGGCAGTGCTCCTCCTGTTCCTCCTTGCACAAAACCGGAGGTAGCGGTCCTGCTGCAGGGTTGTTGCCCTCATACAGCCTCCTCCACGTCTCCTGATGTACTGGCCTGTCTCCTGGTAGCGCCTCCATGCTCTGGACACTACGCTGACAGACACAGCAAACCTTCTTGCCACAGCTGGCATTGATGTGCCATCCTGGATGAGCTGCACTACCTGAGCCACTTGTGTGGGTTGTAGACTCCATTTCACGCTACCGCTAGAGCGAAAGCACCACCAGCATTCAAAAGTGACCAAAACATCACCCAGAAAGCATAGGAACTGAGAAGTGGTCTGTGGTCACCACCCGCAGAACCACTCCTTTATTGGGGATGTCTTGCTAATTGACCATAATTTCCACCTGTTGTCTATTCCATTTGCACAACAGGATGTGAAATTGATTGTCAATCAGTGTTGCTTCCTAAGTGGACAGTTTGATTTCACAGAAGTGTGACTGACTTGGAGTTACATTGTGTTGTTTGTGTTCCCTTTATGTTTTTGAGCAGTGTATTATGACTTCTCGAAATCCATTATTTTATTTTTTATCAATGTCACAACATG
The DNA here is from genome assembly GCA_026779605.1 of Mormyrus hasselquistii. Lineage (NCBI taxonomy): Eukaryota > Metazoa > Chordata > Actinopteri > Osteoglossiformes > Mormyridae > Mormyrus > Mormyrus hasselquistii. Next base: position 11,485,319 of record JAODKE010000068.1, read on the forward strand.
CCATCTTAGACCTAAAAATAGAAATAAAGCGTGTTTATAATTCAACCCAGCTCGAACAGTAATATTAATAAAGACAAAATGATGCCCGACTCACTTTATAGGCTTAAATTTTATTTTAACCGACTGCAATTTACCTGAATATCATTAATATATTTTGGTTTGACTTGCACCTGCAGCCCCATCAGCCTGTGCATCATTGGTGTGTGCACCATGAACGAGAATTCTGTGGGCGTCCCTGGCAGGCGGGACCGAACCATCTTGTGGGTCCTGGTACTTTGTGACCTCTGCTCTAGTATATGCTTTGCATAATGCATTTGTCACTGAATACTGTCACATCAGTAGCGCCTCAGCTATCCCATGTGCTTCTCCCCTATGGGCATCCTTGACTCAGTGAGTCCTTGGAATTGTCAGTCTGAGGTAAAGACAACTTTATCTAGTCTAGTCTTCCTTCGGTGTCACCTTCCCAGTCCCTAAAATAACTGATTTTCATAGACTGATTTTCCCCCTCAGTATCTCTGAACACCTGCACAGCTCAGCCTTTTCATTCTCCACCTTTTTTCAATTGTTTTCCAGTCTTATTTTTTCCATAGCACCCTAAAATACTATCCATCATATATTCTTCTAGCTTACCCCCTTTTCATCTAAAGTCTTCCTGCCTGCTTTCTGTTCATTGACATCCTCGCCTGAATTGCCTTTCTCCTGAGATTGAAAGTTCAGAAAGTACAAATCCAGACCACAATTTTGTTTCAACCAAGCAGATGAATACTCTGTGAATGTGACTCTTTAAACTGAACTGGTTGGCTGAAACAAAATTGTGGTCCGGATTTGTACTTTCTGAACTTTCCACCTCTGCTTTTCTTTAGCCTGTGGTTTCAGGGAACACCTCCTGCCAACAAATCCAATGTCTTCGTGAAATGTTAATTCCAGAACTAATTCAAAAATTTTGCTGTCTATAAATGACAGCCTTGCGAAAAGTGGTCTTTTCTGCTAAATACCAGATTAACCAAAGAAATTCACTGCTTCTGCCTTTTTCCTTACCCACTCATTTCCTCTTTTACTACAAAATATTTACAGTATTATTGTTTCAAAAGAATCTTAGCGCCAATGGCTTTAACGACTACCTAGGCTACCTAGTCTTCACCAAAATAGCGCTATTAGCTTTCATGCCTGTGTGTGTTCCAGACTTTTCTGTGACCTTCCCTTTTCCTTTAACTTACTTCACCAAAATCTTCCAGACATGAATCATGCCTTGACCTCTGAGCCATAACACAGAAGAACAATGTCACATCAGTTGCAGTATTAGCTTGTGATGGAGTGCTGCAAAAGGTCACCCCCCCCCCACACACACACACACACACAACCCCCCTACCCAAACCCACTGCAGATGATTTGGGATGAGGTGGATCAAAGAGTAAGAGCTAAGTAGCCAAACTGTGCCCAGAACTTGTGGAAACTCCTCCAAGACTGATGGAGAAGCATTCCAGGTGGCCACATCTGGAGCTGGCTGAAAGAATGCCTGGAGTCTGCAATGCTGTCATCGCAGCAAAAGGGGACTATTTTGAAGAGATACAGGAAAATTTTGAGATATCGGACTTAATTTCCTCAAGGCTTTTTACTCGTAGGTAAATAACGTATCTAAAATAGAGACAAATGCATTAAAAGCAGGTGTGTCCTGACTTTTGACTGTTACTGGATATTTCCACCTCTTTGAGGAAATTTTCAAGACTTCTCTCCTCTAATTACACTTCATCCGAGAATTTCACAGAATGCACATTCTGCTATATAAGCATTATGGCTTTGAATATAATGGCTGGTGCTGTATACTTAAAAATCTTATTATTATATGGAAGCAGAAATGCTCCACCTGGATTTGACTGCAGTGCTGTTCTTTCACATACCCAATGTGGAATTAGATAATTGAAATTGAGATCCATACCCTGGACCCAGTCCAGCCGAGCAGGGCAAAGGCAAAGTGAGTGATAGGTGGGACCACCAGATCCACGCGCACTGCTCTCCAGTCCCTCTGGGAGGCGCCATCTGCATGTGCAGAATCATCCAGTGGCTTGCTCCTCAGCTTCAGAATCAGGAAGCATTTTGGGTAATGATCCATGGCCTCAAACTTCCGGCTCGGCAGCTTTGTAACGTCAAATGTTGTAGGGTGGAGCTCATGGTAAAGGAGAAGACCCTTGAAAATATTATGGAAAGTTTTAATATTAGACAGATTGAACTCTGTGTCGATTCATTCTGCAGAAAATCCATGCAATTCATAGAAAAACACATTACAGTTACCCCGTCTCTGCCTAACAAGTAAGCTGTTTCATCTAAGCAAGATTCATTTTTGAATAACTGGAAAGATGCATCAGTGTGTTCATTGTAATATTGGCCTTCTTTTGAGTTTGGCTATTAAGTTTGTTATTACTGTATGCATGTAATGCTAGTATATATACAAGAATATTTGATCACCATCCTCCTGTAATAAATTTTTCTTCTGCTGAAGGGTATGATATATGTTATTATGTTGCTATCTTATTGTGGCCCTTAGGGGTGGATCGCAAGAACGGCTTCTTAACCAGCCCAGAAAGCACAAACAGCGAATGCTAACATGGCAGCCACTGACTGATCCAATCAGGGAGGACCATCTTCCCAAACACAGCTTAAAGCCCCAGTAAACCAGCCTCTCTTCCCCTGTGGTTAAATAGCTTGGAGGCGGATTAAATGAGCAACCAGTAAAACCCATTAAGCCATTGTTCCCAGTCTTTCTCCCTCACACACATACATGGTAAACTTTCAGCATTGCACTAACCACCATATTTATTACATACCTGATATTTACTCTTCTCCGTTATGTGTATTGTGTCTTTATTCTTGTGTATTTATTCTCTCTGTAATTGGTAATTATCTATTGTTGTGACCATAGGCAGCGTAAATAAAGGTCCTCATCCACCAAAACATCTCTCCTACATCTTTAACATACAGGTTTAGCTTTTTATTGTTATATTGTATTGTCTTTTATTGCTGTTTTATTACTCCTCTTGTGTTGTCCATTTTGCTGCTGTAACAATGAAAAATCTTATCTTATCTTCACAGTTACACACTGTGTACGGTTCACCATCCACAAATTTCTGTGATTATGAACAGTATTTCCAGCAACCAGGTATTGCAACAATAACACACGGTGTACTTCAGCAGTTTTTCTGTAGAATGTGATATTTAAATCATTTTTTATTTACATTATACTGTAATACTTTAATATAGTTTCCTGTTGGATTTAGATATTAGGTATGTCCTATGTTATAATGAATAAAGGCTTCCTTTTAAAGATGTGAATTTGAAATATTCTGTCTCTTATAAATAATAATTACATTGTTGAGGTGTAAAGGCCACAGTTTGACTTGTGCTGGATTTGAAAAGGTTTCATTTACGAAGCTTCAGATCTGCACAGAGAGATCTCCCCTGTCATTTATTAATAACGCTGTTGCCTTTTTTTACAGCACCTGAATGTACCAGGTGCCCTTAAGAAAATGACAGAGCAAAATGACTGGCAGAAACCAGTAAGATATTCAGCTATTTAGTGAAATGACATACAAGAGGATACCGATCAGCTAGTGAAAGTACGGCCCGCAAGAGCAGCACGCTAACCTAACAATTACTGCGGGATCAGGTTCTAGATGGACAATTTGTAATGCTAATCGCCGCAGCGCTTTAGAGGAGCAGAATAATGATCCAAAGCTGAAGCCCAAAGGAAATCAATTTGAGTGTCCCATCGGGCCCCCGGTCATTTCCCCTTCCTGTCATTCATGTGTGACGGCAACGTCTCACTTCAGCTGGGAAGCAAAGTTACGATGGCAGTTACTGCTAAAGGTTTCCCAGGGAGAGAACTATGGGGTAGATTTCACACTCTGTAATGGTTAATTTAGAAAACACATGACTAAAATTAGCTCAGAACAAATTTCAAACAGCTGGCTTTCAAGATAAGGCAGCTGAAACAATTTTGCTCTGTGGCAGTTAGGTATTTTACATGATTAGATTATAATAACCTCTTAGCTCAAAGTAGTTTTTGTTATCTGTCAAGAGTTTTAGTAAACTGAAAACCCCTGCTTGTAGATATACTGTAATTAACAGTGAACTGTATTCCTTGGAAGAAATAAAACAAAATATGCTCAACTATTTAATTTTTTATTTTTATTTAAACAAAAAAAAAAGTAATCCCAGTGTCAGTTTATAGCTTAGTATTTACCCTCAGAGAGGGCTAAGTCTGTGAAATCCCAGTCACATCAAGTATTAATGCTACTTAAGATTTTTTTATAATGAGAGTATTGTTTTTATCGAAATATTTTATCATAATATTATGCATTGATGATTAATTAATTAACTAATCATCCTAACATTGTGACATTTGGGGCGTAATTATGTTTCTGTCTAATTGCTGAATATACAGACCTGTATAAGGATTATATACTGGGAATACACAGAAGGAGTCTCATGTACATGCAGCTGAATATTATTTAGGAAAATGGCAAACTGTAATCAGTTCCCCAGCAGGTGTCATGCGAATTCAGAGTAAGTTGATCTTCACTAAGCTGTTTACAGACGTGGAATTACAGAGGTCATGTTCAAACACTGGCATTAATCCACTCGCAGCTTGACAAGTTAAAAAAATAAAAAATAAGGGTATCTGGGGCAACTTTAAAAGGTCAGTCTTTTTATTTCATTTATATATTTTCAGTGATGTCAGAAATAGCTGACAATGCTGTGACCGTCGTCCCTACCTACGCCGGAGGACATTGCTAGACAGGGATGTAAAAAACCGTGCTGATGAAATGCCATTTTCACAGTGACTGTGAAAAGAAGATTTAAACTCCCTTCAAGTTGGAGATTAGCATGTTAAGAGGAATGCGTTTGAACTACACGTTCTTTCATCAGAGCTAAAAATATTGAACCCCATTCCTGAGAATGTAGCCAGTCTATTACGGGTATGCTAGGATGATTTGCTTAGGGCTTTTCCATTAATTACTTTGATTGTTGGTAATTTCACTTTTGCTTTTATTAACAGAAATTGTATTGCGAAGGTATTGCTCTTTTTATGTTTCAACATGAGTTTTATGCGAAATACATCAGAATTATAAATACTCATTAAATAATCCACAAGATAACCCTAAATACTACCATTAAATAGTCAAACTAATTACAGTAATTTGGCAGACAATCACCAGCTTTTTGCGAACTGTAACTAGACCTATTACATTTTTGAATGCACAAGCTGATATGACATTGGATTACTGACTATCATGCCCTGTGGCTAGAGTGTTCTTCCTTCTAAGAGTACATTAAGCTGGATCATCTCTCTCCCTCTTTGCCAAATATTTTTCCTTCCTAGACTCATTATTTCTGATACAAATAGGACCAAAATGTAATATATTACAACAGGCAATGTTTACAGTAATGTTTGTAAGTCAAGGTGTCCCAGAAGATTAGTCTATGTTTCCAGGATTAAAACTTTTATTTCTGAACTGTAACTTTTCTTAATAAAAAATAACTTCACGTTTATTGGGGCCACAAAGAGTCATTGTTGTGGTGCAAGTAAATACAACATAAATACGCTTGATTTAATTCCTCTGTTATATTGTTTTAAAAGACTAATCTTGCACTGCAAAAATGAGGCAACAAACAGTGATTTACAAGCATTTGAAAATGTCATGTTGTGGTATCCCTGTTGTATACCTAAAATGACTTTGATTTAAGTACCTACTGATATCCCCATGCTCAGGGGCAAGATGTGGCATGACAAGGTTACAAGACTTAAAATCAGCCTCTTTTTTTCTCCACTTAATCACTGACATCGCTTATTCCCGAGGAACCTGTCACATCCTTCAGCATCTACTGCACACAACCCAAAGAGGAGGTTCTCATTTTCCAAACACCCACTCACTTGTTCTAGCCATCAGCCCGCTGCCACCGATTGCCATCCACCCTCTTGCAGCAGGAAGGGTGAGATTACGGGGAGGTGTGGAGCATGGGGGTATTTTTGGTTTTAATGTGATGTGAGGGCAAAGCTAATTATCTGTAGGCCGAGGGATGTGAGGCAAAGACGAAAATGCAGTTAAAAGGCTAGAGAGTTTATTTTTAAGCTGGGCCCTGACAGCCTGCAGCGGAGCTCCTCGTCCATACTAGAACTACCATTCTATTTTTCTATCAACTCAGCACCCACCAGGAGCACGGAGGGGTAGGCAGGTGGCAATGGGGGACACACTTCTCGGCCATTAATTCCTCCAGGCTGACTGCTGAGATTGATTTGCCCTCTGATTTTTGCACGGGGACAGTCAAACGGGGAAGAGAGGCGAGTCAGTGAAGCCTCCCTTTCCCATGTTCTCCCGTAACCTCTACCGTAAACCATGACCGCTCACGCAGCCCCGGTTTCATTAACAGAAACCCCCCCCTGAACCGCGAAAGGAGCTTTAACTCGACTCTCCCACCCATTCGTTCATCTATAGGAAAAAACATATTTTTAATGAACCTGTTTGACTCCTTGGGAGAAAATTAAATGTAAATGTGAATGTCCAAAATCATAAAAATGCAGATACAGACAGATAAATTGCATTTTTCATTAAGCAATTCCATATTTTTATAAAATCAGGCACTGGGGGTGCAATTAACCTGCAATAATTTCAAACTGAAAATAAAACTTCAATCACAGGACATACTCATGCAAAAAAATCAAACTAACAAATTCAGTGTCTAGCACAAACGCAACTAGTTTTCTATTATATAATTTTATTACCATATCACGTGACCTACATTTTGATCAAGGTTTTTAACTGCAGAGCAATGCTGCTTCAGATATAGGGCATAGATCAGTGTGACACGTGTGGTTTCATTATTTGACATATATCCAGCCAATACTAATTAATATTATCATCCATTACTTAACAGCAGGGATATGTTCTGAGAAATGCGTAGTTAGGTTAATCCGTAAATGAGCGAGCATGATAGCGTGTACTTAAACATAGATGGTTTGGCCTACTCGACTTAGGCTACAGCAACCTTTTTTTAAGTAGTATTTTTTTATAACACTGTTGTTTTTTATCATTATGGATTATTATGTACTATACTGTACATAATTTTATGTGCTATACTTATATATATATATGACTGGCAAAGTCTATTTACACCAGCATTACCACAAATACATGACTTACGCTGCGCTATGACATCATGACAGCTAATATATCGCTAGGTGACAGGACCTTTTCAGTCCCATTAGAGTACAATCTTTTGGGACCACCATCGTCTGTGGTTCGTCTTTGACCAAAATGTCGTTATGCGCTATAAACTGTAGAATTATTTTGGAGATATTTACTGACATAAAGCAAACCTTTACATTTCAGCTAAACATTTTATTTTGCATATCAGTTCTTTAATATAGCTGCCAGTCGAATTAGGTATTCTGTTGCCTTTTTTTTTCCTTTGTTTGAGAAGGACCACAATCTACAGATAATTACTGGGTGGCACATAATGATCTTCACGGACCCAAATGAAAGTGTACGTACTTTAATATGAAGCTTTCTTATAACAGCGACCAGGAGGCCTTCTTCTTTTCCAGACTCCGGGGTGGTGAGAATAAAATCAACATCATGTCCAAACTCCTTCCCTCTGAGGAGAGAGAGAAGACCAGCTTTAATCACAATGAAATGTCAACTGATGTGTTAATTACTAAAAATATTTTAGTTAATAGAAACGCGGATAGAGATAAAATTTCATCAAAAGAGCCACAGTCACTCTTCATGAACACTGGGGGAAGCCAGGTCTCAGGTCAGGTTGATTCCTAGGGCACCTATAACTTGTCTGACCTTCTTATGGGTGTTTTTGCAGTAAGATAGGATAGAAGCAGACACAGCAGAGAGTAAGCATAGGCAGTAGGGCTAGGTAATATACCCTAAAAGTGATAGCACAATATTTTCACAGTATTGATGTTTATCACAATATTCTAAAATTCATATGGAGAAAACTCTTTTTTTTAATTATACATGGTAAAATATGACAGGTGGTTTTGAGTTTTATATATAGATTATGATGACCAAATTGTTTCCCTAATAGTTATGTAAAAGGCATGATGATAAATTACACCAACAACAGACTCATACCTCGATGAAGAAATTATGCAAGAAAACAAGTGTTTATGCTATATCATAATATAATAATCACAATGCGATATTTCATCTATATATCGCCCAGCCCTAGTATGAAGCCATTCATAATCTTTGCTTTTTTATCTCCTAAAAACACAATTTAAAAGTATTGAAATCCATCATACAAATGATGTGAAATGTATGCTATACGATATCTTATTTAACTCCAATATTTAAGCATTATATCATACTTCATATTCATGCATATACATTGTATATAGACTGTGTATCAATCACAGTTAAGGGAATGTTCCTCTCCAGAGAAAGCAACAGGCAATCTTATTACATATGTAATAACTGACAGTTTTTCTTGTCAGAGTTAGGTATGGAAGTGTTTCACCATTGTCTTCTCCTAAACTGTTTGCCATTATCACCACCACAATCATCTGCCACTGATCCGGCTCTCTACGGCTATTGTCTCATAGAGGTGGCAGCTTTCATCCAGCGTAATTTGCCAAGGATGATTCAGACAGGGGTTAAAAACTCTGGGCAACATAACTCTTAGCCTCCGCCACGCACGTAAGCTTCCTCTGGCCAGCAAGGCAAGGAACCATGGGAAGATTTCGGACATCATGGAGAAATGCTATCAATTTGGTCACCAAGTCAACATGACTTGGCAGCAGCTGAGGAGCACATCACTTATAAAAGAAAAATCACAGCTGTCTATTCCATGCATATAAACATGCTTTCTTGTATAAAACACTAACTCTTTATAATACAAAAAATCCATCCATTTTCTATAACTGCTATTCAGGATGACGGGGGGGGAGGGGGGGGGGCATCCAGAGTCCATGTGCGCAAGGCAGGGAACAAGGATGGGGTGCCAAACCATCTTAGGACACAGTCACACACCATTCTCACCTATAGGCAATTTGGCAACTCCAATTAACCTCAGCATGTTTTTGTAGACTGGAGGGAAACCAGAGTACCTGCAGGAAACCCCTCGATGACACGTGGGGACCACGCAAACTCGAGAATCATGAATCCATACAGTATCAAACCCTGACCCCGAAGACATGAGGCAGTGCCACCCACTGCGCCAGCACACAGCCCCCAACGCAACATATTTCACTTCTAAATGTGTTCTTGAATAATTAGGCAAGCAGGTAGTGCGGGGGTTCAGGACACAGCCTTGTCATTTGAAGGTTACTAATTCAGGTCATGTGGGATGGAAATCACACACCCTTAAGCAATAAATTTAATATTCATGGCTCCTGTAAAATTCCTAGGTGTATTAATTGTTGACTGTAATTTTCTTTAAATGTATGTTACATAAACAAAAAACTAATAACCAAAACAAAATTAAAACACTTTTAGGGTTGTTTGTGTCTCATAAATTCTTTAAATGCCGAAATTTTGTCATCTTTATATTTTATGTCTTACTCTCTTTTTCCGTGTTCTTATTTTCTTATCATGCACAGCTACCAGGGTTACATTTCACTACATGTTGTATATGTACAACTGTGTACGTGACAAGTAAACCTCTTGAATCTTGAATTGAGATCAAATATGAAAATTTTGAATAACAAAAACCAGATATAACAAGCTCCATGTGGGGGTACAAGGTGGCACACACAGCTGCTGGGCACCTATAGGTTTTGGGGCTGCAATCCGACTCTGTGTGCGCGGAGTTTGCACGTTCTTCCTGTGTAATGCAGCTTTTCTTCTGCAGTCCAAAGGCATGCGGTCAATTTAATTGGTGTGTCTAAAAGAGTTGTAGTGTATGATTATATATGTGTTCTAAAATGGTCTGACATCTCACACTTTGTGCTGCCTGGGATAGATTGCATTCACCCTGTGATCAGGATAAATGGTCAGATGATGGATGGATGGATGAATGGATGAATACTCTGAACCAAACCACCTTATTAAGTATTCAGCTGTTCTTAATGTGAGCTATTTTCATTCAAGATGTCTCGCAATACTTCAAAGGGGCTGCAGAAATGATTTACTTACCATTTTGATTTGCTTAGGATTTTCTTCCAGCCAATTTAATGACAGTCTTACATACAGAAATTGCATTTTTTTTTAATTCTCTTTATGGCATACAGTAAATGGTAAATGAATCTGTACTTACAGAACACTAACCAAGCAGAAACACTGAGTATTGTTATGAAATGAAAATTCTCCCCAGTCCATTCTCTGGTCACAGCACTACATTAATCCACTGAAGGGAACTTGTCTCTAAGCATATGATGTCAGTCAAGGCAGTGCCGAGAAGTCAGCTGGATTAATGTGAAAAATACTTATTACTATGCGTGTTAGATTCCTTTGAAAAGGCACTGAATAAATAAAAGCTTTAAAAGCTCATACAGAAATGAGAACAAATGATCCCTTTTAAAACACTCTTTCTGCTTCTCACTTTTCATGCTTGATGAAAAAAATCTGCTTGTGTAGTCAGTAGAGAGCCTTAAAAGGTCATCATACCCGTGCCTAATTAATAGTGTTAAAATGAACTGCCCACCATTTAAAACTCAACAAGCCATAGTAATAGATTTGAGATTTATGCCGCAGAGAGCATTCAGCCAAGATCATTTCCTGGCATAGTAGTTCATGCAGACTAACCCAGACAGATTTCCTGTAGCCGCAAGACTTGTAGTCTAAATATATCACAGTGCAAGCCACAAACTGGACCTCAGGATGCAAATTCACTGATAAATGTTGTTTTCTATTGAATTAATATTATAAATGATTAATATAATTACTAACCTAATATATCAGCATGTGGATTTTTTTTTTTATTTTTCAACTTTGAAATTGAACGTTGAAATTTTGTTTGGTTTAATTATACAGTATAACAGAGGTGGAATGTAGAAACATTTAAGAGACAAATAGAAAAATTCGT
>JAODKE010000068.1:11499247-11509264 GCA_026779605.1 Mormyrus hasselquistii
TTCACTGGTAAAGGTGGAACGTAATTGTAATTCAGGAAACCCACAGCATTTACCAGCTATCATTGAGCAGAGAAGAACCTAAGCTTCTCCTCAGTCGTCTACAAAAGGCAAAGTGCAGGAACGCATACAAATATCCACATGCTGAACATCCTGCTTCTCTATCACATGGTACAAACAAACAAACACATGTTTTTATTCATCTCTTTGAGGGGATCGTCCATTCATTTCTATGGGAAAAACCCTAATGCCAACAATGACAGCCTTAACCGCTACCTAGCCTTAACCTTAACCATAAGCAAGCAAACAAAATACAAGACATTTGACATTTTTAGTTTTATTTTTAGTTGTATAAAATTGTATCTCCTTGTGGGGACCGAAAAAAAAATGGTCTCCACAACATCAGAATAACAGGTTTTAATCACATCCTGGGAACATTTGTCTCCATCCCGCCCCCCCCACCCCAACCCATGCACGCACAGGCACAAAATTAACATGTTTTTGGAAGTTACTGGAATGCAGAACAGAAAATCAAAAAGCCAAAATGAAGTAACACCGGAACGTCGCAAATTTTAGGTGGTGTGAGGTCACCACGCTACCCGTCAAACAAATAAAAGAAAAATATATATTTAGATATATCTTTTTCAAAAAGTACTGCGCTCTTTACAATCTAAAGTTCAACAGTGAACATTATGCTACTGGAACTGGGTCAGAATTGCTACTGTATCAAAGCTGTCAACTGGGGTTACCTGTCTTTGCTATGTCCCTGAGTGAAATGAGTTGGCAGATCTTCTATACATGAATTGCTTCAGGCATTACAGCAAACAAAGTCGTGTGACACTGTGATGGGGGATGAAAGTAGGGGTAAACTTTTTTTTTTTTTTTTTACTCTGTTATCAGCACAAAAAGCTAGAAGCAGGGCGGGAGATGGGGCTTTTGGCAGATTTGCTAGTGCTCCAGATAAGAAAGATCAATCTATATGATGACCGGGAACAATACATGGGTAAACTGAGTTAGCGTCTCGTTTCAGGCATTCTCTAGATGTCTACAACATGCTCTCAGACATAACAAGATGTGAGAGGCTCAGAGGCTCAGGAAACAGAGGCTGTACACCACAGTTTGTGTTTTTTTTTTCCCAGAATGAAAGGAATTGGGGGAAAAAAACTCTAAAAAAACTGCTGCTTCTGCAGCCAAAAAAAGATTAATAGGCAGACAGCTTCCCGTTTTCACTTCAGGTCTGGCTCAGTCTGATTTATAGCCGAACACACAACAAACCCGTGCTTAAATACCAAAACAATGCTGATATTAAAACCTGACTCATCATCCTGTGATGAACCATGGCCACTCTACCCCCCCCACCCAGACACACACATAGACATACACAATATTATCCAGCATTTATTCCTGTATGTGGCACCGTTAGATTGTGATGCGGACGGATATCTTAATAAAGTACTAATTTCATTACCGACGTCAAGTTCACTCTAGAAAATACATGAGACGCCTTTGTAAACATAAATGATATTAGAAGTTGTTGGAGTTTTATTTTTCTCATTTGATTACAGAAGTGGCCTGCTCTATAAAGCATAATTGATTGCTTGATGGGGGCTGGCAGAAAATCTCACATACGCTCAGACTCAAAGGAACAAAAGTTGAACAGCTCTTTTATGTAGCTTTGTGGAAACTAATTGAACATTGATTCAAAGCTACAGCTATCTTCCGAACACTTTTCATCATTATTCTTCAAAAAAGGTATATTTTGAGCAAACGCTTACTGCCAGTGATCACTGTCCAAAACACATGTTGCATATCTTATGCTTACACTATTCATACACTTCTTTACACTTAAACTCATATTGATCAATATAGTTAATTAACAATCAAAGGTGACTATAATGTATTGATAACTGTCAATCTAAACTGAACCCTCCAGTCCATGGCTTCTCATATTCCCATAGTTATGCAAGCTACATTCTTCAGAGGTCTGATAAAACACCATGATTTACTTGAGATTATCTAATTATTGAGCAGTTAAGCATAATGACTCTATCATATGCAGAATGCATCACTGTAATCTCTTACAAAGTACGCCAATAGCAATGACCAGAATGCCGGACTTTTGAAAAGACACAATAAACATTTAACATTCCAAAACAAACGTAATGCTGATTCATTATCTTGCAGCAGAATAAAGCAAAAAGTCCAGAGTAAATGTAAGTCTGTATCATTTCAAGCGGCTTCTTGCATTGAAGGCAAAGTTAAGGTTGAAATATCATGTGGAGATATGCAACTTGCAGAGGCCGTTTCTGCCTTGCCGGTCATACATACACTCAGATAATTGTAATAGGATGGCAGTGTATGGCTCAGTGGCTTAGGATGCAGAACCTGGTGTTTCAAATCCCCGGGTTGGCAGACTGGTTGTACCGTTGGACCCCAGACCAAGGCTCCTAACCCCCCAAAATGCTCCAGTGTGACCCTGCTTTCTCTCAAAAATACATGTCGCTTTGAATAAAGGCATCAGCTGGGAAAAACCAAACGTAAGCAATTATTATTATCATGCTTTTTAGCATTTTCATCATCATTTTTAATATGTCTATTGCTGTGGGCGTTGACTGTAGAAATCAGTTAGTGTCTGTGGTTTCCCCCCAAAAAACATGCCAACAGGAATTTCCAGATTGCCCTTGCTGCGCGTCCTGCTGTGTGATTGACATCCCATCCAGGGTGGTCCACGTTGTTTTTCATGTGATAGGTTGTGGGCTCATCAGACCATGCATTAGAAAAATAATATGAAAACTGGATGGATAGTATTAAATTATTAATGTAGTTTTGGGCTAGCTATTATTCCGTAAAAAATTAAAATGGTTGACATACCTTGAATTTGGGATGCCACCACCAGATAGAAGAGTATGAGTTTCCCTTCCATTTCATTATAGTATAACTGGTAAATTTTTTAGCTCATAATAATGTCTGCCTCTTCATATCACTCTGTAACTCCAGTACTAATAGTCAGTAATATCATGTTGATAATGATACTTTATAACTTGGTTAGAAATATCCATTTATTCTTTAAGCTTTAATCTTTTCTGACATTGTTTAAAATTTGCACTACAGTCGATTCTGCATAACTGTCCATCGAATAATGACACATTCCACTTTACTGCGTGCAGCTGGTCTTGTTTCTCATGAATCGGTGTCTATGGCAACATCCTTCAGTTAAACACAATTCATATATTTACACAATCCAGAACAATGCAACACGTCACATGAAATTGATCTCAATATTACAATGCAAAATAATTTAGACAACTGCACAGGTTTTGTTTTAATAAAATGTACCTCAAAAGTTGCCACATTTTGGACTGTCAGGGTACACTTATTGGTCGTGTGCCATTTGTGATTTTCAGGGTACACCCAATGAAATCATTCAATACATCGCTTGACACAAGCAGAACCTGAATTCGCAAGTATCATCATGGAAACTTTATGCTAATTGTTGGTTTCAGCTAAAGCTGGGTACAGTCAGTCCATAATAGGTGGTTTGGGAACAATTGGTTTCCCAATACATTACACTAACACTGAAGAGAGTAGTTGAAAAGACCAAGACTGTCTCTTTTACGCAGAAGTCAAATACGTTGCTGGAAACACATCCACCATGCTAACTCTTTTGAGACAGCATCATGCAAGTCTATATGCAATGAGAGAGAGCCAAAAACAGTCTCCCTTTGACATTTAAATCCTTACTTTGCCTTCAATACAAGAAGCCTGTTGCAGATGATACAGAATTGAATTTGTCCGACACATTTACTCAGCACTTTATACTTTATTCCCAAGTCATGCTGGCTGGCAAGACAAGAAATCAGTGTTACATTTGTTTTGGAATGCTAAACATTTACTTTGTATTTTTTGCATATTGAATTTTTGGTAACACTTTACTTCAGGGGGCACAAATAGTATAGAAGCAATGTACTAATGTACTTAATGTACTAAGTGCTATGTACCGATCACATGCTCATTCATAATTAATCGGTCAAAATCGTTCATGTATTTCATGCAGTTACTATATTTGTTCATGATTTGTACTTGAGGAGCAACTGAGTTACTAAGTTAGTTGTGCCCCCTCAAGTAAAGATCTGTCAAGAGTTTGGTAATTAATATATTTTGCCCAGCATCTCATTTTTTTCCATTGAATACTGACTGCGATACAGCTGTAATGATACATGTACAGTACTACAGGTTTTCTATATAATCCGGCTATTTTTGGCGCATCCTGTACAGTAGTTAAAGCACAAGTTCCAGATACCTGCACGTTACAGTCCCAATTCAAACATGACACATAGGATGCCACACGTTTGTGATTTTTTTTTCCCCCTGCTAACTATTCCATGGTAGACTGAAAGTGGTATTATTGCAAAGTGGAAGTGTTTAGGAACAACAGAAACTCAGCCACGAAGATGCAGACCATGTAAATTAACGGAGTGGGGTCGACAAGTGCCGGGGCACATAGAGTACTTTGTAAAAGTCGCCAACTTGCTGTTGACTCAATAACTGCAGAATTACAAACTTCCTCTGGCATTAACCCCAGCACAAAAACGCACTGGGAGCTTCATGGAATGGGCTTCCATGGCCAAGCAGCATGCAAGCCTCACATCACCAAACGCAGTGCCAAGTGGTGTAAAGCACACTGCCCCTGGACTCTGGAGCCATGGAAACGTGTTCCACGAAAAAAACGAATCGCACTTCGCGATTTGGCGGTCTGATGGACAAGTCTGGGTTCGGCAGATGCCAGGAGAACGTTACCTGCCTCACTATTGTGCCCACTGTAAAGTTTGGTGGAGGAGAGATAATGGAATTGGGTTGTTTTTCAGGGGTTGGGTTTGGCCCCTTAGTTCCAGGGAAGGGAACTTTTTATCCTTATGCATTCCAAGACATTTTGAATAATTCTGTGCTTCCAACTTTGTGGGAACAGTTTGAGGAAGGGTCCTTTTCTGTTCCAGCATGACTGTGCCCCAGTGCATAAAGCAAGGTCCATAATTACATGGTTGGGTGAGTTTGGTGTGGAAGAACTTGACTGAGCTGCACAGAGCTCTGACCTCAACCCCATCAAAAACCTTTGGGATGAACTAGAACAGAGAATGCGATCCTGGTTTTCACATCCAACATCAGTGCCTGACCTCACAAATGCTCCTCTGGGTGAATGGGCAACAGTCCCACAGACACATTCCAAAATCTTGCAGAAAGCCATCAAAGAAGAGCTGCAGCGGTTATAGCTGCAAATGGGGGACCAACTCCATATTGATGCCTATGGATTTAGAATGGGGTCTCATAAAAGTTCTTGTAGGTGTAATGGCCAGATGCCCCTGTACTTTTATCCATATAATGTATAAGACACTTGGCCAAGGTAACTCAGTTGTTCAATATTGAAGCAAAGTGAAGCAAAATGAAGTGAAATTCCATTAAGAAAAAAAAAACTTTTGTCATCATATATTGTACTGTTTTCATACAACTATTCAATGTTAAAGCTCAGGTCCGGGTTCCCAAAAACCTTCTTAATGCTACATAATTCGTAAGTTCTTCCTTAAGTTGTACCTTAACGTTGCGACGTGGTTCCTAAAATGTTCTTAATTAAGTATATTTCCCATATAATTGATATAGAACAAAATGATTCTGTCTGATACATGACTACAATCTTCTTTGATATATGTTTCATCCTCGCGCTCTGATCTGAGTAATGCGCGGATTCATAATATAAGATAAGGAATGTGCTGTTGATTATGTAAGCATTTATCTATTGGTTAGGAAGGGCGGGTTTGCCGGGGAGCCCCTATTTCTGATGCCCCTACAAAACACACACCGCTCTAATGTACCAAAGTTACAGTATATCGGCAAGTCTTATATATCTAATGTGTTTATCTATCTAAACTAATCTGTAACAAAGTTTACACATGCAGTGTAATACTAGCATCTTATGTTATGCTAGTATGCAGGGGTATCAGAAGCATTTTGAATGTGAGGCGGGGGGGGGGGGGCTGACACTGGCAGGGGGTCCTAATATACTCCTAATATTTCATTGTTTAGTTGAACATTAATATGACGTAGCCTAGGGAATATTTTGAGGGCATATAACAAAAGAATAAGGTTTTAGCAATAGTTGGACCTTGTGAGATGGCAATGAGGCTGAAGTTACCTCCTCCAGCATCAAGGAGCACCTCTGCTCACCATACCGCTGACCCTTTCTGACCCCCTCCAGTCAGTGCTTAGTTGTGCAAACCCCCCCCCCCCCCCCAAAAAAAAAGAAATTAAAAAAACAGCGCTCTAACAGACTTCCTATCCCATTTTTTAATTGTGGCACTCTGTTTGAAATGTGGTTGTGGAACAAGGCGGAGGTATTTTTCTACTGCTGATTTATTCTTCTTCTTACCTTTAAGTATTTACTTCCTTATTGCTCCAATATTGTTTTCAGGATATTTCATTTGTGTACCGTGAACTTTTTTTTGCACCATGTTCACTTGATTACACTAAGTGTACTGTCTTTGCATTTTGGCTGTTTTCCATAATACAGGTATATGTTCATCTGTCCTCTATACACTTGCTGCTGTGTGCACAATAACATCCCCAAGGGATAAATAAAGTTTATCTTAATCGTAATCTTAAAAACCATTTCCCCTTTATTCTGTCTACAACTGCTGTGTCGGCAGCAAAACTAGCTGCCTTTCATATAAACAGCAGCGTGGTTTCCTCTTCCTCAGTGCCGACCTGACAGACGAATCCTGAATTATTCACTACTGCACCAACCACTGAGACTGTCCACTGTTGTCAGTCACAGCTGAACTAACAACCTGCAAAGTGCCACAGAGTCAATCACTCAGTTTTCTACAAAAAAAATCCTGAGATTCAGTTATATAATTAATCGGCCCAGACCATCATCTATGTGTGTCGATTTTAATGCCTTTTTGTGAATATTGTATTATTTAAAAGATACATATAAATTTAAAAGCCAGACATACAGTGCTCTTTAGTGAATGCAATGATATCTTCACATTTTCCAGATCATTTCTATTGCTGTGAGAAATTTATGCAAACTTTATACACACACTGAGTGGACAGAAGAGTAAAATCCCCAGTTCAGGGGGTGTGAACCTGAAGGTGCATAAACCACAGTGTTATTCCCCTATGGGCGAAGTTAAAAAAAGTGGTTGGGAGGTTTAACAGCAACCCTATTTGGTTCTGTAAAGTTACGATGTGAAAATCAGCTGCATTAATAAAAAGATAAAAGTCAAATGCTGTACATCTAAGCAAACTTACTCTATAACTATAATGCAAGGTATTTGTATCACACAGATTAGTTTTGCACTATGTAGTAAATTTTATGTAGCTTGCATTCTTTGACAATACACTTTGGCCTTTACAAACAGCGGGTGCTAGTTACCTGCGGAATCCACCAGTGAGAGTTACAGTAGCATCTGGAACAATCATGTGAACGGCCTCCTCGATGATCCCTGCCAGGGCCTCTGCTTCAGCTTTACTGATGCCCTTCAAAATGTCGTCGTAGTAACGGAAGCCTAGCAACACACAGGAATGCAAGGTGAAATTCACAAACATCGCTCATCATTTGTTATGAACTTCTTGATTCCAAAGCAAATTGTTTAATGACGATATAAGTGCTTAATGGTCCATTCAATGAAATCAGCTCACCCTAAGAATCCACAATAAACACTCAAATACTTCATTTCACTACTTCAACTCCCTCTATCTATTTTCCATATCTGCTAATATAACACAGCATTACAATGAGCCTCAAGCCAATCCCAGGAAGCATAGGACACGAGGCTGGAAACACCCTGGAGAAAATGCCGGCCTGTTAGGGTCACACACATAATCACACACCAAGGGCAACCTGGAGACACCAATCCAGCTAAACCACAAAAGACTGTGGGATGGAAGCAGAGACCCCAGGGAAACCTATGCTAACACGAGAACACACACACACACACACACACACAGGCACACACACACACACACACACACACACAGGCACACACACACACACACACACACACACACACACACACACACACACACACACACACACACACACACACACACACACACAGACACACACACACACAGACACACACACACACACACACACAGGCACATGCACACACACACAGGCACACACACACACACACACACACAGGCACACACACACACAGGCACACACACACAGGCACACACACATTTGTATTCATATCTTTGTGGAGACTGTCCATTCATTTCTATGAGAAAAACCCTAATCCCAGCAATGACAACCTTAACCCCAGTCTTAACTTTAACAATAAGTAACCAAACAAAACGCAAGACTTGGCATTTTTGGTTTTTTTGATTGCAGTCACAGATTTTAATACAATTGAATTTCTCATTGTGGAGACTGAAAAAATGGTCCCCACAACTTCAAAATATCAAGTTTTTTTTTCACATCGTGGGGACATTTGGTCCCCACAATGCAATGTATATTTGACCAAGACACAAACACACATAGAGTTAAAATAGAAAGCAAAGCCACAGGCCTACAGTATAGGCCTGAAGTCACAGTTTTACAGGCAAAATTACATGTTTATGCACTTTTTTATTTTGACATTTTTATGAGGTTGAGCAGTAAATATTGCACATATAAAAATTTAACATATATAAACTGAAAATAGAAAACTCCCTTCTCAGATAGAATTACACACCATAAACAATATGAATATGTAGTGTATGCTCAAAAAACTAGAATTCTCTTTAATGTAGGATCAGAAAGATACTTATTGATTAAATAAACATATTTATGCAAAATTTATTGTTATTATTAAGACTTAGAACCAGTGCCACAGAGGACAAGATGCAAAAATTTTCACATAGTGGTTGCGATTACTGAGGTAATGAGGTAACCTATAGAAGTCTGCTTGTTATTTACCGTTACAGCCTCGTGTGTCCAGATAGCTGCAGTAGGTGAGCTGGGGTACATTTAGAGGTTCTAGCAAAGTAGTGCCAGAGATAGTTGTTACCACATAAGCATGGCCTGTAAAATACTATCCACTGTCCATCTGGTAAGGAATGCAACTCTATTCATCCATCCATCCACCCATCCATCCATCCATCCATCCTTTTCATAATATGAAAGGTATAAATACAGTAAAATATAATGATGATACGCATCATAAAGAAGAATATACACTATAGATGTATGTAATATTCCTGAAACATAAAGTTGAGAAAACATTTTGAAACACTGGAGAAGGACGTCTCAAATTGCATCTGTCATATTTCCCCTCTTTATTGTGTTTTCCACTTTTATGCAAACAACTTAGAATAATATAGTCAAAGCAAGTGGATCTTATGTGTGTGTGCACTATGCACAGAATTGGAATCCAAGTCAAAGAAACTCTCAAAAGTTTATTTCTATGTAAGTTCAATGACATTCCATTTGACAAAGCATTTTTCTTAAAACTCATTGTAGGATTAAAGCTGTTTGTTCCCTTGAAGCCTCCAAGCTGTTCAGTAACTTGATGTAAACACGGTTAGCGTTCTGATGTATTTCTTTAATTTCTCAAAGTCAGCCTTGGAGGTGAATGGCAGCGTCTCCCAAGCCCTTTTTACAGCTGAGGGCTTCACCTCAGCCATCATTTTGATTGAACAAGCGCTAGTTCTGAGCATTTCTGTGGTTTTAATAAGAGACGGCGAGGCTCCTGCCCGTCTCCCAGTCAGGGATATTTAATGCTGTGGGCTGAGCTGAAACACACAAGCGTAATCAAAACCAAAACTGTTTGATCTTTTGTTTTATTAATGCCCCCTAGAACTAAAATTTACGGTATGAAATCAAATTGGCCAAATCACATGGATAAAATATTAGCATGAAAAATATATGGGGGCATTGTACTGTCTGAAATTAATCAGATTTGGATATAAATGTGTGTATGTGTGTTTGTCTGTGTAGATATATATAATACATGCATTCATACATACAGTACACACTATATA
>JAODKE010000068.1:11541602-11556331 GCA_026779605.1 Mormyrus hasselquistii
GAGTCGCTTCACTTCAGAGTGGGAGAGACAAGTCACCCTCATCTCGCTGTACTCCAGCTAACACTGAGTCGCTTCACTTCAGAGTGGGAGAGACAAGTCACCCTCATCTCGCTGTACTCCAGCTAACACTGAGTCGCTTCACCTCAGTCCATGCTGCTAATAAGAGTAACATTTACAGCTTATCTTTTGGTTTGGAGTGTTTGCTTATACCCAGAATCGTGATGAAAGAGCGGGAAAAAACAAATATATTGATTAGTATAAGTGTATTAGGCTATCGTTGTCATAATGAAGTTTTTGAGGATTTCAATTAGCTTCACAATGTAAATTAAATAGCCCATTTTCCACCTTTTGCTTTTTGCAAAAATCCTTTCATACACATTTCTTGCTTGATACATTAGTCATACTTCCTGCACGGCTGGGCTGCAAAACACATAATTTTTTAACTTTCTGATTTGTGCGCCTGATGGGAGAATAGATCCCTTACTGCATAAGTCATTTTCTTACCATAAAAATAGGCTGTTTACAAACCTGAGGCAATTTTTTCGAAAGAAACTTATTATCAATACTGTAGATATGCTATGTCAAAGAAAAAGTAATAATAAACTTTTGACAAACAAGTTCATCCCAGTGAAGAAAAGTAGCATTTGAGTGTGGCTCAGCCTTGAGAGTTTTTTGACTAAATAATTGCCATTTTAAGAAAATCAAACATTCATCTCCATTTCTAATGTGTTACCATGGTGATGCATTTAATTGAGATTCTGCTTTAAATTTCTGTGTCGTCTGTTTGAAATGTAGTGCTATTATACTGTAGCATGTATAGGGTTACATTTAAGCTGGGCTTTGAGTGCAGTGAACAGACTGGCATGCATAAGTAAAAAATAACAAACCATAAAGTTTGATACAAATGAAAATTCAGAGGATCATGCAGATCCACAGCTCATTTACAGTCAATGGGAGCTTACCGACCCGATCTCACGGAGATTAGAAGTGCTTGTAAAATACCCTTAGAGTCTAGTGGTTGAAAACATGATGACTATTCATTAAGCTGTTATGCGTCTTCACCATACTGAATATATTTTAATACATACTGCCCTGCCATTTCCATTTTAAGTTTTTCTCCTGTTTTACACATGTAAAGTGCATTATAATTGAAATAAGGTGAAAATTATACATTTGATTAGTTATAAGAAATCCAGTCTATTTCATTAACTCCTCCATCATTAGGCTTTCTGTACTAGATGCAAATACAAGACACATCTAGACATTTCTCCAAAACAATGATAACAACTTTTATAAAATGCATAAAAATAGTATGTTTGTAGCATATAGGGCCACGGACAAAAACATGTACAGACAAATCAACAAGCACTCCCCTTCATAACCACAATGCCTGCATCCCGCATTGGAAAGTCTTTGCATCTAGCCTCTTCAGATATGCTAGCTCAGGCGCACGAGGTCAACAGGATGAAAAAGTCAATCATGGTAGAGCAAAAGAGCTCAATCGATTATTTTTGAAGTTTGTTATTAAACAAATTTTGAGAATTTGAGCTATGGCATTGACACAAGTTATATATTAAGTCTTACCTACTCCAATCCAAATATTGAACAACAACGTATGATTTATTTGAACTTTCTGGTTAAATTTTATTAATAACCCACATAGCCAAGAAATGAAAATGAAATTGAAAGAATGAAACAGAAACATAATGTGATAATCTGTCAAAAACAAATGTAAAACATATACTTGATATAGACTGACATGACCATTTATTTATTTATTTATTGTATGCATCCTTTTGTTGACATTTAAGGTATTCACCCATAGTGATAAAGACACATTTTGTATGTTAAATACCTTCTGTGATAAAGGCATTGCCGTGAAATTCCGATGTCCAAAAAATAGGCTGCAACCAGGAAGACAATATTAGGACTAACACTCCTACAATGTTCTGAAAAGATTTATTGCAAATACCGTTTTGCATAAGTATTTGAAAACCATGTCAACATCATTTCAAAGCTACTATTATTGGTAACATGAAGGTTTTTGAATTATATTGTTGTAGGACAAAGCTGTATAAGTGGTGTGTGTTTTAAAAAGAGGCTGAAATGTTATATAAAATGACAAGTGATACTTATTAGATATTATACCAGTGCACATATTTGGCACATTAAAATGTCAGTTTGAGGTGCGCACGGTTTATTTCCTGTGGTTGATTTTTAAACAATACTTTCAAGCTGCATTTCTGGGAATGCTGCCATGAAGCGCGTGTGTGCTGGGAGCAGTTAAACAGCACCAGCCTCCCACTGGTGCCAAGCTACTGTACAGCTGTGTTTGGTGACCTGGCACAGAGCTACACCACTTTAGCCCAAGAAAGGTATGGTGGATTTCTAATACTGGTGGATTGCGTGCAGAGTGTGTATCTATGCTTTGGAAGGAGCTATAAGCTGTTAGATAGTAGCACACAAATCAGAATTAGCCCTCTCTAAATTTATAACATGAATATATATATATACATATATGGATATTACTTGCATATTTCACATGCTATAGTATTATAGTACTACAACAAGGTCCCTTCTAGTATCTGGTCCATGAGTCTTCAATAAGTAGGTGCTGTTAATAGCACACCCCATGTAGAGACATACCTGAGGTCATTCTGCACACAAAAGCCCTTGTTTCTCGCCAGGTTGGTCAAGAATGTTCTTCTGCTGGAGCCCATCTTTCTCTCCACTAGGTAAATGGTCATGTCCCTGAACTTGACTTCATGCTGGACCTGGAGGTTCTGCTCAGATTGCCTTTTTCTTTTCTTCACCTGCAGCTGGATCAGTGTGTGGATCATCGTCCAAAAACAAATGTGAAAATGCAGTGATCTTTGGCTTCAAACATGTTTGTTTAGGTTTTTTTTCTCTTGAACTAAAACGCCCTTGATGATGTCATTGTTTTTAGCTCTGTTTTTTTTTTTTCTCAGCAGCACAACTTGACACCTGTGATGAACGACAGAGAGACAGACGGACTGAAAGAATGGCAGTTTGACACTGCAGGTGTTTTGGCCGAATGCAATTTGATAAATTATGCAGCATGTCATTCTTAATATCCCGCAAAAACTCACTCAGTTTATTGCTTTACATAACTTCTATCAATTAAATCATTGAATGTTTTTTTAGTTTAATAATTTCATTTAGATTTATGTGGTATATATATTCCCAATACTCTGTAATTTCATTAGAATCAATCACTGCAAATATGATAGTTGTCTTGATCCGCTCCGTATGATCCTCCTGTGTGCCACGCCCACCTCGTTACCTCGTGTTCCTGCCCCGATTGTGATCACCTGTGTCCTGTTAATCCCTGCTTAGCTGGTGTATTTAGTCCGTGTCTTTCCCCAGTATGTCAGATCAGTCATTGCGTTTTAGTGTAGCTGATGTTTATTGTCAATGCTTGTTCGTAGATGTCATCCCCGATCCAAATAAACCCCGTATACCCTGTCCATCCGGCTCCATTCGTCTCCTTGCCTGCCTACGACTGCCCGCGAACGTGACAATAGTAATTTGGCTAATATTTTATATAGCCTAAAGCAGTACCTTTCTTAAGCATGTCGACCTACCTTATATGGCACTGCATTACTGCACCCTCTCTAATCTCTTCACAATAAGACTTCAGGTGTTTTCACTGTATTAGTCATACAATTACTGTTGCACTAGTCCTATCCATTGTGGTGATCGTGTATGTATGCTTTCATTCACAAAAGACTGCAAGTAACATTGTCGAAAGGGATGAATGAAAGGAATGAATGACGTCGTTTTTTTTATGCCGGCCTGTAGCCTAAACGTCAAAGATTTGGTACATAAGGTGATAGCGCTGCTGCAAAAATTTCAATGACCGGAAAAGTGTGAACATGAGATGAAGGAGGATGGAGGTCTTTATTTTCTGGTCACAGTCTGCATCTTCTGCCGTGGATTAAGTGAGTTTCAGGAGCAGCTACAAGCACAAGATATATATTATTTAGTCAAGCATAATTTTAGGACACATTTAGAGACATTTTGGGGTTCCAATCCAAAACAACATAAATCAAAAGCAACTCCTGCTTTCCTCTCCTCTTCCTCTCTCAGAGTTCTTATCTAGTAGTTTTAAGTGAGAGCCTGTTGTACTACGGTGGCTTGAGGCCAGGTCGCCTTCTGCAGGCCATGTAATTCACCATATAGCCCAGATTTTTATCTGAATAGTCCCATTATTAGCAAATAAATATCTGTCTCACGTCGTATTGTGCTGCATTTTCCGCATGAAAACTAGCATCAGTACTCTGCATTACTGTTAAAATGAAGACTCTGCTACAGGGATATTTTGGGAAATGCGATTTTACAGCTGTACGTCATTTTCCACAAAAGGTAATCTGTTGCCTACCTGCAAGCACAAATCGGCACAGTCCGCGTGCCTCGATTTACACGCACAGATAACTACTTCAATCAGAGGAACCTATGCAGATGTAGTGCTACTCAACACACAAACAACAATGTTGAGAGAATAAGCCGGGAGGCGGCAATGCAGGGACTGAGTAACACACACGTTGGGCAATAATCCGGAAGTAGGGGATGAACGGGGCTGCTAATCCCCAACCTGATCATCATAAGCAGGGAGACGGGTAGCGATGGGGTGGAACTGTGTCACTCTCAGCAGCTCAACCAGGACCGTGGAGGAGTGTTGGGTCTTTAAATGCTTTAAACCTGTCAGATCGGCTTCTCTTTGATGTGCAGGTCTTTAAAATTCACTGGCAAATATATATTTTGGGTACTTCAGTGTCAAGTAAATAAATCATTTCCTCTACAGCAATACAGATAAAAAAAATGTGATCACTTACATTGTTGTTTATACCATAACATACTTCCTAAAAAATCATGCAATTAAAACTTAGTTCCTTATATCTTGGAGCATCTAAAAAAATACAGATATGAGTTTGGGGAGAAAGAAAACAGACACATTAAATTATGATGCTTCTAGTATAGTCCTTTTATATATTTGATATATAAAGATATTGTTTGAGTATACACATATGTGTTTGTGTGTGTGTGTGTGTGTGTGTGTGTGTGTGTGTGTGTGTGTGTTTGTGTGTGTGGATTACGTTTGTGTGGACTAAATGTCCCCCACAACGTAATAAAAACCTGTTATAGACAGGATCTATGAATGCAATCAGAAAACTAAAAATGGCAAAAGTGTTGTGTTTGTTTGGTTAATTATGGTTAAGGTAGGGGTTAGCATTGTCAATGTTGGGATTAGGATCTTTCCCATAGAAATCAATTGAGAGTCCCCACAAAGATATAATGACAAACCTGTATGTGTGTGTGCGCGCGCGAGCAGGTTTACCTATCCTAACGGGGACGCAATGTCCCCATAACGTGATAAATATTCGTTTTTTTTCCCTTATGTGTATTTTGTTTGGTTACTCATGGTTATGGTTAGTGCAGGGTAGGGATTAAGGTTGTCATAGTTAGCGTTAGCATTTTTCACCATTGAAATGAATGAGCGGTCCCCATAAGGATATGTTTACCCTACTGTACATGCGTGTGTGTATGTGTGTGTGTGTGTGTGTGCCCTGCGACGGGTTGGCGCCCCATCCTGGATTGCTCGCTGCCATGTCCTCCTAGTTGCTTGCTACTACAACGCAAGAAAAATCCCTCTTGGGATAAATAAAATACTCTGAATAAATTATTCTGAATAAGAGTGAGTGAAGTTCTCCCTGTGTCGAATGGGTTCAACTCCAGAAACTCCTCAACTTCTCAACTCCTCCTGCAGTCCAAAGACAAGAAGTAAGGTAAAATCAAAACTGCCCATGGTATGTGATTCTGGGTGCGCGTGCACTAAGATGGCCTGGCGTCCAGGGTGCCCCCTGCCTTGCATCCTACGCCTCTGGGGACAGGCTTGAGACACATTCCTCAGAACCCTGAGGAAGATGCACAGTTAACCCTGTGACACTTCTAATATTACTAATGTCTTCAAACTGTTTATCCTGGACAGGTTTGTGGGGTATTTGCTACCTCAAACTATCATTACTGAAAAACAACCTCATAATTAGAAACCATTCATCTAAATGAAAAACTACATTTATATGTGCAATTTAATGAGGAAACACACTGATTTACTAAACAAGGTAATACTGCTAATAATGGTAACACAGTGGCTTCACACCCACAGGATTAAGGGTTCGAGCACAGCCTCCAGATCTCTCTGTGGGGTTTGTTTTCCCCAAATTTATTTCTGGGTATTAGGGTTCAAAAAATATTCAGTTAAGGGGTGTCTCTAAATTACCCATAGCCTGTGAGTATGAATCCTTTGCTGAGGTGGCATGTTACAGTACAAATCAAAAAGATGTTTAAATGATATTCATGTTGGTGTAAAACTATGCTATTATGCCTGCCAAACTGCGTCAGCTTAATTATTTCTAATCTTCTGCTAAAATCACCCCAGTCTTTGCAGCAACCATCCAGAGCAACCGTGTATTTTTTCACTTGGCCACTAACACACCTTGTAAACATAATCAATATCTCATTGAGTTTCTAAAGTAATTCAATTAATGAATTAATTGTGCTGGTGGTGAAATTTAACAAACACATGGCATGGCTGGGGATCCCCTGAGGAGAGCTTTGGGAACTGAAGCGGTGTTCATCTAGCCATCCAAGATATCAGTGACTTTTTGGAAAGCTTCTTACTAGTTTTTATTGCGTTACTCTCAATCTGTGTATGTTCTAATGTTAAATTGTGTTTTTTGTTCTGAGCAAAAGTTCACTTACTACCCAGATAATTAGCTTAAACATTTCTGCCTAAGACTTTCACACAGTGTTGTATGTGGGGTACCTGGTGCCGTGTGCTTCCTGGGTGGGTGGGCTCCCTGCCACCCTGCTTTGGGCCAGTACTATGAAGCATGCAGGGATGCAGGCACTGCTGCTAATACTATTACTCATAATAACTAATTATTGAACAGAAGCAATCACAAACATTTTTGTAAAAATATAAAAACCCCATAATATATTTTTGGTGTGAGAATACAAATGCATCGCATCAAATACAATCCAGCATTAAGAACTGCCAATCACAGACTGCAACAAACCTATAACTGTTGACGTTAATTTTTTCAGTTTGAACCTCTGGTTCAGTGAAGTCTCACTTTCTCCATTTTTCAGCCCCGCTGGGTGAAAATGCAAGAGGAAGTTACTGAAATAGAAAGTCCATGCACTTTACTGGATATATAGCAAGTATGACCTGATGTGATTTTTTTTTTTTGTTTAATTTTGTTTAACAATCATTACTAAATCTTCGTATAACAAATGATACTGTGTAACCTCCAGGGTTGTGGGTTCAAATCCTACCCCTGTGCAATGCATGCAGTTCGCATAAGTGTCCTGTCACATGGATTAGTATCTGTAAATAGTGTCCCATGTCATTTCATTTGTTTTTTGGACTTCAGGATGGAATCTCCACAAATATGGGGAGATCATACATCAGATCCAGGCCATGAACCCATGTCCCTGGGGATGAGAGGATGCAACGCTGCTCACTGAGTCTAAACAAACTAATACTATTTATATGTGCTTTTAACCAGAGGTGGATAGTTCAGGTCCAGATACTAAAAATTCAGACCAAGATTTTGTTGAGTACTGTTTGACTGTGACTCTTTACAGCAACTGGACGGTTGAGACAAAATCATGGTCTGGGTTTTTACTTTCTTGACTTGAACTATCAACCCCTGCTTTTAACAAATTTATACAAATTTTGCTTTAGTTTAGTTAGCAGTACATCAAAATGTTTCATAACTGGTGTTAGGAAGTGTGTACAGCCTACATGGGAACCATCACAAAAGCTTGCTAACCCCACGAAACCTATTCCTGTAAGTCCACTATTAGATATCACTTCCTATTACACACTTCAGCTAGTTTTGACACAATGTAGAAGTTGAATGCCTTATATTCCTCATTTAACGTTTAAGTAGGAGCAGTACCACTGTTTAGTGTCATGGAAGACTGGAGAGCAATGGAAACAAAGCACCTTCCCAGCAAGGAACAGTGTGAGGCCTGGAGTTCCCATCAGGTCGCCAGGTTTCTTTGTCTGGTGAGCAACAGAATTGCTTTCCCCATTGGGTGGTCAATTTGCCGTTATTTGACGTTATAAGATTACTATACACACAGATGGGTTATCAAACTGTGTGTGTGAAAAAGCCTTAATGACCACTACAATGGCATCCAATAGGCAGATACATATCAGTATTATGCTAAGATTAAATGTGTATGATAAAAGTCTGGCATTAAACTGAATTTCTTTTACATGCAATAAATAAACCCTAATACTGATTCTGCTGTCTGATACTCAATATTACAGGAGCATCAGAAAGGATGGAAATGTAACAATATTTAACATATTTTATTGAATTCATTGGTAATGCCTTATTTGGGTAGCCCTCCTACAGTGGATATACAGAGTATTTGTAACATATGAAGAACTTATTAGTTGAGATTCAACAATTAATATAACGCTGTTTGAGTGAATAATTAAATTCTAGTCTAGTCTAGTCTAGAATAATTGAATTAGTCTAAGAATGTGTAGGTTCATGAATCATGACATATACTCTGTATAATGTGTATTCTGCTGAACACCAACACATAGCAAAACAGCTTAATTGTCGGATCTGAATTGTTGAAATGCTACAAATCCTCTGTAGGCGGATTATCCAAATAACATATTACCAATTCATCAATGTATCTTCTTTGCCATTGAATTTGGTTCGACAGAGAGAACATTCTATACTACATCATATCTGTTTTTACTTTGATTTTTGATTCAAATAGAATGGAATGAAAGAATGTTCTGAAACTGTGAAAAGGATGAACATTGATGGACACAGGTTGCTGGTAAGATCATGCCAATGTCTGTCTTGAAATCCACAATAAGACATACACACAAAATAGTGAAGGCTGCATTGTGGATTCAGAAAGTCCCACACTCTGGTTAAAAGCTTTGCACACATATAAATACAAGTAAATCAATAATGAGGTAATACATTAATTAACCTCAGTATATGCAGAAGGTTATGCATGAAATTATCAGAAAACAGTAGTAAAACACTAAATAAATATATATGCATATTTATTTATATGCTCAGGGTTGTCCACACCCAAATTCTGGTGCCGTACTTTTGGAACATTTACAGAAACTTCCTTTTCACAACCACAGCCTGACCTGTATAGGTTAACAAGGGTCTAATTGCTTGGTGTAATTTATGCTTCTAGCCTCACGAATCAGCGACTGCAAGAAATTCCCTTAAACTGAAAGGAGGCTAGTTTTTCCATTTTCAAGCCTCTCTTCCCAGCCAGTCAGCTGCATGTTGTCATTCAGTCTGCCAGCAGGAATCACAGTTGTCAGAAACCTCTCAGAATCAGTGAGGACTTATTAATTATTAAAAGTCAGTACAAATGCTGTTCTGCCTCATCAATGGGACATAAATGGCATAAGAACTATTACATATGAATTTTTAGCTGCCTTTAAAGTTATACTGGAACACAAGCATGATAACTGAATTGTAAAGCACTAAGAAATGAGAACTGAAAAAGAAAGACTACAGACTTGCACGTGCTATATAGTGGAGGAACTCAAAATAAAACAAATTGATGGAGTTTATCTTCCACTAAACCTGACTCCGAATAGGACCTGATACCATATCTTGAAAATTGCAGGTGGGCTGACATGTACCCGGTGGCATCATAAACTTCAGTTAATATGGAACCTCATCTGGTTCTCTGTTTACTTGGCTCTTGTCAGTCTTTTGAATAATACATGGTTTTTGATTTAAGGTCAAATTATTATTGCTTGTATTGTTTGGAGCTGAGTAAAACCACTGAGAGCAAAGAGAAGGGAGACGCAGAAGATAGTGCTGCTGGATGGCAGGATATTGACAGCCTTGTACAAATAGTCAAGCATTTGTGGGAGCTGGTGAAAAATTATGATTTTTTTTTATTTTCCATTAATAAGCTAGAGGCTGCTGTAATAAGAGGCACACTAGTGTTAGGACAGCTAGTGATTTGTGTAAATTCAAGCAAAGTTTGTTTTGTCCTTAATCCATTTTTCAAGTAACACCATGGGCTGGGGTTCAAGTAACATTGTGGGTCGGGGGTATGTTTTGATTGTGAGCCAGATCCACTTGCAGCCTATTGAGAATTCCAGATTTATAGAAAACAAGTACTGCTTCTTCCAAATAAATCAACTAGAGTAAACGTACTGGTCCCAGAAATTCCTGAAGTATGATAAAAAGTATGGTGCACACCTGAGTTCAGGTGAGAAATAAATTCGTAATTCATGCCCACAGTTTTGCAATCCGAGAACTCGATTTTGCAGCAATTTGTGCGCATCATTTTGCAATTTGTTCCCACGGTTTAGCAATCCTTTTACACGGTTTTGCAATCTGTACCCACCATTTAGCAATCTGTACACACAGTTATGCAGTCCATACCCACGGTTTAGCAATTTGTGTACACAGTGTTGCAATCTGTTCTCTGCTTGTTGTACTAATAGTTTTTCCTTTGTCCTACTAAGGTTTTTACAGTACTAACATTAGTACCACAACTTAAAGTGAGCGTAAAGCCATGGAACGTAAACACTGTGACTCTGGCATCTAGTGTTCCAATTTTTAGTTTTGAAAATTTGGTCACCTGCCAGACAGAACAATTAGGAACTCAAAATCATCTTCACTCTACTTGACGCTTTAAATCTAGACAATCAGTTGCACAGTAAATGGAAGTCTCCAGAAAAACAAAGTTTGTCTAACAAGAAAGCCTGGGAATTTAACGTTAACGGGGTTGGTACAGACTACAAAACCGCATACCTTGTACCGCCTTCAGGTACAAAGAACTTAGTATGTTTTCAAATTGACATTAATGCAGGCTTCCAGCAACTTTACTCCATGGACTAAAAGCATTCATCTTCCATTAATAAATTGCCTAGCTAGCTAAAACTCAACCGTAAATAAATTGGTTCAATGTAGGTAAATATTGGTAGCTAAAAATTATAACGTTAAGCGTTATCATTAGCTAAGAGCATTGTTGGATGTACAACATTTGTAGATACTGTACCAAGAGAAGTTCATAAGATAAAACTATGACTTGTGTCTTCATATCAGAGACCAAATCCTTGAATGCAAATATTGCAACGTGCTTTGGAAGGGAAAGCTGACGTGACATCATAGCATTATTACTCTTCATGGCTTCGATTCGGCAGGTGCCATAGATGTACTAGTTCTATAGTCAATTCACCCCCTGAGCTACAGGATTACTGGTGGTTGTTAACTTTGTATATTTCCAGCTTCCAGTTTTGGCACATAAGTTGATATTACGTGCCAGTAGAAGCAGTAGGCTAATTTAGAGAAACAGTGGATAAATAGCAGAATGAAAGTGCCATTACAGTACTTCATATGCACTAAAGTATAAAAGTACACCAATTTAAGAGTACTTATTAAAGTACAAATTCTGAAAAACACTACTCAGTTACAGCAATGAGCTAATTTATAATATAATATATTATATTATAATATAATTTGTAATATGTTACTTTACACCCCAGATTTCCAAGCCGAATTTTCAGAAAGGAGAGACATCAGACTATTTCGTGACCTACACTAGCATTTAAAAATAGAGTTTAAACCATGCCACTTAAACTGGGCAAGATCTGCTGAATTGATGAGTAAATGTGATCAGAAGATCGTGAAGTCGTGACCCGTCGCCCTCCTGAGAATGTAGCGCTCGACGCACTGTGCAGGAGCCAAGGGCTTTACCTGCTCCCAACACATATTCATGTGGTATTTATACATGAACCATCTGCTGATTTCCTGGTGTGAATTCACAGGTGTGACACAACTGTTTTTTCCCCTCTTGGACTTTTGTTACACAGTCAAACAGCTTCTTCTTACCAGCACTCTCCAGCATTTTCAGATGATTTCCAACACAGCATAGTAAAACAAGTCCTGTGTCATTTAGAGATTCAAATGGAAAGTTGAACACTGACATTATAAGCTTCATAAATATTCTCTGCTGCAGTTTGTCCAGTAATACTGCAGCATGTGCAAAAAAGAAATGGCAAGATATTATAGACCTGGCTGGATAATAATGGTTTGAATGGATTTACTTCAATGCTCTGTGGGTTATTATGTAAGTCTCAACAACATGTAATGGAGGTGGGATGACACAATATTACAGTTTGCATCCAGTAATCCTTGAACCTGGATTTGCACTCAAATAGGCATCATTTTGACATCAAAGAAGATAATTCATATTTTTGCTTTTTTTTTTTTTTTTACCAAATGTAGGGGTAAGCGAAGCCTTTGGATTTAGGTCCAAATGACTTGCATAATATGCACAGTAAGGTGTCCTGTTATCTATGGTCAACAAAAGTCTGCTTGCTAAAAATATAGGTTTGGGGCTGTGCGAGTTTTCCCTTACCCATCAGATCTGTACGATAGAAAATATACTAGTGTGCAGGTTGCTTATTGGGTTCAGAATGAAATGCTTCTCGGTGATGCTGTCTCAGAAAACAGGGCTCACTGGAAAGCAAGGCTGCGGCTTCCAGTTCTGCCTCCAGTGTTTGCGTGCAGTTGCATGCTCTCCTCATGGTGCATCCAGTTCCCTCCTTCTGCCCAAAGACATGAAGGCTAACTAGAGTCTCTCAATTGCTCATAATATATGGTTGTGGCCGCATGCGCCCTGAGATGGATTGGCCCCCCTACCAGAGGTGTATCCCTGCCTGGGATCGGCTCCAGGGCCAGCTGTGACCCCAACTAGGATAAGCGGTTGGACGATAGATGGCTTTTTGGAATCAAAATGACAGCGAAATATTGAGGCTTTTTAAAACTAAGATTACAAGTGACAGAGGTAAATATCACTAAATATGATATGATAAAGTATCACAAACAGCATGATTTATAGGACATGTGGTACTTCTCTGTAGTTAATTGTAGTTACCATCTCACTTAGAATCCAAACTGCCAAATGTTCATTTATTTGGAAACATTTTTGGCTTGGAACCGCAACTATCTGGTCACAGATATTCATTTGCTTGTAGGTTTAAGGACATTTATCTTTAATATGCAGGGCCATTATTTTTTCCCCCAGTCTCGGAGTAAAATCATAAATTATTCAACTTCTTAGGAACATGTGACAAGGCGCTGATAATTTAGATTTTATTCATGATCAAAAGGCTCAGCTTGATTTTTTTTTGTCTTACAGAAAGATTATGAGCTAATAGGAAAAGACAAACCATTTTCTTCAAGATAAAATGATTTTATTTTTTATAAAGGGCTCCTTTGCCTAATGTAAAAAAGATCAAGGATATTCAGCCAGTATGTCCCATAAAAAATGGTGTATACAACATTAAATATAATACTGGCACAGATATTTTTGTGTTTAAAATGTTCAACACATAATGTTTCAAATATATAAATGCTGCATGATAAAAGATAATTATATTAATTTTAGCAGGCACATACAAGATAAAATGATATATTTGTCTTAAATATACAAACATTTCCACCCACACTCTTAAAAAAGCTTGCCAAATATGATGTAGTATAGAAAAGTTAACAAAGTATCATAACAATGCAGCGATGGCTGGGTAAAAATATTTATTTTAAAATGTCTCCATCTACTGGTGGTAAGGAGGTATTTCAACTTAAAAGGAGTTTCGTATTATTGCCTATGTTCAGAAACAGGTAAAAATATTGTATACCACTGATCAATCCTTGTGAAGAATATAGAGGTTATGCAAACATAAAGTGGTAAAGAATCACAGCAGTAATTCCCAAGTAGGTAGATGATTGGTCTGACTGTGCAGTTTTTAATATCCATTCACTGTCTTTGTTTCCACAGACCCTGTCACATAGAGATCTCAACAGTTTCAGTCTCATATACCAACCGTAAGTGCGGTGCATGGGAAATACACATTTTTTTTTTTTTATAAAGTCACTACCCGGTAATCCTATACACAAATAAGTGACTTTTGTCAGAGAGCAGAATTAGGAAGCTGTTTAACTCTCTATAAATAAAATCTCTTTTGAAATGTATCATGTGATGTGACCTTTACTGCAGATTATGAGGCAATCTGGCCTGTTGCTTTCATAACAAAGAGTGTTTTGGGTAAATATTAAGGACAATTACAACAATGGCATGTACAGTGCCTGTCAAAAGTTTGAACACACTAAGCCAGCTACAAAGGAGAGTGATAAGAGTGTCACATTGCATGACCTGGCCACCTGACCTACTGTAAACACAGTAGAAATGGTTTTGGAGGAGTTTGACCAAAGAGTGAAGGAAAAGTGACCAATGAGTGCCCAGCATGTATGCGGGACCTCCTTCAGGACAGCAGGAAAAGCATCCCAGGAGGCCGCCTCATGAAACTGGCACAGAGGAGGAAGTAGGGTCAGTCTCTGAAGCAACTGGGGTTAAGGCCCTTGCTCAAGGGCCCAATGGTGGGATCACTCTTCCAACCATGGGATTTGAACTTGCATCCATCTGAGTCCCAACCCATTGAGTCCCCCCTGCCCCAACAAAGTATAATTTTTTTGTTTAATACTTTTTTCGTCAGTGCACAATTCCATTTTTGATATTTTATAGTTTTGACATCATTATAATTAGTCTAAAATGAACAGAACAAATAAACCATTAAACAGGCGCTGGTGTGTCCAAACTTGGTGCTGTATATATAA
>JAODKE010000068.1:11573150-11604253 GCA_026779605.1 Mormyrus hasselquistii
ATTGAATTGAATTGAATTGAATTGAATTGAATTGAATTGAATTGAATTGAATTGAATTGAATTGAATTGAATTGAATCTTGGCCTTAACACAAGTAATGGTCAGAATCCACTAGCTAAACCTTTTCTTTCCTTAGGTCTGGCTTATCGCAGGAGAGTGCTTCTCACAGTAAGTAAAGTGACTAAATCCAGATGTAGTGTGACATGTTTCTTGACTTGGTCTCTACATATTTGCACTGAGCTTCATATTTAAGTTGTTTGAGTTTGAG
Organism: Mormyrus hasselquistii; assembly: GCA_026779605.1. NCBI lineage: Eukaryota > Metazoa > Chordata > Actinopteri > Osteoglossiformes > Mormyridae > Mormyrus > Mormyrus hasselquistii. Next base: position 11,573,418 of record JAODKE010000068.1, read on the forward strand.
TTATTTAATTCCTGTGTTTCCTCTGCATCAGCATTCTTCATAAACAGAGGGAACATGTCCCTGCCTCAAAGAAGGTCCAGCACAGAAGAAAAGGTGAGCTTTGCAACCCTCTTATGGCTTTGGCATTGTACCTTTACCCAACAGTCCTACATCACCTTGGTAAAACGTCACAGCAAGCATTGTTGCATCAGCTACAGTAAATCTTTACTATGGTGATGCCACTTTACCGCCTGCTATACCGACTCAGCCCAAATGAAAACAATGTAACTTTAATCACTCCTTTGGCTTTATTCAATTCAATTATTTAATTGAAAGTTAAAGAATAAAGTGACTGAAAATATTGTACAATAAAACGCACGTGTCTTTGGAATGTAGCTATTTATGTACCAACCAGTGGAGCAGCATGTAAGCTGGTTACCATTTTGGTTTTGTATGGTTCTTTTAACACTGTCTGCATTTACACATTTACAAGGCATATTCTACTAACAAATACATTCAGTTTTGCATAGTCCTTACTTGAATATGATACGCTCATATAAATTCACATAAGAAAAATCACAGTTTCATTATCAGAAACATTGAATGCATGGCCACAATACAAAACTTTCACAGCGTTATGAAGACACAGACAGTAAGTACACAGGTGTGGTAAAAGTGACCTTTGTCATCTTAGGATGCAGGTGTCTACCAGAAAGCCTGGTATGCTGGAGCATGCGATCGCAAAACAGCAGAAGACGCATTGACGCACACAAATAAGGTAGAGATGGTTCAGTCTAAGAAGAATTATACTATTAATTTATATGCATAAAAAGAAAAGGTACAAAGTTGGATTCTGAGGACATCTATAACTACAAGGTCGTTAGGTAACCCTTTACTTCAGGGGGCACAAATAGCTTAGTTAATCAGTTACCACTCAAGAACAAATCATTAACTAATACAGTTCCTGCATGAAATACATGAACCATCATGATTCATTAATGGTGGACAATTATGTGATCAGTACATAACCAACACTTAGTTAGTTACTAGTTAATTAATGCATTAAGTAAGCATGTACTACTATATTATTTGTGCCCCTTCAAGTAAAGTGTTAATGGTTGTCATGACTAAGCAAATTTGTGCATTTAGGTGATTCTTCTAGCTTTGTATGCTTATGCCAGAAAAGTTTTGAATCAAGATTTGTAGTCAAATATGTGAACTGGGACATGACATTGTGGATTCAGATTTTCCGTAATATCATTGTTCAAATCGGAGTTGTAATGATATGATATTGTCATTCCAGGATGGGTGTTTCCTAGTGAGAATGAGTTCTGGCCAGGATGCTCAACAGCCATACACTTTGGTGGTATTCTATAAACGGAGAGTCTACAATATCCCAGTACGATTTATACAGTCTACATGCCAATATGCTCTGGGAAGAGAAAAGAAAGGGGAGGAGGTAAGAAAATCATTCAAATTTACTGAATTTATATGAAGGACTTTTGGAAGATGCTGTTAATTAATATGTTAATAAAGAGTTGAAACAAATGCTCCATTGCGGAGAATGTCATGTCTAGTGTGCCTCTCTTCTGCTTGATAAATTGTATATTTTTAAAAAATTGTGGCTACCACATGTGGCTATACTTCTTCAGATGTGTCAAGCAGCAGAGAAACCACACAAATATGTGAAGAAGACAGATTTAATTAAACAGAACATGAGAATGGCAAATTCAAACATAGCATATTTACAGTTAATAGTTCTCTAAAGTATTCGGGAAAAAAGTATATCTGTATCGAAAGCAGAAATAATAGGAATCGACTCTGGGTTTTTACATTACAAGAAAAAAATGACCCTGTTCTCTCTGTCTTCCACTGCTAGCGCTTCAGCAGTGTGAGCAGCATCATTGAAAACCACCAGAAGAATGCACTAGTTCTGATTGACAGCCAAAGTAACACAAAGGACAGCACCAAGCTCTGCTATGCTGTGAAACCCTGATAAGACAGAGGCCCTGATCACTGGACATCAAGTGCTTAAGTGAAATAAACACTGTGGAAGTTTTTAAACCCAGAAAAGTCTATACTCTGGGAATCAGGCACATGTCCGATGTCTTAACGTCTGGAAAAACATGGAGAATGAATTAGTTGCTGAAACATCAATGAGACAAAACCTTGGTCCTGCACATCGGTCTGCTCAGTTTCAGTTGAAGCTCACTAAAAAGATATGTCTGTACATATGTGGAGGAATCATTTTGGAAGAAACTGTCATGCTGGTCCCTCATTAGGAAAAAATATTCAGACCTGCTCAATGTACAGTTGTTACAAACTTTCCAAAGTTTGATAAAAAAAAATGCCGTCTTTATATTTGGTTTGAGTACAAATGTCAAAATGAATGGGTTTCTGTATACGTGAAGTGTACAACCTAGAAATAGAATTTGAGATGGTGTAAAACAAACATATTCAAATAAATATAAGGCATACTTTGGCTTAAATGTACAAAACATAATATCTAAACAAGCAAAAACATTACAGAACAAAGACAATGGAAATATAGGTTGCCGTATTCTCAAAGTATTTACATTTATTACAAATCTGTTTAAACACATGAATGCCACCTGGGATTTATACAGTACAATATAGTGTCAATCTGTAACAGAGCTTTTCAGGCACTTTGTGTAAAAAAAATAGATTTATTTTCATACAGCTTTATGGAACCCATCACCCAGATGTAAAGAATAAAGTTATAAAGAGTGATTTCTTTTTCTTAAGCAACGAAAAATATAAATGCTATTTGGTTATCCAGTGCTCCGCTGTATAAAGGGTGTCAAGTCATGTGACCAGACATAGTATTACTTCATTTACAGTCTGACATGTTTGGAGTGGCAATGCAATGCACAAGTAATAAATTAGCTTTACAGCTATGGAAATGACAACGGAAACAGAAGTATCTTGTCTCAGTCCCAAAATCTGTTATTTGAAATAACACTTCCAGCCAGCAATATTCCTGACTGAACTCTATTAATATGTTTTTAAAGAAATGAACATGACTTTGAAGGGAACCACATATTTACAGACATGCATGCACGTGATAAGTATACTATGTTTGGTGAAATACTGTTATTTTTCCAAGGGCAAAAAAAATTATATATAGGCTGTTCCTGCATTGAAGCTGAAAATTGGAGGGATTTTAATTTCAGATTTATAAATTTTTTTAGGCATACCAAATACCACATGCCAAGTTATATACATCAATTTGTTCCATAAGTCCAAGTTCCAAATGTTCAGAAATATAAAAATGTGTTATAATTATTAATTGTTTGAATTTCAAATCACCTGATGAAATCAAGCTAATTGGAAAAAGGGAATAAAACTGAGTCTGGTGAAGTTATGCATTAATACGAGAAGCATAGACAACTGTTTTGCATGTGTTCAATATGCTCTTGAAATTCTTTTGCAGATACATAGGATGAAGAATGTTCATTTTAAATTCATGGTTTGACAAACGATTTGGGATAAATGACTATTACACTGTAAGGGATGACAGCTATAAATTACTGAAGATAAGTAAAGCATCATCTGAATTAACTGTGGGGAATAAAAAAAACATCAAACATTGTACTGCTGCAAAACGGACTGTAGGATGTAACAGCTTTTGAAAATTCTTTCCACAGGAATCTTGTTACACATACAGGATATCTGCATTTCAAATATAGAGAACCTATTAGTAGGAATATACCCGTAAACTCTGTTAGCTTGTTATGTTCAGAATTCCTGACAATATGCCAGAAATATAAACTAAAGAATAATATACAACTATAATGCAATAATGCCGTTTTGACAAACTAGATGAAGCTGTTTTACAGGGATTAAAAAAAAAATGAAAATAAACATGAATGAATCCCATGCTTCCCTGAAAGAAAAGCTTTTGAAACATTAATGATTAAAGGTGAGGACAGAAATCTCTCGATGTCACAAAGTTGGATTACTGATTTCAAGGGAAAAAAAGTCACCTGAGTTCAACTGTATGTATGTTATGCAGTTGTCACACAAGTAAAATGCTAAAATGCTACTGAACGTCTGAGCAAATATGCCATGTTATCATTCATATTCGAAACCATCATTTGGCCAGTACAGAAACACTTCCATGTTTAACATCACTGTGCATGTGTTCATTTTTTCCAACTTTTATATACAATATGTGCAATGCATTCTTTTCAACATTTCAGTCCAATATATACATAAAACCCTTTACAAGTTTGGTTTAAAGTTGTACCAGACACACAAAAAGACCTTAGCATCAGAAATCAGAAACCTAAACTTTTTACTGCTTTGATGAAAGAAATAAAAATATTTTTCATATCACAGGTTTCAACAGTGACAGTATTGGGATCATTTTAAGTGTCATTTTCAACAATATCAGATAATGTTAGGACTTCTAAAGCCTTTAACAGAGTTACAGTCAATGGACTACATGTATATATTTTCTAACTAATAATTTAGAACTTACATATAATGCTTTCCAACTACCTATAATGCAAATGGTTTAAAACAACTTGTTCCAGTCTCTGGTTGCTTCCATGAGATGTCGCTGACCATGGCCTATCCACTCCTCTTGGTTGTCAAATATTCGACCACAGAACCAGCAGCTGAATGATGATGACCGCTCAGTGGAGTCTGAGGTAGTATTCACAACCTGGTACTTATTCCTGCTGGTCTTTTTTAACTTCAGCTTTAAAATAAATCTTTCCCTCGCTGTATTCCCTCTGCGACTATGTCGACCATGAGAAGAGTTGTCGGGTACAGAGTGACTTCTTTTAAAAGGATTGCAGCTCAACTCAGATAGGGCATCTACAGTTCTTTGGGACAAAGCCACCTTCAAGACCTCTCCTTTGTACCTGCTAACTGTTCTCATGATGTTAGTCACCTCAGGGATGTCCACATCTGGGTGATTGAGCACTATAACAGGCTGGTTTCGTCGAGGACATTTAATGAGCTGTGAAGGACAGAAGGGGGACAGTCTCAATGTTCTCTCAACGTCCTTAGGTACTGGCTTCCAATTGACAGCATCAGGGAAAGCATCCTTGTCTTTATTTTTTTTGCTGGAGTGCCGCTTAGCTTTAGCCAAAGGTTCTGAAGGATCTTGAGACTGAGATTTCCTCTTCTTCTTTCTTTTGGCCAACTGATGATTAGATCTTGGTGGAGGGAGGCGGACTCTCTTGAGTTTGTTATTCAAGCCCTCACTGCCACTCTTTTCTCCAGTTTTACCTTGTATGGTAGCGGAAGAGAATTTCTGCAGCTGGGAAACAGTAATTGGTGCATGCATGTGGGCTTGCGATGATCCTGAGGTTTTTATTCCTGTGGAAACAGTCACATTGGATTGGTTTGATGACAGCAGAACATAAGGCGACTGCAAAGCACCGGTAGCCAGATAGATGGGCTGATTAGCGGCAGCATGTGTTGCTACACTGCTATTCAGTTCTCCACTACCAAAAGGATGGCCCCCATCGGAGAGATTTTTAACTATCTTAAGAAAAACCCTATTGCCTCCGCTGTCATTTGGATGGATTTGACTTGTGGGTTTTCCTTCTGGACTGTTCAGGGCTATCCCCGTCTTAGCTGGAGACACATACCTAAGGATAAAAGCTTGGCGGCCAGCTTGTAAAATAGTAGCTTGGTCTTGAGAATTTACTGGTACTGCCAACATAGGCCTCATTGCTTGATTCTGGAGACCTTGGTTGACAGCCTCCCCATTGGGCCTTGCAACAGCTGTCACTACAGGTAGTGGTCTCTGAACCAAGAAACATGTTGGTGCATTCACAGTCCGTTCTCGGGACAGAGACTGGGTTGGACTGGACAAGATCAAAGGTCCTTTTAAAGGTGAACTGTTGACCAGTAAATGGCTGGTACTGTTACTGGAACCCTCCTTTACACAGTTAAGAGCTGGGTTTTCCTCCCCATCTTTAAGTACACCACAACCTGTTTCCTTGCCACCCATAACCCGTGCAGTTTTCCCTATTCTGCCATTATTCAGAGTGAAAGCCAGTGCTGCTGTCGTCTTACCTGGTCTTTCAGATCCAGGTTTCAAACAAGAAACATTAATTGGAGGAACAGAAGACCCTGAAATCATCTTAAATCCTGGACTGCTTTGTAGCTCAACAGGCACTGCACAGTTATTTTCAGCAGTCTGTAGAAAAACCTGTTGCTTACCATCTTTTACATTAAAAGGTTGAAGTATCCTCAAAGTTGTTGTAGCTTGTCTGAATACACCATTGGTCACAGCAGTGCCAATCCTCTCCTTCTCAAGCTGCTGACTAATAATAGCATCAGAATGTTCCTCCAGTATGCGCCCCAAGGCAGCAGCATTACATGAACTTCCTGCTACTTTCTGAATGCAGCAGCCATCAAGACCTTTTTCAGGGGCATGGTTTTGATGTTCAGTGGCAGAACTGAAATCACCTATGTTAGTCTCCCTCTCTTCATTAAGGTCAGTGTTATTGCCAAAAAGCGAAGACTGTTTCCCTTCCTGTTGAGAGGTGCCTTTGAGTGTTGCATCCGGCCTGCAAGCTAAACCTGTAAAGTTATTCAAACCGTTCGACTCTTCTTCAACAGTGGCAATACATTCATCTACCTCAATTTCACTATCTGGCACTTTTTCCATCAAAGGATCAGAATTCGACAGAAGCTGTTCTGGAATTTCGTCATTGTGACAGTCCTGCTCACTAGCCATGGATGAGTCATGTGGTGTCCGGTTGCTATCAGCCAAAGACGCTATTTTAGAACTATTTGGCTCAGGCCCATCAGTCAGAAGCTCTGAATAACTCTGATCTTCAATAGGTAGGGATACGTCAGAAGAAAAACTAGAGGTGTCCTTCGAGTAGTTGTGAAAACTGAAGACCTTTTCACTGGAAGAATTTAACCCAGAATTACTTTCACTGTCAATGGTAATATTTTCTTCACAATCGGTAGGTGAATGCATTTCTTCTAGAGCTATACATCTCTGTTCTTGTTGAGTAACAGTCGGCTTCAATGCATTAGTAAATGCTGTAAATGAGGTTGCACCTTTTATTTCACTGGCTTCCTCCATACTGGATTTTAATAAATGAGACTTCCCACTGGCAGGGGCAATTTTGGCAGCAGGTGCAGTGGCTTCCAATAAAGGGAAACGGTCATTGTTTTTTGCCTCTGAAAATGTCAAAATTCTAGACTCCTTGGACTGTACAGGCTTGGGAGGCTGCTCCTCACCATTTTTCTGTACCACACAACTGTTTTCACTGTTTCTTCTGACAAGAGGATCTAAGCCCACAAGTGCTGTGCTCTTACTGGAGTCCAAGTTGGAGGAATTCAGTTGACTGCTGGTTTGTTCTACACCATAAACAGCACAATCAGAACCGTTTTCTTCAGTCAAAAGTGTTTCTGATGTGTGTCTGTCCACTTCTTTCACTGCAGATGACGACAAACCTGTCTTAGGAGTGGCCTCCTGCTTTCCTGATGGAATAACTTTGAGGACTAAATGCTTTTTTCCATCCACCATCTTAAACCCCATAACTTTTGTAGTGCAATTTGGAGGGATTGAAATTTTGTTTTTGACCATGAGCACAGTGAGCCCATTGCTACTGGGGTTCATGAATCCAGCATTGGGTGTAGCTGGACTCTCCAACTTAGACTGTGACAATGAAGGAATGGCTTGGGAAACAAACTGCTGTTCAGTCTTAAGGGTCTTCATCCACTTCTTACTCTCTTTCTCTGATGCTACAGTTCTCTCAAGGAATTGCTGGGTCTCCTCCAAAGTCTTTTCGGGATTGGAGAGTCTTCCATATTCTTCCAGTAGACCACCTCCAGACAAGGCGTGTAGCCTCTTAGACATCCAAGTTTCCCTGGCTGGATTCTTTGTAAGGAGAAGCTTCAATCCAGGTGATGAGTTCATTAGTGTTTTAGAGTTCTCTGCTTTTACTCGCCACTTGTTTTTTTTCTCTTTTGAATGGGCAGAATTCATATGCCTAATAATGTAATCCTTTCGGGGGGCCCTGTAGTCACAGAACTGACAAGAGAATTTCCCAGAGTGCACCAAAAGATGTTTCTGAAACTCTCCACTTGTGTAACTCACATGCTTGCATTTCGGGCATTTGTACTGAATCTCGTTATGCCGATGTATGTGCTGCACAATTGTTCCTACATCCTTTGTGGAAAAATTGCATCGTTCACAGCGGTAGAGGCCATTCAGGCTGTGGTACATGCTGAAGTGTCGGGTGAGCTGCAGCAGAGTGTACTGAACACTGTCATTGCAGATCTCGCACCTAACAAAAGTGTCCCGGTGCCCTAACCGATGACGCTGAAGGTTGGAGAAATCTTGGGTGATATAACCACACAAGTCACATGGAAAAGTAGGTAGGCTTCCCTGGTGAACTCCCTGAAAATGCTTGGATAGGTCATTAGGACTAAATGTTGTGTTGCCCTTGCATTCAGAACAGCTAAACCTGAGTATTTTGCCAGAGATGCTTGTCCCCTGTAGGCTCTGGGGTCTCTTAAGGGGTGGCTTCTTGAAGGATTTCCTGGCGGTCTGCACCTTGTTTCTCTCATGGCTGTGAACTATTTTCCTCTGACCATGTTCATAAACATTCTGCATCACTGGAAGCTGAACTGATACTGCCATTTGCAGTTGCTTCCTCGGGGTTCTCTCATGATTTTCTATATTATTGCCTTCAGGAGGGTCATCTTGGGTGGTGTGGTCTGCCTCCATGTTTAAATGTACAGATTTCTACAAATAAGTACAAGAGAAAAACATTCTGATTAATACTAACATTGTTAGAGAACATAAAGCATGTTTAGTTGGTATACTTAAAACAATAACATTTTTGTTTGTAGCATATTTTTAAAACCAATTATACTACTGTAGTTCCATATTTCATAGACCTAGCTGTGCAACGGAATTTAAGGTAGGACGCAATATATACAGATACTCAAAAATGTATATTAATAACATTGATAAACAAAAAAAATGACACTTGGTTACACCTATTCAGGCCATGACAATATATAAGCCACTGTTATATAGTTACTTGTACATATACACACACACAAACACATATATACATAATATAAATATTTATGTTATATATTAATATTTTAAGAAGTAAATGAAAATGAAAAAAATGTATGGCAAAAAAATCTTTACTTAGGCTAGCAGAAACATACATAGCATACCATTCCACCTCGCTGGTGCGTCTTGTTTTAAGAGTTTTTGAGACATTTCAGTGCAAATATATTCCAAGTGAGTATACGCAATTGGTGAATGCTTAAAATGCCCCACAATTTTTCTTCTGCTGGCAGCAGCGTCATTTACATTTTGTAGCAATAGCAGCCCCTCGTGTATCACAAGCTGCAGCGAATTTGCAAAACAGCCAAAGCTAGCAAGCCCCAAATCACCTTTTTTTCATATCACTCATGTTGTCTCACTCAATTCACGCGCTCTTTGTTTAGTGGAATTTTCCACTAAATGTCGCTTCCACCTCTCAAAACTTTGTCTTTACAAAGATTGCAAATCATCGTGTTACAAGTTGTTGTTATAAACGTAAAATCCCTCCAGATCATCACCTTATTTAATGTTCTTACATTAACTGCTGCAAAAGGTATGCACGTAACGTCACAGCAGGCAGATGTCATTGTGCTCACACCTACTGAGTGGCAAAAAAAACTGAGTAGGATTAACCACTGAGTGGTAGCAATAGCATTCAATTCTGCAAAAAAACACATCTAAAATGGGAAAGAGCTGTCATGTGATTGATTGTACAAATTGATTTAGCAAGACTGCCGATTTACAGACTGCTGCAAACTAAATAAGTAAGTATCAGATGTGGATCGGTAACATATGGCCAATACCCGATCTATGTAATAGGGATGGATCGGTTGCGATACCAATCTGAATATTGGATTGGTGCAGCTCTAGTAAGCATTTGCCTCATCATCTTTGCCATCTCAGCCTAAACGAAGCACAAGTATGTAGCAAACAGACAAAGGCTGTGCAAAAAACAGCTTGATACCAGTAAATAATAATTATATTAGCATACATTACTTACTTTCGCATTCAAGAATATTGCATTCTATAACTTCATTTAAGAGTACAAACCGCATTCATCAGACAAGTATGGGATAAGATTCTTCAGAACTAACAAGTTCCAGAAAGGGAATAATTGCATTTTGTGCCTAAAAATTGTCATAATTAGCGTAATATTTTAATGCAAGCAAACAATTCTCAGGTTGCTCTCAAATTAAGCAAGACCGGGGATTAAGATTTGACCCTGATCAGGAAAATTCAAAAACATGCAATATATGTTACATAATATGCACATAAAAGTCTAGGAGGGAGAATGTGTTAACTAACAAACATTAAACTGTAGTTAAACTGCCTATTGCATGAAAACCAGTTCAATTATTACAAGCAAAACACAATAATAAAGCAATAATAATTATGAATGTGACATGGTAATCCTTACTGGTTTGAACAACCAACAAAAGCAAACATTCTACAGGTACTCTTTTTTTATCAGTGCATTCATGAAAACATCTGCAGCAGTAGTTGGAGCTTACATAAAGTCACCAAAACATTTACATCATGGTTTTCCATTTCCAGTCCTGGACTGTCAGATTCCAATAGTTTGCAGATTTCCATGTTCAAACACAACCTAATCAGCTAATTACCAGTTTTAGTAGGTGTGTCTGAGCAGGGAAATCTGCAAACTGTATTACACACTGGCCCTCTAAGACAGGAAGTGGGTAACCCTGATTTACATACTTATAGGGTTAAGTTCCCCCTCACAAAAATTATCAGAGAGATTTATTTTTATAACACACTATTTCACTTCTTTAAAGCATATGTTTGTCAGCATACAAAGAGCATGAACAAGCATGAATTCCATTTGCACATCAGGCAAATATCAACAGAAAGTGAGACTGGGGTCTAATTTCGCAGGGGTCTATGACACGTATAAAAAATATTAAAACAAAGTCACAAAGAATGCATCGTAGACTTACCCTCACCTCAGAAATGTTACAGAAGTGTAGACAACACGTTGAACATTCTATGGTTTATTCCAAAGCCAAAGTAAACTAATGAAGCTCGTGCAAGATTATTCAGACATGTACCTCGATACCCCATGCTTAAAATATTCATCAGTAAACTTATTTGCCGGCAATTAAAAGTCAAAATAGCAATGCAGCAGTATGTGTTGCCCTATGATTAAAAGTTTTGCTAAACTAAAAACCTTAACAATGATTAATAGTTATTTAAACAAAATAAAAATACAAATATTTCAGAATATTAGAAAGAAAATATAGGCGTAATACAAAATCTAATGCAAAATATAGCAGAAAGATAAGAGAAATCAATAAGTATGTCTCAATTAAGCCAGCACTGCAGACACCATTTTGCAACTATCAGCTGTTTGACAAAGTTTCTATCAAAAGCACTTATGAAAATGAAAATATATCAACAAATTGTGCAGCAGTAATCACCCCAGTCCTATTACAGCTTTATTATTTCATATCTTTTTTAACAAGCAGAAAAATTACACCCAAAAGTCTTCAAATAATCCTGGTGTTTTTTTGCCGCAAGAGCTTGCCTTTTTGTGCAATATGTGAAAGCATGAATTCTTGGCCTAAGTAAATATTCTGTACTGAAGAACTGAAGCACTGAAAAAGACATACATTTCATTCATTCATTATAAACTGTGCTTTATATAAGGTCCTAGAGTCACTCCTGAAGCCTACACTTATATCAGTAATGACAGTACATGAATACCATCAAAAGTATAACGAGAGTTACTTGTCCTTTGTTGCAAAGATGCTTGAAGACATCAGATGTGCATGGACATCAATAAGATATGAAAGAGTATTGACTATCACAAGCAAAAAGTCAGTTTGTCAAGATATATTTATCTTATTTTCATAATTGCCGGTACAGTTAAATTCTATAACTGGTAAGAAAAATAACTGAAGAGGAATGGAAATATTAAGATTAGTAAATGCAACATATTTTTACAAACATTAAAAAAAAAACATATTGCATTATAACAATAGAAACTTGGTTATCTAATTAGACCAAAATGTTAAGCAAATGATACCCCAAAAAATTAACACCAGGGCCTTATAATTGTAATCTTCAAGGATTCAACAAAACATAAATCAGTACATTCTCCATGATGTATTCTGCCACAGGTGTGTCTTATGGATAACCATGTTCCATCCCATTAAACCTAACAGTCAGGTTTTGCTCCTCTCCTAATGAACAAAATACAGTCATAGAAGCGCCATGGTTTACATTGTTCATAAGTTTACAGTACAGTCATCTTGATTTCCTGTTCCATTCAGGCTGCAACCAAAGGAGAAATCTGCAGAATAGTTGGGCTTGGTCATTATACCTGACTAAAATAATCATAATGTATTACCCTACAAATACATTACTGCACAGTAAAACAGTGGTATAATGCACCATCAATACTAACAGTAGATACCATCTTCCAGTGTATGTTCATATGGGTATATGAGGAAGACTCAATAGAATTAACAGGTTCATATCAAAATTTGCATTCAGTTGTAGAACCACTGTGATCTCTACATGTACCTTATGTTGAGTACTTTTCAAGGAAGTGTTTTCAATGGAATTCTCCACTTATACAGGGGGAAAATGGATTCTAAGCAAATACTACATAAAATCAACATTAACCCAACTAGTTATCTCAGTTGAAAAGAAAACAATTTACAGTGTGAAAACTGACCCTGACCTCTCAGGTTGATACTCCCAGTTGACTTTTCAATAAAAAAAAAACCTAATGCATGCTACAACTTCAAAGCAACGCGGACGAATACATTATATCATGTAACAAGCTCGTTTATGCTTTAATCCGAGAATATACATTTAAATAGTTCATCTCCCATGGTTAAGCAATCGATAGAAAAATAGCGCTTCGTGTCCAAACTAACAATTAAACATCTGACTAGTACAGATAGCTGGGCACTATTTTTGTTACAAATTTCTGATATCCAGACGCCCCCACCCACGCCTCAAATAAGTAAGTAATTATATATTTTAAAATATAAAATTATCTATCTAGTTCAACGCAATATCATCTTTAGAATTTATATTAAATACTTTATTGATACTTCAGGTTGAACGATATAAAACGAAAGACTTAAGCTGAATTTACCTTCCTTTCTCTTTAGCCTAGCAGGTCACTGACGGCGGCCATGACAGCTCCATCCGGGTATGTTCTGTGAGTTGTGTAGAGGGACGCTAAAGCGGATGAATATGGATTACCTGAAAGACTTTGCTTTGCCTTGTTTATTCTACGTGTTTTGGAGTAATGCATATAGAATGTTTGGTGTTCGTCTCTTTGCAGTATTCGAATCTGAAACCGAAACTCAGAATTTAATCTGAAACTCGGATCCAAGTCCCTGTGGCTCTTCTATGTGCCTCTTCCTCCCAGATTGTATCAACACAGTTTATAACAGTAGTATTAGCCCACAGTAAAACGTCATACGATTTGCCCCTTTCTGACGGAGCTCAGAGACACGCCATTGTCCGCGGAAAAGCTGTTTCACCAAAACACAAATGTGTTTCATTTTAGACGTTCTTAGTGTCCTTAAAACATAGTTATTCAGTTATTATAGTTAAAAGATGCATACAAATAAGATCCACGAATTAATACGTATATGAACAATATAATCATTGTATTAACTGTTTGCCCTGGCCATGCAAACACTGTTGAGGACATATTTCTGTTCATGATCACTTAACAATGAACAAAAACTGTAAAATACATGCGAAAATGCTTTGTAGCGGCACTATAACATACGTCATATTGCCGCGTTTTACCCCTGTAAAAACATCTATTGGAGATGTATATAATATAAATAAAACAATTCCTCATTAAATGTGTGTTCAGTCTGATGATTTTACAAGGTCCATGTGCTAGGAAATAGGTCTGGCATGGCTCTCAAAATATTTTGTCAATTAGGTTAATATTCATATATGTATGATATATATCTTCAATTATATTCCAGCAGGTTTGTGTATGTCATTCCAAAATTCCATTGGATGTGTATTATGCAATTATACATTTATGTGTAAAGAATGCACTTATTTATACATTTAATACCAATTTCTGTATTTCAAAAAATGTAATACAGTTAAGTGAATTTATCAATTATAAATAACTGTAGTTATTTTTACACTCAGACTCTCTGGGGAGTTCCACTTTGTGATATTACGTACATTGTCAAAAGACAATTTATGCTTTATATTCAAACTGAAGTAAGAGAAGTCAAACACTCAAAAACTTAAAGGAACAATACTGAAGTATGTTGATTGCACAGAACCATAATGACTCATAATGCCTGTATTTTATTAAAGTTCTTCTAGGCATCAGTTACAGCTGGAAATCTTTTGAGTAAACCCCTTTGCTCCAGTGCTGTATTTTCACATTCTTTACCACAGATTTGTTCAAACTCTTTATACTTTTAAGGATTTTTGATGTATAGTCAAGACTGAGCCACCCCAGTGTAACATTGAGTGTGTGGTGTAGATCATGCTGAAATATTATTTATTTGCAATGCATTTATCAGTCCCTGTTTTTGTGGCACTTCTGAGGAAAATCTTTGCAAATCAGCATGTTGGTGGTCTTGTCTGGAGGATATGTTTTGGGGCTTGCACATAGTTCAACTCTTGGCAGAATGTATATAGTTGGTATCTCCTGACTAATGCATTTCTATACGCTGAATTCAGGTGTTTCGTTCAATCCCATTGCCACAGGGATATAAAATTACGCAACTAGCCATGCAATCAGGTTTGCAAACATTTGTGAAAGAATGGTTCATTCTGAAGAGTTCAGTGAATTCAAGTATGTTTTTACATAGGATTTGCAATAAATCAGCTTGTGAAATTTCTTCCCCGCTAGATATTCCATGGTCAACTCTAATTGGTGTTACTGCAAAGTGGAAGCATTTCAGAGCAACAGAAATTCAACCACAAAGTGGCAGACCACATAAAGTAACAGAGCGAGGTCTGAGGTGCATAGTGGGTAAAAGTCTCCAATGCTCTGTTGACTCAGTAACTACAGAGATCCATACTTATTCTGGCATTAACAGCATAAAAGCTGTGCACCGGGAGCTTCATGGAATGGGATTACATGAACAGCTGCCTGCAAGCCTCACATCACCAAGTGCAATGCCAAGCGTTGGATAGAGTGGTGTACAGCACACCACCACTGGACTCTGGAGCAGTGGAAACATGTTCTGTGGAGTGACAAATCATGTTTTTTTCTTCTAGCAGTCTGATGGAGAAGTATGGGTTTGGTGGATACTGGCCTGACTGCATTGCATGAACCCTGTCCGATCCTCACGTGGCTCTAGTTATTGTATAAATTACCCACCATGTGTGTGCCTTACTTGCCTGTGTCTGACCTGCATTTTTCCTCGATAAGTGTGCTTTTGTGGTTGCTTGGTGCCTGCGTTAGTCCTATTAAGGACTTAGTATAAGGGCATTCTTTCCTCTTTAAAAAGAACCTCCTAGTTTCTTGCCACTGCCGCAATGCCTTTGTCTGCCAGATGTCACACTGGTGTCAGAAGTGGAATGCCAGAAGTGGCCCCTCTGGTGCTACTGAGGCAGGCTCTTCACAACATCGCTGGGTAAGCCTGCTCCAGCCTGATGGACCTGAAGGCAGCTTTGAAGCAGCAGCATGGGAGAAGCAGTTGCAATTCTCTGGTGGGCAGGGCTCAGGACTGGGGTTGGTGAGATCTGAGGCTCATTTGTTGGTGCTGGGAGAGGAAAAGGCACCGGATAGCAGATAAGCTCAATGGACAGAGGGGAGTGATGCCACATCCTTGCAAGAAGCCCCGAAGCACTGAAGCACTGAAGCCGCTCCTGCCATCCCGCCAGCTCCCCATCCAAGACCGTGTCAGCAACTAGGGAAGGCGGGACCTCCTGGAGGATCTGCCTGCTCACTGGCTAGTGACATCGCACAACTCATCAGCTGCGAGGAGGCGTGTCACATGCTTGAGGTGCGCGGGCACAAGCTCTAGGACTAAGCAGCAGCAGGAGGGTCAGCAGGACCGGGAGCGGCCGGGAGTGTGAGCACGACCACGAGAAGCGTCTGGCTGAGGTAGTGGAGGGAACATTACTCAGCCACAAAACCACGCTGCTCGGCTGGGACGAGGCATGCTGCGCTTTGGAGGCCCCCCAGCAGAGACCGCACAAATCTCTGGAGCAGGCACAGCGCAATTTGGAGCAGCTGTTGGAACGGAAGCGGAGTTGGAACAGCTGGGCAAGGCCACTTGAGACATGGAGCCAGAGGGCCTGCAAGAGAATCGGCCTGGCAGACAGCAAAAGGTCCCCACAAAGCCACGAGGGAAGAAGGGCCGGGGTCGCGGGGGACTAGCAATGCCAGGGCCTGCTGGCCACCCAGCGTCTACTGCCAGTGGTCCCCAGCTGCTCAGAGCGTCAGCTGTCCCCAGAGAGGGAGGAACAGTGGCTGCCACCAGTCCTCGGTGACTTGCTGGAGGATATTGGGAAGGTCTGCCTGTGGTGATCGCTGGGACACTCAACCTCTAGGTGGGGGGCAGTGTAGCACCAGTGAGATTGCTCCACAAAGTGGAGCCCAGTAAGTGTGCTGATCATTCTGGGACTGTGGTAAATAGCCCCTTGTTTCTGTAATTGAAAATACCTGTTGTATTTCCTATTATTGCATGTGTCTTTGCCCGTGTCATATGTGAACACTGTCTAATCCTCACATGTCTGTAACCATTGTATAAAATACCCACCATGTGTGCCGTACAGTCCAGCATCAGACCTCCTTGTGTTTTGCTAATATGTGTGATTCTGGTGCTTGTTTGGGGTTTACGTTAGTCCTTTTAAGAGCTGAATAAAAGGGCATTCTTTCCCCTTTAAAAAGAGCTTCCCTGTCTCTTGTTGCCACCACTATGCCTCAGTCTGCCAGATGCTTCACTGGTGTCAGAATTGGGATGTCAGAAGCAGCCCTACTAGCGGCATGCTGGAGGGCCGGCTAGCTCAGGAGCAGCAGCTTGAAGAGCTGCAGCAGCAGAGCCAGCAGGACTGAAAGCAGCTGCAAGAGGACCAGACCAGGCGGGAACATGAGTGTGACCATCAGTGTTACTCGGCTGTAAGGTGCCATTTTGCATGTTGGAGGACCAGCTGGCCAGGAGCACACCAGTGGCTGCAGGAGGATGAGGGCCAGTTTCAGTCTGGAGCAGGAACAACGCAGCCTGCAGAAGCTGCACGAGCAGCTGGTTATCTGGCAGCGCAACCTCCTGGAGCAGGAGCCCAACGCCACAGAAGCTGCACTGCTCTGCTACAAGGGGGCGTGCCTCACTTTGGAGGCTGAGCTGGCCAGGGAGCATCGTGAACAAGACGAGGAGTGCGAGTAGGTACTAGTAGGACATGGAGCGGCTCTGCAATGCCAGCTGACTAACGGAGCAGGTGAGACAGCAAGGGAAGCAGCCTGTTGGACAGCTGCAGGTACCAACCAAGGCGTGCAAGACGAAGGGCCGACACCCCAAGGGACCTGCAGTGCAAGTGCCCACCAGCAGCCCAGCTACCGTCAGTCACTTAGCCTCCTCAGCCTTGCCAGTGCTCACTAGTGGGTAGCTCCCACCTTCCCCGGGGAGGAAACACCAGTGGCTGCCACCAGACCCTTGGGACTTGTTCCAAAGCTGAGGTGGGAACTGGGAGTGGCGGTCGCCAGGAAGGTCAACATTTGAGGCGGAGGAGCAGTGTAGCACCAGCAGGATATGCAGAAACCAATTAGCATGTCCCGGCATGCCTTGCGATTAGCTGTAAAATTCTTTCCCCTTTAAAAAGAGCCTCGGGGTCTTCCGCGCCACCACAATGCCTCGATCTGCCAGACATCATAATACATTTTTCTAATATTGCTGGTACCGGAGGTGAAACTTGCCAATGCTTATTAGCGGGATAACATTATGTAGTTTTTTTATTCTGTGGAAAGCAAAAGATTGATATGCTGGCTAGATTTCATAAGAATCGAAAACATGTCATGGATCGTATAAGTGAAATACAAATTGTGTCTCATTTTGATTATGATCAATCCCCCCAATAACGAACAAAACAACTTATTTATTTGTTTTGTTGTGGCAGTGTAGTTTCATATAAAATTACATGTGAAATTTAACCTACAAACTTTTTTGTGTCTCCCATACTTATTTCGCATAAAGTTCCCAGTTCTTGTTGTGCAGTGTGAAAACAACACATGAAAATTCTGGTTGCGAGAGCTCAGTTCATTCATACAGTGGAGGCTTTTAATTCTACATAAACGCACAAAATACTTTACAAAGCCAAGCTGTCCATAATTACACTGTCAGAAAAAAGGGTACAGTCCTGGCATAGTTTTGTTCCCCAAGGCACAAACAGCATTAATGTGTCCCCAGATGGGTCAAAAATGCTCCCCAGAGTCCATTTCTGTACCTTAAAAGGTTTGTTTACCTACAGCTAGGGCACGTTTTGTAAACTTTACCCTGACAGTGTGGCAGTGCAAAGTTGCAGTTCCTAGCAAATCCTAGGAATCACAGGAGACGAACACATATAATATGAGGCAAGTATTCACATCTGAAGAAGCTGAAGTATTAGCAGAAACCTACACAAAAAGAACTGAAGCATGCATTAAATCTCCAACCCACGAGGTGCAAAACCAAGGATTAAATTCATAATTCAGTCTCAGATGCAGACTTGCAGCATTGTACATCATCCGTTGACAAGTAAACAAACGACATAACCAAGGGAAAAGAAACTGATGCAAATATCGATAGTCTATCTACATCATGACAATGAACATTATACTTCCTGATCAGACTGTCAAACTCAAAAATGCCATCAAATTCTGCCAGGTACATTCAGTCTTTTAACTGTATAAAAATAATACATATAGTATATACGAGCAATATATGCGTGTGCGTGTGTTTATTATATCAATATAGTTTTCGATTTTGTAGTATTTCTTTTAAAAATAGGAAAGACTCTGTTTTATTATTTTTTATCATTGCCGTTCTATGAAGCTTGTATGTTAATCAATAATCTAATCTGTTTTACAATGATCAATCGCACTATTCTTGAATTAACTTTAATGAACAACTTTACGAGCCGTATATTGTGAGTGTACTGTTCGTCGTCTGGTTCTGCAGACCGCTAACGAATGCCCTTGTTTTAAATGCAACTTCGACTTTTGGTATTTTTATTGTGCAAATCATTTTAATTAATATTATTCAATAATTCATTTTCTACATTACATATACATGAAAACGGTGCATTTATTAATGTATTTGTTTATTTATTTACAATTTCTTTCCAAGTTGTAGTTCCTGTGACGACGTCCATGAATCGTAAAGCCTGATTGGATATTTGTGAGAACTATTTAATGTAAGGAGAGATTCAATAGGCAATAGCGTCCAGCATGAGTGTCCATTGCGGGTCGATCTGTTTACACATCAGGGTAACAATGGCTCAAAATAACTTCAAATTTTCTGAGTGAACATATATACATTTAGTTACAGGAACTTGAAAACGTGCACTTGAATGTTCAAACTATACGGGTAAGTTTGCATGACTTATCTCGTCGTTTTCAGATAGAGCTTCATCTGTCTTGGGGGTTTAAAAGTGCACGCGAGCTATTGTAGGGAACAAAAAGGGACTCCAGCGTCAGCAACCCCATTTACATACTCTCTTTGAGGTTAGCTGTTTCTTGTTGAGTTGGCACCTCTTTTGTGTTCTTTGTTTTTAAATGAATCGAAATTCAGCATCTGTTTGCTTATTATGTTTTAATCTTGTGTAAAATATTAGGTTGCAGCAGCTGCTTTGCACTTTTCTCAATCCTATTTGCTTGGTAGAGGTGGATCTGAAAGATAAAACCAATAAAAAGGTAGCCTATCAGAGGCGCCTAGAACTTGTTTTACGATGAATGTCTTGGGCGACAACAAGTCTAAATTGGATTTAAATTAGTTGCCGGCAATTACTAAAGACGAAAGAGTTAACTAAATACGCCTACTTAGAAATGGTAGCATAATATTTAAGTATGCGATCAGTTTACCAGCTTTTCGTACAATAAGAAACACTACAATTAAGAGGATACCTGTTTACTATTACAGGCTATCAGATGGAGCTTGAGAGCCAATGGTGGAAAGGACAACTTGCTGAAGACATTTACCACGCTCTTCGCTACAAAGTACGTCTCCCCGGTCATATTCCTAATTAATGATATAAGTTAAGGTGTGTTTAAAAAGGGATGTATTTAAAAACTGTACGTCTGTGTTTGTCAGTCCTTGTAGCTATGTTGTTGTTTTTTTTTCGTAAGCTCTTTGTCACTGAGAAATTTTGAGAAATTACAGTTTGGTTCTTCCCAGCCTAATAAAGGGGTGGGCTAAAGGGGTGTTAGGCCAATAGAAGAACTTTTCTCTACATGTCATGGAAGTGCGGGCTGTGCTGTATGAAAATATGAAAAATAGTTAGGATATCTGGAATGATTGAATAATAACAATACTATGCCTTTGATCTAGAAGAAACAATACTAATTAGAAATGTAAATGTAAGTACAATTTGAAGGGTAAACGTGTCAAACTGCATTGCATTTTCAATCAGGCTGTGATAACTTAATGTGAAAACATTAACTGTGAAATTTCAGTAGCAGATGGTAATAGTCGCAACAGTTTCCCAGTGCATTGGTTTATATTTGTAAAATGTGTTTTTTTTTTTTTTTTTTTTTTTCTCTTTTCTATGCATTTCTCTTAGGAACTGAAGTTGCCTGCTTACAAAGGCCAGTCACCCCAGCTCAGCCTTAGACGCTATTTTGCTGATCTAATCGCTATCGTGAGCAACCGCTTCAGGCTTTGCCCAACCGCGAGACACCTAGCTGTCTACCTGCTGGACCTGTTCATGGATCGCTATGATGTTTCTGTGCAGCAGCTTCACGTGGCTGCACTTTCCTGCTTGCTTTTAGCGAGTACGTACGCCACTTTACGGCTTCATTTCTGGATTTTGCTGTGCTTTGTTTAATAACATGTCTTTGCAGCAGGCAGATACTCACGTTTTCCTGTAATTCTTTGTAATGATGTGTGAAATTGCAGGTAAGTTTGAAGAGAGGGAGGATCGGGTACCAAAGCTTGAAACTCTCAACTGCTTGGGGTGCATGAGCTCCATGAACCTGGTTCTGACTAAGCAGAACCTTCTCAACATGGAGCTTCTTTTACTGGAAACCTTTCAGTGGAACCTTTACCTTCCTACACCAGCTCACTTCATAGAATACTATCTATCGATTGCTGTCCACGAAACGGACCTGCACGATGGTTGGCCTCTGACAAGTTTGGAAAAGACTGGACTGTATATGGCAAAGTATGCGGACTATTTCTTGGAAGTTTCCCTCCAAGGTACGTTTTCCCGCATGCTGTCAATGTGTTCTGCTTTACTGTAGCCAGAGGTAGATAGTCCAGGTCCAGAAAGTAAAAATCCAGGCCATTTTTTTTTTTTTTTTTTTGTTCCAACCAACCAGTTCAGCATAAAGAGTCACAACACAAAGAGCCATAAATTTTGAAGATGGCATTCTTGGTGTGCTGTGGGGTTCCCCAATTCTGGTACGCAGTTTGCAGTCTTCTCTGCTCAAATACTTGAAAAAATCTTATTCAACTCGCCAGCTAATTGGCAATTTAGTTAGCGTGTTTGAGCAGGGAAATCTGCAAACAGCAAAGCAGACTGGCCTTCCAGCACCAGAATTAGGGGAGCCCTTATGTAGTGGGTTAACAGAGTTTTGGGTTGCTTTTTACTCATCATCCCATTAGACCACATCTTTCTGAACTTCGCCCCATCACTGGTGGCCGCCGGCTGTGTTGCTTCTTCTCGTATTGTGCTGCGACTGTCTCCCACCTGGCCGTCCCGTTTGCAGCGTCTCACAGCTTACCTCTGGGAGCACTTATCAGCCTGTGTGGAGCGGCTTCTCATGTGAGCGTCTTCTACGTGGTCTGTTTAATTCTTTTATGAGACATCCGGCACCCGTTTAACCATACCTTGTGTCAAGTGTGTGATCTTTTTAATTTGCATCACTCTTTTCTCCCTTTGCGTAGGGCACATGACGGGGATGTCAAAGAGGCCAGCAAGCAGAAGTGCCAACAGCAGAACCCACCGGTCATGTCAGCAGTGTTCCACGGTCCCGGTCCAGTGTCCGCTGTACCAGCTGTGCCCCAATACCTGCATGGGGCCACGCTACAGTACCCCCAGCAAAACTGCCAGCCCCTTTTGGCCTCTGCCCATGGGCCTTCCTCATACATGTCTCAAACTAGCCTCCAGGCTGGCACTCAGCAGCATGGGCATCTACAGCATATTCCTCCCTCCCTAGAAACCAAGGTCAGCATGCCTTTCAACAGAGGCTACCAGGTTAATGCACATTATAAGTGCTCTTCCCCTTGCTTTGACAGGTGATTAAATCAATCTGAGCAGGAAAGGGGGGGGGGGGGCAGTGTGTATCTATTCAGCTGGACTAGTGAATGTCAAAACCAAATTTTCAGTGTAAATACCAATGAAGGAGGGATTCAGACCTGTATTATGTAAAGTTTATATTTACACACTTTGTGCAATATATGTACTTGGATGTATAATTATTTTTCTTTCTTATTGAATTTCTTACAGTCATAGTATGTAATGATAAACAGTATAACTGGACCTAATCTATTATTTCTGTAACTTAATCTTCTTCAGACGACATATCGAAATTGTATCCTCATTGTAACTGTGTTATTGCATACTTGGCATTTCATTTAGGATGGTATTTAGCCTTATATATTTAAAAGGGGCATTTCAGAGGATTACATTGTCTGTTTTAGAATGTGGTTGAATACACAGGTATTTCACATTTCTACCTCAGGGGGGAGAAGAAGCTTGTTACCAGCACCTTTTTCATCTTCCCAACATTTTTTTGCATGATACTTGTTTGGAACACTGTAAATCAGGAGTGTGAATTTGCCACATTTACATCTTCTGAGGATTAAGAATTTGCAGTGAGTGCTGTGCACTTTGAAAGGAGATTTTAAAATAAAGTGCAACTTCTCAGTTGTATGCTTTTACTTTGTTCACTCTCTAGTTGACTTTATGGTTCCCGTCTCTATACTCTATACCGTCTGCTGTCTCTATACTCTATACCGTCTGGGGGTCCCCGAGGACCAGATTGAGAAACACTGACCAGGAAATTCTAGATTTCCATAAATTTTGTATTTAAGCTTGAAAAATGAACCATGCAAATCGTAATCAATAGTCGTCATCTAGTACACAGATATAATTATTAAAATTAATGCAAAAGTCTCAAGCACAAATCCATCAAAAATATTTTTTTTACTGCACTGTAATGTCACACTAAGCACTGTGAAACACAGCAGAAAACTGAAATAAACGATTATTTAAAATATGTTGAATTGTAGCATACTTTAAAAGCGGTGAACTATTGAGTATTTTTCTTAAAATTTACTCTAAAGAAATAAAAGTCAAGTCTGACAAACTACATAAAATCAAACTGATCAGTCCGCCTTCCATAAAAATATGCCTAATCCATAAAAATGTTAAAAATGGATAGGCATGGATGTAAACTAAGATGGCAAATTCTTATGTTATGGTTCATACGAACATATCCTGAGTATGTAGCCACTCATCCGCTAACACAAAGCTGCTGTTAATTTCACCAAAAAACTCAAAAACATGGTCTTGCATCTAAAATGTGGTAAATATATGATTTTAGGTAACACTTTACTTGAGGGGCCACAAATAATGTAGTAGTACTCATGTACTGTATTTAGAAGAACCTAAGTGTTAGTTAGGTACTGATTCCATGTTCATTCATCATTAATCAGTCATAATGGTTCCTGTATTTCTATATTTGTTCATGATTTGCTCTTGAGTAGTAACTAAGTTACTTGTGCGCCTCCTTTTTTATCAGGTTATTGTTCACTACTCATTAGTTGTATTCTGATTTAGGAATTTGGTTTCAATAACTTGAAAGACCATCTATTAACAAATCATATTTGTTAGTACAAATACAAATTAGAAATACAATTTCTTAATACAATTCTATTACATAATACTAGGACTGCATTGTTTTTGTCCATAGTTTATGTCCGGACTGTTGCTTACTGACAAATTCTTGCCGATCATCATTATTAAGTGTGATTTTTCTATAGACAGAGAGCCTTTACTGAAAGGCAGTTAATCTGAAACTTATACAGCCCAGCTTGTAGCTCATCGTAGCTCCCAGTCTCCCACTGAATGGTTGACAGCATCTGTAGACAGAGGAACAGTGTTGCTACACAGCATGAGCTCCGAGTGGGACAGCTTTCTCCAATTCATAATGCTGGTCGTCCGTGTTCCGTCCATCCTGCGAGTGAGAAGTGGCCGTACTTTTATTCACAATTACTGTCGTTCATGTTCATGTTGAACATGTCGTTCAATTCAGGTATTGAACACTACATTATGTAGACCATTGTGTTGTGGCCTTAACCATAGGATTGTGTCTAAATGTAAGTGACTGAGGTTAATAGAAAATAAATTTAAACTGGTATCCCTAAATTTTGAGTGTGACTTGTGTTTCATCTAAGTTGCCCCATGCCTTGTGTCCTGTACCTCTTGTAATAGGCTCCAGATTTACCAAAATCCTATGCTTATGGAAGATGTCCAGGTTTAATGGCAGTGACATAGTTTTGTGTATAACCTCCCTCTTAGTTACCCAACCAGCTCAATATCAATAAATTTCTGACCATTCACACTATAAATTAACTGTATTTATTTCTATGTACAAAACTGAATTGGTCATAACAATTGTGGCAAAATGTCTATTAGCACCTGACTTAGTTATTGTTCCTCATAATCACTTAATTATCATTATCATTTACCATCATCCCTGACCTACAGATGGCAGTAATGTACAATTGACAGTAACAGTGAAAAAGCGTATCATATAAGATTAGTTCTACCTTTGACAACCATTTAGATACTGTGAACTCATTGGTAACCAATGGCTTCCATGTACCGTGATGTTCTACATCAAAGTTCAACATCACCAGGTTTGTGCAGATTTGAATCGGAACTAAAAAGGTTATATATGCATGTATATTTTTCCATTGTGGATTCATATCAAGCATATAAAAACAGTGACAAGCAAAAGACACTGAGACAAATGTTCATTGTGTGATTTATACTCTTCATGCATTAGAAAAGATCTGCAAATCCAAATGACAAAATCATTTTAGAAATATGCTCTTATTATACGCAATAGTGTTTATGACATATTAACTGGGTTTGAATTTTAGTTGTGGTGAATAACCTTGACTGGTTTGTATACAATCTATTCTGAAGAAGGTATTTGTGGTAAAATTTATGAAACGTGCACATTTTCTGTCCATTTACCTGCACAATACATAGCCTGAACTCCCCTTGTTGAGGACATAAGTTGACTCTCCCTGGAAATAAAGAAATAAAATCAATATTGTGATATTATAAATGAATTTCATTAAACAAGTGAAATGCTGATAATTAATTATGCTGTGGGTGTTTTGATTGAATTCCTGCATTTAGATAGCTCTGCTCTCAAAAATCTATTGTCAGAAATTACTTAAGAGGTTAATAAGAAGAAAGAAATGCGGGTGGTGTTAGGTTCTGTGGGTTAGGACTATGTGGCTGTGATCAGAAGGTTGTAGGTTTAAATCCCCTGGCTGTCCCTGAATGTCATTAGTGGTCCCTTAACCCCAATTGCTCTTGGGACTTCTGAGTCTGTTCTCTGACTTTTATATTAGTTTGGATGAAAGTGTCTGCAAATTAAGCATAAATACAGATTTAGCACATGGCAAAAGCGTAACACAGAATGAAATACAGGTAAAAGCTTTGCATTATTCCAAAGCAAACATGACTGATAAAAAAGTAGTATTTATAAAAGTATGTGTTTTATTTTAATTCCCAGGGAAATTGTAGGTAGTTCAGTCAATAAAGCTACACAGACAACATTTATAGTTAATTAAATAATTAATCAAATGTAATGTTGCACATTGTACAGATATTGCCTGTAATTGTAATGTTATTAAGATATATTTTTTTCTATATTTTTTCATTACCTTTAGTCTAACCCTTTTTATATTTATCTTAATTTGCGAAACCTTATTGCACAGCCTCAGGACCGAATCGGGGTACATTTCACTACACAATGTATGTACACCTTGTATGTGACAATGAATTTTGAGTCTTGAATCTCTTGAATCAAGACCCAATTTAAGTGTTCACATGACCTGTTCTAGTGGCAATATTTATGATCTAAGTTCTTGTTACTGAGGCATTTATATTAATTTCCATTCATTTATTTTTCAGTACTACTTATTTGGTATAGGACTGTAGTGATTTCTATTTATATATTTTATTAATATCAATCCAAGCCTAAAATAGCAGGAGCTTTTCTGCTGTTAGTTTAGAAATTCTGCTGTCGTAACTCAACGGTTGTAGTAAAAATATTTCCTTGGGGGACAGATTTTCTGATTATGAGGCTAAATTAGATTTTACCAGCAATGAAGTCTGTATTTGACTGCAAAACCATAATGTCCCAGTAATCTGAGGTACTAAAGATACAATGAATTTCAGAGTGTCATGAAAGACGAAAAAACATCTAATCTAATGTGAAATCTAAATCACGATATAATGAAATAGTTTTTAAATGTGCGCTATTAAATTGGCTGCTAAATCTAAGGAGTTGTCATTTGTGTTTTCTGATTCAGATAGAAACTTGTTAAATCCTAATCCATATTTCTTCCATCTCATGAATATAGCAAAATTAGTTAATGACTGTTAAAGTTACTAAAAATGAATACATGCAATCATCAAGAGCAGATGAGACAACTACCCTAATCTCAGAAAATACAAGACTGCACATTTCCTTCCTTTCAGCAAATCAAAATAGCTCCAGCAGGAACTGTAAGAAAATACAAGCAAATCATGTACCCTAAGCCTGGTAATTTCAGGGCAGGTTTATTTATTTATTTTCCACTTATAAAGCATCTAAATGTCAGGTTATGTTTCCTCAACTTCCCACTACTTATCTTGGAAAGGATAAAAAGGGGGGGGGGGTAATGTATCTCAGGACAGTACGCAGGGGAACACTCTGGATGCCAGCCCATCACAGGAAACACACAATGAACAGCTTATAGATATCATTTCACCTAACTGAGTAAATTTACACTGCAGTAGCAAATCAACATGAGTTGACAGAGGCAAAACATGTACATGCCGCACTTAGACATTAGTGAACATAAAAAGAGCCAACCCAGGAAGTGGGAGGCGACATCATTACCGAGGAAGTGGGAGGCGACACCATTACCCAGGAAGTGGGAGGCGACATCATTATCCAGGAAGTGGGAGGCGACATCATTACGCACAGAAACCCCATTTCTCATGCCTAGTAACACTTTGTATCATGTCTCCCTAATCCATATTCATTTGAAAAATTGTAGTGCCACTCACTAACTACAGTACATACATTACCAGATCCTCCAGGATTCCACTGGATACGAGTCTTACACTTTAGAGACCACAAACAATATAGTTTGTCTAACCTTACGATCACAATTCAAAACAATACTTCTGTTAAAGATGTCCCGATAACAAGCGATACTTTTGCTATCAGAAAGACAAGTTGCAGGGAAGAACAGCCAGGTTCACTGGATCACTGTATATCTAAACACTAAGTCAGTGCACCACTGCTTAAAATGCATCAGAAAACAAAAAAATAACAAAAGGCTTTGAACAGGGTTAGCTTACTACGCACAGTGCATTGTTTCATCATATAATCCTGTTGGGACTACTTTTGTGTCTAATGTGAAGTGAATTAAAAGGCTGGTGATTAACAATACATAATCCTAAACATCATGGACATCAAAGCGGAATTACTGCCATTACTATTAAAAACAGCTGAAGTTTTTTTTCAATATGACATACAAATGGATTTATATAAAGGGCTTGAGAGAATAATAACACAAAGAAAGGGTTCAATACCTCAGAGATGAGCCACATTTCCTTGCTGACACCAATATCAGAAGACATGTGCAATGGAGGCAGAAATTTAGCCACTCTCTCTGTAAATCCAAATACCAGCATACCAGACCATACCAGCTATTATTACATACACATAAAGATCACGCATAGATGAATAAGACTAGTCACATTGAATTAATAAATATGCATATAAATACATTCACAGTTAAACCTATTATTATTTTAAATATTTAAAGTTTCCTTCAAGATCAGTTTCAATGCTAATACTGCAAAAATGATCATACAACAATCTTCCTCATTACATCAAGCTTACTGGCATTATCGATGTATTTGTGTACAGTGTTTGATGCATGGTGCCCTTACAATGACAAAGTCTGTGATGTCTGCGATGCTTGGTTGATGCTCTTGGGGTAAAGAAAGTGTTATAGAGAATCTAATTGCAAGGACAGCCTTTAGAGGTACCACTAGAGATTTTGGGCCCCCAATTTAGATTGATCCAATTATTTTACAAATTCTTGGTGCCCCTTGTAACTCAGCAAAAGTAACTATCCTTTTCCTGTCGAGTTCCTTGCTCTTCTTCTTAAACTCATATACTAACTCCAACACTTTCTTATCCTCATTCGTGAAAAGCCAGAGACAGTATGACAACAGAAAATAACCTGCGTGAGTCACTTGTGAAGAAAAAATAAATAAGTCTGGCCACAGTGGTTAGTGTTATGTCTTTTTTTATTATAGATAATACATTTCGAAAAACATTCAGCCAAGAACACAAAATAATTCTAATATTTTTAAAAGATAATGTGATATATTAAATGCTACCTCATATTACACTAAATCGATGTTGCCTTATATGTTTTAAACTCCTGCTATGGTGCTAATCAATTTGGCCCATTTAAAGTTTTATATTGACAGTATTATTATCTTTGACTCTCATGACATTCTTTTAAAAATTATAAACTCATATGGATTCTAATATATTTTTAATAGCTGTACACTTTCCTTACACAAATTATGCTGAGTAACTGAAGTAACCTGATGCATGTGGACAATTTTTACATGATCCAAAATAAATATCCATTTGTGGTATTTGATTAGCTGGTGATTATTTTTTATGCAGTTTTAGCTGCACTTCCATAAATATCTGCATATAAAAAATCCTTCCTGAGCTTTTCTTATGCTTTGCAAACAGTTGACAGAGACATGCAAAAATGTGCTTTAGAAGATTCAAAGACTAAGTTTTGCTGATAGAGTTACGAAGAAGAAGATTTTAAAGACATTTCTAAGATGAAAGATGCTTCCAATCCTGGTCCCAGTGGTGTGAAGCGACAGTGCCATCCATTTTATTAATTATAAAGAGTATGCATTTATTTAATGACATGTTTGGTTAACAAATGCTAAATACGATTAAAAAATATATTGTACTAGTATTAGTGATATAATGCTGACGTAAGTTTGATTATTTTACTATTTTAAGTAGATTTAAAATTTGCAAGCAAATCTGAGCTGCAGCATAACAGATTCTCATTTTTTCGGCATAATATAGTGGCCGTGACGCATGTACTAGCAAGATCAAATGGGGGGAGGCTGACTATTACAGGACATGTGATTGCTGGAGAAGTAAGTCTGAATGCTGCAGCCTCGTAGGGAACAGCTCTGCGGGAAGCATAAGGGCAGGGGAGGGGTGTCACAGCAAGCCAGCTTACAATGCGAATGCTTCAGGATACGCTCACCTGCACACAAGCACCATTCCTCTTAGCAGCCCCATGCATAAAATAAGACCCCCAGTCTGAAATTCCATCTTTATTATAATGTAATTTACTGGTATCATGCTAGTATAAAATTAATTATCAATATTAAATTTGAACTGAAAATGTTTTCATCTCGTCTTGTATGTATTATAATGTTGGTGACTTGCAGCATCTTGTACAGCGATCTTATCCCTGCTTGGAATCTTGCCGCAGCTCCACCAGCGCACATTCGGATCAGCTGCAGTTTTATCAGCTGGAAGCCCCCATTCACAGATGTTTCACCCCCTACCTAACCAGTACATCTCCCAGTGGGGGGGGGGAGTGGTCAACTGGGGATGTCTCCCAGCCACGCCATGAACAAAGTGTATCAGCAAACTAGATAAAACATATCACATTCAGTAGATATGAGAATTACACATCACACAGGTGACACAGGTGAACTGCAGACAAGTCAGCTTGCCTGTTCGGGCAGGCAGCGAATGTCATACTTGACATACGGAATGAAATCCTTTCTCCACCAAGCAGAGGATCCTCTCATGTGCCGTTTGCTGAAGCCTAACCTTAGCAAGGGCGTGCTTGTGGCTCTGAATGCACCATGGAAGCAGGATGTTTAGCTTTGCTTTAGCTTAGCATGCTCAGTTTGAACTTTCCCTATTTAGTTTTAACTGTCACGATGTAACATGCACCTGGAGCATGGGGTAGGGGTACCCATGGACAGGACATGAGTCCCTCACAAGGAACACATGCACACATTACATAGAATCACACAGTACATGCATATGTGTCCAATATGAAGAAATATATCCAATGAGAAACTGTTCTAAAAAAAAGTGCAATATTCCTATACAAAAGGAAGCTTTGTGTAGCATGATACATATACATTTAATCTGCTTTACACTTGGGATTTTCATTTAATTCACAGTGGAGCAGATTCTTCTACCCAGAAGATCCCTGCCTTTGACATTCCTACCGTGTTTCCCCGATGATAAGACACTGTCTTATATTTTTTGAAATGCCAAAATATGCCCAGGTCTTATTTT
>JAODKE010000068.1:11604353-11632011 GCA_026779605.1 Mormyrus hasselquistii
CTTATTTGCGGGGGGTGCCTTATTCTGACCAATTTTAAAAAAATGGGGGGTGCCCTAATTGTTGGGGATGTCCTATAATCGGGGAAACACGGTATCAGTTCACATTTGCTACTGGAAAATCAGCAGGACCCTCCAATGTGCACCTATCTGAGGGTAAAGCATTTCCGGAAACAAGGACCAAAGGTCCCCTAGTGAAATCATCAGTAACAATCTTATACAAAAGGGAGAAAGATTAAATACTTATATTCCTTAAAATTATGACATACAGCACACTATTCTTAGCACATTAATAGCCAAGTTAGAATATTCATTATAATTTCATATAAATTATTGAGTTGTATGCTAATTTGGAACATAAGGTAGTACACATTAATCATTGTTGCAAATCATTAATATAAGTAAGATGGTTGATCAGCTTTACAGTACAACAGAGTATCAAAATAACTTTAAGGAACAGGATTCACTGATTCACATCTGTGCACCAGCATACAAGCTCACAATTCGAAAAGTGTGCACCAGGTCCACTGCTACACAAGAGAATTAGCCCAGTCTCACACGAGTTGAAGGTCTGTCCGGTGATGCAACATATTGTACCACGTCGAATGGCACTGCATATCAATAGAGGTGAATCATATCGTAACACACGATAGTAGCTGTTTCATATGTATCTTTAATTTATCGGATCACAGGCAAAGCATCGAGATGTGAATTGCTTTGGGCCTCAGTGATGGAGATGCACATCCCTGGTAAGGAACTACAAAACAATAGTATAATAGCCATGAGGATCATCCCTCATTATAAAAGCCAGTGATTTCTGCAGAATCAATTATTGTTATATCCAGAGACACGTAAAAATGGTCAGAGGCCCATGGACCATTTCAGCTGTTAAATTGAGTTATACATTTTATTAAACAATGTTAGTTTAGGTTCCTTTTTAGCAGAAGCCCCTATGCTTCAGCCAGAGTAAGCCTGGGCAAGCGGCCCTGGTAGTACAAAAAGGACCAATTATAGGGTGCTGGAGTAGTTTTATGGGAGCCCAGGAATTACAGACACCTGAGAATGGTGGTAAAATAGAGGTGCTTACCTAAGAGAAGGCTATCTACGCACTGGAATATTTCTGGCACAATGGCCACACAGATTTGTAGGTTCCCATTAGTGAATATGTATTGGGACTTAAAACAGTGATCTCTTATAAAGATGCCCCACTTTACTGCAAGACTAATAAGTATGAAAGAATATACACAGTCACAAATAAAAAGAACACTTCAAAATTCTTAACGTTTTCTCCATCAAACTCACCAAATCTTGTTATTGCTCTCAAATCCTACAACAATATAAAATGGCGTACAGTATATATCTGTCTTGACTTTGATCAGTATGTTCCTAGCCTTCAAAAACCACATCTTTCACATATTAAATGTGCTCGACATCAAGAGTATTAAATTCTAGAACTATATGACATCAAAAGTGCTTTAGAACATATGTGTTTTTAACTCTGAACCATTAGGGCCAAATGATTTTGGCAGCTGTTGAATTCCTATTGTCTTGATAACAATAACTGTACTGTGAAGAGGCATGCTAACTTTTGGACAGAGTTGCTGGAACATTCTCTCTGTGTTGTGATGGGATCCTCATCAATAGGCACCCTTCCTATTGCTTTTTAATACAAGCATAATATAGTTAATGTTAGTATGCTACAATTTAGAAGATTTATATATTTCATCGTGAATAGTTATGACATTCTATCAGATTTAATGAGAACTTAAGGATCCTACCATAAACAATGTCTAAGATGTATCTGTCATATGTTTCTGCAGATCTAGCGCAGGGGAAATCGTGCGCCTCAGATGTCTTCAGTTAATGGGTAAAGCATCCCGACGTGACTGAGTGTATGCCGGCGGTGCGTTCAGCCAAAAGTATTCTTCCTCAGAGGAAGACTGAATAGATTAATAGAGCTTTCAAGGTCTAGTGATTGCAGTTTTTCTGACTAGATTCTTTACCTTATTCAATGTAATGAAGATATATAAAATTTGGTGACACAGTATTTAAGTTTAAAATAAAATAAAATAAATTTGTGAGTAACCATGCAGGACAGGGTCAGAGGAAACATGCCCTCTCTGGTACTGTGCAAAAGTCTTAGGCAGTTAAAGAAAATGACGTTTAAATATCCTGCATCTTGGTGCAAAACTATGACATTATGTCTGTCAAAGTGTGTTAGCTTAGCCTTTTCAAAATCTTCCCTAAAGTCACTCTAGTATTTACAGCACCCATTCAAATCACCAGAGTATTTTTGACTGTACCCTACCCCATTTTGGCTGGCTAATCAATCCCTCATTGAGTTATTTACTTTATTAAGTTAATTCAATAAGACAGCTGGTGGTTAAATTGAACAAATACATGGAATTGCTGAGGTGCCCCTGAGGAGAGGTGTGGGAAACAAAGCCGTGTTTGTTCAGCTTCCCATCGACAACATTAAAGACATTCTACATATCTTTAAAATTTGTGTAATGTAAAAGTAATTTTTATCATGGATTATTAATACCCTTTTGCTAAAAGGTTTGAAATTCTTGTTATTCTTACTAGAATTGAAGAAATTCAGCCCATCAAGCTTGTTTGGGGAGAACTTAACTAATAGCTCAGAGTTGATCATGTCCTCCCTTAGTCTCCTTTGCTCGAGGCTGAACAGATTCAGCTCAGCTAACCTCTCCTCATAAGACATTCCTCTCAGACCAGGAATCATTCTACTGATGTCACACTCAACAGGTGATTAATATAAGAGTAGTTAGTTGAATGTGATGTTTTTTTTTTCATATCCAACTTTAACCACTTTAAAAGGAAATATTTGGCTTACTCTGGATAAAATACAGATTTCTAACATCTGTAGCAAATCTCCTTAAATGCCTCTGTAAAGCATAATAATAATTTTCTCAATGCATAATCCTTCCATGACAGCTAGGCAGACTTTTATATTCCAGTAATCCAACTAACAGGGAACATTCCCAGAACTTTAGCTAACAAGTATTTAAAGATTTTCTCAAACTTGGCAGAGAACATTTTTACTTAATGTAAACAGAACATTACCTATTGCTCTTCCATGCCATTTGGTTGTTTTTATATTATTATGCTTAGTGGTAGTAGTAGTAGTGTAAAAGTGGAATAATGTTCTGCGAACATCAGGAAAAATGGACACTTTGAAAGTTTCTGTACCTTAATCATAATGCTTGGTAAACGTTCGTAGAACAAAAAATTGTTAGCTGGGAATGTGCATACAAAGAAAACAGATTAAATCTTTTGAACAAACACACTTTGAAACCATCACATTTTCAGTTGCAGCTTTAATTTTGTACCGGTATAGCCAATCCTGAGCCTCAGGGCTTTAATGCAATTCCAGGATGTTACAATGTTTTCAACAGCAGGAACTATACCTGCCTCGCCCGTTTAGTGTTTGCCAAGTCTACCTAAAGAAGAAAACAATTTCAATCAAATCTGAAATTAAGTACAAATTTCTGTATTTTAAGTGCAAAGTTTTACCTTATTGTTCACTGTAAATTTTCCAGTTCTGAGGCCGTTGATGGATTTTACACACCCCAAGTCCACCCCCAGCTGGAGCCATTTCTGAAGCATGGATCTTATTCCTGTTTGGTTAAATCCATCTCCACCCTCAAACCCAAATAAAAACCCTATTTCTTCTTCCTGTCCCTATATTGATTGCTTATGCTGTACTTTCCTAAAGCAAGTCTTGCTCCGTGGAAATAGTTTACTTGGATTTGACAGGATATTCATCCATCCACCTTCTGTGCCCTTATCCTATGCGGTATCCAGAGCCTAACCCAGAAGGTACAGGCACAAGGCAGGGAATAAAAAAGGATGGGGTGCCAACCCATTGCAGGGCTTGGCAAGACATATTGCTGCTTAATATACATGTTTTATTCTAGCATGTGTTTAGGAAGCCTACTGCCTTAGCATATCATTTTTACGTTTCAGTGTTGCGATGCTAACATACCTTCTCCTGCAGATAGGAGCACCTGTTCTTTTGTCGGCTAATCTGATATTGCCGGTGGAGCTGGATGAGTCTTTGAGCCGACACATGCTCTTGGCCGAACACGGAACGATGACTGAAAACCAACCCTGCCAGATATAAGTCAATCTGCCAGAGCCCTGTGTTCTCGCTACCATAAATGGCCCTTGTGTGTGTGCAATTGCCTGCAGAATTAAAGGTAAAGCATAAGAGTAATATTGCTCTTAAATATCTTCATTGGAGCCTGAAGGAATTTAGCTGCTGTGCCAGTGGGAAATTTCTATGAAAGTGAAGTCAGGTTAAAGCATTTCAATTCAATTTCAGTCTTGTTTATGGAGTAGCAAATTTGCAATTAAAAACCCTATGCAGGATGCATTTATTAGGAATGAATAGCTGCATTTAAAAAAAATCAACTATGTATTATGCTGGTCAATGGAGTAGCCAAATGAAAGCTTCATACGATCTATTTCTTTATTGATTCCATCACTAGTGTTTTTATTGGGATTTAATGTGTTTACTGTTGATGAGAGTTGGGTGTTTTCAAACACAGTGATCAGGCCGGATTACAAGGAGCCAGGAACCAATGTCTCCTAAATTCAGATCCGTTGACATTTTATTTTATAAATGATTAATAATAATCCCATAATCTCAAAACAATGGTCAATTATGGAGGCGAAAGTGCAGACGGGAAGTCAAATTTTGAACAGCAGAATTTACATAATGGATCAGGATGTGCAATCATTTTACCTTTATCTTCTCTAAACCAGTGGCATCCCTGGAAGAACAGGTTAATTGTTAATTATATGTCAGCCCTCTCCTCCGCTAGATGTTAAAGTCAAATTATGCCTTAATGAAGTACATTCAGTTCTTCATTAAGTGAAGTACATCCGTAATGAAGTAGCTCAGATTCATATTATATAATCATTAGGCGGCATTTCTATGGCCTTCACACAATCATTACTACAGTAGGTGAAATGTCCGATTAACTGAATTCACACAGATAGTTATTCTCATATTTATTTATAGTGTACAGTCTACAATAGCTGTACTCCTTTCAAAGATTGCATAACACTGTTTCATAATACTTTAAATAAAGCTTAGAAAAGGTAATATCATTACAGTTTACATGCAAATTTCTTATATAAGTATCCAACATAGCCATGGATGTAAAAAGGGCTTCATGGGGATGTATTTACATGAAATGACGCTTTATTGATCCCTGTGGGGTCGTTTTCCTTTTGCCTGCCCCCTCTTGCTCTCCAAGGCGCAGTTACCCATAGTGCTCATGGAGCTGGGGGTTAAGGGGCCCACAGATGTGGCTCTTCTGCTGAGGCCAGGCTTCAACCAGCAACTTTCCAATCACAGGCACAGAGGTTTAGCCCACTGAGCCACATGCTACCCTTCCTTATGTGGTGGCCTAATGGTTAGAGAAGTGTGCTTGTAATTGAAAGATTGCTGGTTCGAATCCCCAAGCAGCGAGATGCCATTGAAGTATCCTGAGCAAGGCACTGGGTTCTGAATTAGCTGCCTCCTGTTATATCATGATGTTACATATGGTTAAACGCAGAGGACACATTTTGTTGCTGTCAACAATGACCATTCATCACCAAATTGTGTTCAAACCTAGCTTACTGAGATGAGGTACATTTCTGGTTATAGGGATGGTTGTTTCTGTCATGTTTTACAATAACCTTCATTTTTTTTATCATCTTCCTTCACACTTGAAGTCTCATAAACTAAGAACCCTTCATTTAGCACAAAATGTGGGTTATTCACAGAGGTGGAAAATCCAGGTCCAGAAAGTATAAATCCAGACCAGCATTTTGTTTCAACCAACCATTTAAGTACTCTGTGACTGAGACTCTTTACGCTGACCTGGTTGGTTGAAACAAGGGTCTGGATTTGTACTTTGTGAAGCGAGACTTTCCACCTCTGGTTATTTCAAACTTTTTTTTCTGCTCAAAGAAACATAAAAAACGTAAAAATGTGTAACTAATTTATACATTGATGGATCCCTGCTGATTTAAACAAACAGAACAATGAGAACAAGTCCACTGGAGACTTCATATAGTCATTGGAAGTAAACGGAATGCCTGGATAAATTTAAAATAAGTAAAATATTGGCAGCAGAATCACTGGGTACAGACAAATATGGAGATGGACTCAAGTCATGTTTCACAGTTTAACCAGACAACAGAGGACCAGGAATCTCAGCCAATTTTTCCAGTGGAAACTGACAATTGTGATCTTTTTTTTTTTTTGTCCTGTGTAGCCTTGAAATTATTAATAAAAGAAAAGTAAACAGTAGCCTACCACCAGGCTTTGATAGAAGCCTGAAAATAAGTTACGATATATTCTGAAGAAACCTCATATATTAAAAATTAAAACAAACCTTACAATAACTTATTTGCAACTGTACTCTTCTATGAAGCAAATTACGAATTAAAGTAGATTTATCGCAGAAGAAACGATATACCTTGCACTATTTACAATCCCAGCCATGTGATAAAGGCATAAGAAATCGAAAAAACAAAGGTGGGCATTTAGTAACATGTTGTTAAAAACCCAAAACGATTATTGTACACATTCGTACAACTGTAAACAACATTTACGTTATAGAAATAATAAACATTAAAATACGGTAAATAAAAATGGCTGTGATGGTCAACATGGATTTTGTTGCTTTTCTGTTACTATGTACAATTACAGCTCAATGCTTATTCTGAAGTAGTTTTCGCCATATGTTTGACACGCTGCCCAGATCCTGATATGATGACTACATTAAGATACACGAATCTGGCTAAATTAGCACATGTAGTTTTATCACAGGGTGAGCGATGCAGTAAAAAAAAAATACACCACAAGCCTCGCCTAGTCTGAGTCTCACTCGGTCTTTCAAGGAATGACTAATATACTACAGGGCGGATGAGGGACCGCTGTCAGTCATAAAACAGAAAATATTATTACCGAAGGAATATGTGTGTGTGTGTGTGTGTGTGTGTGTTTTACTTTTTGCTCGAATAAAGTAATGAATCATTTTACCGTATGGTATCTGCAAATGACAGTTG
Source organism: Mormyrus hasselquistii (assembly GCA_026779605.1). NCBI lineage: Eukaryota > Metazoa > Chordata > Actinopteri > Osteoglossiformes > Mormyridae > Mormyrus > Mormyrus hasselquistii. Next base: position 11,611,440 of record JAODKE010000068.1, read on the forward strand.
CTGTACTAGCATTTCTTCGCTTTGTTGTTTTATTCTGCTTTTCATCCATATACACGAGAAAATTAGCAAAACATGGGATATTATTTACAGTATTTATTACTTTAGTCTTTTTGAGAGAATGATGAGTAAAATGCACTGCAACAGAACAGAAATGATGCTTAAATTCAATCAACTGGAGTAAGATCCTGTAGAGTTCAGTTTAAGTACAGCCGGTTTATTAAAATCATTAGAGTAAAGATAGTTGTTCGAATTAAAAAAAAAAAGTTAAATAAGTCATTAAATAAATAAATAACTCCTACGTGATGAGTAAAAGTGACCGGAGTGATAATTTTAAATTAAAAATTTCTTTAGTTTCCATAATAATTATGTTACTTAATACGTAAAGGACGTGGGGTGTTAGGAAATGCATTTTATTGTGTATAAAAAATTGAACACTTAGTAACTCCTAACAATATCAAATATATTTTTAAAACGATTATACCAGTGATGACTGTGAAAAGTATCAAAATATATTTTTTCAAAGGCTATAACATTATTTCTAGAATAACCACGCTAATATCTCCTTGAGCTTATTGTATATTTTTGAAATTATTAAGTAAAGAATTAAATGTGTAAATATTGATAATACGTGGGCCTTAAATCATTATAACTGCAACTGTAATCCTTTGGCATCTTTTAACTCACCCACACATCATGTCAGTTTAACCCGTTAGGTTACACGTTACGGAGGTAGTCAGTGCTCTTGCTATGAGAGGATTTCCATTTCCTGCAGTCTTTTTCGCTGTTTTTAGCTTCCTCTTAAAACGTTTACTTTGATTGGTTAGCCGAAGCGCATGTAACCAATCAGGCCCTGGCTACTATGGAGGAAGGAATAAATGCAAGATGGCTCCTCATATAAAATCAGCCTCCTGGCTTCTCTATTGCGAACAACAAAATAAGTCTTTATATCTCATTAGATTAAAACATTTTTCTGGTAGTAGTTCTGCGGGATAATTTAAGCTTTACGGTGATATACGTGTAACTCAAGGCATGATTCTGTGACGCCAGTTGTTCGAGAGAAAAGCGGGACCTATTTAGAAACTATGAATTAGGAGCACTCATCTCGACTGTCTGGCTTTGGAAGGCAGCGCGACAGATCAGGGCCTCTATTCAGGAAACCTATTTTTAAAAAAACAGTGTATCAAAACTGTTAAATTCATGGTGTCTTTGTACGCTTGCCCGGATTACAGAATAGCACAGTGACGCTCTGGATCACAGCATGGCTGTTTCAAGGTGGGGTTTCTTTTCCAATTTCAAAAACTTCCAAGCTAACCAAGTAGCTCGTTAGCCAGACTGACAACAATAGATGGTCCATGTCACACCGGCCAGGCCGTGTACTTGGCTCCGGATAAGATAGCCGTGAAGCTCACTATTCACAGCGTTTTTAAAAGTTGTTATCTGTATGTTTCTCTATTTAATTAAATTAAATGTCAGATGTATTTTACTGCTAGAGTACGCTGCTTGTTGGCTTTATTCGGGTGTCTTAGCCGCCTTACTGTACAGCATTATGTGTAGGCAAGTTAAAATTTGCATCACATTTCGTGTAGAGGAATTTATGCATTTGCGTGGCCATTTAGTAAATGATTGCTTAACTTGAGTTTCCTTATTCGCAGATATACTGGGATTAGCACCAACGTATTTGCTTTCCATTTTGGTACTTAACTAATTAGCGATGCATAGTGAAAATGTTAAGGGGGGTAAATGCAAACGATATGGAAGTACTGGGTTGATAGTTTTGCTTACCCTCTAAGTATTGGGGGAACTTGTTTGCCCCCCCCCCCCCTTTCCCGCAGCAATATTCCCCTGTATTGATCTCAGACAATCTGACAGCTACCTTAGCGTGGCTGCTAATGTGCTTTAATAACCTCACAAGCTGTCCCTTTGAGAGCCGGCAAAGCGACACCCATTTTACCCGAATGTCGAGCTGAGCCGCGTAATCTTACTTCTGTATTACAGCCTAAATGTCTAGATCAGCAAGCCCCTAAACTGATGCATGCAAAGGAGTTGTGCTGTACTTTTTTTACAATGAGACTTGCATTTTTAATACTGTAATGCCTTTTGCTAACTGTAGGATTGCTAGTTGATATGATAGTATATCGTTGGGTGGTGCTTTCTGAACAGAATTTTTTTTCTTGAAATGTATGGCGCTACCTAGTCATACAGTAGTTGTGAATAGCTAGAGCACTCCTGGTTTTGATATGCACAGAATAATTCAGCCTGAATAAAGCTGTTCCAGGTGTGTTTATTGGAACATATCCTTACTGTTTTTGTGTGAAAGTAAAATTTAGTTATGTTGTTTGCTGCTGTGTGGTAGACCTGTGGTTATTTTAAACACCAGTTTAATAGTTTAACATAAATCTTAAATCGGCCTTTCTGAAAGCAGGGACAGGCAAATGAAAATGGACCAGAACTAGGTACCTACTACAATTCGTGCTTCTTCGAGGAGTCCAGGTTCAAAACTCCTGTTGTAAAGCATAGGTCTAGTGAATGAAATCCTACAGTCCTAGTGGTTTGAGTGCTCTGCCACACTGTTATTAGTTGCATGATATAGAACCTATATTAAATTGTAGAAGTAAACTCTTACCAGTTTGAAGTGATTTGTCTTGTAGCAGAGTAGTGCAACTGTATGTGAAAATGTCCTTGCATGGCGTTATGTCATCTGCCTCTGCTGAGAGTACTGCGTGCATCTAAATATCTTAGGAAACATATATTTTCAAATTAATGTTTTTCCATTCTGATTTTTATGTACCGAAATATAAACATTTATGTGCCTTATTAAACCATTTAAGACAAGGTTGAATATCCAGCAGGAACCAAACTGTAACAGCTACTTTAAACAATTTTAGTAAAATACTTAAAATGTTATTTGTATTTAGACACATTTAAAGCTTATCCAGAACATGCACTGGCATTCAGTAAATGTACCAATTATTATTTAAAATGACTTGCTGAAGGCAGCTTATATGGTGTCCGGTAATTGGCAAAGAAATCGGGTTTTGTAAATATGTGAGGCCAGACTCCACAATCTGTCGCTGCTTTTTATTTATTTATTTTTAAAAACACCCTTAATATACCAGATTGCATGGGGGCATTTATGGAAATGGGACTTAATGGTCCAGGTTCTTAGTCTTTTCTGTTTCAGATTCTGTAGCCTGTATCTCTTTATACAAGCCCTCAAAAGTCTGTGCCCTATCATTGCGCTTCTTGCCAAGTGAGTTCCTCATTTTACTTAATTGTACTTTACTGTGAAATTGCACAGCTGTTACGACTAGCGGCTGATAACTGGACACCAGTCATTTCTTTTTGAGGTATTTAAGCACCAGCCAGTCTGGGTAATTGACCTAAACTTTTTCTTTCTACGCCATAGCTCCTGATGGCAACTATGTAGGTGGCCAATACTGTTCTGAGCTGTAATCCCAGACCAGGCTCAGGAAGAACACCTTTTCTAGTTGCAGCCTTCCTTCTAAGGTTTCCAGTCTTCTCCCCACCCAGGCTTGATCGTCTGTTCATTCTGCTGGACACGGGTACAACTCCAGTGACTAGGAAGGCTGCAGCCCAGCAGCTGGGGGATGTTGTCAAACTCCACCCACATGAGCTTAACAACCTGTTATCTAAGGTAAGCCTCCCAGTCTGCACCACCTCTCCAGTGTTCCATCCCTTCGGGGATGGAAATTTGAATACAAATTGGGCGTTTAAAGTAGTTTGTCCTTTGTGCTTTCTTAGTGTATTAAGTTAATAATTTAACAGCCAGGAAATGGGTCTTTGATTTCTACACCAGCAATTTAGTCTTATGTCTGTGGGAGTACGTGTAGTTTATTCAAATGTCTTCCCCCCCCCCCCTTGCTTTCAAAAGGTTATAACATACTTGAGAAGCCCAAATTGGGACACACGCATTGCAGCTGGCCAGGCAGTGGAAGCCATTGTTAAGAATATTCCCGAATGGAGTCCAGCCCCCAAGCCTAAAGAAGGTGATGCAGGCCACCAGCATTCTTCATCATTTTCTTGTTTGTTTTTACTGAGATGTTTGAACTAATTTTTCTTCCTGTTGCGTCAAGAAGATAGTCAAACTATTAGCCTATACAAGTCTGTAGTGATCTGTAAATAGATGGTTTTTCTTAAGAAATGGAAACAAACATTATTCCATGAGCCGTTAATATATCTCAATTTAGTATCACACGTGACACGTCTTTTCACTTTTCACACATCATTTCCCAGTTAAGTTTAAATGCAGTGCTGTAGCATACTGATGAGGAACCACTGTGTACTTCAGAGTCATGCTCAGACTCATGTCTGGAAGATACCTCATCAGACCGACTCAGCTTCTACAGGTTTGACATCACTCGTCTGCTGAAACATGGTGCATCTCTTCTTGGGTCTGCCGGAGCTGAGTTTGAAGTCCAGGATGACAAATCAGGTATTTGCTGTTTTGCCTTTGCCTTGTTTATGAAGTTACTGCCATTTCATGGGGGAGTGAGAATTGTGCCGGTTGCATAGGGTGTTTGTTATTCGGTCCAATGGGGCGGTTTTGTGTTGATAGGCTGGTAGGCATGAGGGTAAATGGTGGGCGAAAAAAGCAAGTCTAACCTCGTTTCTCATCCTTTTAGCTGAGGTGGATCCCAAGGAACGGCTGGTCCGTCAGAGGAAGCTACTGCAGAAGAAACTAGGTCTGGACATGGGGGCTGCCATTGGGATGGACACAGAGGAGCTCTTCAATGATGAGGACCTGGACTACTCTCCAAGCTGCAACCCTGGAGGGCAGAAAGCCTCAGGAGCAAAGGCTTCTGTCTGTCCGACCTCACGCAACCACCACATGGTGTGTGTCCTCTCGGTGAGCAGTTGGGCACAGTCTGTTAAGAGACTGTAGAACTGAAGAAAAGATGGTTGCTCGATTTAGCAGTAGCTAAAGCAGTTGACACTAAATCCTAAACTATGTATACAGTATAACCTATAAATATTTGTTGGCCGCAACGGATTATTTGACCGGCAGTCTTGGTCTGTCTAGAACGATGCTGCAAACATTCGTCCAAATGATATTTTCAGTTTTACTCGCATTATGAACTAGGTCACACATATTGCTTGTACAGTATGTTATCTTTCTTTTCTCCCCACTGACATAATAATCTAGTGGTGAAAACCTTCTGGGCCCTTATCAGTCTTGAAGCACTATTCTAGGAGCAGTTGGAAAGGGTGGAGTCTTCCTTTGGTAGGCAGGTTCAGGAGGATAAGGTTGTGTACTATTGTTTGTGTTGCCTGATGTAATATGAGAACTATGATATAAAACACTTAATGTTTTACTCCTTTATTTTACACTTCCAAGCTTACCACCCTTCCAAAAATAGTACAGGTCTATCCAGAGCTGTATTTTACAGTATTAATCTCTGGCAGGAAATGGGCATATCTCATATTATTGCTTACCCAGGGAAATCTTTGTTTTGTAAGCTGGAGCATCAGCATATTTTATAAAGTTTATCTGTTTCAGTGCTTTAATGTGTAAATTTGTCTTTAAGACTATGCAGGCAGCTGAGCTGATAGATTCGGAGTTCCGGCCAGGCATGAGTAATCGACAGAAGAACAAGGCGAAGAGGATGGCCAAGCTGGTGGCCAAGCAAAGATCCAGGGACATGGACACCAATGAGAAAAGGTTGGAATTTTTACAATTTCTATTCCCTCCAACCCATATGGAGGTATGCATCTGACAATATAGAAAAACTCAAACCAAGGTCAAATTAATTAACGATTGTTAATTATTTATAAGGATCAATTTTCAGCATTGCATCTTGTGTTTACATTCTATTAAATGCATAGTAAATATACAATTGAAGCACAATTCACTCTTGGTTTAAGTTTGATATAACAGCACCTGAAAGGAGATCTTTGAAGGATACAGTTCCAAAGTCGGCTTAAAATACAGTCTTCTGTTTTTTTTTTTTTTTTTGTGCCCTACAGCAACGACAGCTTTGAAGGGGAACCCGAGGAGAAACGCAGAAAAACCACAAATGTTGTTATTGAGCAACCGGCGGTGGAGCACAAAGTCTTAATAGATAACGTTCCAGATAACTCAAACCTGTTTGAGGAGGTGAGTAAAAAATAAAAACATTGAAAGCTAAGATTTTATGACCGACTATTTTGGATTTATTTGACGCTCGCGATGACTTTACATTCCCAATTAAACCTTGTTCAACCTAGGAGACATAAGAAGGGTCAGTAAGTCCTTGATGTTAATCTGGATGCCCTCTAAATTTTCACCTTCATTGATTAAGATTAGTATTTGGTGAGGGTAAAGAAATCCAAGCTTTGTGCACAAAGGTGACTTCTCGACCCGAGAGGGCCGGCCAGTATATATATATATTGGCCGCGCTAATTTCTATGGTTTCTCTGGCAGTGTTTTTCCGGCCTGTGCTGGGTGCCTCACTTGTCACCTGGCATCTGCAATGTAACGGATGTAATAAAAAAAAAAAAATAAAAAAAATCCTGATTTTGTTTTCTGTTTTTTTTTTTTTTCCTCTCATTTGTTTTGTTTCTTATTGCTAGAGCCCATTTTGGCTGCTTTTTTGTATTTGGCATAGAAGTAGCTCAAAGTATTACTTTGCCTGAATGAATGTGTGTGTGTTTGTTTTTTTTTTTTTTTTTTTTTTTAATGTTTAAAAAACCCTTTTTTTGTTCAGACGCAAGAATGGCCGCTAGAGAGTTTTTGTGATGAGCTCTGTAACGATCTTTTCAATCCATCTTGGGAGGTAAGTGTTTTGTCAGAATATTTAACAAGCGTTTCTCTAATTACATGTTAAATTGTACATGTGGTGGGAGGGTCTAGGCCCACATTTTGCTGGCAGTTTGCTGCGACCTTTACTTTGTGTCCTTGAATTTAAAAACTGTTTAAAATCAGAACCATTCCAGGGAAGAGGAACAGTTCTATTGTCATTGTGGTACAGTGAGAAGAAAGGTAGACTTGAGTCATTTCCATGAGACAGTCGAATTGAACAATGGCTTGGAACCATGAAGGAAGCTGGGAAAAAAATGTTCTGAATGCTGTAGTAAATTTGCGGCATTTCTTTGAGCCAGTAACTGCACACATTCAGTGTTGGGGGTGCAAACCTCCGTTCTCCCTGTGTGGAGTTTTTATGTTCTCTCATGGCGTACAGGTTTCGTTTCAGTACCCTGTTTCCTTCTGCAGTCCACAGACATGCGGTTGGGTTAATTGGTGTCTGTTACTGTACTCTGCAATGCATTGGCATTCTGTCTAGGGAGTCCCCCACCACCTTGTGCCCTGTTCTGCCTGGGAAAGGCTCCAAGCTTCTCCCGTGACCCTTACAAGGATAAGCATTTGGAAGATGTAAGGATTAAGAAGTTAAAACGGAATAATTTCCGCCCTTTTTGTCCATCTTTCGGACATTCCACCAGTTTATCCCATCCTGATGGTGAACTCAAAACCAGTGATGTCCCGAGCCAATATCAGAGGCATTTTTTTAATTGATCGGTATCTGCTATCACAGCCCATCTATTTAATTTCCTGCGTCTGCATTATTTGTGTCATTTGCGCAGATTGTAAGGTTCTGTCCTATGCTGCAGTAAGCCTTGATGTCGGGCATGTGGAAATTCCTTAAATCGAAAACTTAAAATAGTCCAATAGTCCTTTCGAGAGGAGCTAGTAACACAGAGTTGTTTAATACAGCTAATCTCATTGGGCACTTGCAGAAACGTCATGAGAAAGAATACTGCCATATTGTGGGGCTTATTCAGAGGACGAATATACGACTGTATGTGTATATATAATTTAAATATTTATTAAAAGATTTGATTGAGACTCGCAATTGGCAGATATTAAATGGATCAGATTGGGATACTTAAAGTGGATTTGGACATCCCTACTTAAAACAAACAAACATTCATGAACATTCTTGCTTTAATTAAGCTGCTCATGATATAGTTGATCCTTTTGCTACCTCTGTAAACCACTGTACTCACACCATCGAAGGGGACTAACTACCATCCTGAGTATCATTTGTGTGTTAAGTACTGTATGTATTTGCCTATGAGCGACATGTTGAGTCTATGGTGAGCACCGGTGCCCAGCTTCTCCTTTCTAATGGGAATCTCTTTTTAATTTTATGTTATATAAAGGTTCGGCATGGTGCTGGGACTGGCCTCAGGGAGATCCTCAAATGTCACGGTGCCGGGGGCGGCAAGTTGGTTGGGAGTACCGTTGAGGAGGTTGGTCCCCTTTAAGTTTGCTGTCTTGCTGCTGAGTTGGGCTGCACAATATCACTTGGCAGAGGAGTAGTGCACCTGAAATATTAATGAGGTGACGTCCAAAAGTTAATAATCAGTATAAATTCGGAGTATCTTTATGTTCAATAAATGTGTTGGACTTTTAATTTGCAAGAAGTGCCGTCACATCACGTTACCTTACTTATCCACAATATCTCTTTTTTTCAAATGATATTGTGGATGCTGAGCTGTCCCTTTCTGCACCGCCACTTCAGTGCTTATCGCTTCCATGATTTACTGCAATAGTAGTACATGGTGCGCTCCACTAACCAAATTTAATAAACATAAGGATATATCAAATTTATACTGATTACTAACTTTTGGGCGCCACAATACACCTCAGTAATATATTAGGCAGACTATTAATCTACTTGCCAAATTGTTAGCGTAAGTAAATGTCTGTATAGTACCGAAAAGGTGGATAAACGTTAACGTCTGCAATCCAAAGCCTTGGTGATCACTGCACATGTGCCATATAATCACGATTGTGATATGCAGCCCTGCTACCTGGTACCTGTGTTTTTTGTTTTTTAAAAATTGCCGTTTTAAACATTTTTTTTAAAGCTACACTAAACATCACAAAATTTAAAAATTTTTTTTTTTTTTTTTTTTTTTTTTTTTTTTTTAAAACTGTAAAACTTTATTAAAATCTGTTGCTTTATATTTGAAGTTAGCCAGCATGGTGTTTGCCTTTGTTTTTCTCTTCTGTTTATATACACAGTATAGATAATCAGCTTTTGTTTGTAGCTACTTTTAGACTTGTGAATAATAACACCTTTGTAAGGGCTGTTTGCAGCTTTGTCTGTCTTCCATTCACTTCACTGACAGATGACGTTATGGTACCTGGTTACAGTCTTGTCATGTGGATCATTTCAGTGAGATCTTAACCTTAATCATCGTGGTGTTTCAGATGCATGTTCTAATAATCTGTGTTACACAACAATATTTATTTTGCTGCCAATCTCTTATTTGGCCAAAGTAATGACATTGAAATTCTGTTCCTTTGCATCTTTTAATCTACAGTGTTGAGGAACATCTAATTACTCAAGTGTAATTTTACAGGTACATACTGCTAGATGTAATAACTGAGTAAAGCATCCTGGCATTATTTACTATTGCATTCAGTGAAAGTCTCTGTGGGTGTTGAAGCACCTTTTGTACTCACACTCGGTAATCCGAAGAGTTCAGTGATGACATAGGCAAATCGGTGTGTGTAAATTTCACATGGTGTGTGTGCCCTGTAGTGGTCTGGCATCTCTTTCTATGTTTTCCCCAGTCCTGTGTTTCCAGCTCCATGCTCTCTGACCCTATACTGGAAAAGCAGTTGGAATAGTCTATGTTAGGGGTCTCCAACTCTGATCCTGGAGAGCTACTAACCAGTAGGTTTTCAATCCTACCTGGCTTCTGATGAGCCACACTAGTTCTCAGGTAAATAGCAGGAGCAGTTGTGGCTCATCAGAAGCCAGGTAGGATAGAATACTTACTGGATAGTAGCTCTCCAGGACCGGAGTTGGAGACCCCTGGTCTACGCATTATGTGGTTCATGTCTCTTTATTGATTGTCCAGTTTTGTGTGTTAATGTAGACTTTGGTGTAGTTCCGTCTTGCTAAATTGATGGTGAGCATTGGCTTTCTTTGCTTCTGGCTTGTGTCCTAATCCAAAGAAACTTAAACGAAATTGTGATGATCCAACTCCTATTTTCACCCTCATTGATTATATATAACTACATGTATTTTTGGAATAAGGTGGCCTGTTGTAATTTAAGGTTTAAGTTGCTATACCTTTATCACAGACTTTTGCTTTCACTGCCATGTTCAAGGTGTAGTTGTTTTTGGCGGCCTGTCTTTAGTTTTAGTCTAGTCTTAACTAAAATGACAGCTTGACGTAATTAGTCTTAGTCACATCCATACTCATTTTAGTCTAGTCAAGTTTTAGTCGACTAAAAGTCTGAGCATTTTAGTCATATTTTACCCAGAATTATCCATGACTATTTTAGTCGAGTTTTAGTCAACAAAAACTGATGACATTTTAGTCTAGTCTTAGTCAATGAAAATTGTATTTGTCTCTTAATTTTAGTAAAGCAATTCTATTTTACTTAGTCGATATAGTACAAGTACCTAGCAGAATAGACAAAAACAAAAATTTTTTTTAGTCAAGCGCATTTCACAAAGCAAGGTTCTTATTATATTATTGTTACCTTAGACTCAAGAATACTCTACATCCATTCCAGACATGGAAGACACTGATTTGAACCAAACATTTTTGAACTTAGAAGTACACACAAATTTAAATTGACATTATTTTATTTATTTATTTAATCTTCTTGCACAGGTCTTGCCTCACTGAAGCTGTTTCTGGAATCTAGTACAGGAATAGATACAATGTCAGGACATATGCAGCTTCTGGAAAATCTAACTGTTGTAAATATTAAGTAGTATGTACCGACTCACTACCAAAACTATGCTAACTAGGTAAAGACATTCTTGCTGATAATATAGCTTCCGTGTAGTTAACAAGACTTAACTCTTAAAGACTTTTGTGTGTCATTAGATATTACTGTCTGCTCAAACGACTGTTCAGCATGCTTCCTATGGGTTACTGTGGTAGAACCGTAGCATCCATAAGGGCTGTGCGATATAGCAAAATATTTTTATCATGATCATATCAAACGATACTGATAATTGTCATGGCGTAATTCAAGTCATTATTTTATTACTATGAGTGCTCCATTTTTGCTTGAATTGCCCTTAAGAATTGCGCTTAGATTCAGAACATGAAAAGGGTGACTCATTGAATAGACTGAAATCTAATTTGAAGAAATCATATAAAATATATATATTTTTTTTGTCCTCTGTATCATTTGTGAATAATTTGTCATTTATGTTGACGTTAAATTATAAGTTTATTTAATTTTAATGTTGGCACAGAAATAATATATGGGGGTGCTCCTATACGATTATATAAAAAAAAAAAAATCATAATTCATAATAGTAATTGATAATAAACAGCATGTTACTGGTTTTTGTGTTTACTATACTGTAGTTTTTATTTTTATTTTGTAGAGCATACTCTATCCACTTACTAAAGAGAAAAAAGTTTGTTTTAAAGTAAACTACTGGGTTAAAGCGTAAAGCAGGCACCTTAAAATGCTTCTTCAGAACATCAGTCTGATTTGCGTAAACGAAGGACTAATGAACGGCATGATTGATGGGCTCATGGGGTGACGTAGGGTAGCCCGGGTTGGATGTGGGCTAGGTTGGATGTCCAACCACGCCCTCCCGCAGGCTGCAGCCAGAGACTTCTCCCCGAATGGGAGACAGAGGAAACATAAATACTGCATAATAATAATAACGTGATTAAATGAAGGGAAATAACGTCTCGTCTCGTTTTTGTCAACGAAAATGAAGACATTTTAGTATAGTTTTTATTTTAACCAAATTTAGTCTCGTTTTTATTCAACAATATTACATGATATATTTCATTAGTTATCGTCACATGATCAGCATTTACACTGTGTTGCATCTGGTCTCCGTCACGTCAAAAAGGTTCGTTGACGAAAACGACACTAGTTCAAGGCATTGTCTGAATTTGAGAGCGTTTCAGAGTTCTGGGTTATTTTAAACCCAATGGTTCTGACTGAGAAGGTAACTTTGTAGCTTTTCACTTCCAGTCAGCTGAATGTTAATATTCTCTTCCGTTCTCCCTCCCGATTTCTGCGCAGATGGCTCGGCAGCACCAGGAGTGGCTGGAAGACCTTGTCATACGGCTGCTTTGTGTGTTTGCCCTTGACAGATTTGGAGACTTTGTGTCTGATGAGGTGAAGCATAATCTGTCCATTGTGCAGACTTATTGTGAGATGTGCGGTAACTTTTTTTAGGTAACAATCCATAGTTTTGGAATCTGGACTAGGGTGTTGCAATCAAACCAATTTTTGAAGGAGTTGTATACTAGCCAGAAAGTCAAAATCATATATGAAATTCAAGCAAATTTGTTTATTCTGCAAACTCCATGCAGGTGGTAGCTCCGGTTCGGGAGACATGTGCCCAGACGCTGGGCATGGCCCTGAGACACATGCTGGACGGCGGTGTAACCATGACGGTGGGCATATTGCTCAAGCTGCTGACAGAGGACCAGTGGGAAGTCCGACATGGAGGACTTTTGGGCATTAAGTATGCTCTGGCAGTTCGACAAGTAAGTTCTGTCCTCTTATTATCCATATCCCGTGTAGACTTGGCTCTCCTTGGACCCAATTTAGCTGGGAGGAGTGCTGAGTTCTTGTTGCAAACTTAAAAACTTGTTTTTTTTTTTTTTCCTCTTCTTCAAGGTAGTTCATCATGCCTCTGGTGGGCTGGCTGTGATGTCAGTGTCCTTAGGAATGGTGGAGTCTTTACCTGAATAAGTAGAGGTTTTTCTGTTTTCTGAACCTTCAGGATCTGATTGGAACGCTGCTTCCCCGGGTTTTGCCTGCCATTGTCGAGGGTCTCCAGGACTTGGATGATGACGTCAGGGCTGTAGCGGCGGCTGCACTCATCCCTGTTGTGGAGGGACTGGTGCAACTGCAGCTCACTGAGGTCAGCATTCGGTCACGTCGTCTGTTAGCACCTTCTTGTCTTTTTACTGGTCCCCCAACTTTGGTTTACTTTAATCCATTTTCATATCCGCTTAAGAATCCTGTTTTTTAAGGTCTTTCGGTGGCTGAGTCCTATTGACAGGTCTTAGACCTGATCCTAGATTTCTGCATGCAGCGCATACAGCAGATAGCTGACTGAAAGTGGATCAGTGGTGTGCAATAGTCTTTGCATAATACTCCAGCAATATATCAGTTGGCTGATATTAAGGTTCCACAAATTCATCAGCATTGGCTGAAATCGCACTGAAGTACCAGTAACGTCTTTAAATGTTTATGTGGAAACGGAGCTCTCACTGGAGAAGGCGCTGAGAAGCTGCATTCCCTGCATTGTGACTTGCCACTCTTAGCCCTGGATTATTAATGCTACTGTTCAGTCTAGGGTTCAAATATGACATTATTGATGTGTGTATGTGTGTAGTTCATATTTGGTAAGGACCTGCTGTAAGGTTTATTTACAGTGATTATACATTATGATTATACATTATTATCCCTTTTCCTCATACATACAGTGTAACGGTTGCATGTTGACGTTGCCTTTTTTCAGATTGAGTTTTGAAAGTGTTGCTCTGCAGTACACAAATGTGCTTTCTTTGCTCCTCCTTGTTGTTGCAGTAAAGAATCTTCTAACTCTGTGTGTTGAGTGTTTTAAAGCTGCATGTCTCCAAAGGTCCCGTTCATCGTGAACACGTTATGGGATGCTCTTTTGGAGCTGGATGACCTTACTGCCTCCACCAACAGCATCATGACTCTGCTTTCGTCATTGCTTACCTACCCTCAGGTCCGACAGAGCAGGTATGTGAGACTACTCTATTGTTTGAGCGAGCCCTCAGACCTGCCCCCGTCCCATTGGCCACCTCAGACCTGCCCCCGTCCCATTGGCCAGTCACGATGCGCCTGCCAACCAATGTACTTTGTGTTTTTTTTGTCTTCCAGCATCCAGCAGTCGCTCACTGTTCTTGTTCCGCGGGTCTGGCCATTCCTCCGCCACACAATATCCTCTGTTCGCAAGGCAGCACTAGAGACTCTCTTCACCCTCTTATCCAAAGCTGACCAGGTGAGCTTGGCTTTTGCTAACACAAAGGTTTCCTTTGCAGAATGCCCAGCCATGAGCTATGGCATATCTCATATATGCATATACTCCTTAAGCTATATGGCCGTAACAGTGGGCTTTTTCAGTGGGAAAATGTGCTGCCAGCTGACAGGGTCGCCGTCTTGTAACATTCCCAGAAGTTCTGTTCTGTTAGCCTGAGTTTTTTGCGGAAGTGTGTGGGTTTGCTTTTCAGAGCTGTGCCGAATGGCTCACCCCCATCCTTCAGGACGTGCTGAGGCACATTTTCCAGTCATGTATCCTGGAGAGCAACCAAGAGATTTTGGAACTTATCCAGAAGGTTAGCATCTTGTGTACCTGCAGCTCATAGTCACGCCGACTGTGTTCCTAAGAGAAAATGTGGGTGTTCTCTTCCTTTTAACTTAATTTTTGTTTTCTCGGGGAAAGCTTGGGGAGTGGGCACTCAGGCTTGGTGTCCTTAAAGACCTCCGCATGTTTTTAAGATGGACTTTGTTCTTCTCAAGTCTTATAGTCTGAGTTTGCCTGATTTTCTCCTTCAAGATTTTCCTTTTACATGTACTGTTTAAGGTGGTAGGGAGAAAGATTGTCTGAAATAGACTTAATCACTTGTCGTAACATAGCTCTAGGTATAACAAATTGATGTCCCTGTAGTTATAATCAGTCTAATAAATATATATCCTTGATAAAAATGTCTTTGCCCTTAGGACATAGAACGCAGTTCCGCACGTGCGTGCATGTGAGCGCAGAGGTCAAGAATGCACAAGATCCTTTAACTGGATCAGGATTCATTCCCAAGAGTTGGAAGGTCTGCGTGTCGTTTGATTGTCTTGTGCATCTGAATTCCCTCCTAGGTTTGGTCTGAGCTGATCAGCCAGGCGCCGCAGCAGTACGTGGTTGCAGCCAGCTGCCCGTGGATGGGGGCTTGGCTCTGTTTAATGATGCAGCCCTCTCACATCCCCATAGACCACAACATGCTGCTGGAGGTGAAGGCACGCTCCAAGGTACAGTGCATACACTGCGAATGCTCTCATTTGTAATATTAAACTGGCTTTTGAAGAGGGCTGCGCTATCAAACTATAATCGGGCTGAGCGCCAGTAACAGTCCGGTATTTTTCCGCATCGCATTTAAATCGAAACACTGCGGTGAAAGATTTAGCTTTTAATAAAATCTTGCTTTCACACCTGCTTACCAGTGATTCTAGGGAGATGTTACTATTTGAAGACATCACTTGTGCGCCCGCTGTGTCGAAACAGGAAAAATCATGTGGGAAGCCCCGGCAGGGCCCCAATCAGGTGAAGGAGACGATCCAGGAGTACATTGCTGGTGCAGAAACCGTGACGGAAGACCCGGCCACGCGGGACTACGTGGTGATGCGAGCCCGTCTCATGGCTGCCAAGTCAGTGCCTTTGCATTTTGCCATATTTAGTGTGGTTGGACGTAAGCGGATTCTGTGGGGCAACAGTGCATGCTATTAAAGAGAAGCTCAGTTCTGGAAGTTCTAGAAATGTTCAAAGCTTATATTTTGCTTACTAATGTAAATGGTTTAAATATACAGAGTTTGGGAGTGTGATCTGTACTTCAGTGCCTTGCATTGTTTATATGTCTTATAACATTAATGGATTGGTCCAAACTAATAAACTCAAGTCATTAGTTTATGAATGATGTCATTCGCTGTGCTTAGGAATTCTGTTAACCTAACTTGAGATGCATGATATCTGTTAGCACATCAGTATCGGCCGATATTTGTTCAAGATGAAGACCTCTGCAGGAATCGCACGGTGGCGCAGTGGTTAGCACTGTTGCCTCACACCTCTGGGACCAGAGTTTGAGTCTCCGCCATGACCCCATGTGTCTGGGTTGCATTTTCTCCCTGTGTCTCCCCATGTTGTCGTGGGGTTTTCCCCCCATAGTCCAAAAACGTGCTGAGGTTTATAGAAGTTACCAAATTGTCCTTACGTGAGCATGTGTGAGTGACTGGTGTGTGATGGGTTGGCGGCCTGTCCTGGGTTGTTCCCTGCCTTGTGCCTGTAGCTTCCAGGTTAAACTCTGGACCCCCGTGAACCTGAATAGGACAAACGGTTACAGAAAATGGATGGATTGAAGACATCTGTCAGTCTGGGCCAGTGTTGGCCACTGTGTGCACTATAGCTCCGGTGCTGCTAACTGTGAATATCGATAGACGTAACTACTAAAATAATGGAGACGGTTGCATTGGGCAATCAGCCATTCATTCACCATCACCATGTTCTTAATTGATTATTAAATCTGGCTTGCTGATCCATCTTTGGTTTTCCAGAGTAAAAAAACAAAAAAAACATCAATCTACCACCATTCTGCTAATCTGCACCGCCAAGTTTATTGGTAACAAAAAGAGTTGGGAGTTTTACTTACACAAAATTGTTCTGAGGGCAGAGCAAAATTGATTGGTTCAGAAAGAGAGTACCAGTCAGATCTTGATCAGATGTCAGGGCAATGAATCAGATGTCTTGCTCCTACTTTGTCTAATGCTTGGACCAGCCTCTGATTGGTTGAGAGAGAGAACCCATCATTTTTCATTCTGCCCCCAGAACATCATCATATAAGTGAAACTCCCATGGGCAGAAATATATTGGGTATTGGTCAAAATTTCTACATTGGTGTTGCTGCTAGAACACTGCTGCTATGTCTCTTTATTAGGGGTGTCACAAGATATTACAACGTGACGAGATTTCTTGTCGGCGTGAAGAGCGGTCTCGCGAAGTCGCTGCAAATCAGCTACTGGAAGCATGTTGACCTCTGATGAAATTACCATAGTAGATGCCCCAGACACTTAAATATAATGTGTGGCAGCATTTTGGGTACCCGGCGGAAAATATAGACAGAAAAGGGTGACAGACAAAACACAAGCCATCTGTAAGTATTGTAGGAAAATAATGCCGTACTCAGCAGCTAACGCTAATGTGCAAAGCCGTTTGCAGCACCATCATAGCTCTTTACTTAAATCCACTGTACCGGTGAAGAAAACACGAAAGGTTTTATGTTTGTTATTTATACTGTTTTATTTATATTCTATTTTATGTTCAGTTGAGAAGTCAAATAGGTGAGAAGCCTGTCATTTGAGTTTGTGGTGAAATATATATAGATACACATAACCTTATGTGAAATTTCTTGACCGTGTGTTCCTGTCCGCAGGTTACTGGGGGTGCTGTGTCACTGCATCTGTGACCCCCGCCTCAATGCCACCACCCAGGAAATCCGGCCCGCCGAGTCGCTGGCCCAGCTACTGCTCTTCCACCTGAACTCCAAGTCGGCCCTGCAGCGCATCGCTGTGGCTCTGGTGCTGTGTGAATGGGCAGCTCTGCCCCAGGTAAAGCAGACAGGACTTGCATTCTGTGAAGCTCTGATTTATCCAGTGGTGCTTTAAGAGTCACTGCTGATATGCTGTAAGCCTTCAAGCCGCAACTTATATTCATTGTGGGAATTTCATTCGCTCCATTAACAGTACTTTCACGGTGATGACCATGTAACATTTTGATTACAAAGAGTGTGTTCTGGCATGTTGTTTTGCTGACCATATGAATACCAGCCCTCCCTGGATCACTTAATATCCATATTAGTTAATCATTTTGGATGCTGGCGTTTTTTAATGCCATCGTCAGCTATAAGTGATGCGTGTGTCTTCCCCCTAACCTCGCGTAGGAGTGCAGAGTCGTGTCCAGCGCTGTGCAGCCGCGCCTGCTGGCCATCCTGTCGGAGCACCTTTACTACGACGAGATTGCCATCCCCTTCACCCGCATGCAGAATGAGTGTAAGCAGCTTATCGCCCTGCTGGCCGACGCCCAGATCGACGTCAGCGAACGAGTCAACTGCCCGGTGTTCACCATCGATCAGGCCAACGAGCTGGTAAGCCGTTCCTGCTCATCCCAGTTTCAGGGCTGAAGTTGGCTGCTCGACCAATCAAATATTTGGATTTCAAAAGATCCTAAATGGGTGTTTTTCCTGACACCTCAAACTGGTCGAGCAACATGCTTGGTTATATCACTGCTTGATAAGGAGGACCCTAGGTGTCCTCTCTCTCGTGACAACCATCGTGGCTCATGGTACAGTGCAGACAAACTGGTTATGAACCGGTGACTAGCCTGAATGTCAAGAGCGTAGAGAGTAAGTCCTGTTAAGACTCGGATGTCAAAAGATGTGGGTGTTTTCCTGTGGCCTGTGGGGTTACTGGCTTATCGGGGTAACCTGTCCTACTTAAGGTGGTCTGAGCAAAATGTAAGTGAACGAATATGAAGTCCATTTAAACTGTGGTACCTTAAATCCAACAAGTTACCCCGATGAGCCAGTAACCCCGCTTCGTAGTACAGGGCACTGGACTGCAGACACGGCTGCTTTTCAGAATTATTATTGTCTGCATGTTAAAGCAGCTGTAACTGAACTAGTTTGGGTACCTGGTGGGTATTTTCTAAGCAGACTTATACCAAAATCTTTTGAATCAATAATGTGAAGCATGTTTCCGAGAGATTTTATACTAATACTCGAGGAGCAGGATATTCAAAATGGTAAATGCGTTCACACATCTTTTTTTTTTTTTTAATGTACCTATTGAGGCTATACTTGTATGATTTGGAAGATGTTATCAGCATTAACACTGACCTAATCTACTGCAGATCTAAAATTGTCTTTCTCTTCTTTGATCTCCTTTTAGGTGACCACCATCTTCTCCGAGTCCACAGCAGGCATAAATCTGAAGTCCAGGTGCTGGCAGCCCCTGGACAGCAAGCGGCAGCAGGCTCTGTCCACGGTGGGCGAGACCAGTCAGGAGTGGCAGCTCCTGCACCTGCGCGTGCACATGTTCGCCGCCTGCGCCACCGTCAACCTGCAGGTGCTGCCCGACAAGCTGAACCCGGTGATCCGGCCACTGATGGAGGCTGTGAAGCGGGAGGAGAACACGCTGGTGCAGGGCTACGCAGCTGCCTTCATCGCCAGGCTGCTGCGGCAGTGTGCCGTCCGCTCGCCCTGCCCCAACGGCAAGATCATAAAGAACCTCTGCAGCTCTGTGTGTGCAGACCCCCTGCTCACACCATCTGCAGCCTGCCCTGTCCCACCTACCCAGGAGCCTGTGAAAGGTACACAGTGCCCCCTGCTGGTCCCCTTAAGGCATCTCAGCTGTAACTCACAAGTGCTTTGACGTTGCACAATAAACCTTCCCATCCTTGTTATGATAAACTGAACTGGTTTCCAATATAGCAAGGGGAAATGTGGAAGATGTTATTTAACAGGTAGGGGGCAGTATACTAAAGTACCAGCCAAGCAGTACACAGCCTGCTGGTTTTTAACTTGGACCCATGTTCAGCTGAATCATCAGATGGACAAAAATGTATGTGAATATGATTGTCTGGTTTTCATAGATGCAGGAGAAGTTGCTGAGTCTGAAATGGCTCAAGAACGAAACATTCATGCTGACTGGAAACCAGCCGATAAATGTTATTGATTGCTGTGATCTATATTGATCGCAGCCCAGTAATGCAGATTTGCAGAGCATTTTGTCTTCAGACTCTTATTCATTTTATGTTCTTCCCCCCCCCCCCCTTCCGATTTCCTCCTTTGCCAAAGATGGCAATTTGCTTGTAATGCATATCACACTGGGTGTCTGGTTGATTAAGATCGTAGCAGATCACTGGCTATGTGTTGAGCGATTGATCATGTAAAGATCCAGGCTGTGTCGAAGCTGCAGTCCTTCATGCCGTTACTCAAGACGGTGCCCACAGAAATGGTGATACATTACAGGTCTTCTACAAACAATGCTTTTAGAAGGTGGTGTTTTTGCTTTTGGCTCTGGTTTCCACTGAGGGCACGAGTCGCTTTTTTTTTTTTTTTACTTAAAAGGGATGTTTGTTCCAGTGGAGCACTAAGAGGAAATTGGCAAATGGGGTTTTCCTGATAAGCTACAATAGGTGCTGTGAACAGTGGGAAACCGTGTGTCAGTCTTATGGCCTTCGGGTATTGAGGATGTTTGTTTTTTTTTTTTTTTTTAAATCAAACCGGAGTTCCCCATGCTGCCTTTCCTGATTCCGCTGGCACATCCATCCAAACATCCAGTACTTTCAGAAACTCCCTGAAAACAGAAGCCAAATTGTCTTACAGTGGTTGACTAGATTTTGAGTCCGTCTCTGTTGAGGTTAGAACCCCAGTTCCTCTGTAATGCAGACTTTAAGAAGCGTGACGCGGCTTAATTGTATGCTTGGTTTGTGTTCTGGTCTAATGAGTCATTTGTGTTGGAAACCTAATTTGGTGGCCCAGCAGGAAGGATAATTTGCGATGTGTAAATTGCTTTTTGCCTGTTTGAAATGAGACTGACAAAGCTGTTTGATTTTTAAATGAACTTAGAGACTGATTATAGATTAAAATCCCATACAGAATGTATTCATAGATTGAACAATTGCACTTCAACTCAATGGAGCTGTTAATCACTGTGTTCCCTTTAAGGGCATAGTGGGTCCACACATTTTATCGTGTGTGTGTGTGTGTGAGACAGAAACAGAAGGTTTGGCATATTAACGTGAATATGTTCATCTTTCTTAGCTGGTGT
>JAODKE010000068.1:11633594-11652442 GCA_026779605.1 Mormyrus hasselquistii
AAAAACGTTTCGCGTCGAACGCCGTGTGCGTGTTCTTTTTGCATGTGTTCGTTTAGCCAGCGGTCCCACCTCCCTCCAGCGACTCGCGCCATATGCTTGCAGGCCTCAGTGTTTCATTGTTCTAGGCTCTGCTAGTCTCCAGCTCGGAGCTGCTCTGACCTGCTGTCTGTGCCCTGACAGACTGTAACCTGCTGCTGGAGAAAGGAGACGCTGCAGCCCAGGAGCTCATTAACTCTCTGCAGGTGCTGGAGGTGACAGCGGGGGCCATGTCCTCCGAGCTCGTCCCCCTGGTAAGCGGGTGCGACGACCCTGCCCCCCCTCCCGGAGCGATAAGGGCCTCCTCACCGTTTCCCTCCTTCGATGGAGACCTTAAACAACCAGATCGTTCCTTTTATAAACACAAGTACTTGACTTCCTTCCCCAAGGATCTTGTTCTGTCTGACAGGGTTTTGTTTTTGTTTGTTTAGAAAAACTTAGCGCCCTGTTGAGTGTCAAGAAAAGTATTAAGACACTCTTTTTTTTTTTTTTTTTTTTTTAAAAGTTTTCACTATAAATTGTAAATGCTGGGCAAAATTAGATGTTGATTAATGAAAACCTAATGAAACCATCTAAAATGTCATTTGCAAATGTCAGGGATTGGATGGGTACTGGCCGTTTATTTCTTAGTTTTGACACCTGCAATTGGAAAATGAGTTATATGCATTTAGGGAAGATTCCTCTTCTGAGACTGAAATGATGGATCTAGATACATTATGGATTTAAGTGTGAATCACCAGTGTATTAAGATGCTTTTTTAAAAAAAAAACCACAAAATGAGATGCACTACTTCCTACATATTGAGATGGATTATGTGATTATGCAATATACAGTTTTCCCCATATGTAATTATAGGGAGTCCTCTGTAGTAATTTCTTATATAATAATTAATACAATTTTCAGCAGTTTAAGTCCGTTTCGCCGTCCTCTAGGGCATGGGTATTACATTACATCTCGCTTCTAATTTCCTAACCAGACGAGAAGCTCCTTCTCAGCCTCTGCTTTCTTTATCCTGAATTTCATGGGTGTTGGTTTCACTTGGTCGGTAATCATGGGATTTCTGAAGAAGTTCCTGAAAGCAAGGACTTGTGAAAGATTTAATATGATTTTAAATTGAATGCATCACATGTCCTTGAAAGTAATGCGAAATAAGTCATTCGGCCTATAAGCTACCCCTACTGTTCTGTGTTGGTATGTGTATTGGTATATATAGGTATGTAACAATACCTTCACCTGCCTAGCAAGTGACAAGATATCTGTGCCATTTTTGAAAGACTGATTTCCTTCAAAAATCATCCCTGGAAACCTATTTAACCTGACAGGAACTGAATCCCATTGGTCTGTGCGTTTAGATTATTGAAAGCCATTTGCAGCCTGGCATTTGCCCTTCAGGCCTTTTCCCCACAATAAAATGTTTTCAGTTCCATGCCCGTCGCATGCTGTGTCGCATGCTGTGTCGCATGCTGTGTCGCATGCTGTGTCGCATGCTGTGTCGCATGCTGTGTCGCATGTTGGCGATGCATTAAGTGTCCACACGCTCCTATTCCTTACAGCTACTGGAACACCTGCCACACCTCTGCACCTGCCTGCAGCATCCCTACACGGCGGTCCGTCACATGGCCGCACGCTGCTTGGGTGTGCTCAGCAAGATCGCTACCATGGAAACCATGAGCGTCTTCCTGGAGAAGGTGCTACCATGGTTGGGTGCGATAGACGACACCACCAAGCAGGAAGGCGCCATTGAATCCATGGCCTGTATCCTCCCTTGCGCTCCGTGTTTTCAGTCTGAACAAATTGAGTACTTTTTGAGGTTTTTTTTTGATGTTGGTCATGAGATTGCCGGTTGTTTGGCAATGCCAGACGTATCTCAAAGACACAGATGGTGTATAACAGATGTAGGCGTATCCAGTCTTCCAAGGAGAGTATAATTTGGCATTATCCGTAATCACACTGTTCAACTGTTGGTAATGGCTGCCAGACACATCAAGGGTAACTTTGACCGGGGAGAGCATTACGTAATGTGTCCTGAATGTAAGGATGGCGTACGAGGATTTTGAGCATAATAAATGTGACAAAATGTTTGATCAGTTCTCCATCTTGCAGTGCTGGTCAGGTATAACAGTTTTCAGTAAAGCACTTTGGCTACACGCTCTGCTCGAAGGCAGGTAGACCTTTGTAGGTCAGCGCGTCTGAGGTCGCTCCTTGACCGTGACATCCCAGGCGTGATGGAGCAGCTGGACGTGGACATCGTGCCCTACATCGTGCTGCTGGTGGTCCCAGTGCTCGGCCGCATGAGCGACCCGAGCGACAGCGTCCGTTTCATGGCCACGCAGTGCTTTGCCACGCTCATCCGCCTGCTGCCTTTGGAGGTATGCCTCTGTATTGTAGGGGGCTGGAGGGCCCCCCCCCGCCATTTACTCATTTTGGATCTCTTACTGAGAAATATGTTGAAGATATATAAGGCTGTCATTTTT
This sequence comes from Mormyrus hasselquistii, assembly GCA_026779605.1. NCBI lineage: Eukaryota > Metazoa > Chordata > Actinopteri > Osteoglossiformes > Mormyridae > Mormyrus > Mormyrus hasselquistii. Next base: position 11,636,105 of record JAODKE010000068.1, read on the forward strand.
GTGATTTTCCAGCAGAGGGCAGTGTGTCTGTTGTTCTGTGATCGGTGTTGAATGAATGCTGCAGCACCTGCTGCTTTTTCATGCAATGTCTTGCAAGCTTTGTGCTCTTGGTCTATTCCTTTTCATACTGGGTGAAATATCCTGTTCATGTATGCTCATATCCTACAAGGGATCTTGAATTTATTGATTTTAAAACCTCGCCTGAATCAGGGAAGGTAAATATAAAACTGAAATGAGACCCTAAAATTATTGTGCTTTTTGGGCTGATTAGCAGTAGCTATAAGAAATGAATAACTGAAGTGGTAGCTGTGTTGGTATCTGCATACTTAAAAATCGGGACGTTTTGCCAATTTGGCACTCCTTTGCGTCAGAGGTTAATAAAATCCAGACTTCTGTTTTTATGCTGTCTGCTTTTAAAAGGGGGGGGGGGACAAAGATCATTTTAATTTAGCCTTTCTCATGAGTTATAGAATCCTGTATAACACTTGGCTGCCAGATGCCGTTAACACCCAGGATTATAGAGAAGGGTTCTGACATTTAAGACATTCCTTAGCTTTTGTAGTATTGAAGTTATTATTCTGAATCTCTCTGCCTGGCCTGTATAAAATTCAAAGGATTTAAGTTCTCAGCCCTGCGTAATCAGTCCTTCCTTAAACTCCTCGGGCATTGACTTTTGTCAGAACGATGTGGCATAATTTAAGGATGAGAACTGTAACCCAAAGGTTATTCGTTTTGTAAGTCTTTCATAAGAGTCGGTAAAGTTAAATACCAGTGTAATGTCTCTTCCTTCCCATGATACAGTAAGCGCGGTCATATGATCCCTCTGTCACACTGGGTCTCATGACTAGATTTGTGTACGTGTTTCAAGGCCGGCATCCCAGACCCCCCGAACATGTCGGACGACCTGATCAGGCAGAAGGCCAGAGAGAGGCACTTCCTGGAGCAGCTTCTAGATGGACGCAAGCTGGAGAGCTACAAGATTCCCGTTCCCATCAAAGCGGAGCTGAGGAAATACCAACAGGTGTGTCCCCCTCCCGGTATAGCGTTCCAGTCGGGCATTCTGATCGCCGTCAGCTGTCGGCCTTTGATCAGGCAGATACGCAGATACCCCCCTTTATTTGACTGCCAGTTCAGAAGACAAAGAGCATATCGTTCTTCAAGCCGGATGCCTATCTATGACTCCCCGTTAGCCACCGGTGTTTCTTAAAGCTTTTTAGAATTTATTATTTTTGTAACTTCATTTTTAAGTTAGGCATGTTTTTGTTTTGTAGTAACACACCAAACGAACCTTTGATCTTTGGCTGTATTGGTCGGGGGGGGGGGGATTCTGGGTTGCCAGTATCCAGCAGGTCCTACCTGGTCTGTGATGAACCGCAGCTGATCTCAGACAGATAGTAACTCATCAGAAAACCTGCTGCATTCCAGCACTGCAGGATCTGGCATCTCTCTCCCTGGTCTACATTTATATTCAGTGCGTAACTGATTTCTTTCTTCAATATGAATTCAGCAGTTTGTACAGCACTTCCTTGTTATACAAATTGGCTCCAAATCATATTCTATGTACTATGTACACATTGCATTTGGGGTAAACGAGTTAAGCTTTTTAAGTGGTTTGCAGGCACACGCATACGTCATTTAAATACTGGCAGACAGAAGCAACGTGTCATTCTTTCTAAATGGTTCTGAAGACGCAATCAGCCAATATCGTCCTGCTCTGTAGAGCCAAAGAGGACAGCCTGTGGATTTTTATAGGCGCTTTGGGTATGGCAGGGACATGTATGCCAACCAGTCTGACCATTTTTATGTTTAAACAAAGTGTTACAGAAGTTTCTGGATATCCAGTATTAAATTCATTGGACTAGAAATAGTTATAAAAAGCCCTTTGATCTTGACTGATAGTGACTGCAGCCGTCTGCATAAAGTACAGGGCAGGACATTTTATTAGGGTCCACATTAACTAGCCAGGTAACAGAATGTCCTCGGAACCACTGAAGCAGAGGGCACTGACGCCCACCAGAGCCCAGCATGCACCAGCCTGGCATATTGGGAAAAGCAAGGCTGTGTGCTGCTGGGTATGTGAACGGTCTGCCCTGCCCTACTGCTGTGTAAATGATACATCTACAATGCAAATGATAAGAAAATGTGATAAACTGTCGATATGGAACATTGCTTCGCAGTACACGTCAGCCTATCAAATCATCGAAAAGAACACAGTTCCAACTAATCATATGGTAGTTTTTACGAATAGACACCCTATACCCAACAAATGCACAGCAGGGTTGATTGCATTAGTAGAGCAAGGCGCAAACTACTGTTTTGGTGATATGCATGAGTCACGGGAGACTTTAGCACTCCCTCAGAGGGAACTTCACGTCTGTGAAGAAAGTGGCGGTTCAGTACCCAAAGCATATTTTTAAATGGAAGATATTGTGGCTAAACGTGGCAAGATGATGTCTGGCGGGGTGGTACGCTGGCAATTTAAAGTCTGACGCGTAGTAGACTGGTGCCGTGACTTATCCGCTCTGCGCCAGCTCCGCGTAAACTCGCACCAGCTAAAACCAGAAATGCTGCAAACTTCTGTTTTTTTTTCCTCTTTCCCTCTATCTGAAGCAATGCGATCCAGTAGAACATGCATTTACAGTCAGACACCAGCAATCAGGGTTTCCACTTTAAATCTGAAGAAAAACGGGTCGCCACCTTCCTCTTGAATCGCCTGCAATAATCTGCCGAGTGGAGCAGCAAATCATAAAACGTGGGACATATGATGGCTTGTAAAATCCCGTAAAATATTTCGTGAAATTAGTAGCGAGGCTGTTAAAGAGGAAAAACCAGCAACAAGCTATCAGCATTTTCTAGAGTTGTGCCCATGACATAACAATTTATTTAAATGAATTCAAGTAAAGTAAAATCTATCATGATAATTAGGGCTGTACAATATTGTAGAGATTTTCAGAAATGTAATTTTATAAAACTGAAAATTTTACACAAAGTAATATATATTGCCAACTTGACATTATTGCTAGTTCTATAACACAAGTTGGTGTCGTTGTCGTGAGTTTTGCCAACAGGCCAAGCAGTACTGACACATCTCTTGCTTTTGCCCCTCTGTACACACCTGGACAAATTTTATTGCCACCCAAGCCTAATCTCAACACAACTGTCGCAGTACTAACAATGTGACAGTTGTTTGTGATATTAACATTACACATTGTGCCGTATCGAATGATATGGGAAAAATATCAAGCTAAAATATTTTGCAATATTCCCCAGCCCTACACAATAGTAATCAGCATGCCAACCCATAAATATTATATTTATTTTAATAAAATATTTTTAAGATTTTGAGGTGGAACTAAATTTCTTTTTGGTAAAATAGGATATGACTATTTTCTGCTAGTGCTGAATTTCACTGAAATGGAGCAGCTTTGATATTTGCGACACTATCTGTTTGTCTAGGATGGAGTCAACTGGCTTTCGTTCCTGAACAAGTACAAGTTGCACGGCATCCTGTGCGATGACATGGGTTTGGGGAAAACACTGCAGTCCATCTGCATCATGGCGGGGGACCACTACCTCAGGTACTCCCTTTCTGGGTCTCCCGGCCGCGGCTTCCCGCTTTCCAGCACCCAGGCCGTTCGGCTCGGTGAGTTATTAGCGCGTTGTTTTCTGGCCGCGGTGACAGGACTCAGGAGTATTCCAAAAGCAAGGCTGCGGACTGCTGCCCGCTGCCCTCCCTTGTGGTATGTCCTCCCACGCTGACTGGCCATTGGGTGGACGAGGTGAGCAAGTTCTGCGCCAAAGAGTACCTGAACCCCCTGCATTACACCGGGCCTCCCACAGAGCGCATGCGGTAAGCTCTGCTCTCCCTGCCCCCACCCACATTGCTGACTGTGACCGTGACCTGCTCATGCAGTGTTAACTGAATTTTACTCCCTTTTCTCTCCAGGTTACAGCATCAGGTGAAAAAGCACAGCCTCATCGTAGCTTCCTATGATGTTGTACGCAACGATATCGACTTTTTTAGGTACATTTATTTCTCTAGTTATATTTTCTCTCGGTTCCTGTTCGGCAGTCTTCACATCAGCTGGCTGTGTATCCGGGCATATCAGTGCATTAATCAAGGCACAACGTACAGATCCACGTCAGAGAATAGGACAGGAACAGTGGTCCTACCTTTCCTTGGGTCACACCATCAGGAGCATTTGCGTTTGTGTTGCTCTGCAATAACATTACCAAAATGCCAGGTGGCTGAACGCAGTGGGTTAAAATTTCGCTGAAACGTTTTTGCCATCTCATAGGAAATCAAACTTGGCATACTTTGCATTTTTTAATGGTGTTTTTTTTTTCCCCAGATTATCTAGCATACGTTGAAAAATCAGTTCAAAGTTTACCGCTGCTGCTTTTGCATGAGGTCTGCATGCACTTGCCCAGCCAGTCATAGTCGTTTTCAGCCTCATGAGCTGTTACTCATAGATGGGTTCTCCTTTTTTGCTTCATAAGTATCTCAGTATTTATCACAAAGAAATCGCATCACGATATCTGAAACTCCCCAATATCGTGCGGTCCCAGCCTGAACAGCCGCGACCAGAGTTTTTATTTTTTGAACTAAATGAATGGCTACAACCGTGGCAAAAAAATTGTGTAGGAGGAAACGCAGACCAGTCGTGGTTCTCGCCGTCTGCATCACCGCAATGTGTGGTTAAATTTCTGGGGAGGTGCATGTTAGGCTACAGCATAGAATACGAGGCTACGCGTTACCTAAAACATGGATTCTACGCAAAAGTTTAATACACCATTATCTAGTCTTGTTTGCCATGTACATGAAGACTTCCATATACTAGTGTCGCAAAGGCTTTAACCCTCCTCAACCTATTCAGCCTGCTAGTTCCTTTGCCTCGTATCGTGATTCCATTGCATTTAGCAATAGCTAACACGGTTGCTATGAACTTTTATACATTTATGACACCTGAACACCACTCAATTTTTATTGGGCCAGAGCGCCCGGCAGCTCTACAATAGGCCCGATTCACAGAGTGCCTGTTTTTGCTACGGCCCAGGCCAAGGAGTGACTCTGTTCTAGCTGTTTCTAAGCATGGCTTGATGTAGCAGCGTCTCGGCTCATGGCTTCAAGCTATTTTACAGATTTTTCTGTTTTCGCACATGTAGCTTTGCATGCATCATTACAAGCCGTTTGCCAGTGTTCACCTTCATCATTCTGACATTGCAGGAATATTAAATTCAACTATTGTATACTGGATGAAGGCCACGTGATAAAGAATGGGAAGACGAAGCTATCCAAGGCAATCAAGCAGCTGTCTGCCAACTTCCGGGTCATCCTCTCCGGCACGCCTATTCAGGTTCGGGTTGAACAAATTGGGGCCTCAAACATTAAGTTGTGTTTTGGGGAACCAGAAATTATACCATTTTGGTATAATTTCATAATGTAGGATGTAGTGATGTTTGGTGGTCTTTCCATACATGAGTGTGTTTTGCTGCTTACTCTAAGAATCTTATCGGACAGGTTGGCTGATAGTTTTTAAAAAATAGCTGTTGGGTATAGACCGTTGGTAAGCTAATCATTTGCTACTAGCTGTATATTGCTAAGCTGTATCCATTAATGAGTGGTATGGCTTTGTGGTCTTAGAACAATGTGCTGGAACTCTGGTCTCTCTTCGACTTCCTCATGCCCGGCTTCCTGGGCACTGAGCGCCAGTTTGCTGCCCGCTATGGGAAGCCCATCCTTGCCAGTCGTGATGCCAAGAGTTCATCCCGGGAGCAGGAGGCGGGTAAGGGATCTGAGTTAAGTGTTTGGTCAACATGCTTGTTGCCTTTAGATCTTCCTTGTGACTGTAGTCTCTGACTTAGGGAAAGGCAACAGCAGTTTCATCCACAGTGAGTTTTCCTGACCTGAGTGGTTGGTCCTTCCAGGTGTGCTTGCCATGGAAGCACTACATCGGCAAGTTCTTCCCTTTCTTCTGAGGAGGATGAAGGAAGATGTGCTTCAGGATCTGCCACCTAAAATCATCCAGGATTACTACTGCAATCTCAGCCCCCTACAGGTAAGTGGTGATGGGTATCGAGGAATAGAAATGTATGTGGGATAACTAACCTTAGATGCAACTGTCTTAACTGTCCCAAAAACCAGTGTTTCCCAACCCAGTTCTCGGGGACCCCCCAGACAGTCCATGTTTTTGCTTCTGGGAGCCGGAAGGGAGCAAAAATGTGGCCCTGAGAACCGGGTTGGGAAACATCGTCAACAATCTCCATCCTCAGATGTTTCATTAAATGAAAATTGTTACTCAAATGCTTTTGTAACAACTACCCAAATTCCTAGTTAACTAACAGGGGGAAAAAACAATGTTTTTAGAAAACCATATTGATCTTGTAATTTGTATTTTGCCAATCTTCATGGTCATTGCATATACATTTTTTGGATTCATGTTTCAAAGTGTCATTTATTTCATTTGCTGGGTTTATTTGTAGTCGTACTTATTTAAAGGCAGGTAGCTTAACCACATCTAATTTATCAAAGTCTAATCTATCTGTGTAGGTTAATCACCTGTAAAAGTCATATAAGGCAAGAAAGTAAATTGAGTTGAATCTCGAAACTGAACTTGCGTCACAACAGACGTCACATTGTATTTTTGTTTTCTTTGTCCCTTTTCCCCGCTGCTCTTTGAAAGGGGAAGTTAGAGGCAAACAAAAGGGGATAAAATGTGAAACCACTGCCATCACCTCAAAGTACTACTTGTTCCCCTAAGTAGCAAAGCACTTCAGTTCCTACTGTAAGCAGAGGACCTCTGCTTGGTTGCATTGAGCTTGGTGAAGCCCTGATTGTGGTTCAGGATGCCGGCAGGACTTTCAGTTATTAAACGTATTGAGTCTAATCAGTGTTACACGGAGGGTTGAAAAACATGATAGTTACAATACGTGTTGCGCTTACCGCTGCCTTTTTATTTTTAATTCAAATATCATCTATATTCGGCCAACTTGAAAGGCCAATACAGTGTTTCATCAGCTGTCAATGGCAGCTTAAATCACTGTATATGAATTAAATATAGCCTACATTGTCAAAAGTTAGAGATGCACCGATCCGATATTCAGATCGGTATCGGCACTGATCCAGACCTATTTTCCGTTCTAAAAAAAGTCTCCAGAAAGAGAGCCACTATTTTGTGTTAAATCCATTTGTACAATCAATCCCATGTCAGCTCTTTGCCTTTTCATATGTCATTTCTTTGCGGCATTCAAGCCGAACGCTGTCACTCAGTTCTTTTATTAGTCCACTGGTGTGAGCCCAGTAACATCTGCCTGCTGTGACATCATGCGCATACTCGTTGCAGTAGGAGGAGCATAAGAACATCCAATAAAAGGGTGGCAATCTCGGAGTATTTTATACTTGAAACAACCACTAGTAGCACAGCGATTTGCAATCTTTATAAAAACAAAGTTTTGTGGGATGGAAGTAGCATTTAGTGGAAAATCAAACTAAAAGTGCATGCAACTGTGCAAAACAATGCAAGTAATATGAAAAAAGCAATGGATGATTCGGGCTGTTCCGCACACTCGCTACAGCTTGTAATACACGAGGGGCTGCTTTCGCAGCAAAGTGTAAGTGACGCCGTTACCAGTGCGAGAAATTGAGCATTTTAGGCATTGGCCATATCCTGGAAGATATTCACGTTGAACTGCAAATGCCTCAAACGCTTAAAACAGGATGTACAAACGAAGTTGAACAGTACATTATGTATGTTTCTAGTAGACTAAAGATATTCGAATCCACAGTGAGTTTTTCTGGCTTCAGTGTATATAAAGTATAAATATATTTTATATATGTATTATATTGAAATATTAAAGTAAAAAGAACTCTGAATTGGTATCGTATCGGCAGTTGTGTATCTGAATCGGATCAGAACTGAAAAAATGTGGATCGGCCCATCTCAAGTCAAAAGTATCCCCCCCCAGACCCACAGAACACCCACTACTACCCACTGCCGACCGTGCTGTTTGGCCCAAAACCGTGCCGTTTCCGGAGATGCTCTGTCCCACTGGTCTGGCTATAACTCTTTAGCCCTTATCAAAGTCACTCAGGTGCTCATTTCCTTTGCACCTTGATCCTGGAGTGGCACTATCCAGCTGCTTTTATATCCTACTTGATGAGTTACTGTCCGCCAGGTAGGAAGGAAAACCTGCTGTTTACCGGCTCTTCAGGGTCAGGGTTGCCTGCTCCTGGTCTAATATATCAGACATTGACATGCACTGTTTTGAACAAGATAGTCAGTGTTATTCACATCATGGTGGTGGTCATTATGTTTTGCCTTTATTGTGTTTTTTTTTTTTTTTTATGGATGCTTGCACCATGTTTGAAGGTAATTTATTTGCTTTGCGGAAATCGCCAGGATAATCCTCCAGGAAGTCCTCCATTTTAAATCCATATTTTGACGCACGTCCAGCTTTGGTGGGTAGTTACTCCCCCTCACACTAATACCTTTTAGACTTGGCTGGGTAATTTGTCAAAGCAAGAGGACGTAGGTATGGCAAGTGCGCAGGGAGCCACTTTGGGCTTGTCAGCTGGCGTAATTGGTGAGGATATTATCTCCAGATGGTTCATCCCACTACTTCTGATTTTAAGGATTTGTTTTAATCAAGTGAAGTGCAGGTTGGAATTGTATATCGTATAGTTTCTTCTCATTTTACTTTTAAAACAACACACAGGACTGGAAAAACAGTGGGACCATTCTGTGGCCCCAAGCAAAACATTACTTTTTTTTTCTAGTTACCTTGTAAGAAAATAATCGAGAAATGGCAAAACATTAGCCTTGGCAATAAAACCGACTTAGTTTTGTACCTTAAACATTCCGTCTTAAACCACTTAACATAATATGACAGAAAGGTGTATGAAAATCACACAACTCCAAATAATTAATAATACACAAAGAATTTATGTAAAGCTGATTAAGCTAATACTTATGAACAATGTTGAGTTATTCTGCTGAGAACTTGGAAGCAAGTCTCCGACCTTATCCTGTCTGGTAATTTTAATAACGCATATATTACTACTTGGCAAAGCATCCATAGACGGCAGCTGCTGTATGCTGAAATCGGGATATTGTGACATTGCTTTTTGGAGCACTTTTGATGTTACTGGGGAATAAATGTGCCGAAGGTTGATATGTAGGTGTTAATAAAGCCAAGAGCCCTAGTAGGCATTTTGCTTCTGGAGTTTCTCCCCTTCTGTAAGGGTTAGACTGGCTAAAATAACTCCTGTTTTTTAAAAAAAAAAAACATTAATTTCACTTTGATTCATCATGCTGTAGCTTCATGATGGTACATTGTAAGAAATGAAACCGGCACGGGCCGGTTGTTAAATGCCCTCCTTTGATTGGCGTAATTTATTTTGAGCGCGAGTCTGTCATGTGCCGTCTGCTTCTAGCCGCTTCGCAGCATTTGCTGCAGGCCCAGTTCCAGGCTTTAGCGCCTTAGCAGCTTCACTGGACCGAAGAGCACGAATGTCAGAATAATGAATGGTGTCGTCCAGACTCATGTTCCAGCAAACTCTTAGTCCATTGTGAACCATATTGAAATATTGAGATTCACTACCCGAGAGTAAGCATTCCCACCGAACATCCTTCCACCCTAGAAGGAGGAGTGTCAGAAATAACATTGTGTGTTAATTGCTGAAGTTCAGTTTTCCATTTTCTGCCCTGCGGGAGTTCGTGACCATGGATCACACTTTGTGAAACAGTGCCAAGCCTTTTTTATTTTCAACCCCCCCCCCAGCCCCGCTCCTCAGTCTAACATTCTAGCTTTATTGGTTTTTAAAAAAAAATCACGGTTCCCCCGTTCCCCAAACCTCATATCAGTTTCTATGGCTACAGAAGGCTCCCTGCCTAGGTAGTAACAGTGTGTGAGTGCATGCCCAGCCGATCGTAACCGGCCGCCCCTTGTGTGTGCGAGCAACCGCTGGAGGCTCCTTCGCCCCACAGCACGGTTATTAATGTCGCCATAAGTGTGATACAAATAAATAAGTATCCACCTTTTCCCTGGAGACACGTGCTCTCTGGCGCTCATCCAGATTTTGCCAACAGGCTGAGGAAATGTCTGGTCCTGGAGAATTGGATCTTGCCCCTTTGTTTTGCCAACCCCATTTGCAATATTCTCTCTACACTTTTTAATCTGGCAGCTTTCAGAGTTGGTATTTCTACCTTTTGGCATACTGGAACAATGCCCCCCTGGGTTAAACCCTATTTCCATTTTTTAATCTTGACTGGCAAGAGCGTTTCATTTTCAGGTAAGTTCCTTTGCTGAAAAACACCAAAAACTAATTTGCTTCTGGTTCATTAGCCAGCAGTAACAGCTGTGACACACATGCTGTCGTGGTTTGAAATAGTTTTAGCTGCATTCTGAACCCTGCTCAGTGTTACCTGGCAGGGCGTCCAAGAAAACTGGAGTCAGCGTTTGTTTGTTCAAAGAATATGACGGGAGTTTGTATGCCGCCGTGATTTTGTTTTCGATATTTTTTTGTTTTGTACTTGGGTTCTCTTAAGGATTCAAGTCCTCATGGAAATGCAGCTTTTTCATAATTTTAACTCCCATCTGTACTCGTTTTAAGACATGCGCCCATCATACGTCCTGTTTCGTAATGTAATGTTTGTTTGTTCACGTGTCAGTTGGATTTTAGCGGAGAAGCCGTCTTCCTCTGAAATGGAGCCTTGCTGAAATGAGTTAAATAAATATGGTGGAGTGGTTTTGGTGTGTATCAGGAAAACTACTGGTCACTACTGCTTAGATAAACTCTCCACCTCCCTTTGCCTCACAGGTACAACTGTATGAGGATTTTGCCAAATCTCGGGCAAAGGTAAATGTGGAAGACACTATCTCAACAGCCATCGTGCCAGAGGAAGAAGACACACCTAAGCTGAAGGCGACCGGCCACGTGTTCCAGGTTAGTGATTTCACTGACAGATCCCAAATCCTAGATCTCCAAGTTTCTGATCTCAATGTTTGTGTATATGTACAGCTTTCCTGTTTATTGTGATAGACTGAATGTACTTTGAAAAATTCAGCTTGTTCTTGTAAATGCTTTGGGGAGGAATGATGGTTAACAGTTTTATTATGCATTTTAATAGTATTCCTTGTGGTGTGTGTATCAGTCTAACACTCATAGTTTGATGGTGAACTCACTGGCTTGTATTAAAGATGAATTGCTACAAAATGGGAGTATATTACTAGGCAATATCCGAAGTATTTAAGTAAATTACAAATTAAAATCAGTTTTTCAATTAGTAAAATCAATTATCAGTATAATTAATATCCCCTGGCTTTTATTAATCCCAAGAATTCATCAAACCTTTGCTAAAATAGGTACCTCCAAAAATCAACAAAGATGTCAGCCTTGTGGCGAAAAATAAAAATAAACAAACATTTAAGTTGCTTCATGGTAATTAACTAGTTTATTTTGCATTACTACCTAAGGCAAAATAGTGCAGAACGCAAAAAATATCACGACAGGTTAGAGTGAACCCCTTTTAATAAATCTTTTAGTTCCATCATCAAATAGGGTGTATTTCTTTAGGCCTTGTGGTTATAATATACTTGTTGCAAGTGTCTGGTTTTTCTGCACTGGCCCATCATGGTAGAGGTGTGGAATTACAGAGAGCTGCCAATCACTGGCCACCTACTGCGAGGTTCTGAGTGCTCCTTTCTCCCATTTCTACCACGTGTCATTTTTAATAAAAGCCTTAATGATAAAAAGCACCAGATATAGAAACACGCTAATTTTTCTAAGGCCATAGGTTCTCACAATGTAATTTGCAGCTTTTTAAACTGTTTCAGGAGGAGAAACCCATATTGAAGGATCTTAAAAAAAATTATATTCAATTTTGTGTGTTTCCTTTTAAGTTCCAAATTCTCTAACTTCTGAGAGCTTATTTGTTTAAGGCCAAAGTTTTGGATGGTTATAGCTGTCAGGGAGCCACAGTGCTGTGCGATGACTGACTGCTAGGCATTGCTCTCGCAGGCTCTGCAGTACCTGAGGAAGCTCTGCAATCACCCTGCCCTGGTTCTGACTCCCGTGCACCCTGAGTATAAGCGCATCACTGAGCAGCTCACGGCCCAGCACTCCAGCTTGCGGGACATCCAGCACGCCCCCAAACTGTCAGCACTCAAACAGGTTAGCCTAGCCCTGCTCCCCGCTACCTGACGGCATCATCCTGTGTAACCTTCTCACGTCATCCTGTGTAACCCTCTCTCGTCATCCTCGCTTCTGCAGCTGCTCCTGGATTGTGGCCTAGGAAGTACGGGCTCCTCTGACGTGGCCACTGAGGCTGTGGTGGCTCAGCACCGTGTGCTAATCTTCTGCCAGCTGAAGAGCATGTTGGATATTGTGGAGCACGACCTGCTAAAGCCCCAGCTTCCTTCTGTCACCTACTTGCGCCTGGATGGCAGCGTGCAAGCTGGCTTGCGCCATTCCATAGTCTCCAGGTGGGGGGGAGATCTTTATGGTGACTTTTGGGGGCCATAAAACTGTAGTTAGGTTTCTTCAATCTTTTTTTTCCCCCCCGCCAAATTTTAACAGTGGCTTTGCTACCTCTTCCGTAGGTTCAACAATGACCCGTCCATAGACGTTCTTCTGCTAACCACCCATGTGGGTGGACTGGGTCTTAACCTCACAGGGGCCGACACAGTGGTCTTCGTGGAACATGACTGGAACCCGATGAGGGATCTTCAGGCCATGGATCGTGCCCATAGGATAGGACAGGTATCACTGCCAGCGGGAGGGTCACGCCCAAATCGCAATATTTTGGGAGAAACCAATTTATACATTTGCATTTATTTGTTGGGGCCTTTCACTTGGGAGTTGTATTTTCAGTGCGTGGCCAAAAGTTAAACCCTGATTTCTTAGTAATTTCACTGGCAGTGCGGGTATTCAGAGCAATGACAAGGTTGTCTCTTACACTTAGAAACGTGTAGTGAACGTGTACCGCCTGATTACCCGGGGCACATTGGAGGAGAAGATCATGGGTCTACAGAAGTTCAAGATGAGCATCGCCAACACGGTCATCAGCCAGGAAAACGCCAGTCTTCAGAGCATGGGCACAGAGCAATTGCTCAACCTTTTTACCCTGGACAAGGTCAGCCCGCAGCCGTTAATGGCGGCCTCACTTCCGCTTTCTGTCACTTTTTTTTTATTTAGTCAGCATGGTTACGGGGTCCGCCAGGGTCAGCCTAAAAACTGCAGCATCGGTTTCTCTCTTACTGACTCAGTTGTTGCTGCCTACGATTCCAGAGCCCTACAGTCGTGCATGCATTCACTAAAGTGCGACCATGGATCTGGTTTTTGGAAATCTTGCTCATGGATTTTGTGTGTATGTGTGTCTTCACCCAGGATGAAAAGTTGGAGAAAGGGGAGCCATCTGCCGCTTCTTCTTCAGGAAAGGCCTCTATGAAGTCTGTTCTGGACAGCCTGGGAGATCTCTGGGACCAGCAGCAGTATGATGCAGAATATGACCTGGAGAATTTCATGCATTCTCTTCAATGACCCGCCAAAGCAGCGACGACTCCTTTATGAAAAGCTTAAATCCTCTTCGGTCAAACCCACCCCACAATGTGACCTGGAACGGCTTCCCGTGCCGTTTCTCTAACAGCACGCCACGATTGCTTGTGAAGTGTAGCGCACGTTCCAGTCACAAACACAAAGTTCTTTTTAAGCTCAGTCTTAAACCATTCATTTTCTTCTCATTCTGATATGCACAAGGAAGTGAAGATTTGGATGAACACACAGGTCTGTTTTGAGCAGTCTCCTATAGACGCCTCGAGCCACGTGAGCAGATTACGCCACCATAGAGCTATGAATGCTACATGTACTAGTGACATTGTCTTATGCAGTACATGCAGTTTTGGACTGAATATCCCCGCCCTCCTCCTTTTTGTTTTTGCACAGTAAACCTCCAGGTGGTGCTCTTTTGCCTCCAATTTTTTTCCTTAAGCACAGAATCTTGTGTTATCACCTTCAAAACGGTCTGTGAATTGCTTTAATACCTAGTGGAAGAGTTCTAGCCAGTATCCTCCCCATCTATCAGCCAATCATGGTATTGTTCCTCTAAATGTCCGCTTTAACGCTGCAGAACATACAGGTACGCAAGTACTTAGGGTTGGAAAATCACTGCTCCACAGCCTATAGAGAGGGTCTTTTTAAATAAAAAATAAATAAAAAAAAAAACATGGAATTGTAAATATTTATGTACTTGCTCTTTGTTTAGGCTGATAGAATTAATAAATTCTTAAGAGCTTTTGTGAGTGGGTTTTTTTTTTTAAATAGTTCTCACCAGCAGATGGCATGTTATTGTGATTTTCCCCCCCTCCTGGACTGTGTTGATCAACCTTGTCAAAATCTGTCAGACACAAATGACTGGTTAGCCTGTAAAGAGATCTGCATGCAGCTTTGCTGTGCTTAGAGATGTCCTTTGTATGAAAATACGGTACATTTTAATACAGAAGGGTAATTTAATCGATCGTGGGCTTTTGTTACACTGTCCAAAGTCAGACTGTCATCCCAGTATGCGCAGGAGATCGAATGAAACTAAGGTGCTCTAGGATTTTAAGTTCTCACTGCTTTTTTTGGCAAAGGGCACAAAGGAGTACTTAAGTTATAGTCCATATTGATGTTCCCTGTGGAGGGTTTTGTTTTCAGTGTGAGGTCATCCTACCAACTCATTGTTTTTTAGGCTTTAAAAGTAATATAAAGCAATGGCAGTGGGGGGAGGGGAACGCAAAGTTCAGGACAGGCTATTGCGTCACGTTTGCTGTGGTTGATGCCCTTGCCGATGATGCAATGTGTAGACGGACTCGCTGCAGTAGCCGGCGGTCCCAAAGCCGATTTTAAGAGCTGCTGCCTCAGCTTTTGGCTTGCTCTTAGCACTATAAACGCTAAATGATTTCTGGCAATGTTCTAAAGCGCACACCGCCCCCCCCCCCCCAACCACCTCTGAAGAAATGCATTAGCTAACCAAAAACCCACAACAACACTTCTACTGTTCCACTGCAGAGACAAGGGTGTCCTGTGTGTGTGAGAGGAAGGCTACGGAGGAGAGGAGGGACTTATGTTCTTATGATCCATGCCAAAGGGACAGGACTGATGAGCAGTTGCATGGGTTAAAATTTTGAGCAACTGCTGAAAGGAGCTGATTAGTAGCAGCGTTTTCAGAAAGGACATCAATGCAAAGAAATGGACTCACTTCTATAATCTCCAGTTCTTCAAACTGCCAAACTGTAGATGTATTTTAAATTCAGCCTTGTGTAAATACATACATTAACGCATCAGCACTCCGCCGTCATCCAGGAAATGATAAAAAAAAAGGGAAAACGTACTCAGTGTGTTACCCAGATACAAAAAAAAAAAAAGGTTAAACTTCAGTTTAAAAAGCCAATAGCCAAGAGGAACTGGAGACCATGCAAAAGACGACAAGTATCACAGCATCATACAACTATGTTTAATAAGAGATGCTTATTAGTACAGAAAAGGGGAGAGGGAGAGTCTGAACTACAAACTTGAAGCAGTTTTAAGCAATAGCAGCATTGAGCTCCATGTTTTAATCACAGTTGTACTGCAGCGTCAGACAAGCATAGATCCCATTCAGCAAATTTCAGTCTTCATGATAACCAGCAATCAAACCCAAAATAAATTTAAAAAACCCTTTTTCTTAAAAAGTACATTTAAAAGTAGTGGTTAGTCTAAGAAAACAACTAGTGAGTAGCTTTTTTTTTGTTTGTTTGTTTTGTTGGTTTTGTTATTTTTTAATCATATTCCAGAGATTCAACATGATGCAAAGGTGCACCGAGATACAATGTCTACGCAGCATGGGTGAATAGACACTATCCAAATCTACTGTGACATGACACGTTTATTATAAAGAGGACTTGATGAAAATGGTCACCGTCAGCAACACTTGGCTATTCATCTGACCATAACAGGTTATCCTTTAGGTTTAAGATAGCGGTTTTTTAACAGGGTAAAAAACTTGCTTTGTAAAAACTCAAACACTTAGTGGTTGGAGTCCAATACTGGTCCAGCAACGGGGGAACTGTCAGGTTAGTAATAAATTAAGTGAATGACCACCTGTACAAATTTGTAGGAAAAGGCAAAAGCAAGAAAATGACACTCAGATCTGTGTGTTTCCTTTTCATGACGTGCATATTTTGGGGATGTCACAACACTTCATAACAGCAGACACCGCCCCCCCCCCCCACACACACACACACACCCCACACCCACCAGGAAGGGGGATCAAACCGCAAACTTATGAGCAAACGGATAAAAACAAAATGTAAAAAAGCATT
>JAODKE010000068.1:11679311-11689892 GCA_026779605.1 Mormyrus hasselquistii
AATTATATATAAAAATAAGACATAAATACTGGGAAAATTACCAGCCTTCATTGGAGCTGTGTGAAGTGTCACCTGGTTAAAGTCATTCTCAAGCTAAAATCACTGCTAAAAAGACGACAACCATATTAGTCACATACATTTGATGTTATTAAGGGAGGCTTGTGGAAATTTGAAAGCATTAAAGCAGAAAAAAAACTTTCACAATCTGGATAAAAACATTTCTCACCCATTACCCAAAAGAGAAAAAAAATGCGTTCTCTTATTGGTGCAAGAGGGCTCCTCTTTCTACACAATTCCAGGCACATTAAAAACTAACAGCAGAGTAGTAATCTTGATTTACAACTTGCATACAGATATCTATATATAGCTTTTAATGTGAGAAACAGCAGTGACAAGTTGTAAGAGCAAGTTATCAGGATTTAAACACTTTCACAGGATGATGATACAGAAATGAACAAGAACTGCTCAGCTACCATTGTTATATTTATTTTATTAAATAAAGTGACAGATGGGTGCTGCTTTTAACAGATAAAGACGACCAGATATGCTCTCTTAGAGGACTAGATAACACAAAGCCAAGGACACACGCACTGACAGGCAAGCAGCTTGCATGCACACGCAATTCATAATTCATTTCTTCGCTCTCTCTTCCTCCAGTTTCCCCATCGAGTGCCTGGTCTCGCAATCCTGACAAGTCCCGGGAAATTCCTTTTGAAAGTGAGCATCGCCATACGTCTCGGTGAACATGTTACAATCATTACAATGGATGTCAGCATGACGTTCAGATCAAATTCAAGTACGCTGACAGGCAGCCAGCAAACTGGAGGGGGGCACTGTACTTCCATGCTTTACTTTCCATCTTCTATAACGATGGGATTAGTGTGGGAAAACCACAAACCAAGAGCATGTGGAAAGTTAAAAGGAAAAAAATTCAATGAGGCACTACCCACAATTCTCAGCGCTGAACAGACATGTAGGGCTGTCAAACAGGCTTTAGATTTTTATGCACATCCTATAACGGAACTCCTTGTCCCTTGTACAAAATGAAAGAATCATAAAAGGTACATTATTACCTGAGGCTCGACCACAAACGATGCACTTGTTCCGAGTTCACTTTAGATACTTTTATGCAAACATTATATTAACAGATGTTTAATCTGGCAGAAAAGCAATGGATAGTTTAAGAAATATCATCAGCAATGTTAAATTTGCCTAGATTTTCCAAAATGCAAAAGCTCATTTTGCATGCAAAGTCAAATCTGCAAAACCTGATTCAGGTAACTTGGTAGAATATTAAACAGCCAGATAAGAGATGCCTCCCTTCAGCCCTCTAAAGTTGGGCCGTTCCACTGCTCCCAAATCTTGCTACAGACAGACGATTTCAGGTTTAAGAGAGCATTCCCTTTAACCTCCCAAAAATAGCAACAGGCAAGTGTGCCTCACCATCTGGCCTATCGAATCAGCGATGCAGTGTGCGTCAGTGATCTACCCTCAGAATGCCACTGCTCTTCTGGGGTCAGATTCTATGATCATCTGGAAATATAAATCAGCTCTGAACTGTGAATCAAAGTCATCCATTACCAGAGCTCTTACCATGTCAAAATTAGGGGGTGTAGAACAGTGATCTCCAACATTTTATTTTATTTAAAGTGAGAGCTATCAGATCACAACGGTATATTTTGCCAGTCGTCTAGTTGCCGATCGGTGGTATAGAATAATCATACTGGACTCGGATGCTTAGGAAGCGGGCTGGAATTAAGCACAATGAACTCCATATCTGAAGATGCTGGTTTCAAAGTGTGAAGCTAAGTACACTCCACACCTGACACCTAGATTGAAATTCCAGGCGACACACAACGCAGAAACAATGGCACAGGATCTCAGATGAGTATGAGGAAGTTTCATACCTGAGATTTTTACTGACACTACCACAGTCATGTCCTGATCTCCAGTGTACTTTGACAGAAGCCAATAAGGACATTCTTAGTACCTAAAAAGCATTGAGAGGTTGGACGACGTGTTGGGGGCACGTGGGTATTCCAATAAAAATCTGGGTTCTGCAAATAGCCTTTACATTTTCCTATGACATTTCAGTTCCTATCAAATGCTTAAAAACAAAATTAAATAGGTAGGTAATAAAATTAGAAATACTTCAGCCCTATTTCCATATACCTCTTTAACCAAAACTTCAGTTCTATTCTTATGAATCCTGCCATCTCCCATAATAAACACCACGGTAAAGTCCCTCAACAACATTCCATAGTCTGCCTATGCCAACATTCATTTTAGATTCAGTGTCTATTTGAGCACCCCCCCCCCCCATTTGTTCACTCAAGTCGCTGGCATTCCCTGAAGAACACCACCAGCTGTCAGATGGGTGGGGGAGGTTTATGATTTGTGATCAGGTCAAAGTCCACAGTTAATATAGACCTGAATTTGAAAGCTCCTCCAAAGTTCAAGAGACACAAAGCCAAGCTGTCCTGTTCCTTCATTTCTGATTTATCCTCAGAGCTAATGAGGCCATTGAACAAGTCCATCACCTGAGCGATTATTTAAATGCTAACTTCAGCAGGTGTTCAAGGAACCATTTTATAATTAAGAGGGATCAGAAAGGTCATTGTTGTGCTACAAGTTTCTCATACAGTACAGAAAAATAAATAAGCAGAATTAATAGGATTGTCTGATTACATGTCCCTTGAGTTTGAAAGGAGTATCTGTACTATATTAACCTTGCATGGTTAAAATGGATGACTTGATGCCATTAACTTTAACATTACCAACACCACAGATGCTCTTACCAAAAACACAGAGTAGTAAACAACAATAATCTGACAGCATGCCCACAATGACAACGACTACATGAGTAAGTGACTTGGCTCATGGATGTCATGGTCAAGGCTGTGCAAGTTCAATCTTGATATTTAGTTCATATGAACACCCTTTTTACTGAAGTAGAGTCAGGCAACCATCTGTTTCTTTCTGCGTTAACGAAACCAAAGACACGTTGCAATATTTACTGCCTCAACATACAAACAGCTGGGTTTCACAAGCACAGACTCAGAAGCTTGAACCGCCGACCTCCAGATCACAAGTACAAACACCTGACTTCTACTCAACATGACTGCTCAAAGTGTGGCACTGGAGGAGTGGTCTGCTTAGTCTGCAATAAGGCTAAATCAAAGCTGCTCTGGGCTGCTTTTCTGCTCTGCTTCTTTTAAAAATCCCACAGGCTCACTGCGATAACTCAGGTCTGCTAACATGTAGTACAAGAACTTCACATTGACACCAGGAAGCAACACCTCAGAGACAAAAAGAAAACTGAGTAATCTTGGCCAACTTTCAGTACTGAAGGGTTCTCTTTCTTTTTTCATAACCTGGTTTCTCCTGAAGACATTTAAACAAAGACACACAATATTTCTAGAACCACAGCAAAGCGGGCTGTGTCCGTGTCACTAACACTCATTCACGAAAACTTAGGTGGACTAATCTTGTTCTACGGTTTTGTCCTTGAATTTGGCCCAACTGCCTCATGCCAGAAAAATGGCACATGCGCGCGCACACACACACACACACACACACACACACACACACACACACACACACACACACACACACGTTACCCTGTGCTGTTATCTGCTAAGCAGTACAAGCAAAAAAAATGTGTTGTTCTTTGGCCCAGATCAGAAGAAAGAAGATATGGTATTTAGGACAGACAGTGTTCAGTCAGCCAATCAGAAAATGACTAAACAGACACGGCACATAAGCTGACCTTTTTAAATCATCACGAACTGTCACAGGGCTTTATAAAAAAAAAAAAAAAAAAAAAAAGGATAAAATTTTGCTAATCAACAGAAAATGTCACCACCTGCCATTCAAGACAATGAGACAACAAAAAAACAGGAAGGGAAAGAATAAATTAGTAGAATTATTTTTAAAACAAAAACATCTGCATCAAGTATTTAAACAAACCAGAAGGTTGTAAACATGAAGGACCCACCCTAGGGGTATTAATCATAGACATGTTCAGTCCACTGGTTGATCAATTGGTTCCCTACAGATTAAACAAAATACCGATTAAGACAGAATGGGAAGGTCTCAGAGTTGCTTCCTGCACCATAAACTGTGTACTCCATGCAAGTTTGTGTGTTTGCAAAGCACTAGGACAGGGTTCGATCGGTGGTGTGTAAACAGTGCTGAGGTTATAGTGGCTGGTGGCGGTGGCGATTTTACAGTTTCGTGAGAGAATATCCAGTACTCCACATGAATTTTCAGCTGACTAAAAGTCTGGCGCACGCTGCATTCCACAGATTCAAAAGAGGTCATTTGTTCTAGCATTATTCTGTTCCGCCTGGCATTCTAAACAAAACGTAAATTCCACCAGCATTCCATTCCAAATGGATTAATGTGCATTGAACAATCATTGAAGATCACAAGGAAGAACAGAACTCCACCCCGGCAGAACACTGTCAGGAGGTATCCACCCTGATCACTAAAGCTTCTCCAAACAAAAATAAAGTAAACGAGGGAGGGCATTGGACGGTTGGCTCTGTCTGGTTTCCATGGTCTGTTGGCCGTGTGTTCATCGGCTGTCCGTGTCAATGAGCTCAATCATATCTGGCCCCACCAAAACAGCCTACGTCACAAGTTGTCAAAAATAGATAAAATATGAAGAAGCAGGAACAGACTAACCTGTTCTCAATGACAAAAAGAAAATCTCTCTGAAAACATTCAAAGCTTGACAGGTATTAGCTCTTGAGTGGCAGGGGAGATTTATTTTGGGTTCCTTCAGATAAGATTAGTCAGAGGAAATCTAGAGGTCATTTATAGAAGAGCATTAATTTTATTGACAAAACAAACTCAAAAAAGTGGACAAATTTCAATGCTGATATAACAAGCATGTCGAGGCTGTACTTATCAACATACATAGCATTAGCGGTGTAGTATGAGTGGGAGACAAGAAGCTCAGAGCTGTGCTTAGACCTGAATCATAGATTTAACATTCATTTCAGCACAAAGTAATTTGTGTCAGCCTGTACCATTTACACAGATTACAAATAAAACAGACAATTAAGCATTAATCACCATATGTGCTGGCAACTGTATTTACAACTTACAGAAAACATTCAAGAGATTCAGGTTCCTGCCAATCTACGCCCTATGGCTGAGCCTGGCAGTCTTTCAAAGACAAAAGCATACAAGACAAGAACTTACACAAGAAAAGCAACATGCCCAGGTTAAATACCACGCCTTCTTAAAAAATAAAATTCTCAACTGCCCTCTAAAAGCATCGAGGCCCAAGAGACCACGGTTTAAACGTAAAATTAGTTGTAGTTAAAAGACGGCCATCAGGCAATGTAAAATGGAGAGTGAGCAGGTATAGTCTCAATTTGCTGGCTTTCGTACTCAAAAACCTTAATATCTTTTGGCTAAAGTAGATAATCTTTGAGCGGAAAGTAAAAGCCTCAATGGCATGACAGAGTACAGGTAACTCATGAAATTATATAAATAATGCAAAACATTAAAAATGTTTGAGAAATGTTAAACCTATAATTAAAAGCTTATCTGAAGGAAAAAACGAAATCGGACTTTGTACTGGTAATTGGTCGTCTAACTGTACTTTTATAAATATAAACATGCAGAAAGCAAGATCTTGGATGCAGACTAGAACATGTTTGACTTGTCATTAAACTTGATGCAAAGCTAGTCAATGAGGGTCGCTGGTGACCGCAGCCCCCTCCAACCTACTCTGCCCACGATCACGCAAGTGCATGATGAGACTCACGGTGTGGGGGTGCATCCGGACGCAAATGACGACACTCACATCTGTCTTCAGCTTCAGATTATTAATTTTTAAAAAAATCATCATCCTTTAGCTACTTGCAGATAAAGTTGTGAGAGGTTCTTCCATAACTAGTTCATTTTCAGGTAACATTTCAGTTTGTTTGAATCCCATCACTAATACAGTGCTTTCAGTACTGAGATAGCCTGAATAAAAGAATGCATCAGCCTTTCTTAACTGCTGATACAGAACTGAAACCATCCCAATTTACACTTAATGCATTCCAACAATTGTAATTTATGCGTTTGCTTTTTGTAGGGTGGGGGGGGGGATTTGCTCTTAAATTTCTGATTGAAAAACACCTACATAGCTTTTTCACCTTTATTAACAATTAGAAATTTGAGCCAAACAATACTTAAAACAACGGAATGTATCTTATATACATACCCTGGCAGGCCCAGTAAATAACCAGAAGTCTAGCAACATTAAATTTCTATGACAACGGTTCCTCAGCAAGCTTGCTGTTTCCAGGTCTTTGAACACCTGCTCTGTGTTTCCCAGTAAATTATGTATAGAAATATAATAAAATAAGCAAATGATCAGCTATCATTTATCAAAAAATAATGCAAATTTTAAAAAATAAGTAAACCAACATTATCTTAAATGACTTCAGAATATGGCCAGATAGAGAAGAAAAAAAATGCTTAAAAGGTTGAGAAGAACGAAGGGTTTTAGGGAGGGGAAACTGCTTCTGGTTCTCAGCATTACAGCTCTCTACATTCTTGCATTAATCCGGATATTCCAGACTACATGCGCATTACGCAAGGGACTATGCTAAATATACATTCATTTAAAATACAAAATAAACTGCCTATTTTTATATTGAAATGTTCATATTAACATGACAATAACGACTTACCACTACACACATCTAGACTTTCAGGGCGATCAGTAACATGCCAGCATGCTGCCGAATGATCAAAGTTTGGAGACAACCGTGACTTATTTGACGTTTTGCAGGCCAGGTACGATAGCTGAAGAAACGGACCCGTGACAAAAAAGGTTTCACATCTTAGGGACGATCCCGTAAAATACAGGACGGCTGGCAACTCTACGTTTAAAATTTCAATAAGCAAGGTTAGTTGTGGTCCCTTTTTAGAAGTACCAGCCCAGGGAAGTCCATACATTAAAAGGGCCCCAAGGTGATTAGGCATTAAATTAAGGTACCATACCCAAAATGTTCATATCAAGGCAAAAATGTTTCCTGGCCTCATCAATTCTAATATAGAGACAAAACAGCAATATGAATGTCCATCATGGACACTGACAGAATGCTAGTAGTACTCCAAAACCTTAAAATAAAGCAGCACCCATGTTTTACAAGCATGTGCATATGGATGCCATTGTAGTCTCTTTTCAAGTCCAACACTGCAATATTTCAATGTTTGTGACAAGAACAAAAATATGTAATGAACAGATTTGCATTAAGGGAAGCACAAAAACAGACGCCTGCAAAGACACACGACAGACACACACAGAAAGAGAAAAAACAAAAAAACCATATGCAAAATTTTGCAGGTGAGGGAAGTTATTTTAAAAAACTGCAAAAATAAGATATTCGGAGAAAATGCAAAATGTGTGTCAACAAAAAGATCAAATCACAGGTGATTCATAATGAAGCCCAGACCCAAATTAAAACATGGCTTAATGAATATTCCTAACCTGCAAAATGATTCCTCCACATTATATCAGCGATAGTCATTGGGGGGCCACCAGCTGGGTGCTGTTTACCTTTGTCATGGTCAGTCCTTATCATATCCATTAAGGAACTCTCCAAAGAATGCAAGCTAAACGCATCAAAGGGCCGATTCCGGTCCTGCAAAAAACAGAAATGCATTAGGGGTCAGAAAGATTCTTCATTCATCATCATTCAACACTGTGATGCTCAGTGATCCCATTAAATAGCTACTAAGTAAGACAATCATACAATTTAATGCTATATGTTTCACATCTCATATTCCAGAATGGAAACATCAAACCACTTCTAACACATATCACGATATGCTGCCCCACTTCACAGCGGCCACGGCTACAGAAGAGGCCAGCAAGGCCCCACTCGCGGTCATGTGATTTCCAAACAAGGCAGCACATGATACTGAGACCTGAAAAATGAAAACACGCTTCCTCACAGTCATTAGGCAGCAGGAAAGTGTCAAAACAACGGAGCCCCTATTCCTTCTCACAGAGGCCTCAAGAGTTCAACTTTGTCAATGGTCAGTAAAAGCTACTCTTAATAAAAATAAAATTAGCAATTTAGCTCTAGCAGGTCCACCATGTGCAATTATAAACCTCCCACTAACAAAATAAAATATTTTGCTTTTTTCCCGGCAAGGACCATTCAATTAAATTGTTAGAAAATGGTATTGGGAAAATGCAAAATAGACATAAGCAAAAATATTTTGTCATAATACGATATATATGGCACAATTAGGACACCCTGGGATTTCCGCTTTTATTTTACATTGTACGTTTATGGTTTTATTTCATGCTCCTAGTACTGTAGATAATCAATTTAGGACCAAAAAACAACATGAGACCACGTCGTCATACAAGCAAACTCATGAATGACAAGACCATCCAGAAGCTCAAAAGCACCCTCAGAAGACACTTTCCTACTAAAGTGTGCAAAGCAAAAGGTCGAATGCGAGGAGAACGGAGAGGAGGCGGCCGCGGCGAAGAGAGAGTGGCGGCGGGAACGCGAGGGGGAGCTGACAGCTGTATCTTGAGGCCGCTACTGTTGCCACATTGTTCACACACCGGTGCTATTGTAGTGCGATCAGCTGAGCATTCAAAAGCGTTATTCCCCTCTCTGTGCCCGGCACCGACGCCCAGATAAAAATCTGCCCACTTTGGACAACTGTTGTACATTTAAAACGCTGAGTTCTTCATTTTGCTGCTTTGGGATGACTCTCTGCTTGCTACGCTGCATGTATGGGAGGACACTGACAAAAGGCTGAAGGATGAGGCGGCAGGCAAAACTGAAAACCATTACCATTGCATGCTTCAGTCACAAACAGGAATTTTCCACAGGGGTTTGAGTACAAATGTGTCAAATTTTACCCCTACAAAATGAAAGAGGTCATAGTGCATGGAATGCAACCTACAAAATCGACAGACTTCACACGTACAGCACAAATTAATGCCTCCTGCATGTCAGAGAAATTAACACTGAAAATACTGAGAGAGAAAAAAAAAAAAGTGAAAGAACACAGCAGATTTTCACCAACCTCAGGCTGTACACTTAACGAAAACTGGTTCCCTTTAAAATCGGTTTCCAGGCAAAGCTACATCAGAAAAGTAACTCAAATGCTGACTTAGGCGTCAATAAGAGTGCTTAAAAAAGGATACAAACACCCATTAACAACCTAAACATTTGATCTCAATTATTTAGTCACAAATCAGCAGCTGCCTTTGATTATACACAACAGTTCACATCTTACTACTACAGGGACTCTCTGCTTGCCAGTAACAGGGGAAAAAGACGGCTGAAAAAGGGGAAAAAAAACTGATAAAGCAAAAGTTCTCACATAAATGAGCAATAGAAACCTAATATGCACATGGGCCAATTTGGGCGTAGTTTTTATTTTTTTTGATAAATGCAACCTGGGGTTGCAAATATAGCTATATAGCGCTATATTAGCAAACTATCGATGAGAAAAGCACTAGAGAACATGTAACAGCAATACATCATCTCAGCTTTCCTTCTCTTTACTGTCACCTCACTCCAGTAAGCACAGATCGTTGTGCACGGGGCTGCCTGACCTTGGCTCCTCCTGATAAGAGGCTCTGGATGTAGTTATCTTAGACATATACAGTTTCACCTAGGCTGGAATTTCACCATCACTGAGCCATCGACTCAGTTACAGGCACACACTGACCCCCCCCAATACATTTCAGCACCTTATGGTACCATTTCATCTATACAGCCAATGCCTGATTGTGAATGGAAGGACATTTGTTCAAATTCAAATTTTTTTATTATAAAAACTACATATATCATAAATGCCAACTCACTAGCTTCAGGTGGTGAGAGGAGAAAAAACAAGATTTATTTATACGACAGAGCGAACTGCTTAAAAATGCAGATATATTTTAAGCTTTTAAACAATGTTGCCCAAAAACGCTTCAAATAACAGAACTAAACATTATTACTTTGATTAATCCCAAGAACACGGCAAATGAGGTGGACAATTTGGTACTAATCCTTAAGTAATTTCCAGGCACAGAAGAGTCTGCTTATCCGTAGATAAATCTTTCACACGACTAAAAAAAAAAAAAATAAAAAAAAAATAATTTCAACTATTCTCAAAAGACAATTGTGTGATGTAGTTTACAGATAATACTCAACTGAAATTTCTTCCAATAGGCTGAAATTAAAATAAACATTACCTGTACAAGAGTCACGCACAGAATGTGGAGAGCATTTTCGATGGAAAGTTTTTGCACCAGAAATATCCTCTATCAATATCCTAATGGACACATCTACAGTGACAAAGACAGCCGGCTCCCTGGGACATACTGAATCATGGAAGAGGACTGCACAGGAAGCAGAGTTACCTGAAAGGATGATTAAACCAAGGCTGTAACTTTGGCTTTAACATGGGGGGGGGGGGGGGGGGGGTGGGCTCTTCCCCTCTTACCCCTGAGGGGGCGTAACTCCCGTCGGCACACCAGCCGGGGGGACTGAAAGGAAGAAACACCCACGCGGCGGGCATTGGGGGGGGGGGGGAGGCACTTTCAGA
>JAODKE010000068.1:11704638-11723635 GCA_026779605.1 Mormyrus hasselquistii
CGTCTGGCTTTTGTTGTGGCCTGTAGTAGCTCTGGCCGTGAGACCCAAAGGTTTTTTGCCCCCCCATCTCCCCCCCCCCCCCCCCCATTCCCTGGGACCCCTTTATTTATCTCAAGCAGTTAAACCTGTTGCTTTTGCTCTTGAGATGCATCTATATATTTTTGTGTGGTTCATGAGATCCAATCCATGTCGCTTGGTTGGTGAAATGAGGTACAGCAGTAGTTTCAGCCTTGCAGTCACAATCTCTCAGCCTGACAAACAGCTCTGCACTGGGTACGTTGCTCTGCTCCGTTCTAAATATAGACACCTCAGATCTGTCGTAGAGGTCATGACCACCCCCCCACACCATCATATTATACAGCCATGTACTTTGTTGAATTTAAAGCTGCCTGCTGAAGAGCTAGTGATTTGGGTCTCTGTCCCTGAAAATAGACCTTTTAATTTTGTCTTGAGTGAGAGACAACTGGGCACTGCACCATCCGGACCAGTTCCGGATGTCAATGTGTGTTGCCTTTTCTTCTTTCTGTCCTGTGTGCAAGGTCAGTGGGAGCAGGAACACATCTGCTGTTCCTCGTTCCCTGAAAAAGCAAGTGAATCTGAAGACGCAATACCTATTCTATCTTGGGTCACTAAAGCAAAAAAGGATTAGTTTTCAGTCAAATAAGACTGAAGCATTTGAGTTTCATGGAATTATGCTTGCTGTTAGGGGGATGTCCCGTTGAAAACGCAGTAGCCTCGACCTGAACCCGAGTTGTTGAGGCTCTGTTTGGGGTTGTCATGAAGGAGGCCGTGTTACAGAAACAGGAGAGCCGTTCCAAGGCCTGGTGTCTGCCATTGTTCTCCAGTGTTCTGCTCTCCTGGAGTTGTCTGCAGTGCTCCTCAGTCTCGCTCCCGCCTTGAGTTTCAGCATGCCGCTTATGGGGGGTCGCGCTGAGCTGTAGCCGCCCAGCTGTTTTGTTTCGGACATGTCTTCTGCTTATTGCTCACGTCTGATTTGTGTTCATGGGCAAAAAGCTTTCAAAACAAGAAAGGGGATAGTCTCTGTCTGCCCAACGTTTCCGTCTGAGCTGTTAATCCCGCCGTACCTTTTATGTTTAAAGTTTAAAACGTACATACGCATGTGCAAATCCCCCCCCCCCCCCCAAAAAAAAAGTGCGCATACAGAATGAATGTCTGCCAGCTGGATTCGCTGTCGCTTTTAGCTGAGGAGAGACGGCGTGACTGCAGACCACCTTTAAAATATCGATTTGCTGTGAAGCTGTCCTGTTGCGGGGCGGGTGGTGGGGGAGGTAGAGTTTCCGTCAGGGCTGCGGGCTTTGTTTCACCAAGTGGAGCCTTTTATTGTGCGGGGCCTGTTATCTGAGAGCCCCCGACTTGGGCTCTAGTGTACTCCCCACGAGATC
Organism: Mormyrus hasselquistii; assembly: GCA_026779605.1. Classification (NCBI taxonomy): domain Eukaryota; kingdom Metazoa; phylum Chordata; class Actinopteri; order Osteoglossiformes; family Mormyridae; genus Mormyrus; species Mormyrus hasselquistii. The sequence continues at coordinate 11,706,042 of JAODKE010000068.1, forward strand.
ATGTTTTATTCAGGCAAGAAAATGGAAAATCTGGCAGGAAGTGGGCAGAGCGTTCTAGCAGGCTGACGCGCTCCCCTCGATCGCCGCTGTCAACAGAGCCGGGGGGGAAGAAGGCCGGTGACTATGGGGGTCACAGATTTTTTCCATTTATTATTCACCACGCAAAGCTCTGGAGTTTTAATTATACATTGCATATGATGGGATCTTGTTCAATCATGGCCCCCAGAATTCTTTCTAGGGTAGTGCATCTACAGTACAAGATGTCTGGAGTCCTTTGAACAAAACTGAAGCCAAAAATGCCACTGGACGCGTTGGAGGATGATGTGATTTAACATTTGTTCCTCCTTTTGAAGCTGCTCTTCCCGCAGTTATCCTGTGCATTTGAAGGATATCTGTAGGATTTTAATTTTAAATGTTTCAGGTCTGTTCTGCTCTTTCTAGCTACCAATATCGTTTGTTTTTTTTAAAAATATGGGAGCATGCAATAAATCAAGATGAACCTTTTATTAGCCAGAAATTGATATCAAGGAAGCCTTTTATATTGTATTACTAAACATGCCTCTGTCAGCAATCCTGCTTTCAAAGATGAATTGAGATTGCCAAATGCTAGCTGTATAGGGTAGTATAAACCTGAACATTTTATGCATTGTCTTTGTTAATAAACCTACTTCTGAACATGTGATAGTTAATGGCTACATTCTCTCCAAAGTTGAGAATAGTTTTTCCTGTTAATTGCAAATATGGTCCTAAGCAAAAAGAATTAGTCTCCCAAAGTTGTTTATGAACCAGATCAGCTGTGACAAATGAGTTGTTCAAATATGTTTAACAGTATGAGGTTTTCATCCTCTTGTGGGTTTAACCACTAACGTAAAGGTTAAAAGGGTAAACCATTGGTTGGTATGGGAACTGAAGTTGTACTGTTTATGGCAGGAAACAGTCTGACTTTGTCAGCTGATCCTTAGCTCTGAATAGGACTGTGTGCAAGCTGCTGTCATCTGTTTATCATGTGTTGGCAAAAGTTTGAAGTGACCCTGTCAATTATAGATAAGCTTCTCAAGCGGAGCAGGTCTGCTGGATCTAGTGAAGTGTTGGTTGCAGACATACCCGTGGGGTAGTTTTATGGTTTCTCCAAGGTAAAATAAATAATTATATATAATTTTTAGACGCACACAGGTGAAACTAATATATGATATAGACTCATTACATGCAAAGTGAGATTTCAACCCTTTTATTTGTTATAATTTTGATGATTATGGCTTGCAGATTATGAAAACCCCGAATTAAGAAAATTACAATATTGCGAAAAGGTTCAATATTGTCGGCTCAAAGTGTCACACTCTAATCAGCTAATTAATCCAAAACACCTGCAATGGGTTCCTGAGCCTTTAAATGGTCTCTGAGTCTGGTTCAGTAGAATCACAATCATGGGGGAGACTGCTGACCTGACAGATGTCCAGAAGACAGTCATTGACACCCTCCACAAGGAGGGAAAGCCTCAAAGGGTCATTGCTAAAGAAGTTGGATGTTCTCAAAGTGCTGCATCAAAGCACATTAATAGAAGGTTAAGTGGAAGGGATAAGTGTGGAAGAGAAAGGTGCAGAAGCAGCAGGGATGACGGCAGCCTGAGAGCATTGTCAGGAAAAGGCCATTCAAAAGTGTGGGGGACCTTCACAAGGAGTGGAGGCTGGAGGTGCATCAAGAACCACCACACAGACAGATCCTGGAGATGGGCTTCGAATGTCATATTCCTCTTGTCAAGCCGCTCCTGAACAAACAATGACGTCAGAAGCGTCTTACCTGGAAGGAAAAAAAAAAAAAAAAAACTGATCTGTTGTTCAGTGGTCCAAAGTCGTCTTTTCTGATGAGAGCAAATTTTGCATCTCATTTGGAAACCAACGTCCTAGAGTCTGGGGAAGAATGGAGAGGCAGACAATCTAAGATGCTTGAAGCCCACCGTGCTTTAAGTGCTGAGTCAAAGCAGCCGTCTACCAGGACATTTTAGAGCACTTCACGCTTCCTTCTGCTGACAAGCTTTACGGAGATGCTGATTTCATTTTCCAGCAGGACCTGGCACCTGCCCACACTGCCAAAGGTACCAAAAGCTGGTTCAATGACCATGGGATTACTGTGCTTGATTGGCCAGCAAACTCGCCTGACCTGAAGCCCATAGAGAATCTATGGGGCATTGCCAAGAGAAAGATGAGACCGAATAATGCAGACTAGCTGAAGGCCGCTATTGAAGCACCCTGGTCTTCCATAACACCTCAGCAGTACCACAGGCTGATCGCCTCCATGCCGCGTCACACTGAGTCAGTCATTCATGCAAAAGGGGCCCAAAGCAAGTACTGAGTACATATGCGTGATTATACTTTTCAGAGGCCTGATATTTCTCTTTTTAAAATCGTTTTTTGATTTCATGTAATATTCTACCTTTTGAATTTTGGGTTTTCATAATCTGTAAGCCGTAATCATCAAAATTCTAACAAAGGCTTGAAATATCTCGCTGTGCATGTAATGAGTCTATATCGTATTAGTTTTACATTTTAAGTTGAATTACTTTAATAAATGAACTTTTGCATGAGATTCTAATTTCACGTGTGTGTGTGTGTGTTTTTTATTTTTTTTTCTTCATCATTATTATTTATCCTTAGACTCCATAGATGCTTGATGACTTTTTCATAAGTCACAATGTATGTTAACCTGAATTTTATGGACATGCATACAACAGAATAAGCAACTTCAGTGAAAATGGATACAAGATAAGCAGCATTTCCGGGGCAGAGTTTAAATCCTGCCACTGGCTTTGTGTCTGTCTGTCTGTGGGGGGGGGTAGTATGGTTTTTTTGCTCCATTTTACTTCTGCCGTTTAATTCAGCCATCTATGCATTTTGAAGCTACTTTGTGTCTTGCCTTCCAGTGGACTGGCACCATATCTCAGATGCGTGCATGTGTGTCTGCGAATGTGCCCTGTGTTTCCTGGAATAGGCTGCAGGCTCTCTGTGACCCTGTACTAGATAAGTAGTCTTGGATGGAAATAAGCTGGTCTAATAACACCGGAGGATTTTTATTTTTTTTTTCCCTGTCCTAATTGAGATGAAGAATATGTTAAATATTTGAAAGCCTATTTCTGTTTCTTTAGATGGGTTAGATTTTATTTTTAAAATGTTGCATTTTTGAGGTCTGTGCATCACCTGGCCATTCCTCAGTAGGGCATCTTAGTTAAAAAGGTTTTTTTTTTTTCTAGAGAAGCACCGATCCGATATTCAAACCTATTTGGCGGATTGAGTATCGGCCATGCGTGACCGATCCAAGTCCAATACTTATTCCGTTTTTAAAAAAAACTTTTATGAAAGCTGCTATCTTTTTAAAGACTTTCTCATTTTAGATTTTTAATTTTTTTTTTTTTGTAGCATTCAAGCTGAACAGTAACACTGCCACTCAATTTTTGCCACTCGGTGGGTGTGAGTGGAGTGACTCCCGCCTGCTGTGATGTCATGCGCATACCCTTTGCAGTAGGGGGAGCGCAAGAACATCAGATAACAGGGTGATGGTCTGGAAGTATTTTATGCTTTTCATAGCAACTAGCAGCACAGCGACTTGCAATCTTTGTAAAAACAAAGTTTTGAGAGGTGGGAGAGAATGCAAGTAATATGAAAAAAGCAACGGACAATTTTGGGAGTCGCTAGCTTGGACTGTTTTGTGCACTTGCTACAGCTTGTGATGCATGAGGTGCTGCGTGTAAGTGACGCTGTTGCCAGTGGAGGAAATATTGGGGGCATTTTAAGCATTCACTACTTGCATATACTTGCTTGGAAGATATTCCGATTGAACTGCAAAGTGTCTCAAATGCTTAAAACATGATGTACAAACAAGGTGGAACGGTATGTTTCTAAACTCTTCTAACAGTTTTTGGCATACTTTTTTTTTTCATCTGTATTTACTAGCTTAAAAATGTTTCTATATAAAGTATAAATGTTTTATATTTATTATATTAAAGTAAAAAGAGCTCTTGTATCGATATCGGCAGTTGTGTGTCAGAATCGGGTCGGAACTGAGTGTGAATTGGCCCGCACCTAGTTTTTACTACTCCTGCCCCTTTTTTGTCTAGTTTTTCCTGCCACACCCACAGAGTTTGGGGCTTCTCAGTCTTTAGTATTTTCCACTCTACTTTCTTTAGCATTGCAAAGTCAAGGTGGAAATGGGAAAACTAATTCGAAGAGAGGCTGAACATTCTATTCCATTCTCTCCTACTTATCTGGGGTTGAGTCGCGGGGGCTGCAGTCTAAGCAGCGATGGCCAGACCTCCCTCTCACCAGCCACCTCCTCCAGTTCCTTCGGGGGAATACCAAGGTGTACCCAGATATAATCTCTCCGGTGTGTCCTGGCTCTGCCCCAGGGCTGCCTCTTGGTTGGACATGCCTGAAACGCACCTCCCCAGGGGGCCATCCAGGAGGCATCCTAGATAGAGGCCCCAACCACCTTAACTGCCTCCCTTTGATGTAGGGGAGCAGCGATTCTACTGTGAGCCCTTCCCAAATGGCCGAGCTCCTCCTCCTATCCCTAAGGTTGTGCCTAGACACGCTATGGAGGAAACTCATTTCTGCTGCTTGTATCCACAGTTTCATTCTTTCAGTCACCAGCAAGAACTCATGACCATAGGTGAGGGTAGGAACTTGGATCGACTGGCAAATTGAGAACTACACCTTCCAGCACGGCTCTTTGCCGCAATAGAATGGTACGACGTCCGCATTACTCCTGGATCCGAGGTTTGATAGACAGACAGACAGACCCTCCTCTCCAGTACCCCGGCATAGAGCTTGCCAGGGAGGCTGAGGAGTGTGATCTCTCTGCAGTTTGGACACATCCCGTGGTCCCCTTTTGTTAAAAATTGGGACCACCACCCCAACATGCCAGTTTATAGGCAATTTCCACATAATGTTGAAGAGGCATGTTGGTCAGTAACAGCCCAACAAGCCTTCAAGGACTCCGAGTGAAAAGCTCATCCACCCTGGAGCCTTACCTCAGAAGACCTCAGCTCTAAAGATGGGTAAGTCCCCCTCTGAATCTTGCACCTTCCTTGGAGGAAGTAGAGCTGTATTAGTGAGATTCAGGAGGTCTTCAAAATGGTCCTTCCACTGCCTAACTCTATCCCCAGTTGAAGTCAGTAGTTCTCCATCCCCACTTCAGCATGGGTAAAGCCCTGCTCCCCCCCCCCCCCCCAGTTGCCTGACTTTGCCAGAACCTTTTGGAGGCTGTCCAGAAGTCCTGCTCCTAAGCCTCTCACATAACTCCTCCCACAGCCGCGTGTTTGCTTCGGCGACTGCCAGAGCCGCTTTCCGCTTGGCCTTCAGATACCTGTCAGCCGCTTCAGGACTCCCACCAGCTAACCAAACTCGGAAGCACTCTTTCACCCCGACGGCTCCCTTTACCGCTGGTGTCCACCACTGTGTTGGGGGGATTGCCGCTGTGACAGACACCAACAACCTTACAGCCGCTGCTTCACGCTGCCGCCTCAGCAGTGGAGTCCCGGAACAGGCCATTCAGGCTCCATGCCACCCTACTCCTCCCTTGGGGGTGAAAAGTAGTTCTGCCGGAGGTGTGAGTTAAAGATCTTCCGGTCATGGGCCTCTGCCAGATACTCGCAGCATACTCGCACTATACGTTTGAGTCTATCCAGCATTTTTCCTGCCATCGGATCCAACCCACCACCAGGTGGTGATCAGCTGACAGCTCAGTTCCTCTCTTCACCCGAGTGTCCAAAACATACAGACGCCGATCCGATGATACAATTACAAAATCGATCCTCGAACTGCAGCCTATAGTGCTCTGGTGCCAGGTGCGTTTATGAACACCCTTATGTTCGAACATGGTGTTCGTTATGGACAAACTGTGATTAGCACAGAAGTCCAATAACTGATCACCGCTCTGATCGGGCAGGCCATTCCCCCCGCCCAGTCACAACTTTCTAGGTTTCTCTGTCATTACCCATGTGTAAAATCCTCCAGCAGCCTGCCCAGGACCTTTCAGCAGCCCTTCGAAGGTCTCCAAGAAGGCCAGATATGTTGAATTGGTGTTCAAGAATAAAAGGAGAAAAAAAATGAGAGAGGGGAAAAAAATAGTGATCAGTGTGTACGCACAGACAACAGTCAGAGCCCTTCCCCCGATTCAAAGTCTAAGGGAGGCGACGCTCTCGTTCACCGTGGTAAACTCCGATGCACTGGCAGGAAACCCAGGGGGCTATAAGTAGACCCACACGTACCTGGCATCTCTCACCATGGGCAACTCCAGAGTGGAATAGAGTTCAGCATCTCACCAGGAGTTTGGTTCTAAAGCCTGAGCTGTTCGTTGAGGTGAACCCAATAAATCTGGTCAATGTCACATTCTCTCCCGCACCAGCTCAGGCTCCTTTTCCTACCAGAGGCGCTACATTCGTTGTGCTGAGAGCCAGTTTTGGTAACTGGCGATTTTGTACCATCGAGGTACCAGCTTTCGACTCCCCCCCCCCCCACAACTTCTCCTTCAGGTGGTGGGCCAACAGGGGAACGAACCCATGTTACCCCTTCCGGCTATGCCCAGTCGTGCCCCATGGGTGGAGGCCCACCCACCTGGCACTTGCTTACGAGTTCCCGGGTAACATCGTCCTTTTTCTTCGTAATGGGGGTCAATTTGAACCACACTTAGTCTGGTAGCCCACCTACAATCAATTTGCCTTTGGAGACTCTACCAGGGGCAGTTTTTTTTCCAACAACACAGCTCCTCATAAGGCATTGTAGGGGCACACTAACCCCTCCAACACAATAAGGTGGCGGTTCATGAAGGGTGGCTGGACATTCCAAGCTCTCTTTTTTTTCTTTATCTTTTGCCATTATGAAGCTCTGACCATGCCCATTATCACTTTATAGCCAAGACTGAGGAATATGATTCAGGTTCTGCCCCACACTCAGCAGAACAGGATGGATATTGGTGGATGTGATCAAGCAGAATGTGGCATTCATCTGGAAATTTTACCTTGGCCACGGCTGTCTTGTGTAAAGAGTATTTTTGTGGTTGTGTAAGCGCTCCGTAGTACATTAACTCGCTTGTGCTGACTGGAGGCTCATTTTCTTGTATGATGCTGGTTCCATGTACCTCTTCAGTTGCTTGCCAGCAGAACGATTGGTGTAGTCACTTAACTGCAAGAACCTGTAGGTTTGTATAGCAGTTTATTCCCTGCTGCAAAGATGCATACATACATCCCCACAGACCATAAAAAGGGGTTTTCTGAGCCTGATTATTGACATGCTGATGAATGGGAAAAACTTGCTTCCTGCATTTTTTCTTTTTTTTTTTTTTTTTCCCCATAACACTTTCTGTTTGCTACTGTAATCTGAGGATGCGTAAATCAGTGGATGCTGTGTAGATACCCATATGGTAGCATCATGAATTGTTGCTGATGTGACTCTGTTGTGACTTAGCTGAGCACATGGCTTGAGGTTTAATGGTCGATCCACAATATGCATGTGTCCCTGGAACTTGAGTGAATCTGTAATCAACATGTCGAAAGACTGCCATCGGCCCTCTCAGACTGTTATTATCCAGCGCGTGCAAGACGAAGACCGTTCCTGATCCACTGACGTGATTAATGCCTTGTTATACTGCATAACCCAGCAGGGCATTGTGAGGGATGGTGAATTATCACTTGGCAGAAGCTTAGGCCCCAACATCTGTCCATGTGTCGTACAGAAGCAGTCTGGAGAGCGCCGAGAAATGCGATCTGCGATCTGCTCTGTTTCCTTTTATGGTCTTTGTAGTGGTCTGCGGACTTGATGCTGTGTAGACTCCACTGTGCTGCTCTTAAACTGTAAGTTTTGGTTTCTTTCAGCATTTTTACAGCTGCAAAAACTTGTCTTAATCTGACACTTTTGTACCTCTGTAATGTGACACTTCAATCTGCAAAAATAAAAGGCCGATCACCTTTAATCCCTTTTTTATGGAGTGACTCATTGCTGACTTCACATCTAATAGCTCTTTCCTTCTCCTCCCTTCTGTTATGGAGATAACATTACGAGTCTGTCCTGTAGGTACAGATAGTGCAGCCAAAAGCCATTTCATCTCCTCGTCGATATAAAGGATTTATGGTATCAAGCTCGGTGCTCATCTGCTGTAAACATGGTGCAGGTCTTGGGTTCCCGATGGAAGTTAATCAAAAGTAAACTGAGCAGGGCTTCTGATAAAATATTGCTTTTGATATTGTTTTATGCAGAACATATCTGGAGCCCCTGGTACACGTTCTGAGCGTGTACTAAAAAGGAATGTGGCGGTCATCGTTTGGGCTCCTCGGCCGCCTGTGCTTGCCCACATTGCTGTACTCGTCTGCTGCCAAAAGGCCTTAAGTTTGTTAAGTCTGCAGGGTTCTGGTTCTGTTGGAACGTTGTAACGTTCACTTAGAGTGTGAATCATTTTTCTAACTCATTTCTCTAGTCATCTGTTTCTTTATTCAAATGTTTCTTTCATGTACCCACAACTGCACATTGGGATAAATGTTCAATGGCTGATCATCCCATACAGTGATCTCCTTTATTTCAGTAGTTTTGTCTTTAGCACTGGTGCCGCTAATTGAATACTGATACAATCTAAATATTGGCCTTAAATATTGCCCCAACTGACACCTTGGACCCTCATGTTAATTTTTTAACACATATCACCCATCTATAAGCCTGGGGGTTTTTATGTGCCTCTTTCAGAAGTGTGTGTGTGTGTGTGTGTGTCTGTCTCACATCCCCACTGTTTCTTTGTGCCACAGGAGCTGCTGGGTGTGCTTCGCCACAGACGAGGACGATCGCACGGCAGAGTGGGTACGCCCCTGCCGATGCCGTGGATCCACCAAGTGGGTGCACCAGTCGTGCCTGCAGCGCTGGGTTGATGAGAAGCAGCGGGGCAACAGCACTGCCCGCGTGGCGTGTCCTCAGTGCAACGCAGAGTACCTCATCGTTTTTCCGAAGCTGGGTAGGCGGGGCTTCATCCTTGGGCGAGACCAACTCCTTAAGTGGGGCAAGATTTTTGTTTATTTTTTTCCATCAACAAAAATATGATGCATGACAGACACATCAAGCAATGTGGAAATTACCATGATTACAAGATGCTTTGGAAACTGGATTTTACATGTATATGGGTGCCATTTACAATGTATTCTTTTAATAGAAATACTACCTATGTCATTAAAATTTAATACTTTTCACAAGAAATTGGATATTGAATAAAACAATGTAAGCAGAATCGGAAATTGCAGAACAGGGTTTTTTAAGGATACTCATTTGGAAAGTCTTGGTTCCGCTTTCCATATGTTTACTCTATGGACAATATGAACTAGTGGCAGTCCTTTTGCTGGCTTATTTCTCGAATGTAGTCTTTCCACTCAGGAAAACTTTTGCAAAAATCACTCATCATTCTCTAAATGGTTAGTGATTTCTGGTAAAATGTCTTTGTTTCTTCTGTGTAGTTTTTAAGTATCAGGAGTGAATGTTGGCCATGGGAGTCAGTGTGTGGCTCATCTCCAGACCTGTGCAGTGCTTATCCCCCCCCCCCCCCCCCCCCAAGGGTGACGCTTGGGGTCATTCAGGGAGTCATCATTTTGCTGGCAAGACCTGTGTCGTCTGTCAGATTGTCATGAATTTCTGCTGTACAACTGCTGTTTTGCAGAAGGGCGTTTTGAGTCGGTCACTCCCAACGCAGTGATTAATTTATCATCAGCTTGGTAGACGAACTCGTTCATGACCCACGAATGTGTGCGCGATGGAAAATTATCCACATTAACCTGTCGCCGGCCTGACGTGGTTATTGGGTGCGACGGCTGAACTGCAAGGCCGCTGCCGGCCGCGGAGGGCCTTCACCCACAAAGAATGTGCCTTGACACCCACTTCTTATGCCTCATTTGACAAGAGGCGTGTCACTCACTGTGCTGCCGTCTCCACCCCCATCTGTCTGTCTGTCTGTCTGCCGCTTCATTCACCTAGACCATTTGGGAAGATTTTTCAACTCCGAGCCAAAAACAAGCGCCTCTTGGGCAAACGATGGGCGAGGGTGATTGGCACACCCCACCCTGCCTCCGATTGGATTAGCAGAGAGGAGTTGGGCGGCTGGAAGAGGTGGTGGGGTGCAAGTAGGGTTGCAAAAAGGCAGAAAATTTCTGGAAGCCTTCCATTCAATGGGAGGTTAAGGTGGGGAATTTTGGAAATATTGCAAGTTGGAAGCTTTCCTTGGGAATTAGTGGGAATTTTTGGGAATTAATTCCTGGAATTTTGGAACCCTAGATGCAAGGCTGTGGCGTCCCAGTGATGAGCCAGCCCCTCGTGGGCCGCCCTCCCATACCGTGGGTTTCTATAGCAGTGGCTGTTTTTAGTACCTCTCCTTCATCTAAAAATGTCTCATCAGGCGAGTCACTTTACACATTTCCCTGCGCCCCCCCCCCCCCCCCAGGCTGTGCATCTACTCTCCCCTATTATGTAAATGGATCTCTGTATATAAGGTAGCCAGGATGCACAAGTTTAGCTCTCTGCTGCACAAATAACCTTGTCTCTCTCCTGAGGCTTGCGTCCTTTTATTTTGGGAAGCGCCTGGGCCCAGTCCGCTCCGCCTCCTTGACCGCGGCCAGCTGTGAAATCGCACCGTGTGCTTCCTTATTAACCTTCAAATAGGCTGGAAGGAAAAACAAAGTCCGCGGTTCAGCCTGGGGTGGTGACTTTTATGGTGGGGGCTGCTATTTGTTTCCCTCTGGCTCATTTAAACAGCTGTTGAACGAATCGGATTGTTCTCCTAGTACTGAGGTCCGGGAGAGCGGAGAGCAGGTGCCAGAGGGGGTTTCTCTGTACTCGGGTACGAAGTTAGGCCGTGTTAAAATGCACACGTCTCTTTAATTCTGCTGTCCGTCTGTACGCTTGCCTTCCTCATGAATGGTGATGTGGATGCGGTCAATGGTGCTTTTTTCCCCACCTCCTTTGGGCTCACTGGTGGTTTCGGCGGAATTAATGAAGAGATAAAAGAGCTTCTGTGAGAGTGCGTCTGTGTGTGCGCGGGCGTGCGCGTTCCTGTCACGCACGGCCGTCCGGCAGGGTAACGCTGGTACGATGCAGGCTCTGCCCCCCACCTGTGGGCACTACCTGCCCTTCACCGAAATGCCAGTCTGCCACAAACCGAATCTTCTTCCTGTCTGAATGTTCCGTCATTTTACACTCACATCTCCCTTAATGATCTTATTTACCATTTTAAATGTCTTCTATGGGTATTTATTTCATATGCGCTCCTGATGAAGTGGTGTTTTTACCTGGCTTCAGCCTCAGTGCTTTTACTGCTAAGCCCAAGTGCTTTTCTCTTGGACTAAGGAACCTTTTTTCTTTGTGTGTGTTTTTTTTTTATTTTTTATTTAAACACAATGTAGACTTAACAGGGATTTCTTTTGCACTTGGTCTGCTTTTCTCAAACTGTTAATATTGTGTGTTGTGTTACTGACAGTTACATATGCTCCTCGCCTAAAAGTTCTTCGTTTTGCGAGAATGTTGACCTTGGCATTTATCTAGGTGTGTGAATTTTTAAACTTGGGTAAGAACTTCTATAAATGAGGGGCATCTGTTTGAAATGCTTAGGTTCCACTGTCTAATACATGATTCCAGAACCTAGATAAAGAAAACATTTATACCAAAACTTGAATTCATCTCTGCTCCTCAGTTTATAAAGGCATATTTTGGGAAACATTATCACAGGGTTGAAACCATGCAGGAACAAGCGGTATGTAGTATTGTAAAGCAACTTTGTCCAAAAAAGTCAGTTGTATTTTTTAACGGTGTCTATTTACAATATCTGTTATCACATTAAATTAAATGGCAGACCCTTCTCTTGCATGTAGAATTGATTCTGCAAATATAGTTTTTCCTCAGAACACCGGTTTTGGCTAATTGGGGCTAGTTGAGATTTCTTTGGTTGTGTGTGTGTTGGTAAGAATCTAGCAATATGATGCGTATCGCGATGCAGGGGTTATGATTTAATTGTAAGCAAGGTGATGTTTTACACTTTTTACACACGCATCTAATTTTACAAAAACTCATAGTATAACAAACATACCACCATATGCATAACATCTGATTAAATAGCAAGACTCTTGTTGACGTTAATGCTTTTAGTGGGGAAGCCAAATTAAGCCCACAGTTCAGCTCTGTCTACTGCTGTTGCCGGTTTGACGCTGTCGGAGCCATCGGTTGTGACGTTGCTAGTCAACTTGGCTTGCTAATGCTAATGCTAATAGTAGTGGTGTGCCCTTGAGTAATTTCCTGTCTGTTCACATTGTTGCGCAAAATCAAACGGCTGGGGATAGATTACAACACCGCTGTCTAGTGGTCAGGGGTTGAAACGCAACACAAAATTAACCACTCTCTGCCCTGAATCTTTGCAATGTGCGCTTTTAAAAAAAATCTGTAGTGTTTCTGAGAATTGGTGCAGTATCACAAAACACTGATACCCAAAAGCTTTCGATTTTCTTACACTCCCAGTTCTCTCTAACCTTGAATTGCTATTTGTTTTGTTAAATTAGCTCATAATGCAATTAAAGTATCCCTTGTGTGTGACTGAAGTACACTTGGTTATGTTTGCAGCAATGGCTTCACCAGACCACCACAAACCTATTTGAATATGCAGTTATGTCATTGGATATTTGTACCTAACTTTGTAGCTATGCATTTTATTCATAGGCATAGGAATGTTAAAATGAGACTTGTTATGTCGAGAGTTATAAACCCAGCTTCCTACGACATGAAGCTCCTGAAAATGGATGCCTCTGGTGTCTAGCGCACTTTGGTCTGCTTCAGAGGTCTGCGCATATATAAAACAATTCAACCTCCGCTTTATGGAAACTGATGGCATGGCCTGACCAGTATAGCAGTGACATTTCTGCGCGCTTTCCTTAATTTTTTAACCTTTTAGGGGCGACTTCCTTTCCAAGGTTGCTCTTGACATGTTTGCACTAGAGTGCTGTTGCACCAGTGTGTAGAGTCATTGCATTCCTGTGCAGTGACCGGCTTTGCCTTTTCGCTGTTACGTTGGCATTTATTTTTTCTGCCTTTGAGTTTTGTCATCCTACATAAATGTCTAAACATTTCTGAAACTGTTGGCTGGCCAGTCTGCATCGTGGCCTTTACACTGTGTGCATACTGAACCTAGTGCTTTCTGGGGGCAATATTTGTATACCTGCTTGCGAGGGAGGTGAATAGTAAACACCTTTCGCATTCAAAATAGTGCCTACATCTGTGTGATTTATGTCCGGAATGCCTCTTGTTCTGTAATTTCCATGCTGTTTGCTATGAGCACTATGCTTAATGATTCAGCGGCTTGAGTATAAGGATCCAGAAAAGGAGCATCAAGAAGCTGTAGGTCTTCAAAGTCAAAGGGATGCTTTTTTTTTTTTTTTTTTAAATCTTAGAAAGACTAATCAGCTAATATACTGCTGCTACAGAAGGCAAGCAGCCCAGTCCCCTGCCCTCACCTAAGAATGTTCTGGAAGCTTAGAGGCACAACGGGGCATGAGCTTTGGATTCCAGGGTTCTGTGGGTTTAAGGGAATCTGATGGCAAGTGCTAAGATTTGTGGATATTTTTTTAAATCCTCTTTCCTTCTCCCTTTCCTTTTAGCGATAAATCTAACCTACTTCACTCTGCCCTGGATGTTATAATGTGTAGCCTGGGTGAAAACGGAAATAATTCCTGTTCTGGCCTTGAATATCTCCCTAGTGACGAGTGATCAGTCTGGTTTGCATGTGCAGGTGCATTTTTGGAGACACCAGAGTCTCACAGAAGACCCATTTCTAGCCCCCTTAAACTGAATTTGTTTTTGAAAGCCCTTTGATCTCAATGTGTCTATGCTACATGATTGTTGCATTGTGCTCCATAGCAATACCCAGTGTCTCGGGTTTCCTTTCCTTTAAAGTTTAATGTGTCCTAGTTTGCACTTTGTGGTAAGTGCCATGCCGTAAGAATATTTATACCTGTGTTCTGGAAGCTGCTGTAGGGCATTAAAGTTAAAATACAAGCCTGTCTTACCCTGGTTTGCCCAATTTCTTTGTAGCTTAAGGACACCGGAATTTTTGAACTGCGATTATCAATATTCCGGTTTTACTTTACGTTGGACTCCACATACTTTCGTCATGACTATAGGCCTGGTTTGTTGCCATGGCATTAAATGTCAACACAACTATACATTGGACTTGGTATTTGGTTCTAGGTTTTAGGCTGCCATATAACTTTCCTCGTTTTCAAAATTATTAGACCCTAATCTGGGGTTCTACAGTATCTCTCAACCCTAGTTCTAGCTTGACTCACTGTTAGCATTGAAAGAGCACATTAACTGTGCTTGAGAATGTTGTGATTGTAGTGTTACTATAACATCGAATTAACTTTCTGAGCTTTGACACATTGCCAAAACCGTTATCATTATTAGTATTATTATTAGCTGATGGTCAGCAGTGTCTGTGCTCAGCCCACACAGATGCTTTAAAATAACTGCACATGTATTTTCATAAAGCACTTAATCAAATCGTCTGCCCATGTTTTCAAATTTTGATTTGTTTTGCTGGTGCGGCGTGAGCAAAGACAAGCCCTGGCCTGTTCGTCATGGGCAGCCGCTGGGGTTACTGCACTGAAGCTCGTGCCTCTGAGGATGATTCAGGTTGTTTTTGTGGAGAGATGGGGAGTCACCAGGCTCTGACTTAATGATGATCGTCACTGCAAAGCCATGACGATACTCTACCACATCAGATTTCAGATAGATCACACAGGCTTTCCTCTCTCCAGATATAGTCTGTCTTGACACAGGGGTGCAAGATGGGTTATGAAAATCATTTCTGCTGAACTTTTATTAGCTGACTTTTATTCCAAGCAGTAAATGTTTCTGACTCTACCTAACTTTATCATGGGTTCTTCTGGTACAAAATACCCAACAGCTCCTGGAACAAAAGCATAAATGTCAACCTCGTGCGCGTCGCCATAAACTTCAGCCTTGGCTAAGAATAGCAGTTGGATTAGGTAGAAATCAGGTTGCTGGTCCTGTAAATATTGCACGATTTCCCTGAGCGGTACTGGAATATGAGTGGGAGGCAAAAGGAGACAACAGAGGGGTCAGCACTGCGCTTTGGCTCAAAGACAAAAATCTTCTCTGAACTTTTAGAAGCTCCTGAATCTATCGAGCCCTAATAGAGTGCAGGCTGTTCTGCGCTGCAAATCACAGCTCCGACGAGGCAGGCTGGAGAGGTCCCTGAAGTCTTTGAATGTATACATATCTCGCCTTGAGGGAACAGGTATAACATTTTGATGGTAGATACAATAAAAAGAGCACCATGTATATATTGGCCCAGTTTATGCAGGCGAGTCATTCACCAGGGGCTGTACTTGTGGAGCACTTGACATGAGGTTAGAAGGTCAAGGGTTTGATATTTGCTTCAGATCGATGTTAGCAGGGGTATTTTTTTTGTCTCCTGCAAGACTCTGAAAAGAGTTGAGGGCAGTTTCCTATTGAAAGCACATGCCTTGCACTATTTATCCCTTACTTGGGGAAATATAGATGGGAGCTGGTTTTTAAACATATGCACATCCTTTTTGACAGCTGTGCAGTTACCAGAAAGGACGTGTTGTACTGTGGGATATGTTTGACCAGGTACAACATACAGACCAGCCTTCTTACCAAACAGTATCTGAGAACTAGAAGAGTGGGAGCCATTGTAAGAGGTGCAGATGTCCAGCTTTGCCGGAAGGTTCTCACCGTATCTCTAGAGTATTAGGTTAAATGTTTGTTTAAATAACCTCTGCTTGAATTATGGATCTCTGCAAATATTTGTAATTTGATGTCATGTCCAGTACTGAGCTGGAGGTTTAGATGAGACCCAGGTGTGTTTGCTGAAGGTACTGTGCCGGTCTCACGAATAGCCCCAAGGCCAGTGCCACTGCCCTTTGAGGAGCTGCCTGTGGGGATTCCCAGTTCTGTACTAAAGTAACATGGCATCTCTCTTTCTGTTACTTACATACATGCTGCCGAGGCTAAGGGCTGCGGTAGAAACTATAGAAAGGTGATCAGGAGGTTAATGTGATTTCAGGTGTTATGGGTCCAAACTCTAATACCATAAGGGCCTTTCTGCACCTGGGGGTCGGCAATTCAACCTCTATAGCTACAGTACCCCCCCCCCCCCCCCCCTTCCGCACCAAATAGAAATATATGAATATAAATGTCAACTTTTATTGCGTAGTTATCGTTTGGCATTTGAATTACTTGTAGTCTCGTGCAGATTGTAGGATCGGAGCGACCATTTCAACAGTTTCTTTGTTCAGTCATTGCACCATATGCAAATAACAAATGGCCCCACTCAGTCTTAATTGTGATGGCTTTCAAGCTGCCGGTTTCTTGTAGACACTGATTTCTCTGCGGGTTGCCTACAAAGTAGCTACAGAATGTTAAGTAGCATCTCATTTTCTCTAGTATCATGGTCATTTGTTGCAAGATAACCATGCTAAACAAATACAGCAAAAGCAGTTGCTCGTCAGACTGCACCCCGTCATCCACACTGACATGAAACATGTATAATTTGTCACTGTGTAGTCCAGTCATTGCAGGGGTGGGCATGTTTTTGAGAGTGTGGGCACTGGCTTGTGTGCTTCCGTGTTTAAGAATGGCCTTTTAAATACAAATGGCAGCCTAGCGCCAACCTCTTAGAGAAATACTCAGGTTCATGAGATATTAACTGTTTCAGAAACCCTAAAGATCCAGATGTAAGTGGGGCTGAAGCGAGAATTATAGTAAACTGAAGAGACTTTTGTCCTTATTGCTGGAACTATGGCCTGACTGAACACAGGGCCTGGTTAACCTATTAATCTACATTCGGTGGACAGGACATGTGTTTTTTTTTTTCTGCCTTGATGTTGTTACGCTGCCCATACAGGGAATTTTCAGCATATTCTAAGATTGCACAGCTCCAATTTTGTCTCCAGAATCACACACTTCAGGAAGTAAATAACTTTTCAATGCAAATAAATCTTGAATGTGTTTGTGCGCTTTGCTATTTATAAGTCAAGTATGTAGCAGTTTAAAAATACCTGTAATATATACTGCTCTTCTGAGGTAATGTTTGTCACGATCATTTAACATTAAATCTGGGTTTATTTGCCCGTTGTATTTCCGTTACTTCCCAGCATTTAATACTAGATAGCAGTGCTCTGTGGAGTGGTACCTGCTGGCATGTTTGGTTACACCGGGAAATGCGGTTGAGATTGAAGGCAGTTGTCAGACAGCACCAGAAACTGTAAGATAATCCTCAAAAAACATTGCGGGCTGGTTACGGCTGCAGGAGGGCTGCTTGTGACCCCTGCAGGAGACGGTCCCTCCGTCCTGCCCCGATCTCTGCTGAATGGAGTCGACAGCCATGATTAAGGGTTGCTGTGTACTTTTCCTCTCCTCGTGGGGGGGGGGGGGGGGGGCGGGGGGCTCTTACTCCACGGGGTTCCCCTGCCCCAGCTGCCCTTGCCTCTGTTATTCAAAGGGGGGGGGAACACAGGGGGGGGGGGCCCCCCGGTCTTAATTTTTTCCCCAATT
>JAODKE010000068.1:11728224-11739051 GCA_026779605.1 Mormyrus hasselquistii
CCAATCCCCCCCCCCCCCCTTTTTTTTTTCCCCCTTCTTTTTTGGGTGAGCACAACTGCTCCCACCCTGGGACCCTGTATGTGGGGTCTCGTCTTCTGTGGTTGGTTTAAGGTGCGGTGGTTTGTTTTTTAGCTCTGTAAACTGCATCCGTTCGTTTATAACAGCTCAGATGTGCTGAAGTTAGTTCATGCTCTTAAAAATTGTGATACCCTTACTATGTAATTAAAATGGAAATGGTATTTCTCGCCGCACAGGGATCTGCAAACATGAATTTGTTTTGTGACTTATGCCAAATGTGATATTGTAAAAACAAATGTATTGATTGTACAGATTGCTTTTGAATTTATAGTTTTTGTTTAATTGTGAATAAATGTATTTTTCCACTGCTAAATAAATGGTAGTTTAGTGTGTAAATCTTGGTCAATCCATGTCGTTTCAGTTGCCTTGTAAATGGACATGTCGGTGCTTTCAAATAAGTTCACACATTCACTGGCATTTAATGTAACAATTTGTAATTTCCTTACGGTGCAATTCAGTTTTGCCTATAACAAGCCATTCCTTTCTAAATCATGCCAGAAACAATATTTTCAAATAGGACATTTTATAGAGCATTTTGTTATAACCTAACACTTCATACTGACAGACGTTTACTTTTGTTAAACAGTTTCAGGGGCTGGACAAGCGAAATGTGACCATATTCATTAGGTAGATTCTTAAAATGGTCCATACACAGGTGATATAGCACAAAGCAATAAACAGGAAACGCTGAAGCCTCCAGCTGTGCAACCATGAATTGTCACAACTAGTAAAATCAAAGAATCAACAGCAGCTGCCCCCCCCCCCCGTGTGCAGTCATGCCTGGGTATGTAAATTTTGGCTAATATATTACACTGCAAGATGAGTGAGGATTTTTTTTTTTCCTTTAATGAACAATAAATCAGATGGATTTTTAGAGTTCAGTTACATTCCCAACTGTTCCATGGCTTTGCTACGGGGGTGTATCTGCCTTAGGGCGCATTTGAAGACCGAATGTGTCACAGTGGTGCAACAACGCCATCACATTTTTAAGGCTCCTATTGTGGTCTAGAAATGTGTCCTTTTGCTGAGTTTTGAAGGATCCACCCATTGGCTCCTTTGGAGTCCTACATATCCCAAGATTCATTGCCTGGACCTTTGAAGGGGACAGCCTACAAAGGCTACATACACAGCGTCCCTCGAAGGATGCAGCCCCGAATTCGATTGCAACCTAACAAGCACCACCACCTGTCTAATGATAAGGTGCCAAGCCAAGTTTCTTTACCTGCTGCACATTTGACATGTAGTAGGAAGAGAAGACTGCTTTGAATTACAGCCTTTGTTTAGCATTATTACATAAACACAGTGCACCTTCCAGTTTATCAGGGGGGGGGATGTTAAACGCCTGAGATTGTACTACATATTGGTTATGTACTAAATATCAGAACAAGCATTGTGTTGAACACTTGGATAAGCAATGAATGATCAGAAAAATCTGATCTGAAATATTTGGAAAACAATAGAATATATACAGCGTATATGTAATTTTCTTTTACTCTGTAGAAAATGCAGCATTAGTTATGTCTAAGGAGCCTGAGAGCAAAACGATCAAAGAGCTATACAAAAAAAAAAAAAAAAGCAGGTATGGGTTGGCAAAGTTTGTCGAGCCCTGAGAGATAAGGCCAGTGCAGTTGTGGAGTCTTGTGCATTTGCACACCGACACACCAAGTGATTTAATCCTGCAGTCTGGTTCAATACAGGCAGTCCTCATTTGAGTCTACAAGTAAAAGCAAACAATGCAAAGGTGGTGTGAGTTTTACATCCTGCACCTGGACACAGTGCAGTGTTCAATCCTTAGAAGTACAGGCAAATATAAGAATGTTTAAAACGTTTTATTTTGATTTTCAAATAAAACCGAGCCCAGATGTGTGTAGCCCTGAGAACAAGCCATGAAGACGGAAACAGTGGTTAAAGGGAGGATCAAATCCACTCATCTGGTAGGCAGTTTAAAACCAGCTTCTCAGAAGGGTGCCAACACTCTGTTTAAATAAAAATCAAATCTGCCTTCAGAGCTTATACAAAGATTTTAAAAACTTACATAAAGGCTGCTACAGAATGATCTTCCATTTTACTTTGCATGAATATATTTGTAATAATGAAAGGGATTTGAAATGAACACACTTAACATACCTAACAGTCATAAATATACAAAACCCAAAAATATGGGGAACAAACAAAAGTCCAAAAGTCCAGCACTCCTGAAATTGTCCCTCCATCCCTCAAAAACGCCTTCTAAAATCACACGACAGCTTTACAGCACTACAAAACAATAGCTAAATCTCACCAAAGCAGCTTCTTCCTGCATGCTGCAAGTCAATAACACCCCCCAGCCCTAACCAATCAACTGGACAATGATATTGATTTCAAGCTTAGTATTAATTTGTCCTTCTCTGTATCACCCTGCGTGTACTTTAGTTCTAAAGACGACTCTTTAAAATGACACCTGTGCGGCTATATTTTGTCAAATGCATGATCGTGGTCAAACGAGCGGCCTTCCCCGCCACACACTCAGACGAGCGGCCTTCCTTCCCGCATTCCCGGGGGCCTCCGTTCGCGGCGGGGTGAGACGTGAGCGGGGGGGATAATTCTTTCACAGTTTGGCGGCCATGAAGTTGATGTGCGGCTTGGCCAATGGGAAGAGTGGCAGGCTCCGCTTGAACTCCGTCATGTCCTGCACCAGGATGGGCTGCACCAGAACAAACACGGATGGTCTGATTAAACACTCATCTCTAATCGTTTTTTGTTTGTTTTCCATACAGCTACAGGCAGTTTGCTGAATCCCCCATTCCAAAATATATACACGGAGACACAAAATTTAAGTGGCCCATAAATTACCTGAGGCAGGGAGGGGGCCGGAGCCAGGTTAACGTCGTTTTGGCACGGGAACTCCCCCACCACAGGACCTGGAATGCAGACAAAGAGGACAGAATGTCCAAAGGTGACTTTACTAAATTTAAAATATCGCTTATAACAAAGGTAAAATACTCATTAATTGATTCTGCCTATAAAGATGCGGGGGATAAAAAAAGAGACAAGTTGGCTGTTAATCAAATAAAACATACCAATGAAGCAGAAAAAGCCCCAATTACTTGATAAAATGGCCTTGGCAGACATCCTCCAATTCTGCTATAAACAACCCCCTCACCAACATTTTCATTTAATCACTTATTTGACATTTTAGCCAAAGCCATCTTTTCCTATTTCTGCAGCCATTTTTTTTTAAACTAGTACAGCCCATCTGCTGTGAACCAGCCACATTCATTAGGGCAGCCCCCCCCCCGCTTGCCCCCCGGAGAGTGCATCAGCTCCAAGTCCACTCACAAGAGTCCATCTCGCGGGAAAGCACGTGCACAGAAACCTTGTGTCTCTTAGGTGCATCTACAGCCAGCAGATCCTGTGGGAGGAAAGGGCACCAGAGGTGGGGGTGGGGGGGTATCAAGATAAGTGATCTACCAAAGTGACTTTTTACAAGCATTATTCCATAATGAATTCAGCCTAGGGAGCCTGGTCTGGAAACGCACCATACAGCCTGAGAGGGACAAAGTGAATGACCTGCTGACAGCTGAAAACTCATTACTTCCATCTTACATCATTGCAGTTGTACCTCCTAAGGACAGTAAATAGTACAACATTTCCATCCAAAAAGTGTTCCATGCTAGTCAGCAACTAAGTACTCCTCACACACTCAAAATTATATTTTTGTATTCTTGGTATCGTCTGTTGCCAGGTAGATAGATAGATAGATAGATAGATAGAGAGAGAGAGAGAGAGAGAGAGAGAAAGAAAAAGAGACACACACACACACACACACACCCAACCAGGCAACAGGTACAGAAATGCGCAACAGTGCTGTTAAGGTGAAGAAACATTTATATTAAGAATCACTGCCATGCCGTCATCAGCAACACCTTGGCAACTATTAATAGGCGTTGGCACAAAAGACGTGACGAGGGAACGGAACGAGGTGTCAGTTTAATTACTCTAAGAAAGGGCAGGATAAATGAGAGACACAGACATACACAGAAGGAAAAACAGTGACATCATTCTACATGGAGACACATAAATGAAAATAAAGAGGTCGTTTAAGGTATGCACTGTGACTGACTTCACTGTAACGTCACGCTTCTAAAACACACATTTCTAAGACTACTATTATGTTTCTTTGAAAGCAAATAAAAAAAAATATATATACAAGTCATGACAACATTAAGCCTACTTACCCTGTGAAACTGCATTATATCTTCTTTACTCAATGTCTTCAAATACGCAACTTCAATATTATCTGCAATAAATGAGGGCATCATTGAAATAAACTTAGAACCCGCTACTTTTTTCATTCATAATAAGCTACAGTAAAATTTGCATTTATTACTTTGTATAGTTTCTATAGTTATTGGGAAATATTGCTCAGAAACTTATGTGATACTAGTCACTGGCAGCACTAAGGTCTGGAATTACCTTTAACAGTAAAGGTGAGGTAAACTTGTTTTATGGCGGTCACCTTATTTTAACTGCATTTGCATAATAAGTGGTGTGTTCTTAATGGAATTCCAAGACGTTTTCCCTCTGGTTAAATTCTGTAACAGTGGAGTATTTTCCATTGATAATTGATATTGTCTGGAACCTTGGAAATCAATAACCCCAAGGAATTAAAACTGTATATGTGGTGCAAAATGTTTTTTTGAGAAAATGCACAAACACACACACAAGTTTATGAAAAGAAAAAATTAAAATATACAAAAGTATATATTGCTTTTATATATATTAAAAAAAACAAACATTGATGGTATATATCTGATTTCTCATAACTAAGGGAAAATATATTTTCTAATATTACATTTTATGACATTGCACCTTCAAAATATCTTGGTTGTCCTCCATTCAGAATATTTAGTCAGACAATAGAAGACGAGCTATTTTTGTCAGTCAACAACCATAATGTCAAAGGGCTGCTATACATTTCACCTTCAACTGGTCTGATGGAAATCATGGTGTAAAGAAAGGAGCCAGAGGGACCTATTCTAGCAAATAAAGAAGGAAAAGCAGCAGCAGCAGCCAGCCCCAAGCAGCATGGCACCTCTCCCTGTATCCCTGATGCCGTTTAAGCCAAGCACTAGTTAAGCATTTTCACTTAACCGGTGAAGGAAGCCGCAGAAGACTCACACTAGCCTAGCTTTACGTGGCCCCTTTGCCAGGAGATGTTCATCAGGGATTAGGTAGCGTCAGCATTCCGATGAAACATTTAACACACCCAAACCCCCCCCCCCCACCCCCCAATATTACACGGAAGGAAGGTTACAATGATGAGCAGAAACCAATTTTAGGCAGAACATTAGAAAAGATCCACAAACCAAAACACCATGACAGACTCAGAGAACTTATCTTCTAACCTTTCCTTAATAAATCAGTTTTCTCCTATTAAAAATGTATTATTCTTCTATGGCCTCATAATGCACTTTTGAAAATGTATTTTACTTTACCCCCAAAATAGATTTTTTATAAGTGAAGTAAGTATTGTGGACACTAAACCTAATATCACTGAACAAGATAAGCGAGCTCACTAGCAAATACAAAAAACATTTATACGGGAATTAAATAAAAGATAAACAAATACTAATGTTGATATATGGGATAACTGAGCATGTACTCTGATTCAAGAGGCTCTGATGAAAGCCAAGCGCTTCTAGATTGAGTAAACAGAACCATTTTTGGATCAAGCAATTAGTTTCTTCTAGGCTGAGGTTAGAAAAACACTTCTCCCGCTCTGCTTCAGTAACACAAGCAGACACCCTTCTCCCAACGTCATTTCACGGGTGACTCGCGGGGGATTTTAGCAGATAAACTGAACTGGAGAACGTTCAATGCTCCTTAACACCAACACGTTTCTGCGTCACTGCAGCAAAATATCACCCATTACACCAACAATTCATTTCAAAGCTACCACTGGCCACACTGTATCAACATAGGCTGGGCGGTAATAAGGTATAGAAGTATTTCGCTAACATCTATATCCACCTCACTACAGTTCGGAGAAAAAGGAAAAAAAAAAAAACAAAAAAACAATGTTAAGCATCCAAGTGAAACCATATATTTGAGGCATGAATGATTTAATTAGCACAACTAATTGCAGATACTTAGTCATTATACAATGTGCTATAAAAGAGGGCAGTGTATCATCATTCTTGATCACTCGGACAGGAATTTGAGGAAGTGTGTATCATTTTTTTGCCTTTCAAAATATACCAGATTATTTGTTCCCAATCTAATTATAAAGTGTATCACTGTTTGGGGAAAAAACATTAGGAAATGTAAAATGCCTACAGTGGATATTGTAAATTTGCTTTAGGATGAAAAAGGAGGAACAGAAACAAGCTGACAATGTGAGGCCAAACACAGGACTATTGGATGCAGTGAAATGCCCTTCTGTGACCGTCGTATATATGATTATCTTCAATTGATCTTTGCATTCTTCACAAGAATATTTACAATTTTCAGCACACATACTCCATTATGATATGTGTGTATGTATATAAAAACCTGCTTGTCTAGTGCTGAGCGTCTTGTACTGATGCCTGGTGGGCTGAAATGATGATGATGACCTGTTGGTCTCACCTCTGTCAAAGTTGTACTGCTGGGAGATGATCTCCCCCCAGTACTTTGAGCACTCTGCCGCCAGCTTCTTGGGCTTGTCCAGACGGCGGATAGCCAGGGCCTGGATGTGTTTCTGGAAAGCTTCCTCGCTCATGTCCTCCACGCACTTCTCCATGGTACGCAGGAAGGCCTCCACCCTGCTCTCCAGGTAGTGTGGCGCCTTCTCTGATTGGATTATGAAACGCAAGCCTTGGACGCCATTGGCACGGCGGGGCCCGCTGAACACAATGTATCCTGGGAAATTCAGATGAATCACCAGTTAGCCAAGACAAGCTCCTCGATACGCCCCGATACAAGGAGTGTGTGATTATATGGATAAGGCACATGCATGTAGTAAATATCTGGGTGGGGTGAACTGAGATGTGGGTGCAAGAAGGTGTGGCTTGGAGTTGTTTAGACCAGAGTATTCCTCACCCAGCTGCTCCTTGGTTCGCAGTGTGTTAAAGCAGGGCTCCGAGATTATCTGACAGAAGAGCTCCAGTAGCATGTTGTCGTGAGTGGTCTGCATGTCCGTCTGGTAGTAGATCTCAATGCCACAGTTGTTGTGGACCTCATTCCTCTGTTGGTAGACGTACCACCCTCCTATGAGGCAGAGAGTAGGCACTGAAAAACTACACCCACACGCTTCAGCATTTCCACATTTGTGAGAACCATCCAAAAGCACGCGGACACGCACCCATTTCATAAGAGGATTAAATCTCCCTCCGTGTAAATACTCATCAGACCACATGCCACACTCCTTTTCACACAAATACGTATATTGCCCAATCCTCGGAGGAATTATTTAAGTTTGCAGGCGTAGCAGTTGTAATGGGCAAAAGCTGGGACTCATCCAATGAACATTGAAAGAACATGTAAAAAGTCCATATACTGTATCTTTTACAGGGACTGCAACCAAAGGAAAACAGCGAGGAGAAAGGGGAAGAAAGAGCACACACACGCACACACACACACACACACATTACCTCACAAAAATATACACGTAGCTGAGTGTGTGTCTGCAGACTCTGGGAAAACCTGTCCAATTACGGAGCCAAAAATACGTAGAATGTCGAGTGTGCCAGTGGACAGACATCCCAATGTCCTTTTTTGGTTAACCCATGCTCCTCTTCTGTCAGACCACCTGCATTGGTCTTCCATCCCATCCATCCTGACTTAACCCTAACCCTTCCTCACCCGCTGTGACCTCCTCTCCCATTCAAACCACGCACAGGCAAAGCTTGCTATGATACTTCCTTCAGTCGGAACAGCAGACTGAATCATGTGGCGCGAGGATAGGTGAGACACAGACATCACTGGGATTTTGGGACTTTTACAGGAAGGAGGTGAAACCAGAATAAAAGACGGCTGTTTCGGCTTTAGTAGAGGGGAAGAACACAGGGACACGAAACAGACGTAGCTCTTGGGGAAGTGTGACCGTGTCTAGCTGTTGTCATGGGGGAGAGAGGAAACAGAACACTTATGTCATTAGCGATGGCTGCAGGTGAATGAAGGGCCAGGCGCCAGACTTCATTCACCTGACAAACATGCGAATCGGGCAGGAAGAGTCAGACAGCATCACCAAGTGGCCCTGAGTGGCACATCTGTAAACCTCCTCATATCATCCGGAGGAGAACGCCATTTGAGGAAAGATGCTAGGGTGGAATGGACCCATTGGGTCAAAATAGTCAGCAACACGGAACCTGGTTTTCCATGGGATCATTGCACAAGTGGTGCCTCAAAAGCGGCCTATTAGGCAGGTGAGGAAGGGTATCAAGTGTCAAGGTGGTTTTGTCAAAATTCAGGGCACCAGGATGCATTTCAGCAAGTCAGGGGAACATCGCTTACCATCAGGAACCTGCACCTCTCTGTAGCGAATAAGCTGGCTGGGGAGGAGGGGCTTGGTGTGAGCATGCTCAATAAGAGTGTCTTCAACCATCTGCATCATGCCTAAAGCAGCCTGGCAAAGACAGAGTTAACACAGTGAATATCAAAACTATTAACAGAACATACCCTCAGATCAAGGGAGAAGAAAGAGCAAAAAAAAAACAAAAACAAAAACCACCAAATAATTCAGAATCACTTCTTCGGAACAAGTCCCTGAAAAGCTTTATATATCCAGATCAATTGTGTTGCTAATCCACTCTAGCTACTTCAAAATGGCTGCCATGCCTAACCAGATGAGTAACAATAGAAAAAGAAGATTTTAAAACAGTTTTAGAGTTGTTCCCAGTGACTATATTTAGGTCTCATGCATATCTTAATGAACCCAAGAAGAATGGGCCAGCATCATTAATCAGCATGCGAATGTGAACTATCTGAAACTCCTCGAGAAGTACAACTCAACGCTACTCCTTACATCCTCGGACTGGAATGGAACCCATCAACTGTTACACATACTCGATGTCACACTGTGCAAGTTCAGTCAAGAAATCAATATAGTCACACAATAGGAAACATGAGGGCAACCAAGCAGGGTCTACAGTAATGAAATGGTGAGCAGAAAAGATGCTTCCCTCAGATGCTGTATCCAATTCCCTTTTCTCCACGCTGCGACATTCACTTCATTATCGAGGATAAGGAGGAACACTCAGCAGCTGGGATGTTACGTAAACCCTCATTTGATCGAATGTTATCTGGATTCACCGGTTTTCACCCTAACTGACATCCCCAAAAGACAGATAAAAGGATTCCGAAGAGCAAGAATGTCCTTGTCAAGCATTACAGTCAAAGAGAGAATAAGTCTGACCGAGGCAAATCACATCCACCATTTTTTGTAGTTTAACATATATAGCCAACCAACCTGTTTGGTAATGTTGCCGTGGAGAAGGGCTTCAATGTGTAACCGTGACAACAGCTGAGGTATGAAGGCCTTAAGGCGAGGTAGAGTGACATCTGGAACACAAAATTAGACAGCGGAATCAGTCAATGAGCGATTCTTGCACTGACATGACTAAAGTCACAATCAGAGCTGAAAATGCAATGCTTGAGGATGGCCAGAGCTTGGGCTCTGTCCCCAAATCCTCACACCATGATGATCCACAGGTGCCTGCAGAACAGTGTTTGGGTTACGGAATCATTTGCTGGGTTTACTCTGTATTCGCACAGTACCTGAGCCACATTCGGGGAGCCCCTGAGGGCAGCGGTGACCTCAGACCCATGGCTCAACACACGACCCCTCGTGTGGCAGGCAAACAGGGGTAAGAATGGAGCCAGATCACCATTAAGGGGGCATGCGGTGCTGGCCCAGACATTTTTAACCCCTAATCAGGTATGACTGTTCCAAGAATAGCTCTTATATAAAGATCAAAACACAGGCGCTTCATGTGGTATTGAGTCGGCTACTAATGAAGAATCCCACCATGATCGATGGCACACCTTGCTGAGGTCAAGTGCCTAATGTGGTCTGATAGAAATGCTGGAAACCCTGCAGTATCAGGAACTTCCTAGATGTGATCCGAGTCTCCAAATGCACAATAAAACACTTTCCCATTGCTAATCATACCAGTATAATCAGTCTGAATTCCCATTAATGCATACAAAATGTCTGTCTTTGACTCCGATTATCATGTTACATCATCTCACCATCAAGAGCCTCTTTAAGCTCGTCTTTAGTCCAGGCCACCTCCGTCATGAGCAGACGCAGGTAGTACATGGCATGTTGGTGAGGCTGCTCTGCCCTGAAGTTGTTCAGGGATCGCATGTACTGAAGGGCAAAGCCAACATCAACAGCGGTCAGACTCTGAACGCATGCACGGAATCTCATGTTGGAACAACAGGGGGTTAAAAATGGAGGTTGGGGAGATATTTTCATTACATACACAGAGGGCCACTATGTATATAAAGTGAAAGGAAACTATAGCCGCAGAAAGCTAAACACAGATATGAACGATTACGACAACTTACTGCCTCTTTAATGATGTCAAATCGCTTCTCGTCAATCTCAAAGGTGGCCATTTTCTCAATGATCTTCTTGAGGAGAATGTGTTGCTTATCATTGTATCCTTTCACAGACAGCTAGCCCAGGAGGGGGGGGGGGGGGGGGGGGGGATGGGGAGGGGGGGGGGGAGAAACAAAGGGAGACAGCGGGTGAGAAAAACGAGTGGGGGGAGGGCGGGGTTC
>JAODKE010000068.1:11744053-11756097 GCA_026779605.1 Mormyrus hasselquistii
AATTTAGGGGTTTTCCACAGATAAAACTGACAAAGATACTTTAGGATTTCTCATGTGTGAATATGGCTTTTATTAGGGCAAACAAACAACCAACCAAACAAACCATTCAGCAATCAGGATTAGCAATCCCTAGTCTACAACAGTGCTTTAAAAACAGACTGGTGCCAACACACCATCTAGGCATATCTGTGCCGGCTAAGAGCCTTTCACAGATCAGTGGGGCATCTGAGAGACTCCTGTCAGCATTCCCTCTCCTGAACTGCATGGGGGGTGGGGGGGCAGTCTAAATTGGAGTTGCAGTGGCCATCTCTTCAAGGTACTGCAATATCTGATTAGAATCTGATTAGCTTTAGTTTACTATGTAATTTTTCTATTTATATAGAAGAGTTTATTAAATGCATTTGCTTAGGAGGTCATGTTACAATCCCAGCAGCTCAATGTAAATAATCACTAATAACCTATTTTGGAAACAAGAAATGTACACCATTTTTTCACCGTGAAGAAGTTCAATACAAAAATTAACAGTTTCCTGTCAAGATGTTTGTCAGATATACAAATTAATGTAACTGAATAGCAAGTAAAACTGACAAGCTGACAGTTCGCTGAACTTCAACCCCTTTAAGGAATAAACAGTAATGTTCTCCTGCTCATCCACTTCACTTTAATTCTGACGGGTCACAACGCAATGCCATCGACATTAAAACATCACCTCTATGCAAACAACTCAAACACAAGGAGCGCTAAAAAGGAGAGGCAATGGGCAGCTTCTTGTAATTACTACTTGCACAGGAAGATGAAATCAATGGCAAATTTCACTTAAGAGAAACTCTGTAAATGTGCTGCAGTTTTGCTCCACGTACTGTCTATCCTAACGTCTCACACTCGAGCAGCACTTAATGAGTCTCTGCTTTTGATAATGTGAGGAAGAAAGAGCTTTCGTCTTGAAAAAATGCAGTGTGTCAATATAGTTCCAACTTAAAGTAGGTCCAGATGCTCCTCCACTTACGAACTCTCAGACATACGAACGAAGAGGACTGTAAGTCCAAATTGTGTTCATTGGGCTCCCATTTCCTGTCCGCAACATCAATTTTTTTTTTCTGCGCGCCAATTCCACCTAGTACGACTTCTGGCCATTACTCTAGCCCGCAGCAGTGTAGCATGCGTACTCCCAGCATACTAGTTCTTTGTACTTGTGTATACCCTTAAAAGATGTTGAATAACAACTTACGAACATTTCAAGTTACGAACAGCCGTTCAGAATGTATCTCATTCGTAAGTAGAGGAGCGTCTGTATTCTTATTTAAGAGAACTAAGAATGGATGTAGGCTGTTGACCTTGAACCTCTCATGTAAAGAATGTTCCAGAAGGGGCTGACAACACTGCTTCAGTTATAAAAGCCTGACATCACCAAGGAGGGCGGAGGGCTTTCTATGACCAACAGCCACAATCCACTTAATCATAAGGATAGTGGAGTTTGTCAGTACTTGGATACTGTGGAACGCTGTGTTGCTACTTACTGAAAGAAAGAATCTTTTCTCCCCAACAAAAGTGTGAATGGTAAACTAAACTACTATAGCTCATGCTTCATGCTTTTCATTATTATCCATGAATTCATTTTAACCAACAATCATCTGATAATTTCCATTAGCCTTTCAAGCATAAAACTCATGGCAGTACAAAAATGATAAAATGAATGCATAGAATAAAATAAAGAAAATCTGCTGCTGGTAATCACAAATCCATAGGTACATTGTAACAAATACTCAAAACAAACAAGATAATGCCCCTGTTATGCATGTAATATCCTGAAATGTCATGGCAACCTTCCATCTTCAAAAAGACAATATTCACAATATTACCAAAGTGTTACAGGTATTGGTTTACAGCAATAGACACTTTACTGATCCCAGTGACTCCTCCCACTGACTTCGGTCCTCCTAAGTCACTGGCAATCAGAAATCAGTGTTAATTTTGACAGCAATTTTTTTATTTAGTTTTAGTCATAGTCTTTTGACTAAAATGTAATTTAGTTTGTCATAATTTAGTCATCTAAATTATTTTAGTTTTAGTTGACTAAATATCATGATTACAGTCAGAAAACTACAATTGATTTAGTCGACTAAAATTAAAAGTGTAAAGTGTAATGTATAAAGTTTCCCTTTAATGTCAGCAAGTCATTATGTTCACAAGACGAAAAGAAATTAATATTAAGGGATGGTACTAAGGTCTGACTGCAGTACATAAAAACACAGATTTCACTCTTATTTGAAGCACAAACTTGTATTTATTTACCCAGAAATGAAAGAAAATCAGTAGTGCCATTAGTGCAAAAATAAAATCACTTCAAGGTGCGTAGGCTATAATGCCACCAGGCCTGCTCCCTCTGAATTAGGACTGCAACAACTAATCAATTAAAATCGATTATTAAAATAGTTGCCAACTGATTTAATAATCAATTAGTTGGGTCTACGTTATTATACACATACAGTGGCTACCTCCTAATTTGGGAGCAGTAAGCTAACCAAAGCCGCGGTGGCAGTAAAGCACCATTAAGCTGGAAAATTCTGGAAAAATTGCAAAAAACGTTTAAAAAATGGCGGAGGCGGACACAGCAGTGTCTTGTTTTAATTCTGCCAGAATTTGATGATAATTAGCTGAAATTAGGTCAGAGAGACACTGATGTATTTATTATGTGATGTTGTGGAGTTTTTGGATAATTTTATGCAATTATTCAAATTACTTAACGTAAATCCTTCATTCAGTGCTGTAGTGGAGGGTAAATGCACATAAACGCCATTTACGCACCTTTTAAATTTACAAAACAGCGTTTGCTCACCTTTTTTGAGATGACTAATGTTAAGGATATAAAACGTTACGCACCGTTTTTACTGCTGTGCATATAGTTTACCCACCTTAAATTTCTTGTTACCACTAAAGTCTATGGCATTTCACGCAAGCCGGCGCATTTTTAGCGTAAATTGCGGAAAAGGCTTTTTCTCCGCAATAAATGTTTACTTTGCTTGTCCGTAATAAATGCAGACACACTCGCTTGTGTGCTCTCTCCCCCTGTCACATATGTGTATCAACATTAAATAAAATTAGACAATTATTTAATAATATTCTTAGTAGCAGCAGTGATAGTCTGTGTTTTTACGTTAAAAAACTGGAGTACTGAATACATTATCTAAAGCACCATGCTGGTTACACTTCATAAAACAAGATTTTGTGTATTTCATTACATTGATTCAGCTGCTACAAAATTATTATTTTTTTATACTCTTAATGTAACACACATTTGTTTTTTATGTGAGTTGCTGGAAACATCCATTGTACAAAGACAGACTAGCCACCCCCCATTAATCAAAAAATTAATCAACCGATTAATCGATTATCAAAATAATCATTAGTTGCAGCCCTACTCTGAATATTAAAACAGAAATGTTAATATAAATATTTGTAGATGTAGTTTATGGGCGATTTCATGTTCGTTGAAATTTCTGCTTTTTAACAACTGTATAAAGTAACGTTATTTGTTATGTAACTCAGGTGAAACAAAAAAAAAAATTTATGTTTTCAGGGTTGCCACATCTCAAGCATCTGGCCAGAAAATCTTACAGCAAATCTATATTATACCATTATAAACGTAAACTTAGCTACGTCAAAAGTGCATTTACAGTTAAATACAAAAGCAGGCTATTCACAAGGTTGTTACATGTTACTGTTGCATATGTGTGCAGACATCTCAAATTGAAAATCTCACTCCAGCCGGCTGGCCAAAGTTGGCAACCCCAGGTTTTATTTGAAATGAAAAGTAAAAAGCGCTGATTCCGCCTGAAACAGCTCATCATTGCGTTTGCGTTGTTAGTCTGACAAATATAAAACGAATATGAGAAAAACACGTCACGTATTATATCTTTTCTAAATAATAAGAACGTCCACATCCTACTCTAACAGCAATTAGTGATAAGTTCGTATGCATTTATATTAAAACGAGACTCTTATTTTATTACCAGTGTGGGATTATAGAAAACCAATGAACACTAAAATATATGACATAGACACAACTGTATTAGGGTTTTACAGCTTAAGTTAAGCACTTTATTTAAACATGCACGATTTTCACATTTTATTTATTATTCTTATTTTGAAGTGCAGCCCTACCTTTATTTAGTAGATGCTGATACAACTAATAGGCTACATAAATATATCACACTAAATAGTTAGACATTATGATCTCCTGAACCTTTGCTTCAAGAAATTTTCTCTAACTGATCCCTGCCTTATGCAAACTACATTAGTTCTGGCTAAATCTCGTCTCTGTTTTTGTTTCATTTTTACTTGTTTACGAAATTGTCAATACACTTCGTCATAGTCTTAGGCGCCGCAAAATCATTTTATTTAGTTATAGTCTTGTTTTAGTCTGAAAATAAAGGTCATTGACGATAACTATGATGAAAATGTATCGTCAACAAAATTAACACTGTCAGAAATCACTCACTGAGAAATTTAGGTTGAAGCTTAAAGGTGATTTTAAAGATTTTAGAATTTCTTAGTAAACCTGCTACATTGGCATGGAAGGAAAATTATTATGAGGTGAAGGGTTTTTTTGATTCCAGACACATTTTAGGTGCTTTTTAAATCTTACAGAATGGTCTGGTGCCTTTAAAAACAGCTTACTATTGCAAGGCTTTTAAAATCAGGATGTGCAGTGCTGGGGGGAAAAAAACGTGCTTCAAGAGGATGACATTAAATCAATGTCTTACCCCGATGGCCTCATCTGAAATGGCCTCCTGTTTGTACTGTGTGCCGTACCATTCTTCTGTCTTATCGGTCTGTCCTTCAAATGACTTGGAAACTACTGCAACTCTATGGGGAAGAGACAGAGGAAGCAAGACCATTAGAATGCCTGGTGCTGCACAGGTGCCCAGTGCCCTGCCAGAAAAACAGAGCACTCGCAGCACCAAAGAGAGGCAGAGGGAGCTGAATGTACCAACACTGGAACAAACAAGAACAACAAACAACCAAGGTTCTTCAACCATCTTCCTTCAGAGCCTGCCCCACGTTTGGTCTCACCTGACAGAGGCAAGAGGCTTGCTAAGGCAGAGGACAAGATCTGGGGCCCCAGTGAGCAGAAAAGCGACTTTAATGGTGTTTCAGGCAGGTGGTGAGTGGGCGTAAGGCTGTTCGCCTCTGAGGACAGGCTACTATAAAACATTAAACCAAGGATGGAACCGGCACCGACAGAGATAGGAGCCGAGAGTAATGAAGCGAGAGGATCTAGGACAACAGGGACATGGACAAGTTATGAGTTTCACCATTACAGGGCCACGCCTCAGAATACATTCGGGAAAGACGAAAAGTAATCACACACTGAGCTTTATGTCAGAGAGCAGATGGGCTCTCACTGGCAAAGCCAGCCAGAACAATGTACTAGTTCTTTACTAATTAACTCGACCTTGTTCAGTGCAGAATTATAGGATTTTAAAATGATACAAAAAATGATCTAGAGCTAAGCAAGATTAAAACATTCTTATACTAAGTATCTGATGTAATGGTCACTATATATGTTACCAAAAGCAAAGAACAGACAGTGACTGACTAAACTTTACTGCTTGTATCTTGTCTTCCAACTAATAGTCTGAGTCCAGATTAATCTCCAATTAAGAATGGACCTTTTAAAAGTAGAGCATGACCAGTATACTAGTCAGTAGGATGCAAAACAATCGAAACTGCCACACTTTTAAAACGAGATCATCATACAGTATAGAGTTTTATGGCCAAAAGCCAAAGAAGATAAACAAAACAAGTGAAGATAAAACACAGATTAAAGGCCAAAGATATGAAACTCTTTAGAATCAAATGCCACCACTTTACAAAAACTAAAACCTGAATGGAACTGCCAGAAATATTAGGTGCAGCGCACTACATGACATTGTTAAGGTGACAAAGGCTGAAACACAAGCTCGACTCAAAAAGGCACACAAGCTAAAACATCGAGAATGGGCACAGACACGTCCCGCGGTTGATTTTACGAAGGTCTTGTGGAGAGATGAGATTATAGTGATTCTTCATAAAGCAGATGGACGGGCTGATGGTTTGACACCTTTATTGGCAACAAGGTGGCGAAGGACTGATGGTGACTGATGGCTGCAATTATCAGTGATCAACTTGTAGGAGCTTTCCCACCTGCAGATGGTATAAAAGTTAAGTACAAGAGCTAATGCGCTAAACAATGCACTATTTTCTCTCTAAATAAATATCTTGGGTCATAAGAAAGCTTCAGATTTCAGTTTTATAAGTCTGCCCAACTTTTGCTAAAAATACTATAGGAATAGTACTTGCCTAATAATTCCGCACAGAGTGAAGTTCTAACGGTTTCCCAGCTACTTCGTGCTCCCTGGGACAGGCTCACAACATTAAGCAGCTTCAGGAATGGACAGCACAGGACTCACTAGGTTACGGGTCTGTGTAGGTTCGAATCCCAAGGCAGATAGTCATCGTCATATCATATCATATCACCATACCACAGAGTCCTTAACCACAGCTGCTCTTGGGACCCTGGATGTTGGCTGATGCTGTTCTCCAACTCAAAGCCCTTCCTCACTAGCATGTCACAAAAGCTTCTACTAAAGAAATGAAGGAAAGGTACAGCCATGGGAAAAGTAAAAGATAATTACATTTTTAAACAAATCCACATTTTAAAATTCTGGTCTGAATGTGGTTCGGCTGGCAGAAGGCTGCACTGAGCAACAGGCTGCTTTCAGGTTCACAGTTTCTAAGACCAACAATAAGGTGAAGCAGGAGACACTGGGAACGACCAGAAACAAGCAAACAAGAAGAGTTTCCAACGCCAGAGATGACGGTTAAATTTTCCGACAGTTTCTCATGAATCGGAGGATGACATCAAGTGACCTTCAAAAGGAATCTAAAACATTAGGTGCAGGTGTGACGTGCACAGCTAGGACAGCTCCTATCAGGTACCCAGAAGCAGGACTGAAATCCCATAAAGCAAGGAAGAGCCAGGCTGCAGTTTGCAAAAAAAAAAAAAATATTATTCACAGATGCACACCCATAAATTGAGAACTGAGTGAAGCAAAAAAAAAAAGCAAGCTGTGGTCTCTCAATTTTTTCCACAGCTGTATATTTTTAAGCTTACACAACACGAGAATAGCAACTTGGGAACAGTTTTCTGGCTCTTTTCATACCAGTCTGTAAAACACATTTAAAAACTCATTAATTCATTAATTATACAACATACTGCTGCATTCAACTAATCAGAAGCACCTGTAAGCCCTGCATTATAGACGAGGACCTATATACATATATGAATACTACTTAACAGGTTCAGTGTGATATATTTGAAATCATATGCATTGTAAGCAGTTTGTCAGTAAAGCACCGTACACAACTTTAATCGTTAGGGATGGGAATCACCTGTGACCTCCCGATACGATATTATCACGATACCTAGGGGTCGATTCAATATATATTCCGATTTTGTAAGTATTGTGATTCTATGAATATCCGAATTCAATACAGTGATTTTTTTCAGATTTTTTTCTTTTTTCTTTGAATGTGGGGAAAAAAAAGCTGAGTCATACTACTAAAGCTTATAATTGCTCTACAACTGAATTGAACATGAATAGCATACTCCGAATAATAACACAGCAGTATAAATTTTAAGCAATACGTGCCTGTATGTCTGTCGTATGACCGCGATGCTTAACTTTCATACGACACAGTTCGCATACAGGATGGCCGGTGCAGCACGAATCTTCACCATCACCCACCATTCATGTGTGACTCGCCATGATACACATAAACTAAACATCAGCATAATAGAGCTGTGACGTGTAAAAATGACACTCATCCTTACGATCGATTATAAAAAACAATACTGATAATAAAAGTATTATCATTATTACTATTGTCCATCCATGTTCGATACCTGCTTCTCCAAAGCAGGGTCACGGGAAGACTGAAGTCTAATTTATATTAATAATAACAGTAATAATAACAACAACAAGAACAATACTGATACTATTAATCATTTTTGGTACACTGTAACCGAATAGGCTGGTTTTCATTAGTGCCTGACCTCTCATTTCATATCAGGTGTCTCTGCTTCAGCCTTGTGCCACGTAGTACATTTTATAGCACAGCCAACAAGCTGTTCAGCAGATGCACTGGCGAGATGCACTCATAATTCCAGCAAGGCAAGACCCTGTGGACAGATCGGCCAATCAGAAGCCTTCTGCCTTCTGTCTGATGGCCCGAATCTCTAGCCAAGTTGAATTGTCTTCATCTAGCGCCCTGTATGACCTACTTCCTAGTCAAATTTCACACTCTATAATGCCTCACTGGGTTTCTCGCCACAAATGGAAAGACTTGTTTCAGGATGACAGGCTAGTCCAAGAACAACACGATTCCCGCTACTTTAAAGATCTCCAGAGACAATGAAAGAAGATTCAAATGAAGAATGGCATTCTCATCAAAAGAAAACAAGGACCCTTTCATAAGATATGAAATTCCTTCCAAGTCATCTTTATACCCTGCTATGTTAAACAAAAACAAAAAAAAAAAAAAAAAAAAAAAAAAAAAAGTACACCAGTCCTTATTATAACAAACAACTATTTGAAGCTGGATGCAGCTGAAAACAAATTGATTCTTGACGCATCTTTGTGTTAGGGGTAAACGCAGGAAATTAAAGAGTAGGGGCTTCAGTTTCAAACTTGCCGCAGACCGGCGGCTACCTTGAGTGGGAGTGGACTGGAATACAAAGTAGCTGCCTGCTCACTCTGACGAGAACACAGAACTGCTCTGAAGGCGATAACAGCACGGCCTTCGTGCCAGTATAAGCTCAAGCGACCGTGCTGCAGAGGCTTCTTTTGCGGAATCATGAAGTCATTTTGAGGGGCTACCCCCACCAAAACAATGCAGCCATTTAGTAGAGTGCTGCGCAAAAACTGACCTGCCACTTTCAGTTTGTAAGCCACTCCCAACTAAGTCTTTATACAACAAAGTGTTTTAATTAAATACTTATGTATTTAATACATCCAGCTCTGTAAATAATTTGCAATATTAATTTAAGAACACACCATTTCCTGGTGCCACAACAATGGTATAAACAAACATTTTGAAATGGAAATAAAGACAATGCAAGGACACCTAACCCTAAGAATAGTCAGATTACAACATGCAACATATTACTGAAAATTTTGTCCAACTGGATTCATTTTGTTCCAACCTGACTAAATGCGGTATCACTGGCCTGTACAAAATAACTTAGTCATTCTTTACCGGTATGAGTGTTTGGCCTCTCCGTACCCAGGACAAGGCAACCCAAAGGCCGCGGCCATACTTCAGAGCTATCCCTCACCTGACATATTCTGGCTTCAGCTTGTCCAGCACCATCTCAATCAGGTCCGGCCTGAAGTCCTCCAGCAAGTACTCAGCTGCCAGCACCTCCTCCAAGGGGTAGTACTGGAAAAGGGGGAGAGGGTTGGTGGTTAGGGACACTATAGGAAAGGGGCTGGAACGCACAAACTTTAACTGCAGTGACGGATACAGCAGGTATGCCACAACATACACAATATATTGCTCAAATAATACAAGAACATTGACTATTTCAATTATGTACAGATACTACATATATTATTAGTACCATTAAACATAACACAGTCCTTGGCCAGACAGGTTGTTTACACTCAAAATATGAGAAGAATGCAAAACAGCTAACAAAAATTTTACAATACATGAATTTATAATACAGTCCTGATCAGACACAGCAACCCTTATTTCGATAGCTGCACAGTAGCGCGTCACCATGGAGACGTGGCCCAGAATCTCTCATGCAAATGAGGAATCTACTTACATGCAGTAAACCGGCTACTTTGGAGGTGTACCCACGAGGTCTCTCCTTGTCTTTGAACCTGAAGGCCACTGTATTCAAGTCCTTGGAGGAAACAGCACAGAAAGCTATTAAAAAGGCAGACCATTTCACAAATTAATTACCTTTTTCTACATCTAACGTGAGGCAGAAGAAAACAAGAAGAAAAAAAAATGTCCTTCCACACACCGGTAATCATCGGCTGATTGGTAAAGAATGTTCTTTTTCCAGAGTGGAGCAACATCGACCAAAAGCTAGATACTGTCTCTCATATTTTTTGGGTCAGCTTATCTTTTGTTAGAGCCAAGGAGGTTTTGCTCTGTTCTTCCAAGCCATCGTATCCCACGAGTGCCAATAAACGCCTGCCTCATCCTTTAATCCCCACATGAATCTATTCACTTCCCCAAGAAATGCACATCTTGTACATAAAATTTCACGTTGAACTAAGGCTATGTGAACTTTATAAATCAAACACTGAGGTCTCAAATTACAAAGTTTTCTAAAATGATAAATTCCTAGTAGCTGTGATTAGGGTGTAGATGATTGCTCCTGACATTATATAAATAATCTAGAAGTGCAGCAGAACAGCGTATTCCTATGGCCGGCTTCCCGACTAGCAGAACAAGCCTTTCAGCACACTGCAGTGAACAGGTGTTTTGGGATTATTGTTCCGTGCATCATCGTCGTCATTCAAGCTAGATAAAGTATCAAATATCCTGGTGCACGGAAAGCATGAGCATTAACCTAACAGAAGAAACTTCCAGTCAAACTGAACATGAATCTCTTCAGTGCAAAATTGTGCCAAGTTTTGTTAAACGCATATCAAGTTGGACATAGACCTAATAGTTCCATTCTGATTCTACAAAAAACAAACATGCAGTCCTCACAGGTGTAAACTATTAACATCAAAATTCAACATGACTAATTTACTTCAATCAATATTTATTCATCATTCATTTATTCAATGGGTGGCTATATACAAACAATGGATATATAAATTCTACATGCTCTTATTGAAACTTTTGTTTTTTGTTACGTAAAGCCATCTTTAATGTGATCTTGCGATCAAAAAAAAAAAAAAAAAGAAAACGTGTATTGCCTCCCTCCAACTAATGCTTTGCGGAAGCACCCACTGCATTTATTATAGCAGTAAGTCTTAATAAATGTCATACCAACTTTGCTATTTTACCCCACAAAACGTTCAAGCTTCTTTAATCTCCCGTGCAAAGTCTTCTATAGGTCATTCCGCAGGTTTTCCATGTGAGGAATGTCTCTGCTCTGATTGGGCCATTCCCAGACTATCATCTTCCTTTTCAAAAGCTATTGCTTGGGTGACAAGGATGTGTACTTTGTGTCATTATCCTGCTGGAATATTATAATTCTTCATTTCCAGTTTTCTGACAGAGTTCGTCATATTTTCCCCCCAAATATCTTGATATTTAGAGCTACTAATTATCCCAGTCATCATGACTGAAGCCCCGGTCCCAGCTGAAGTGAAACAGCCCTGAGGCAGGATGCCGCCATTACAGCGGGTATGATGTTCTTCCTGCGATAAACTGTGTTGTCTTTATGGCACACATCTCTGGCTTGCTGTGACCGAATCTATTACCTTTGGACATTATTTTTAATGTGAGTGGTTCCATCTGAAAACTGCAGCGGCACTTATTAAAGGGTTTAAAATCTTATTGCAGAATTTTTATTTTAATTATTTGTGCTACTGATAGCCGTCTTTTTCCTGAATTTTCTTGGTTGCAAGATAATGTTAAAGATGGAAAAATGTCTATCTTGGTTTATGGTTTCACATCACAAAAATCTTTTTATATCCACTGTTGCAATAAGGCACTACACATTGAAAAATCAATATATAATTACAATGAAATGTGTGAGGTTTTGTTGGAGAGTCCATCGGGAAAAGCATCCTGCAGCGATTCCTTATATTTGCATTAATTTATTTAGTAGATGCTTTTATCCAAAGCAACATACAATTGAGAAAGCCAAGGGTCCAATGGTACTATCACTCTACCAGTCACTGGATTGAAAACAGGAACCATCTGATTACAAGCACTGTCCTAACCTAGAGTTACATATTACTCCAGCATCCAAGCAGATTTCTTAAAGAAAGTTAAAAAATAAATAAATAAAAAATTCAAGCATC
>JAODKE010000068.1:11757685-11774389 GCA_026779605.1 Mormyrus hasselquistii
CTGTACTGGCCACAGGAGGAGGCCCGACACCATACTAATAAATGATTATAAAACCAGGTGTTTCAGTTTCATTGTCCAGTCCCTGTATATAAATACTACACATATTCATTTAGAAAGCGTTGGTACAGTCGCTGTACTTTAAAAACACACAAAATGTTTGATAAAGCTTTACATCAACTGTACCTTCATAATAGAACCTTTATCAGCAGCACATAAATATACTGAACATCCTAGCATGCCATAACAGTTTTAATATATTAATAACTACCATTATATGTTTATAATGATTATGTCATATAAATGTTTATTAATGTACATTAAATCTAATTATAAATGCATTATTAAGGTGCACTGAATGTTCTGTGAATACATTATTAAGGCATTATGAAGGTGCAGTAAATGTTAAGTGATACCAAAGGATTTGTCTACAAAATTGATTTGTCTGTCTACACGTCCCCAAAATGTTAATTTGTTTGTGGGGGCACATTTTGAGAAGTTTGTCTCGAAGATCATCGCCTCTCAGTTACACCTACACAGACACATAGACACACACACACACACAGATTTTTGTATTCTTACATAGACCCTCTTCCGTCAGGTCCACATTAATGATGAAGAACATGAATCCCCTGGCTCCTTCTTTCTGACCTCCTACAAGTGTGTTTACCCAGCCTGCAGCAGGAAGAAGTCCACATTTAAAATCAAATCAGTATTGGTTCCTACTATCAGTACATTATTCAATAAATTACGTGAGATATTTAACACTATTATAAAACAGGCTTTGTGTTAAAGATTTTGCCCAGCTGTCAGCTAATGCAAGTGTTCTAAGCATGTTTAAGGTGGGTTAGGCTAGGCTATGCTTTTTGTTAGGTTAGGAGTACCGTATTAAAATGCATTTTCGCCTTGCAATAGGTTTATCGTGAATGTGACATCGTAACCTGGGGAAAGGCTGGATATCGAATATATCAAGATTAGTATGTATACATGCAAAGACTTTTCAACATATACTAAATAACATCTTTGTTCGGTTAGGTGAACTATATATCAGACTCCATCAGCAGCATTAATGTGAAATTAGCATGCTTTAAAACAGCATTTCTCAACCCAGTCCCATAGACAGTCGACATTTTTGTTCCCTCCCAATCAAGGACGCCTAATACCTGGTACAAGTGTGTTGAGAGCTGAGGAGGAATAAAAATGTAGACTGGGGGTCCCAAAGGACCGGGTTGGGAAAAATTGCTGTAGAGTACAAGCCACATACTGATCTTCTGCGGCTAATAATATGAAGGCTGCTCAGCCTACCTTTGGCTTTCAGTTCTGAAAGCAGACTCCCTGGGCCTTCGTGGCCAATCAGGTGGCCCAAATAATGGCCTGGATTGGACTTATAGTACTTCTGCAAGTCTGGGATGGGGAAGGTGACGTACAGGTTCCTGATATCTTTGATAGGCACCACCTTGTAAAATTGCTGAAAGCAAAATGCAGTCCCCTTGGTCAGCACTAGAAGGGTTACGAATGTCCCTTTTAAATTCACATAGTCAAAGAGCTACATCGACTCAACTCAAGCCACACGAAGCATTGATCACAAAGTCACATGTCATAAAACTGTATTAAGGTGTATATCCATAAGTAGTTTTTTTTTTTTTTTGCTGCACCACTCAGATCCAGTCTTTCCATTTGGGAAGAGGAACAGTGACTTACCCTAAGGTGGCCCTCCTGGAAGGGGTGTTCCGGGAATTCCGGGAGGGGGACATTTTTGTTCTCTACCTCGGCAAAGAGCTTGACCACCATGGCTGTGAGCTCGTCCAAAGATTCTGAAAGAGAAGCTGCTGATCAAATTTCCATTCCGACACCATCCTTTCCCAAAGGTTGTCCAATACGGGCAGAAGCAAAGGGAGAATTTCATGTGAAAATAAAGCTTTTCCCCAATTATGACGTCAGGATGTTTCTCTCTTAAGTGCTTACAGTTCATTTACCTTCAGTAACGTTTTTGGGTGACTTTGGCAAAAACAGTAAAATATAAAGTGAACGGTATAAAAGAACTGCTAAAATTTCCAGGTCTCAAACCGTTCAGAAATGAAATCTTTACAATATATCCCTTTGGTGCTATAACAAAAGGTCGTACTGTACAACTAATCCGCCATTCAAGATTCACAAAGAATGGTTATTTCTCTGTCCCATATAAAAGCTAATAGACCAAATACGTATCTGCTGCAAACAATGCCATTTCTCAGCTGGAACACAAAACGGAAGGACCACGAAAACCAGTCGCTATGAGGTCACTGTGCAGTAAAGCAAGCTGCCAGGTTGCTTGTTTATCTCAGCATGAAGGACATTGTGTTACACCATGGCATTACATCTGCCACCCTTTAAGCGTCGCTTCCTTTGCAGAAGCAATCATAATGGCCAAAGCAGAAATGGAAAATACAGCAAAATGGATTTCAGAAAATACCAGAAGAAAAACGTATTTCCAAAAATGGTCCCTTATTCAAAAATAAAACTGGAAATTTGGATATAAAATATCATTGGTATGCTTTTGTTTAAATTGCTGGAAATTAATTATATTGAGGGGGAAAAGAAAATACCTGTAGTGGTGAGTAATGTGTTAAAAGTGAGCGTTGAATTTTATCATAACTCCGCATATGGCAAACACTTTCCACCAGCGGGTCTGTAGCACTGCTGTGACCTAAATTGTGCCTCCAATGACATCCAATCATGTGGAAGCAAAACTGGTTTCCTCCTTTCTCAAACCAATCATGATCAATCATGCTTGAACCTCGGGCTGCTGCAGCGCTGTCACTGGACAGGCGTTCCGTTACCATGCTCAGGACCTCACATGCATATTGAACCAGACAGCGACGGGCCAAATTTTACCCACACTGCCTTATCGCTAGAAAAGGCAAAAAGAAATAGGGACAGAGACGGCGGCAGTGTGACAGAGATGTATGCTCACCTCTGCCCAGGACACAGAGCCCCATCAGATTAGAGGAGTAGTACGTGGAGTGGAACTTTAACAGCTCCTGACGAACATCTATCCCTTCCTTAGACGGCCGCGTCTCTAACGTCAGCTTGTTACCTGGAGAAAAATAATTTTCCAAGCATGTCAGTACTAGCACAAACAAACTCCTCAGCAATATATCAAGTCCATTATTAGCCTGTTGACCGAGGCCGGCATATTAATTTACAATATAAAATATTCATTCACCATATTAAATACAGCGCATTCACACCAATCAGGCCGCAGAGTAAACAAACATCTTAAAATGTATCCAGAGTAACTTAAGTAGATGCTGGGAGGGATTCATGATAAATGTGAGACCTTTCCAAAGCCACTCCTTCTCCATGAAGGACCCAATCAAGGATCCCACTTGGGTAACTTCATGTGCAGACCAAGATTAGAGCTTTAATCTTGACCGTCATTCAGTGCTCGAACTTGGAACCCCATGTATCAGAATAAACTGCATTTGTTACACTGAGAAATACAGAGGGGGCACCTGGAAAAGCAAACAACACGAGGCACCAGCACTATTTTAAATGTCAAATGACACAACACAATGCTGCCCTCTGCTTGTTATATCGAGTTCTGAAAAGCCCCAATACTGATGTTTCATGGGCTAATTTACTTCTTTTTTTAAGTTTTGTGTTTCTTTTTTTAATCCCCAATTTGGCACAATTTAGCTGACCGTGTCAGTGATACCTAATGAGAAGCCATTTCCATTCTTTCAATGATAAATAGTAGAGGTGACAATCACTGCCCCCCTTACGGTGACAGACTAAAGACCTGACAGATATGAAGGGGAGGGTGTTGACTTGTAACCGGACAGTGGAAGTTACCTCGATGCAAAGCTCTTTAATGCCAGAGCCAGACAAAATCGCCCGAGTTCTAAAGACTCGCCTGCCCTGGAAACACATCGGCACTGGCTGAAGCAGGGCTCCCTCCCCTGGGCGTTAACTGGGAACAAGGATGCATCATTCGGTCCCACCTGTTCCAAATTTACTGAAGGGGTGGTTGGGGTTGCCAGTGGCCTTCTCCAGCTGGAACAACCTCCAAGCGTCGTTCATCAGGTTCTTCTCGTGCTCCGAGTCCACTGCATTCACCTCCCGGTCCTTGCAGCTCTCGTCAAAAAGCGGGCAGAGGAAGAACTGGGCAAACCTGCAGATGTGCGAGACGAGGGCTCATACGATTATATGGAGCCAGGAAACATGCCGACTCATATTGCAGAAAAAGGGGAAATGATTGTGATGCAATAATAACTGTATTGATAGACATTTATTTCAGCAAAAAAAAAAAAAATACAATACAGAACAAATGTTACGATTAAATATTAGGGTAAAAATGACTGTTCTGCACCCTTAGCGGCATTCTCTACCTTATTCATACATGCTACATCAAGATGGTGCACTTACGAGTGGCCCAGAACACACTGGATAAGGATGA
This sequence comes from Mormyrus hasselquistii, assembly GCA_026779605.1. Classification (NCBI taxonomy): domain Eukaryota; kingdom Metazoa; phylum Chordata; class Actinopteri; order Osteoglossiformes; family Mormyridae; genus Mormyrus; species Mormyrus hasselquistii. The sequence continues at coordinate 11,762,121 of JAODKE010000068.1, forward strand.
AAGATCAGAATGTCCATCAACTCCTCAACTCCAAGATTGGCGACCAACATCCAAATGATAAAAGCCTGATAGATCTGACAGTTTACTGACAGATTTAAATCCATTAAACCACTGACCTTTCATGTCTGCTCTTCTTTTTGTGAACTTCTTGAAAATCCTTGAAATGTATATCAATCATAAAATACCCGAAGATAAGAAACGGAAATGAAACCAACTTGGCAGATGTAATTCCTCCAAGCAAAACAGACTCTGCACTGTTACAAAAGCATCCAGGATTCTCATATCTAGGGCTGGGTGATGTGGTATACATCAAACTACCCAATTTACTTCTGCTGAGGGATTTCAAAAGATATAAACACAATGATTTCAAACAAAAGAAAAAAACAATTTGAGGATGGACAATTGTTGGACAATAGTACAGCCTGAAAGTTGAACTTAAGTAGAAGTTGATTATTGTTAGAAAATGGAAGCTGGAGCTAGGATTGAATGCTGCAAACACGACCTTATTGTACTGGAGAGTCCAAACAGATAAAAAATTACAAATATATGGAAAGATTTTCTCTCTGACTGAAAATCTAATTTTTTCAGCTGAAATAGCAAACATTAGCTAATTAGACTTTGTACCTACCAAACCACTACTACTTCGCAGAGATCCCTAGGTCAGCACCTCTCAAACTGGTTCTCATGTACCCCCAGACTGTCCACATTTGCTCCCTCCCAGTCTCGGGGTCCCTGAGGACCAGTTGGAGAAACACTGCCTTATACGTTACATTGACTCGCAGTACACAGAATTCATTTTGTTCTAACACAGTACGAATGACACCTTTAAAATTCACCCGAAATTAAGATCCTGACTGTCAGGTAAAGTGATCTAGGGTGCTGCTTATCTTTCAAACAAGCTTTAAATCACCAACTATCTGGCACCACCCACCTACACAAAGAATTAGTATCCCTGTTGAAGTGTCAAACAGAACAGAGGTATGGAGTTGCACTTAAAGCAACAGCTCTGACAAAACAAAACGTGTATGGCACTGATTAAGGCTTCAAGAAAGACTACAGTCATCATGCAATGAGTTTAATTACTGGGGCAACATGACAGAGTACTTAAGTATGCAGATTATGACAATTGTGTACTGGGTATGAATCTGAAGCCTTCAGCAATGAATCCTAGACACGTAAATCTCATACTACAGTATCTCGTAAAGGTTACACACCCAAGCTAGTTGCAATGCACGGATGAAGAGAAAGAATGAAAATGTCTCAGTACAAAATCACTTGAACAAATATGTCTACCAAATAATTATATGTAATGCTGACAAACCAGGACAGCAACATAGAGTGCGATGAGAATATGTATTTGGATTAAGGCTGTCACTATCAATTATCTCAATAATAGTAATCCACAAATTAATCTGACGATTCTTTGAGTAATTGTTTACACGTAATATCATGGAATATAATAAGCATGAGGCAGGAATAACAAACCACAGCAGAGTGCACATTCAGTGACACGTACGGTCAGTTTATGCACACTAGTTCATTTATGTTGCATGTATTTGGACAGCAGAAGTAAAGCAGAGGATGCACAGAAAAGCCGGCAGGCATAGTAAACATGCAAACTGCACACACACGCAGAGCAGCAGTGTGCGGCGACTCCGCAACCCAGCGTGCCGCCTCACTCTCCCCCCCTGCCAGGCCTGTGCGACGTTAATATCGACATGGCATTTCAAGCACAAGCAGCTGTCACAGTCTGCTGGGGTCAATATGGTGCCCTGAAAGCTTTTATTTAACTCAGTCACTGGAAACAAAAACTTGGTAAGGTTTATATTATTTTAGTGATGGTTCCATTTCAAAATTGTCTAGTATATATATATATATATATATATATATATATATAAAAAACAAATAAATAAATGAACGAATGAATAAAATCAGTATAAAGTTTACCGCTGCTGCTTCCACACGTGCGGTATGTATTAGAAGGTCTGGAATAACAATCACGCTTTCAGACTCTGACGCTCATGCACGAAATCTTACAGCAAATCTATATTTTTCCATTATAAACCTAAAATTAGCTACACTTAAAGCACGGGGTTAGATTGTAAACCATACAGAATATTTACAAGGTAATAAAACTTAAATACATGCAAATGCGTGTGCAGGCTTGTCACAAATTGAAAATCTCACGCCAGCCAGCTGACCAAAGTTGGCCACCCTGTATTATGCAAGATAATGCTGCTAAGTGACAGGGCCGACCTTCGTTTAAGCGGCGATTATTCTGACAGAGGAATTGTAGAAATTAAATTAAGCAAAATAATTTAAGTCAACATGATGACGGAGACAAGCAAGGCTACTCCGCGAGGTCAAACGGCACATTTCTATAGTTAACCCCGAATTACTTCTTTTAAGATTTACTTGTATTGCAGTTGCTCTGTGGTGATATTTAAGTTCTGCTTTGCAATACTTACAATGCATTTTCATTCACTTTTAATGTGAATGAAATTATTTGGGAGCTCATACGCGATGTGCGACTTCCGTCCACCGCATCGCCAAATCATCAAGGAAAAGAAGGAAAGGAAGGAAATTTAAAAAAAAAAAAAAAAAAATGGATGAGGCCACTGCCATCGGGAAATACCATCGCCATGGAGGGGTGAACTTGGTCTGCAGCAATGTTTCCGTAGGTGGTACATGTCAAAGTAACATCCACATGAATGCCAGGACTCCCAGCTTAACATCGGCCAGAGCATTGCACTGCCTGTGTGGACTTGGCTTCCTCCCATAGTGCATCCTGGTGCCATCTCTTCTCCAAGTAAAGGATGCAAACGCACCTAGCCGTCCACATGATGTGACGGAAAACGTGTCTCATCCAACCAGGCCACCTTCTTCCATTGATCCATGGTCCAGTTCTGATGCTCACTTGCCTGTTGTAGGCACTTTTGACAGTGGACAGCGGGCAGCATGTGCACTCTGACGGTCAGTGGCTAGACAGCCCTATATGCAGCAAACTGCGATGCACTGTGTGTTTAACACCTTTCCATCATAGCCAGCATTAACTTTTTCAACAATTTGTACTACAGAAATTCGCCTGTGGGATCGGACCAGACAGGGGAGCCTTCTCTCACCACGCACATCAGTGAGCCTTTAGCACCCATGACCTTGTCACCAATTCACTGGTTGGCCTTCCATGGACCACTTTTAGTAGGTACTGACCACTGGGTAAAGGGAAACGCCCTACAGGACTTGCTGTTTTGGAGATGCTCTGACCTAGTTGTCTAGTGGGGATGTAATGAAAACCGTAATATCGGGATATAAAAAATACCTCGAAACAGTTGTTAACCAAGATGTCACGTGGTTATTTCGCTCATATAAGCTCCGCCTGAAAAAATATATACTACATTAACGAATGTTTTGTGCTCTATTGGCCATGCACTGTTTTCACGCATTATTTAGCGTGTCAGTATGTATGGGCATGGCCTATATTTCACGCAGTGAAAACAGACCGGGCAGAAAAATGGCAGAAAACACTACAGTAAAATCCCCTTATAGTGGACATGATTATAACAGAATATCGTCCATAACGGACGAGGTCCGTTGGTCCCAGCCGTGCGCCTTTAAGAACATGCAGAGAAAGCATCAGATATATCGGACTCTCATATAACGGAATTTCACTTATAATGGACAAACAATTTGTTCCCCAGGGTTGCTTTTAGCTGTGGTTTTGTTCGACTATAACAGACATACAGGCTCCGCCTACAAGGCGCGTGCCGGTGATATCCAGAGCAGATACGTAGTCGGGATTATCAATAGTCACTCATCTAGTCAGGTAAAGTTGGATCACTACATGTACAATAATAATAATCTACACCACAAGTGTGTCTGCAGAAGCCATTTGGCACATCACCATCCAGAACAGCACCGATCACAACCTTCTGTGAGAAAAAGGCTGCAACCCAAACAAAAGACACGAAAAGAAACTTTTGTTGCTTGACTTGCCCATAATAATCCAAGACCCGAGGAAATTACTAGATGCATCAGTGGAGTACATAGCAACAGATTTAAGGCCGTTTTCTGTATTTCGGAGTTTAATAAAAAATGAATACTATACCATTGAAGCCAAACTCAGTGATACCAGCTTTGTACCAACAGACAAAAGTTAAGGTGAAAGAGATGCTTAAAGAAGCAGAGTGCATCTCGCTAACTACAGATGGGTGGACTTCACAAGCTACTCAAAGCTATATTACAGTCACGGCTCATATAATGACTAGTGAACGGCAAATAAGTTTTACTGTACAAATCTGGACGAAATATAGCATAGGTGTTGAAATTGGCTGTTTCGGAGTGGGAACTCGATGTGACGAATGAACGTAATCATCACAGCATTGCAGTCATTACGGATAACGTGCGAAATATGGAAGTGGCAGTGTGGGAGGCCGGCCAGTCCCCTCACAGAAAATGTTTTGCACATGCTTTAAACCCTGCTTCACGTGCAGGTTTGAACGTGTGCCGTGTTAAGCCGCTTGCTTGGTCGAGTAAGGCGGGTAGCATCGTTTTTTTAAACCGCAGTCCTACTGCCTCCGCTGCATCGGGCACCAAACAGAATGTTAAAGCTGCCAATGCGTAAGCTGATCATAGATGTGATCACACGATGGAACAGCTCGCTCGACAGGCTAGAGCGCTACCTGCAGCAACAACACACGAAGTACATGACAGAACAGAACATGTCACTGTGGGATGAGGACTCCACCACGATCGTCCAAATGAAGAGAGCCATCCTGAAGGACTTGAGCGATCGATACCAAGGTGAGCGAGACCAGTTTCTGTTAGAAAGCACTTGTTGGACCCCGTTTCCATAGCTTGTGCCAGCTCAACCACAAAGAGAGGGAGCTAGTATTCAACAGGCTGAAAAGGAAAGCGACACAGATGCAGAACCAGGTATTTATTTCCTCTTTTTATTTATTTTCCACGTCTGTTGCATTTGTGAACTTTTCTCTACCTTTGCTTGCTTCTACAGAACCCTAGTCAAGCACCAGGGACAAAAGCTGCACTGGCCAGTCAGTCCCTCACAGGCTGCAGGACTACTTGAGCCTGGTGATGACCTGTCACACACAGCAGATGATGGCGAGGAAGAAGAGTCTCCTCCAGCCAGAAAGACAGCACTTGAAGATCTTCTTGGGGATTCTTTTGTTGGAAGAGAGGACAGTACAGTGTCTCACATTGAGATTGAAGCGGAGATTAATTTATACAGCAAATGGACATCTATTTTACTCTCTGAGTGTCCTCTTTAATCAGGGGTGTCAAACTGCAGTCCTGGGGGGCCATTGCCCTGTGCAGCTTAGTTCTTTCCCCCTTCCACCACAAATAATTCAGCTGTGTGGTAATTAGCACAAGGACTTGAATCAGGTGTGTTAAATCAGGGGAAACCCAAAAATACGCAGGGCTTATTATATTATGTGGACATGCTCATAGTTTTAAAAAAGATCATGTCTGATAAACAAACAATTAACTAATTTAAGGTTCCTTACTTGAAAAACTGTAGTGCACTTGACATTTTATTTCAGGGTCAGATTTGTTTAATTGTTACATGTGACATTTAGTGGCACTAAGAAAATAATAATTTAATAATATATATATATATATATTTTTTTTGCGATGGTTAAAACACTGGATGTTCCTGTTCTGATCTGTTAAATACCTGCCCTGTCAGTGTGAATTTTGTTTTGATTAAAAGATACAGCTGCTGCAGTAATAATTTATATTTTACAAAGGAACCACTGACTGCTTGTTTTTCTTTTATAATTACATGCATTGTTCAGTCATTCATTGCAAAGGACAATTGCTGCTAAGTTCTGGCAAATGCTTAAGGTCACAGCTGGATATTTCACTGATGAAGAAAAGCAGAAGCACTTTATGTTAAACGGAAGAAATAATTTGATATAAACATGTTAATTATTAATTATTTAAAAAAATTATTAATTTCGTTTATTTTTTTTAATATCAAGATAATTATTGTATTGTGAACCTTTTATCATGATATCGAGTTTCTGGTATTGTTACATCCCTATTGTCTAGCCATCACAGTTTGGCCTTTATCAAAGTCATTCAGATCCTTATGCTTGCCAAGAAAACGAATCAGAGGGCTGTACAGAAGAGAACAAGCAGACAGCCGCACACCTTTATTTACAGCACAAGGCAGTGACGGATGTCCCGATACTTGACATGTCGGACCAGCAGCGAGCTGCTTTTGCTTACGTTAAAATCAGATTTAATGTACTCAAGATGCTGAAAGGTATTACCAAGAGACACACTGTCGGTTTTCTGAGTTGACAGTCGAGGTGCTTAATTAATGTCTTCGACGTGTCACTTCACATGGTGACAGATGATCGACTGGCAAACCATGCAGGAATGCATCATAGGCCACGATCGTTGTTTAAATTAGCCAGTAATTGGAGCAAGGTGAAACTTATAAAACACAGATAAATACTCAGCACAGCAGACACTGGATGGATGAAGGAGGCGCACCTCAGGAGGAGAAAAACTTGGCCAGGCTTTCCTGTTCATGGAGTCAACCAACCTCTCCTGAATGGACCATGTTCACGGCCTCAATTGTCGCAGAGAATGAAAAGAGCTGCAGCCAGAAGCCGGTTTATGTTTGTCAGGGAATTAACCCTAGGAGTCACTGGTGGAACCTGTCAAGTCAGAGGCCTAAAAAGCTCCAGCAAAGGTAGTCAGGGATGGAAAAAAAGCCATGGAGAGAGAATATAAAGGCGAGTTCAGATCAGATGAGGAAATGTTGAGCAGTGTAAAGCAGTGTTTCCCAACACAGTACTCGTGGAACCCCGGACAGTCCACGTTTTTACTTCCTCTCAGCTCCCAGCACACATGTACCAGGTATTCGGTGTTCCTGATTGGCTGGGAGGGAGCAAAAACGTGGACTGTCCGGGGTTCCCCAAGGATCGGGTTGGGAAACACTGCGGTAAAGAACACCCAGAGGCAGGAGGCGGTGCTGAAGACTTCTAGTGCCTTGGAGTCTACAGAATGCATGAATATCTGTGTGAACATCCTTGGCACAAAATCCAAGGCCTGCACTAGAATGGGGGTCTTATATGGGGGTCTATACAGTGCCTATAAAAAGTATTCACCCCCTTAGATGTTTTACCCTTTTATTGCTTTTATAAATCAATCAAGATCAACATAATTTGGCTTTTTTGACAAAAAAAAAAAAAAAAGAACCTCTTTCACATTAAGTGAAAACTGATTTCAATAAAACAATGAAAATTAAATAAAAATATGCAACAGAAAATAAGTTATTGCATAAATATTCACCCCCTTTAAAGCGACTGACCTAATTCAACAGAGGTCCAGCCAATTGGTGCTAGTAGTTTCACAATTATTGGAATGGAGATCACCTGAGTGCTGTGAGACTGTGTCTCGAGTGATTGTAGTATAAAGACGCCTGTGTCTGGAAGGCCCATTCACCGGTTAAATCAGTATTCCTGGCTACCATTACAGTATGCAGACAAAAGAACACTTGAAGCAAATCAGAGAAAATGTTATTGAAAAGTATAAGTCAGGGGATGGATACAAAAAAAATTCTAAGGCACTGAACATCCCCTGGAGCTCAGTTAAATCCATCATCAAGAAATTGAAGGAATATGGCACATGTGTAAATCTGCCTAGATCAGGCGGTCCTCACAAACTAAGTGACCGTGCAAGAAAGAGACTAGTGAGAGAGGCCACCAGGACACCTATGGCTACTCTGAAGGAGTTACAAGCTTCAGCAGCTGAGATGGGAGACACTCTGCATACAACAACTGCAGCCTGGGTTCTTCACCGGTCAAAGCTTTATAGGAGTGGCAATGAGAAAGCCACTGTTGAAGGAAACTCATTAAGTCTCTACTAAAGTTTTCCGAAAGGCATGTTGGAGACTCCATGGTCAAGTAGACGAAGGTTCTTTGGTCTAATGAGACCAAAATGGAGCTTTCTGGCCATCAGACAAGATGAACATCAAACACTGCACATGACCACAAACACACCATCCCCACTGCGAAATATGCTGGCGGCAGCATGGCGCTGCGGGGATGCTGTTCGGCAGCAGGCCCTGGAAGGTTTGGAAAGGTAGAAGGTAAAATAAATGCAGCAAAACATAGGGGAATCTTGGAGGACAATTCCATCTGCAAGAGAACTATTGCTTGGGAGAAGATTTATTTTCCAGCAAGACAATGACCCAAAAACATACAGCTAAAGCTACACAGAAGTGGTTTGAAGATGACAAAGTGAACGTTCTGGAGTGGCCGAGTCAAAGCCCAGACCTCAATCCGATAGAGAATTTGTGGCTGGACTTGAAAAGGGCTGTTCACACCCAATCCCCATGCAACCTGACCGAGCTTGACCAGTTTTGCAAGGAAGAATGTAGTAAAATTCTAGTGTCCAGATGTGCAAGCCTGATTGAGAGCTATCCACAGAGACTCCATGCTGTGATTGCAGCCAAAGGTGCATCTACTAAATACTGACTTGAAGGGGGTGAATATTTATGCAATCACATATTTTGTTACATGTTTGTATTTAATTTTCATTATTTTGTAGAAATCAGTTTTCATCTTGATATTAAAGGGATTAAAAAACAAAATATCAAAAAAAGCCAAATTATATTGATCATGATTGATTTATAAACGCAATAAAAGGGTAAAACATCCAAGGGGGTGAATACTTTTTATAGGCACTGCAAGTGCCATCCCTGCTATTTGCAGATGATGTTATGCTTTGGGCCTCATCCAATCTGAATCTCCAGCACACTAAGTGTGATGGGGGGGTAAGGACCAGCACCTCCAAACCTATAGTCATAAACCTGAGCAATAACAAAAAGAACAACAACAGATACACAGCTGGCAGAAATAAGATTTCTCTGTTGGGTTACTGGACTCACTCCCAGTGATTAGGATCAATAGGAGTGACTCTTATAAGAATTCCAAGTGGACAATTGCCAAGAGAGCTGTTCCAGGTAAATCCGACCGGGTGGAGACCTTGAAGCACGCTGCGGACAAGCCAGAGGAACTGCATCTCCAAGCTAGTTTAGGAATATCTAGGGATGGCCAAGAATGTCTGTCACAATGGAAGATGACGTCTGGTCTGACCTGCCCAACATGTGTGTGTGACTGAACATAAAACAGCCTTAGAATCGCAACAATCTGGGTGCCGTGAGAGTCCCGGCAGCGGAAGGTGTGGGATCTCTGAAAAGCAACATCCTATGAGCCAAATCAAGAAAATCCGGCTGTGTGGATTTTCATAGATGGCAAGTGTCAGATTGCGACATGGTTCGTAACCTGGTTATCCTGCCATACTACTAGCAGAGTGAGTGGGGGTGGGAAATAAGGAATAAACTGGTCCACAACTTGGTTCTTTCCCTGACCTGCGATATGAAATTAAGAACCACAGTATTAGTTTGTACCTATGGTCCATGGCTGTGCGTGCGTCATGCCAGCTAGCGGATACACTACCAATGCCCACTATCACAGACAAATACACACAGACTTACAGTGTTGTGAAGCAATTACGTTTTACAGGCAGAAGACTGAATGGAAAATATAATTAGGTCTTCATGATAGAAAAGCTGAACAAAACACAGAACAGCAGCAGGAAATCGTGACCCTGTTACTCAAGATAATCCACAGACTTTGTCGTAAGCAGTTTAATCTAAGAAGTATTTTCTTCTAGTGAGCTCCACGCACCAATCGGATCACTGTGCAGAAGATACAAGAACAAGCACCCCAGCGATTTCATTGTGCGCGGTAAAGAATGTCATTCTATTTGTTATAAGACTGACATTTCTATGGCTGATATCTCCAAAACTAGGCAACTCCCAGCAGAAGAACCCAGATGACTAGATAGCACTAAAGCACCTCTAAAGCATATCGTTTTCAGTTTGGGGATGAACTGCCCCTTTAAGAACCCACTCACACTGCTTGTCAAAGGGCATCTCATCAGCATATCACTTCAATGTTGAAAGGCACACAGTAAAGATAGTCAGGCACATCACTCGGGATACAAAAGCAGGGCACCAAGAAAGCAGCGGTCCGATTGAAAGGGGGTACAGATCAGACCCTTACCTGCTACCCATTAGTGTTTAGCTGAAAACCAAAACTGTAACTTACAACTTAGTGGCTAATTCAGAATGCTTATTAATCAACTGAGGTAGCACTACTGCCAGAAGCTATAGTGCACTGACCTGTCCAGCGCCCCCTGCAGGTGTTCGTGGGACACATCAAAGTAGTAGTTGGTGTGCTCCCCACTGGTGAAGGCATTGGAACTGCCTGCATGCTCGTTGAGAAACTGGCTGTATTCATTCTCCTTTGGGTACTTCTCTGTGCCCAGGAACAGCATGTGCTCACAGAAGTGGGCCAGGCCCGATATATTGGGAGGGTCAGAGAGTGATCCTGTGGGAGAGACTAAGAGTCACCAAATGGCATCACGTTTGTTCACAAATTATTTAGGTCTTCTCGGCCTAAAGCTTATCAGATTGGTTATTATGCGAGGTGAAGCAATCCAGATAGCAAGTTACATTCCACGCAAGGGCTGTTCACACCTCAGTCCTCAAGGTCCGCGCAGCCTTTCCAGGCTTCCTTTACCTGTGAGCCAAGTGGGACACCTTTGTGCCCAATCAGACTCAGTAATCATTAAACTAACTACCTGGGAGAACTGAAAACAAGGCCCGGATCTGGAATCCATGTCCAGATTTGAAGTGCCCTTTTCTACACCCCTTTATATTAAACTTATGGCTTCAGTATTGTTTTTTCATGTCACCACCCTAAAAAGAAAATATCACAATCAAATCTCATTTAATAAGAGTGACACATTTTACCTAATTTGGCTATTATTTCAGGTGCTGTTTAACCCAAAAGGATCATCATAGCATTCCACAAACAAAATGCATCAAAGGAAAAATCTAACAGATATTTTTAAGCAAGAGAAAACACCAGCAGTTTAGCGCCTTTAGATTAATAATTAATATTTTTAGTTTTTGAAAAGTATGCTTAACATAAAGGTTTTCCCTATTTAGATAGAAGCAAACTGTTAATACCATTAATAAATATCACAGATGAAAAATACTGGCAAAGCCTGCAGCTAAACTAAGGATAAAATCTGTTCACAACATATTCAGCGTTCTCTCTAAACATAACACAAGGTTGCAAAGGACAAAACTGCATTCTGCAGTGTGAACTCTGAACTAAAATCAAACAATAATTGGTTATTTTATACAATGGACAATCAAATGAATCCCATTTGTTAGAAATGGCAAAGCCAACTCTGCTTCTTGTTCTAACCAAACTGAATGCCCTTACCTAAGCTAAGTGTTCTATTAAGTCAGTTTTACCACTAACAAAAACAAGACAAAATATGAGTAACGGGGCTGGAACCTGTGAAACCTGTGGAACCTTGTAAAATGTGCCTCATAATGTACAAAAAAATCTTTGATGGGTGAGATTCTGTCCTAAACCATGATATTTTGTGAGGCTGCCAGCTAAAATCTTTACACGTCATTATTAGTGCACTGCATTTCACACTGCAACCCCTTACTCTGTGTGGAAGAATAAATGACAGTTTAACCCAGTGCACCATTTAACTCAACTTTTTTTGTATACCGTTACTGCACTGAATGACTTATCAGGCATCCTGGGTTCAATTTTGCAAAAATATGACTGTTAACTAGATAAAAGATAAACAGGAAAAATAAATGCTAGATGATCTCAAAAAGGACTGAAAATAGAAGCAATTTGTAGAAAATATTACGGCCAAAAAGGAGACAAGACACTGAATATTCACCAATATGCCGTTACTTGTGCGCTTCCCTACATGTCTGAAAGGACAGTACAGTTTAAACCCTACAGCTGTGCCAAGTGATGACGTCAGCAGCGAGCACAGCCTCCCTGCAGGGCCCGAGTCCTTTAAATCAAAATGTAGAATGTATTCGACGTGCAGCCAATACACCTGTGAGAGACTTCTATCTTTTGCCCTAAAGGAAAAGAAAATAATTCAGAAGTACTTCATAAGTAGTATTTCGATCCCTGGAGCACTACACTAAAAATATACCAGGAGCGTTCCTGACTATTTTCGTGCAGGGGGGTGGTCTTGAAAGAGTACTGTCAGGAATTATGGGCAAATATAAAAAGCAGGGGGGGGGGGGGGGTGAGGTTAGGTTGCAAGAGTAAAGGGGGGGTGTTAAAGTAGGTCGGACGGCTGTAAAAATCATGATGGGCGTACCGATATGGCTGGCC
>JAODKE010000068.1:11793464-11814386 GCA_026779605.1 Mormyrus hasselquistii
ATACACTGAATGAGGGTAAACGTAGAAGGTAAATGAGAACATTGCAAATAATGGTGTGAGTGAATTGGTACAGATCAGGGAAACATCCAATCACATTTGTTATTTTCAGGTGATCTCTAGAGGCCTGTTTCTATGTGGCACTGCATCTGCAATTGGAGGAACCTACTTGCTGATTAAACTTTTTACAATGAGACCCACCATCTCTCTGGAGCAGCTCTGGAATCGGGTTCCGGCTCTCAAGTGGTTCTGAGGCTGTAGTAGTTGAATGGGGCCAAAGAATCTATGAATTGATCCAATTAATGTAACTTGATAAATACTAAGGCATATTTGAAATCATTACCGATAAAGATGACATCATTAGAAATATTCCATAAATATTTCCTTAAAAAATAATCTATTTTATAAAAGATATGTCTATTGGTAATGTGAAAAATGTGAGAGTAGTCTGTTGCCTTGGTGACACTGGGGAAAAAAAGCAGTTGTTAACAGTATTCATTCTTAAAGTATTTCTGTTTCCTCACAGTAAACAAATGTAGTGTTATCACAACAATGTTATGTAATTAGGTCATTTAAGCTGTGTTTATATCTTCAGTGCCAGCCACAAAGTGTCATTAATGCAAAACTGTTGCGTCAAATAAGGTGTCTTGACAATTGCTGCACAATTACTGATGATCAAAACTACATGAATAGTGGGTTACATTATATCTTCAGGGAGCATTATTTCCTTCACCTCTGTCACCTTCTTGTTTTGTGTTGTCCTACACTTCAGATACTCCTACAGGCATATTCCACATACTGGATGTACTTCAGACATAATAATAATAATGTATGCTAAGTTGTAGTTCATTTCTATAAAAGATCAAATCGTGTCTGAAAATGAATTAAAATCTGTAAGAAATGGAATTTCCACCAAATAACGCAAAAGGTCAACTTTGGAACCATTGAGAAATTATTAACGTCAAAGTTCATAGCAGGTGGCAAATGGTGGTTAGTGGTTGACTGGGTGAAACTGTTGCCTCACACTTCACAGGGTTGGCGTACCTTCCCTTCTTTGTGTTTGTGGAGCTTGCATGTTTTTCCACGAATTAGTGTATGTTCCCCTGCCAGCCTGGGAGAGGCTGCCTCTGGCCCTTTACCAGGTCCAGAAAGTAAAAATCCAGACCAAGATTTTGTTTCAACCAACTAGTATAAAGTCACAGCCACAGAGTACTCAACTGGTTGGGTGAAATAAAATCCTGGTCTGGATTTTTACTTTCTGGAATGATCTACCTCTGCTCTATACTGGTTAAGGCGGTGAAAGAAAGATGGATTTAGTGGCAAATATTTTTCTTTGTGTTCATTTTGGAGGATAAAGCAGTCCTATTGGAAAGCTTCTCTGAAATATACAAAGGCTGCACAACGCACTATATCAATAGCAGAGGCCTAGTAAGGACTAGGACCTCATGCTTCCTGCTTAACAACCTTTAACCTTTCTTTAAGCTGTGCTTAGTGTGACACTGGACCATTCTTCAGGAAAACAAACTTACAGTTCCCTGAGGAACTGACAATGCAGAAATCGACTTTGCACTCTGCAGGTCAGGTACTCGATGTTTGGCCATTTTGGAGCTCTGTCAGTTGCATTGTGTCAGCACCAAAGTGCTGATTGTGAAACCTTTTCAATAGCAGACACTAACTGACATTCAGTCTAACATGACTCGGCTTTGTAGCTGTTTATAATTGTTATTTAGTTACTTCAAAGGTAGTATCCTATGTCATTTGGTGTTTCCATTGTGTCTACTCCCTGCATGTCAACCCTATTTAAATAATTTTTAATCTTTAATTTTATAATATTTAAAATGCCTTTTTATTTGACAAGGAATCCTGTACTGTAAGGGAATGGAATAAGGGATTAGATTGAAACTGTGCAGTTTTCAGATGGCAATGTCAACCATATGTGATTGTACAGGCTTGTAAATACACAATATTTGCTGTGTGGTACCTGAATGGAATTAATAAACAGATTCAATACCTTGGACCTTGGTTCTATAGATAACTTTTTCATGGTTTGCCATTGTGTTGGTATGTCACATCAGAATATGACAAAATATTTTCAGGGGAGCTTATTACCTAGATATACATCACAGATGGTTGGTCCATTAAGAAAGAAGAGACAGAACTTTGAAATAACTCAATTTTTGCCATAATTTAAAAGCATATTGCTACAATAGTAATTTTATCAGAAGAAAATAGACAATGTAAAATGTAACATTTTCTTACCTCCTCAATTTTTTTAGCCACTAGCCTCCACTGATTTACATGATGACAAATGCAGCATAGATCCAAGGCTTATGATTAGTAATCATCTCATGGACATGTATGACTAACAAATATGGTTGTATATAATGATACATAAGTTTAGGATGACTAAACGTAACTTATACATACCATTATACTGTATATTATATACTACATGTATGTATAATTTACATTAAAATTTTAGTATATATAGTTTCACATATCTTCAGATCTGCTAGGAAATTAATAATGTTATTCTTTTGCTTCCGCTATCATTAGATTTGTGAAAACCCAAAATTGGGTGTTGTGTCAGAATTTTCAGTTTTTTTTCCTTTATATAAAGTTCATTCAGGTCATTACATTATCAAGTGAATGTCTTTTCAGGAAATATAGTTATCATTACAGATGTAGGGCTGTCATTGGAAAAGGACACTAACACTACTGAACATGATTTCTACGGTGAGAGAGCAGAGGTCCATCAGAGGCCTTGAATATCCTTGAGCAGAGGACTTAAATAAATTGAATCAGCTAAATATATTGTACATCGGAAGTACTTTCTGCATCCTTATCATGTTATTAGTTATGAATAAAAACCATGTCAATGATTCACTATATTTTACTACATGCAGCAATATCAGATAAACTCTGAATATCTTTATTACTATAGGCTTTAAAAAGAAACCAAAAAATATATAACAGAAGAAAAATAAATATGGTTATTTATTATTTTGTACAGGGTTTTGAGAATATGAATGAAGATTTTCAGAAGTTTAAGGCTCATGAACCAGGCCACCTGAAGTGCATCGTCTTCGTCATCCTGCATTGCACTGTCTGGATAAAGATAGACCTTGTAATGTGTGATAACAGGCTTCACAGGTCCCTCGTCTCGACACCAAACACCCCCAGAAATGTGCATAATAGATGCAAATTAACACTCAGACCCTGAAAAAATAATCTTGAAAAATAAAGATTTCAACACAATAACAGTGTACATAGTAAAACAGGTCACTATTCCATAATATGCCATTTAATACTGATATGCGACTGACATTGTATTAAAAATAGTGCATATATTGAAGACCTGTAGATAATGGTCTACACCGTGCTTTCTGTTACCATACTGGAGAGTGACAGAAGACTTCACCAACAGAGGAAACTGATCTGCATAAGACCATGTGTATCCTTGAGATTAATAATGGCTGTAGAGCAGTGTTTCCCACCCCGGTCTTTGGGAGCCAACAGACAGTCCACATTTTTGCTCCCTCCTAATACTCAGCCAGTCACTACATTTTTGCTCCCTCCTAATACTCAGCCAGTCACTACATTTTTGCTCCCTCCCAGCTCCCAAAATGTGGATGGCCTGCTGCTTCCCAGTGACTGGTTTGAGAAACACTGCTGTAGAGAATTGCCATCAGTTCAGTACTATTTTGGGTCTGAAGCATCTTGGTGAAGAACTTATGAGGTTCAGCATGCCGTTCATAAGCAAACGTGGTGCAGCAACAGGTCTGCTGGGTCAGAGTGGTCGCACTTGGATGACATTGACCTCTGACAAGTCTCCCCTGGGGGACACATCCAGCTGTTGAGTGTCGTTGCTGGTGATGATGAAGACGATGGAAGATGAGCTGAATGTCACCCTCTTCTTAGGGCGGTCGCTTACTCTGTGGGAGACGACAATGGGACGGATGGGCTGGTCCACCTGGGGTAATGGCCGCTCTTTAATGCTTTGCTGCAGTCTCAACAGGCGAGAGCAGAGCAGCTGCAGCAGGCAGCGGCGGAACTGCCGGGGCAGTAGGAGGGGCACAGGATCATTTAAGGAACATTACACAGACTTCACCGCAATGTGATTGCACTATGGCTAATGAGAAGTACTTGTGTTTTTAAATAGCTCAGAAAAATTCAGTGGTAAACTGGTTAGTATTAATTTTAAAATAATGGTTAACGTTTTTGGTAACACTTTACTGGAGGGAGCACAAGTATAATATTATCATCTAACTTATGTATTAATTAACCACAAACTAAAGCTCTCCTTTTGTTTTCATGTTCATTCATCATTAATGAATCATGACACATATTTTATGTCAAGCAGTTACTATATATGTTACTCTATCTGTAAATACTGAAAACCTGTGAGAACTACAAAGGAACTACTGAAGGAACAAGCAGTGAATAACAAGTGAAATTCTGGTCACTTGTTTGTTCATCATTAATGAATCATGATGCCTCATTTATCTCAAATAGCCACTATTTTGTTCATGATTTATACTTTAGTATTAACTGAGTTACTGCTAAATATTTGTGCTCCCTCAAGTAAAGTACTACCAAATATTTTATATGAAGCATGTAATACATAGCAATGCGAGGACCTCACCTTTCGGCTCATGGTGATGTAGATCAGAAAGTTGTACATCGTGCTGGACTTGGCCAGAAAGGAGGGAATGATGGAGAGAGACGGCGCGATGACCTTCTTTTTGCCGAAGGCCTCCAGCATGGACACGACTGCATAAGGTGTCCAGCAGACAAGGAAGCAGGATATCATCAGCAGAAACATGGCCGTCACCTTTTTCTCATAACAAAGGACTTTAATTACCTGAGCTGTCTGAAGGTCCTGGATAGATTGAAGCTGCAATAAAAAATAAAATATAAAAACGTGTGTCAAGGCATCTAATTTTTATGTATGAATATTCTCAGATCATTTGTACAAAAAACAGGGGCATCACTAGCGCTGTATTAGGGGGTCTTTTTCCCCCTAAAATGATTTTTAGCTTCCTCAAATAAATGAACACTGATTAATTCAAATGTTTTTTCAAATTAATTTTCATTAAATTGCTTTGCAGTCATCAAGATTGTTGGTTGGCCCCTTTAAGAGTGACCGACCACCCTTGCAGCATTTTTTGCTTAGGGAAGGGCAGCAGTTATTGATTGCTATGACTTTGCACATCTCACTGGGGGCTGAGCCCTCTAAGGGTCAAGTCCTAGAACTGGCCTTGAGAAAAAAGTGCATTACAATGATTTCAGCAAAAGAATGCATTACTTCTGTTTATGACTTGCTACAATGTGTTACTTTTTTTATACCACACTATGCATTAATACTGAATTCTTTTAGGCTTTAAAGTAGATATAAAACATTCATTGCTGGTACCACATATCTATGAAATTCAAAATGCAAAACAAATCAAATAATATTTTATAAGAAAAAAATGATGTTTCCTATTTAACAAGAAGTTGGAATTTGTATTTAAATGCATGCATACTTTGAGCATTTTAGCCACTATTTTTTATGTGAAAACAAATGATGACAATATTTCAAATCAGCAAGTCTGTCGAGCCATAATACCATCTAGAAGTCAGACTTTTTTCTGTTTTGAAGGCATATTTGTCCCAACATTCTACATGCTCATGTATGATAGATGCATGTGAAGGACTTTATACATTTTCTCAAAATGCATCTTTTATTTACAGCAGAGTGGATATTTAACAGTGTGTTAATACTTTAAACATCCTGCAATGCTCCTTCACTGCTGGGAGTTTTCTGTAGACACTGAAGGGGTGCCTCTTATGTTACAGTGCTGGTAGGGTTGCGGTTTCCCAGAAGTGGATCTTCAAGGTCGTGAATATTTTAAAATCACACGACAGTTCGCCCGAAGAATACGGGTGCAATGACACCATTGGTTATAGACATTGTGTATTAAGTGACTTTATCCCCACTTGAGTCACGGGCAATCGTAAACGAAGGTAAGAGGATTATGCAACGGCCACTTAAATTCAACCTTGTTTTTCCCCTCACAGGTGATAAGGTTGGGAAGCTCTTCTCATTTTGCTCTTAAGGCAACCTAGAGTTAGTTATACGCAATGCCGGTATATGCCAAGGTTTACGGTGAGGCAGTGTTTTCAGCTGTACTTGATTTCTTTGTGGGGTCCTGAAAAATGGTCCTCACAACAAAAGCTGAAGACACTCCGCCAACACCATCAGAGTCACGTTAAAACAGTTAGAACCCCCGGGGGCTGCCTGAGTCATCAGAGGCCCCCTACTAGTTTCTTTGTAGGCATGGAAGTTATACAAGTTGGGGGCCCCTTTAAGAAGCCTCTATGCTACAACCCAGGCAAGCCTGTGCATTAAAGTGCCCCTGCACATCAAATGAGGCATGGATGGATCTGCACAGAGAAAGAAACCTGTGGGGTCCTTACCATTCGCACAGTGTACAGGATATTCCCATAGCAATATACCATTATCCCGATGGGCACAAAGAAGCAGGCTAGTAGGAAGAAGATTATGTAAGAAGAGTCATTGGGGTCTTTGGAAGACCAGTCCAGGGAGCATCCCAGCTGGTGGGTCTCAAGCACATACTGATTCCAGCCGAAGAGCGGCACCCCAGTCCAGGCCAGCGAGTAGAGCCATATCTGCGTGATTGCCCTCCAGGCCCAGGGAAAGTCAACCACTTTGGCATGCACAACTCGTATGTAGCGTTCGTACGCCAGGGTGGACAGAGACATGATGGACACGACACCTGCAAGCAGAGAAGTGAGACAGCAATCACACTGCAAGTGACAATAAGCACCATTGCACCATCAAATCCTTTATCTATCAATACACCGCATGAGTTGCCACGTGAGATGTTTTCACCAGTTGGGTGTTCCTGAAAGATCATTGCGTTATGTCAGAGTGCCACTGACACGCAGAATCATCAAATAAAATCTGAGGCTATTCATAAAATTTTAGTGGCAAGAATTTCTTGTTCTAGTCAGCTGAGGACACGATGTCATAGAAATTTCCCTCCCTTTACCATCCAGCCCAGCATATCATTACTAAGCAAAAACACTGGTGTTTTATTTCATGGACAGAGCCTGAAAGCATCCTCGCAAACTTGGCCAGAGACGGTAAGGAAAAACCCATTGTTGCTCATGGTCGACTGGCACAAGATTAATATGTTGGCATATCCTCTGCAAAACACTGTAGCTTTCAAGTTCATTTTTGGGTTTAATTCACCATAAAGTTTTGTGTGTGTGTGTGTGTATGGGAAATATAGATTGGAGTGTATATTTCCCATAGCCATGGGTGTCGCCGCCATTAAATCTGAGGGGGACGTGTCCCCCCCCACATTCAAAATGCTTCTGACGCCCCTGCCCATAGCTCATCTGCAGTTAAAATGCAGTGAAGAATCAGCACAAGGGCACGTTTTGTGTGACTATGTCAGTCCTTGTGTTTTTGCGATCATGTATGTTTGGATAGGAAAGTTATGTGGGAGTAGGTGTGAATTCTTGGATAGGAATGTTACGTGGGAATTATGTGTGAAGTACCCTATGTATTAAAGTATAAAAGACTGTTCTCGTGTTTCACAACATGAAAATGAGTATCAATGTTCAACCACAGGCAAAGTCGCTGTCCTTTTTGCATCTTCTAGGTTGGGTGCGCTGGCTGGCTAATTAAGGGCATGGCTTCTTAGCTCAAAGGTGGCTCTGTCAATCCCCACAACACGCCCTGGGTGAGTAATGACTGAAGAATGACACCTAACCTGAATACTTCCAATAAAATATCCAGCTGCAAAACATACAATAGTTTTCCATGTATCACATGACGCATAAGCTACTAATTGCAGCTGCTTCCAGCTTCGCATCCAACACGAATATAAAAAAGCTCGGCTGGTGTTGTAGGTGTTAACAATACCTACAATCCCATTATGAATATTACATATGTTTTGTCTCAAAGTATGTCGGATGTCTTCTGTAGAAAACCATCTGACGGTTGACCCATTAAATGTTTACTCTTCTTTACACTGTACCCTACCTACAGCTCATGCTGAGGTCCGGACCTTCTGCGCAATACATGGGGAAACCTTGACAATACACTTCTTTGAAAGCTCATGCCTTTTTTCCTGCTGCCATAGGTGGCATGTTATTAGAAAGTATATTAATCTACTTAAAACTGAGCACTGTTTAGAATGTGAATAATTTTGTGTGTTTGTGTAAAAATGTATGTTTTTTTTTTACCGGTGTCTTGGTCTAGGCTCCAGTATTACGGTAATGATGGATGGATGGATGCATGGATGGAATTTAAGTTTTGTTCTAGCTAATCTCCTGATTCTGGGTGTCTGTCTTTTTGCATTGTATAGCTGTTAAGTTTCAGCATGATCAATGTAGCCAGTGCTTTGTGTAACCAATTTTTGTAAAACTATCATGATGATGAAGATTACTATTATAAATTTGGCAAAACAATGCATACCTAAACTTACCATCTTATCTAAATGAGAAAATATCTCTTTCAGCAATTAACACTATGAATGTTAACTTTATTGTAAAATCAGGAAAAAAAAAAGTCTTTTGTAACCAGAGTAAAGCCATGCAAAACACTACAGTGTACAGGTAATGTCCAACTGTTGCTGACCATGTACACTGTGTACTGTGTGAAGAGCAGACCCTCTCTTGGTGACAAACCAGTCATAGTGCTTATTACATTACACACTTATCCAGGTTGAGATGGGCGTAATGAACCAAATCTAAAGTAAATCTGTTTGCCAGCTAATAACTAAATAAAAGCAAAACTCCTCTACTGGAGGATGAGCAATCGTTCATTCCATTTTTGAAGCTGCATAACTGACAAAACTGTGTAACTGCTGTCTATACCTAACTCTTGATCCATTTAAGCGGTCAACACATTCCCCTTCCTCCTCTGCAATATTATTCATTTTCATTTTTTAATAGAATTTTCCGGAATTAACATTGTAATTCCCCCTCTACAGTGAAATCATAACTGTTACAAAAATTCATATTGCATATTCAACACTCTAACCATAATCTATTACTGCACATTGCAGCCCATACAACTCACACCTATTTGCACAAATGTTTTTATATTTTTAAACTATTTTTGATTGTATTTTTCTATCTGTCTTTGTCCCGTTTAAATGGTAAGATTTTCAGGGCTTGAAATAGCATATTTATATTCTATTTATCACTGTTTGTCTTGCACTGTGACCAATGAGATCATAATTTCATCTCAGCACATGTCCCATTGATAATAAAGCTAAAGATAACAATAAAGATATTTTTACTTTGTATTCTGCCTGGAATCCAGGACTGGATTTATGGCTTCATTGGCTTTTTCGTATTCTGTATTCCCTCAGTATTACAGTAACAGCTGTAGTTCAGTCAGTTTAAAAAAATAATTATAAGACAATGTAATAACACGTATGCATTTGAAGTTTACCCAACTGCACAATGAACAAATACTTGCCAATAGGCTATATAGTTACAATTTATAAAATGACGCTGATATAAAATAACGAACAAAATGAGTATCAAATAAAACTGACACAACCATAAACATTAAATAATTATAATTAGTAAGAATTCCTGCAATATGTATATGACGTATCTTCTACAGACTATTCCGGATACTCGAAAAACCATTTATTAAACATTAAAAAGATTTATATCGATTGAGCAAAGATAAAGAGTACCAAAATACCAACCAAATAAACTGTTGCTGAAACCATCCCAGATGCATGTTGGCGAATTCCAGACCCACCCTCCTTTGATGCAAGAAGCAAATGTAAAGTTAATTCCAAAAAGAGATACCAGCAAGTCGCTTATACTTATATTTACCAATAACAAATTTGTGGGCGTCCGGAGTCTCTTAAATTTGTAATAAAGCACCAAAACGATTACGTTGTTGCAAAAACCAAAGACGCCAATTATTCCGATAGTGAAAGCAAGAAGTTTGAGAGTGCCAGAGGCGAAAATGTACTCTTCTGCACTGGACTCAGTCTCTGTTCCATTCGCAGAATTCATTGCGTGTGGAACTCCACGTCCAGCATCGTGCTGTGTGTGCTGATCATTGCCACTGTTTCGTAGCACTACGGAGAGGGTGCTCTTTTTGCGCCGTTCTTGGATTTCCAGTGTTGCAATCCGATTAAACCCATTTTCGGTGGCATGGAGAATAAAGAAATTAAGAATAAATTTAAAGAGGGAAGGGGGTTATGGTTTAGGGTGTCAGAATTGGTTTTTTTTTTTTTTTTTTTTTTTTTTTTTGCGTACCTGTCACGTGTGTAGTGAAGTAAATGACAACAGACGCGGGTATAAAACATTGTGTATTTTTTATATTTTTAAATTCACCACACATTGTCATGACATATAGCCTACATTTATAAGCGTAAAAACAATCTGAAAACGCGGTATGGTATTTACATCAAAACTAGGCCTATGCAAATAAGTAATAAGGAACAATGTGAGTCTTGCAACAGTCTCTTTTCTTTAAAAATAACCGCATACGGTTATTCATCTAAATGGAGAACGATCTATCAAGAGCTAACAGGTGATCCTCAACATGAGTTTGAAACTAAGAGGTAAAACAAATGGGCTGAAATTCACGCAAAATAATAGCTAATTGTTTGATGGGGTGATGCAGTAATGCTAGCTGTGTACATTGCGTTAGACTTCTTGTTATAGGTCATAGAATCAAAAGAACAGTATTAATGAGTTTATCAGAGATTTAAAGTTGAAGTGCAGGCCTAATGACTGTAACATGCACTATTACAACTTCCCGCCAACGAAGCAGACGAGGCCACGCTACTGAAAATCATGACGTATTTCATTTATTAGGCCTACATTTTAAAATGTGACAAATCACATGGTTTCTATATTTGTGAAAGCAGTTAAGTCTTAAGTTGTCTGTGGTGATATCAAATATCGAATTAGGTCAAAACATCATAGCGATAAATAAAACCTTTGAATGCGTTGTTTGTGCACACAGAAAGATCGCAGAATGTCTACGTAGAGTCATTATAAAGTGCACGCCGTTGAACTTAAGCATTTGTAATATAAAGATATAAAAACAAGGTTCTGAATCATCTAAAGCATGGACTACGAAGCACATAAAGAGACAGGCTTGGAAAATATTATTTTAAAATGCTTTTGCGTTCCCTGGCAAATGTTTAAATGCAAGTTAAATACCAAAGAATGTGACATCCTATTTTATTATACCTAATATAAACAAAGCAGCCAATCAAGCTCAGTAGTAAATTAAAAGTGACCTTTCCGAATGGTGCAGCATCTGTTTATCATTATAATTGTGACGATTTCAGTATACATCTATAATGATAGCATACTCCTAAGAAAATATTTAATTTCAAGGGGACTACTTGATCAACGCTCGAATAACAACAAAAATATGTAAAAGAAAAAGCAAACAAAATCTTTCCGCCATAACATACATACCCCAACAGTGTCACATAATAGGAAAACTACTTTTCTCTTTCCTTGGAAAAAGGCTTTTGAATAGCATGAGGAAAATCCAGTATCTGATTGCATGTTTTAGCAACATAATACCTGACCCGGATGATTCCCTCTGCTACATATCAAAGAATAACAATAAAACTGAAATGTTTTTAAAAAAATAATAATTCTACTTACACAGCCGTATAATTACGCTACAAGACATGCCATAAATTCATTGCCTTGCGAAAAGTATTCAGACCAGTGGCATTTTACTCGATAATAGACAACTCTTTAATATTTTTATGTCATGTTTTAATTCAAAATAATAATAGTCACAGTTAATTAAAATCTAATTTGTCTTAATTGCCATCCCATACCGCTTTTGTATACATTCTGGTGCTTGAACTGTCACAAAACATAAAGTCCAAGCATCAAAAAGCCGGTGAGAGTTGAGAGCGTGGGTCATACCGGCTCCCAGCACAGTGAGCTTCTTTAAAATCTAACTACACTGCATTTCTGCATGAATGAGCACTATGTGGTCGGATTCTTACACTAATTGCGAGGGCCCGGCAGTGTAGCCTATGTGGAAATTGAATCTTCCACCTACTTAACTAAAATTGCAGTAGTGGTGAAAGGCCAAAGGCATAAATTTACCTCTTCAAATTGGAAATAAATTGAAGAAAAATGTGATAAAGCAAGGAATGATAATATTTAAAAACCTTAACTGTAAAACAGATTGTTTTGTGCCCCACCATTAGAGGTTTATTTTCTTTCTACAGACAACAGTCCTGATACTGCAATTTACTGAGACAAGCATAAGCTTCTTGATCGTGGTAGTGCTTGGTATGTTATCCTGAGCTGAATAGCTGGGAAGTATGAGTCTAATGATCAGACAGAGTGGATCCAAGTGTAGGAGGTGTGGATGTTTAATTCAGAAGCTCAGATCAAAGTCAGAGACAGGCAGGGTAAAAACTGGTAAGACAGAGAAGCAAAACAATCCAGAAATGCAATCCGGAGTTCAGCTTGTAAATACAGGCATTCGGCAAGCCAGTAATAACCAGCAAAATATACAGACTAGATTCCCATGTGGGAATGCTACTTGGGGAGTCACAAGACCTGGAGGACTGAAACACAGATGGACACGAATAGTCATTAAAAAAAAAAAACCACTCAGTAAAGCACAGACACTCAATACTTACAGATTCTTAAGCAAAGTACTACATTTATACTCAGGATCTAATTACTGGCAATGTATTGCAGCTGACAGTGATCACTCCAGGTGTGGTGGGTTAGGTGAAGGTGGGTGTGGTCAGATGTATGGTAATGAGCTGTAAGTCTGCTCCTTCCCATGTGTCTAAGTGTCATCAAATAGAAACACAGAAAAATGCTGGTCTATCCAACTCTTTCTGTTGTCATAAAATAATAATTTGATAAAATAACTGCCGCTTGTCATTCTTTAAAAAGTTTACCTCCTTGTATCTCTTTGTCTCTCTGTTGTTGCTCTCCTTCTGTCACATTGGTTTCATCTATCTTTCTCTGCCTGGATCCCGGCATCAGAGTCTGAGGGTGGCTGAAACCAGCACAGGTTTCCAACCAATGATGCAACACAAACTGACAGTTCTAAAACTTCGAAAGCTCCTAGGTTTTTACTCACAAAGTTGTCTCCAGAACTTTGAATTAGCCCCTGTCCTTTGAGGGCCCAGAGTTTCTCAGGGCTAGAATTTGTGTATCATATGAGGTCCACTTCTGTGTGAGATGCCGTACTGTCGCATCTCAAACATGCCAAAAAGAAACAAGACTTCTTAATTGATTACATGGTACAAATATAGAATATGATGGCAGAAGCTTCCTTCTAGGAAGGAACCAGTGGAACATATTGTAAATGGAATAAAAATAAAAAAAAGCAATTGAAAAATTTACAATATTTAAACAATGGCTGAGTTTCCCGAAGCCTTCTTAGTGCTACGTCGTCCGTAAGTTCTATGTTAAAAGATGGCTTTGGGAAACTCACCCATAGTCTTTTTTATTTATGATCATAGATCTATCAATAATTTGCACAACTCACTGTTTCTCAAACCAGTCCTCTGGAACCCCCCAGGCAGTCCACACTTTTGCCATATATACCTATATACTTCATCATAGTTGTTGTATAAATATATTACTGATTTATTTATTGGCTGTTTTCAGATTATTAATCAGTAGGTAAAAATAATTGTCATTAGTTTGGGGTTTGACTGATCTTCAGAATTTCTCATTGTACAAAATGACAAAAATGCACAAGTCTCCTACACCAAGACAAGCCCAGTGAACTCCATCCAGTCACACCCCGTCAGTTCTCATGAAACCACCCCAGAATACTAGGCTCACATATAGCTCATCAAGCCGATTAGCTGACATCCGTTAAAAGTGCCTGATCCACAATTAACTCTTTGTGTAGATCACTTCTTGTGTGCTATCAAATTGAATGTTTGTCTCTGCCCAGGGCCTGTATCACAAACCTGGATTTCTTGCTTAGCCAGATAACTTGTCAGTTTTAAGGTGCCTCAGTGTAATTGGACTTAGTCATCATTCACTTGCATTTAGTCCAGGCTACCTTAAATCCATCAAGTTATCTGGCTAAGCAAGAAATCCTGCTTTGCATGTTATGTCTGTAGATTACAATTCTAGAAATTAACCTGTTACTCCTGCACTTGGATCTTCTCCCTGTCCAGTCATTTACAAGGAAGTCAAATTGCATTTTAATTATTTAGTAAGTCAGGTGTTTATAGTACGAACATGGTTTGGATGAGAACATGAGTCATCGTTTTCCTCTATCAATTTGTTTTCATTTATTATATTGTCAGCGCTTTGAGATAATATTTACAAAGAAGCAAAAGGCATTCAATCACGACACTTATTGTGCTGTGAATGTGGGCCGTCTTCTCTGCATTTTGTATGTGGAAAAATAAAGTAAGACTTAATTAAGGAAGATGAATGTCGTTGTGTATCAAAAAGTAGTCTTCCAAGAAGCTGTATAAAATAAAAATCACAAGTTTTATGAAGGGGAGATAGGCTTAATTACGTTCAAACTTATTTTGCTTTTGTAATACTTATGAATGTCCTTATATATAGGTAACTTCTGCATAGGTAATTACGCTCACATTAGTATCTTGTCGCAAACAGTCATTTGTGTTTTATAGTATAAGACAAGGCATTTTCAAAGTAATATTCTACAATTTCCCTCCAGTATGTTTCTTTTCATGTACTTCAAGATCAGTTT
Source organism: Mormyrus hasselquistii (assembly GCA_026779605.1). Taxonomy (NCBI): domain Eukaryota; kingdom Metazoa; phylum Chordata; class Actinopteri; order Osteoglossiformes; family Mormyridae; genus Mormyrus; species Mormyrus hasselquistii. Next base: position 11,808,208 of record JAODKE010000068.1, read on the forward strand.
TTCAACTAGCTGTATAATTAGCAGTGCATTTCAGAGTGTTGGTAGGTCACAAGGCTAAATCTATTTTTCTGAAAAAAATGGGTTAAGGGATTGAATTCTGATTGCTATGCGTGCTTGCAGTTTGGGGAAAATTACCCATAATACATTTTGGTCTGCATATGTGTCCTGAGATAGAGTGATATTCTGCCTAGGGTTTACTCTAGCCTTGTGCATTATGCTGCCTGCACCAGGCTCCAGGCAACCCTGACCAGGATAATAGATGAGAGGATGGATGAGTGGATGGATAGATAATGCTTCATAATAAATTTATGGGCAAAAGGGACACCTTTGTGTGAATTTGCCATATCTGTATGATGTGGGCATTCTCCTGAAACCAGATGTCATATCTTGATATAACACGTAGTTGATGCTGTCTAATACTAATCATCTCCACACTCGCTCTCATTTGAATTATCCTGCACATGTTTCTAAGAATTAGAATTCATCTTGGTAACTAACATAATGCCATCACTTTGTGATCAACTTAAGGAACAGTGGTGGGGGAAATTAATAGTGTGACACGATTTTGACAAGGAAGACCCTAAGATGAATGCATTGATAATGTAAATGTGATTGTAAGCCTGTTTTTTTCTACTGCATGGCTCCCTCCACATTTGTGATCTTTGAGCCCATGTGCTTTAACAATACTCTACCAGATGTTTCCTCCAGATGCTGATTTAAGGCCAATTGGCATCAATGAATATTGTCGTTATCATGTCATTGACTACATGCCTCACACTGAGAGCAGTGACCCTTCGATCCTTTGCTGAAATTTGTCTAAAATTGGCAACATTTGATTATTCTAAGTTAGTTGTATGTTTCCCAAGTGATTTAGTACTGTAAAGCAGGGGTGGGGAACCTGTGCCGTAGAGGACCGATGTGGGTTTTTGCGAAGGCCACTCAGTCAGCCAATAATAAAGCAGTGCTTCTCAAATCCAGTCCTGGGGACCTGCTGTCATTGGCTGATTGAGAGGCCATCCCAAAACCCAACACCTACACTGGCCCTCATGGAACAGGTTCCCCGCCCCGATAAGAATGATTTTTGTGGATTTTTAATGATCCTGAATGTTCTATTTGGAGCCAGTTTAATTGAAATGACATCTTTTTGGAAAGTTTATTTGAGAAACAAGGATTTTAAATTGGAAATAGATTTAACTGAATAGGAACACTTCCAATCTAGATACATGGAGTTTAATATAGAAATTATGACTCTGTTTTGGAAATCGGGGTTTCACTTCTGGGCCACCACATTGCAGTCTGACAGATGGCAAGGTTGCTATGAAGAAGTGGTAGGTCCTCGTGGCTATATTCCAGCCCTCCGCTGCGGTGCAGCCTAATGGGCTTTCTGTTTGTCAGTTCTCAGTGCCTGTGAGACGGCAGCAGTCTGATGTGCATGCTGCACCACATTCTCCTGACCAGTCCTTTTGCTCACATTTCCGGGTGCCGCACTCCTTTTAAAATATCAGGATGTGCTTCAAAGCTTCACTTATCCAGGTTGCTTTCAATGTGTCAGTACTTTGTCATGACCTCTGTGTTATAGCTCTTACAACAAGAAAATATTCAGTCAGCATATATAGATTCTTTTTGCAGTTTGATACCAATTCATTCATTCATTCATTCATTTTTCAACCCGCTTTATCCTTTTGGGTCGCAGGGGGTCCGGAGCCTATCCCGGAAGCAATGGGCATGAGGTAGTGATTGTCAGGAGGGCCTGAAACAAGGTATAATCCAGCTGTCCACGTCTCCTGTAACCGCCGGATTCTTTTTCATCAAGAAGAAGGATGGGGGGCTCCGGCCCTGCATTGATTACAGGGCGTTAAATGCCATTACCATCAAGCGCCGAGAGCCCCTCCCTCTTATACCCTCCTGCCCTGGAACAGCTCCGGGAGGCCACAATCTTCACCAAGCTGGACCTCCGGAGTGCCTATAACCTGGTACATATCTGGAAGGGGGATGAATGGAAGACCTCCTTCATAACCAGCAGGGGGCAGTATGAGTACCGGGTTATGCCTTATGGGTTGGCTAACAGCCCCTCCATATTCCAAGCGTTCATGAACGCAGTGTTCCATGACATGCTACAGGTGTTTCATACGCAATTTCAGCCAGGTGGCCGCCCCCCTCACCTCGATGACCCGAGGAGGTCCTACCCAGCTTCCCTGGACCCCTGAGGCGGTAAGGGCCTTCGACCGGTTGAAGCAGGCCTTCTGTTCTGCTCCGGTGCTCACGCAGCCCCAGCCTGATCTCCCTTTTGAGGTGGAGGTGGACGCTTCAGAAGCAGGAGTAGGAGCCGTTCTCCTTCAAAGGCACAGGAGGATAAGCCGCCGCCATCCCTGCGCCTACTATTTTAGGAAGCTCACGGCCGCCAAGCGGAACTATAATGTGGGTGACCGCGAGCTCCTGGCGATCAAGTTAGCTCTGGAGGAGTGGTGCCATTGGCTCGAGGGGGCCCGGCACCCCTTTGTGGTCTTCATGGACCACCGCAACCTGAAGTATCTCCAGAATGCCCGGAGGCTTACTGCTCGACAGGCCCGGTGAGCCCTCTGGTTTGCTCGATTCGTGTTCAAGGTCAGTTACCTCCCCGAGAGGAAGAACGTCAAGGCCAACGCCCTGTTTCAGCAGTATGACCCCCCGGAGAGCGAGGACCGCGCCAGCCCTATCCTAGACCTGGCCTGCTTCGTGTCAACCATTACCTGGGACGTAGAGGAGGCCATCCAATGGGAGAGTGAGAGGAGGGCCCTTCCTCCGGGATGTCCTCCCGGCCTCTGCTACGTCCGGCGAATGCACTGACCCGGCCTTTTGCGGTGGGTGCATACACAACCAAGAACCTGTCATCCTGGGGTGGCAGCCACCTAACGACTGGTCCTGTCGTTACTGGTGGCCTGGCTGGCGCCGGCACACTCAGTAGTTTGTAGACAGCTGTCCTGAGTGTGCCCAATCCAAGACCTCTCAACAAGCGCCTGCAGGACTCCTACAACCACTACCCGTGTCCACTCGACCCTAGTCCCACATGGTGATGGATTTCATCACAGACCTACCCCGGTCAGCAGGTAACACCACTGTCCTCACCGTCGTCGATCGGTTCTCGAAGATGTGCCGCTTAGTGGCCTTGCCTAAACTCCCCTCCGCAGCTGAGCTCTCCGAGGTGCTCATCCAACACCTCTTCAGATACTACGGATTCCCGGAGGACATCGTCTCCGATCGGGGCCCGCAATTCACCTCTCGTGTCTTCCGGGAGTTCTGCCGGAAGCTACGCATTTCAGTCAGCCTCACCTCCGCTTATCATCCCCAAGCCAACGGGCTGGCTGAATAGACTAATCAGGAGGTCTCCAAGGCCCTTCGAATCATATGTTGGAGGGAGCCCGCTAGCTGGGCCTTCAAATTGGTGTGGGCAGAATACGCCTTGAATTCCTGGGTGAGTCCCGTAACCGGTCTTTCGCCCTTCCAGTGTGTGCTCGGATTTCAGCCACCCCTGTTCCCTTTGGACTCCCCCTCGGGACCAGTCCCAAAAGTGGAAAGTTGGTTCCAGGAGAGTCGGCAGACCTGGCAACGGATCCGGCAGGCCCTCCAGACCCAATCAGGGAAACAGAAGGTCCAGGCTGATAGACACCGCCGACCCAATCATCCGTACCGGGTGGGTCAGCAGGTCTGGCTGCCGGAAACTCACTGCTAAGTACATTGGTCCGTTCCGCATCCTGAACAAGGTGGGTCCAGTCACGGTTTGATTACAGCTACCCCGGATCTACCGCATCTGCCCAACATTCCACGTGTCCTTCCTGGAGCCCATCCGCTACAGCCGCTTACAGGGTCCTCTCGAGCCGGTGCCTGACCCTCCTCTGCAGGTCCTGGACAACTTTCCCGCGTCCCGGGTTCTTGTCATCCCAGACTCCCGCCATCGGAATGGATCTCTCCAATACCTGGTAGACTGGGTGGGTGGCACTTCGGAGGAACACACCTGAGTCCCTGCTCGGTTGGTGCCCAACTTGGCACTGCAGGCTGCCTTTCACGAGGCTCACCCTCTGCGGCCTGCACCCCGTCCGTGCGGGCGGCCAAGCAAGCGTCCACGGCCTCCAGGAGGCGGCCGTTGGGGGGGGGTCCTGTCACGCCCGTGCAGGTGGCACCCCACAGCCGCTCCCCCAGGAAGCCTAATTAGGGGGCAATAAAGGAGGAGACCGACCGGCAGCTCACTGTGAAGTATTGCGCCGATGATATCGAGCCGTGCCAAGCGAGTTTTGTCTCTCGTCTCCCCGTATCTCCTGAATGCTTCTGTTTGCCCTCTGTCTTGTCCTCGACTCACCTGCCTTCCTCCCCCAGCCCAGCTCCCGCTCCTGACAAGCCCATCCATCCAAGCCCAGCTGTTTTTGTCTCCCCTTCCCGGTGTCGTCCCATCCTGTGTTCCTGTGTCGGACGGATTCTCCTGGCTTTAGACCCACGCTCCCGACCACGACCATTCTTCTTGCCTTGTCCCTTTCTGTACCTCTGCCTTGGATCCCCCATTAAACCCTGTCGTTCTCTGCATTAATGGATCCAAGCATTCCTCTGTGCCAGCTCGCCAATTATAATAGATTATTATAATCTATTAAAATTTAGCACATAAATTACCTTCTGCATTTATTGTCTATCTTACTGGTATTTTCCCATCAGTTACAGGTAAGTTACCCTCCACCATTCCCATATGCTTGCTTTTCCAACCTTATCCAAATATTTAATTAAATAACCCAAAAGCTAAATGCAGGGTTAATCCTATAAATATTGTGGATTATTATTAATGCTAAACATAGTACAGCATAAACAAAAAGTACTGCCTTAGTCATATATCTCCTGTGATCAGACCAGTCACATGAACTTACTCAGAAAATTTAGTGACCACACTTTTGTCTGCAAGGTCAGTAGTGTGCAAAATGCCTTACATCAGAGAGGTGGAATGAAATACAATTTATTGCAAATGTGGTTATTTCAATGCATAGCAAATGAGAAATCCCTGCCTGCTGTAACATGAGTTATTTACAATAAAACTTGTGTCATCTTGCACATTACGTCAAGGAAGTCATTCTTTTTAAGTTTTACTGTGTAGAATTAACTTGCATAATAGGTGTCTTAAGTGCTCAGGAGAAACACATGTGACAAGCCTGATACGTAGGCAAAGAATGGAGTATTCATAATCCTGCATTGACAATCAACGCACACTGATCTTTCCATATAATTTCAATGGAAACCACCACAGGAGCACTTCCAACAATATATACTGGAAACCGTTTTGCCAGAGGTATTACAGAAAATATAAAGTGTACTGGTGCTTTAATTAAGATAAATTGTTTTCTCTGGACAGTGGCACAGACAATAAGTTGAGAAGTTGAAATTTTAAAGAGCTTTAATGGACATATATGGAATTATATTTAGACTTTCATTTTAAAACCAAAAAAATGACTGAAAACATTTTCTTCAGTCATTGATTTTCTCCATTTACTCCACTGTTTCCTACTGTACCCCCATGATTCACCTCCCTGTCTGCTGTTCACACTGCGGATCTAAGCATCATGTGGGAGAGCAGGGCTGGACGCAATCGGTAAATCACAGGCATCTGACCCACCACTGATACTGTCCTACATTCACCTGAACAAATGATTTTTAAGTTTTATGATTGACACAATCAGGTCTAAGCTCACACTTTCTTAAATGATGTTAATTTAAGGCAATAACCCAAATTTAGCTTCCCTGAGCGAGTTGCATTGTTTGCTAGAGGCCCAGACGAAGGAGTCATTTTAACTTACATTAGGTTATCAGATGCTGATTATGGGCACAGCGTCCTAACTAGCTAAGCCACACCTTATTCTACTGTAAAAGAAGAGTTCAAACAGTCCACTTAGAATCATTGAGCCACTTGTGTCTGGACTGTTCAGCAATGTTCACACACCTGTCATTCGCTTAGCATCCAAAACAAACTTGAATTTACTGCATCCCAATATATCTGAACATTTAATGGGGCATTTCAACCATAAATTGTGAATTCGTTTCTATTCTGCCTGCTGACCTTCGTTTCTTTGATTACATGCACTTCCACCTGGACGCCCCTGAATCACATACTAAATAAAGGTAAAAAAAAAATTGTATTTGTGTGACTCAACCAAGCCGAGAGATGTGTT
>JAODKE010000068.1:11824928-11840072 GCA_026779605.1 Mormyrus hasselquistii
TTGTCAGGTGACTTTGGGACCAGTCAGTACCCATCATGTCAGTCCTCAACAGCACATAAAAGTTAAGGGAGTCTTTTCTTTTCTGGTCTCGGTCTTGTCTCGACTTTATCTTAGTCTTGACTCGGTCTGTCTTGGTCTTGGTCTTGTCTTGGTCTCGATACCCTCTAGTCTTGATAGTGTCTTGGTCTTGGTTTAGGCGGTCTTGACTACAAGTCTACCATTTTCTGAAACCACTTAATCCCAACTGGGGTCATGGGCACAGACCTGAGCTTATCCTGGGAACAATGGGCACAGGCGGGAACCAACCCTGGGCATTCGCCAACATACCATAGGGTACACACACTTACAAGGCAAATTTAGATTCACTAATCTACCTATCCTGCATGCTTTTGGATTGTGGGAGGAAAGCAGAGCCCCCGGCAAAAAGCAGGAGACCATGCAAACACCACAGATAAGGTCCAAGGGCCGAACCCAAGACCTTGTTGCTGCAAGGCAGCGGCACTGACCACCGTGCCACCCTGTTAAAATCCAACGGTGGGTTAATTCAAAAGAAACAACTACCACTTGGCTCCCTCCTTGGATTGCCACCTTATCATGGTGGAGGAGTTTGTGTGCCTCAGTGACCCTGGGGGCTGTGTTGTCGGGGGCAATAGCCCCTGGTGGGGTCTCCCAAGGCAAAAAGGTCCCAGGGGAGGGGCCAGACAAAGAGCAATCCAAAAGAACCCTATCATAAATCATTCAATCAAAGTCCCATTTCCCTCGCCTGGACTAGGGCCACCGGGAACCCACCCTGGAGCCAGGCCTGGGGGAGGGGCCCGTTGGCGAGTGCCTGGTGGCCGGTCCTTGGCATAGCCCGAAAGAGGCACATGGGACTGTCCCCAGGTGGGTCCACCACCCGCAAGGGGAATGTCAGGGGTTCGGTGCTTTGTGGATCGTGTGGCAGCCAAGGAAGGCCCTGGTGGTCCGATCCCCAGCTGACAAAACTAGCTTTCAGGACATGGAATGTCACCTCTCTGGTGAGGAAGGAGCCTGAGCTTGTGCGTGAGGTTGAGAGATACCGACTAGACCAGGTTTTTTATCCTACCTGGCTTCTGATGAGCCATAACTGTTTTTGGGTAAATACCAGGAGCAAGTATGGCTCATCAGAAGCCAGGTAGTAGCCCTCCAGGACCAGAGTTAGAGACCCCTGGATTAGATATAGTCGGGCCCACCTCAACACATAGAGCGGGTTCTGGAACCAATCTCCTGGAGAGGGGCTGGACGCTCTTTTCTTCTGGAGTTGCAGCAGGTAATTGGGAGGTTGGGAGGAACAGCCTCCCTGATCTGAACCCGAGTGGTGTTCTGTTATTGGACTTCTGTGCAATGCATGGTTTGTCCATAACGAACACCATGTTCGAGCATAAGGGTGTCCATAAGTGGACATGGTACGAACATGCCCGGGGCTACAGGTCGATCATCGATTTCATAATCGTATCATCTGATCTGCGGTTTTCCGTCTTGGACACTCGGGTAAGGAGAGGGGCAGAGCTGTCAACTGATCACCACCTGGTGGTGAGTTGGCTCAGGTGATGGGGGAAGAAGCCGGTCAGACCTGGTAGGCCCAAGCGCATAGTGAGGCTACTGTTTGGCAGAGGCTACTGTTCGCCAGAGCTTTAACTCGCACCACCAGCAGAATTCCAACTGCATACTGGGGGAGGTTGGGGACATTGAGTCTGAATGGGCACTGTTCTGGACCTCCTGTTATGCATAGCTTTTATTGAGCAGTCACCCTGCAGCCAGACCCACCACATGGTACTGTGTATATATAAACTCAAAAACATGGGCAGACCCTCGATGTTTCTGGGGAGGGGTGAAGTTGGGCAACAAGCCCCTCTACTAACTTGCAATGAACTGGAAATTGTTTGTGGTTAACTGTGTGTGTTAGAGAGAGACTAAGAACACTCATCTGGGTCTCATGGCTTTAGGTTTAGTTAATTTTAGTTTGTGTAGTGTGCCAAAATTCCCCCAATCCAGACTGCACTCCCAGTGCCCCATGTATCTGTTTGCCATCCAGATAAATCAAAACTTGTCACAATTAATCAAAAATGCAAAAAAAAAAAAAAAAAAAATCGGTTGATATAAAGTATTTTTTTTTTAACTCAAAGTTAATTTCAGACCCTGGTCATTTTTCAAGTCAGTAGGTCCAAATAACCAGTTCTGCAATCGATAATTATTTTCCCCCAGCGTCGTGTGATGTATTGGCTACATTATAACTGTATGCTTACAGGCCACTTCCAGGCCTGTATGAATATTGTCAGTGGGGGATCTCAGATGATGCAGTACCAAGCAAATATTCCATCAAATGGTTTGAGGCAGTGTCCTATTCCTGTAGTACTGAGTGTCAAGCGTATTGCCACTGCAAATCAAATGTTCAGGCTTTGATTCTAAAATTCAATCTTAAATTGAGCAGAAAATTTAAAACAGAGTCAACTCTAACTAATGTCAAGGGCATATAGTATTTAGTACTTGCTCATTCACATAGAGACTCGTCAAGCAATGTCTGGTCATGATTGTTTTAACATGTTACTGTATGACATCATCTCTAAAATATCACTTGTGTTGTGTAAGATTAGATGGCGAGCTGCTGTCCCGCTTGAGATGTCACTGAACATTTCTTGAGATGTCACTGAACATGCTATGGAAACACAGGGCCTTTCAGAAGATATCATGTTTCTCACAGTACTCTCTGTTTTCACCCTGCTACTCTGCATGACAACAAAATCTAAGCCAGACCGTTGAATTAATATACCAGTAAATACCCTGGTGAGATGAATGATAGGTGAAACTAAGGTATTAATCCAATTGCACTTTTCAAAATGTATATAATGGGGAATGGCAGCTATGACATATTTTTACAGAAGGAATCACATAGTAGGACGTTATTGAATAGAGACCATTTGAGAAATAATGCAATGATTACTGATTTCAGGGTGTGATACTTCGATTGTATTGCTAATGGCCAGGTAAACCATTCTGTCACCTTCTGTTTCTTCTGAATCTCAGAGGTAGTGCAGAAGACCACAGAGATCAACACAAGGTGAAACTAGGGTGTGAATTTATATTAAAAATGTGGCTTCTCCTTTAATGGTAATCACCAAATGTTAAATTAAATGGTAACTGTCAAGATTATAAGCACATTAGGGAATTGCTCTGTTACGATGACCATTGCAATAACGAAATTGCAAAGTATAGGAATATAGGATGGGATACTGTGCTTGATTACACACGAACCAGATAGTACAATTAATTTAGTTCAGAGGGTGACATATTACTGTGTTATCATCTGCAGCAGATGTGAACGGAGACCCTCTGCTAGCAATAATGTTGATATAAGGTGGAGAAATCTGAAGGAACTGTTATAAGAGGAAAAAAACAAGTAAATCAGCGTAGAAACACTAAAGGCTCAGCAAGGTATACATGTGATGTTATTGCTGGGATTTTTTTTAGCCTGTCCTGTACATTACATTCCATCACAGTAGAGACTATAAAGGAGAATCCTGTAAGCTCCACATACATCGATCAGCCACGACATTAAAACCACCTGCCTAATATTGTGTAGGTCCCCCTCATGTCACCAAAACAGCTCATACCTGTCAACGAATGGACTACACAAGACCTGTGAAGGTGTCATGTGGTATCTGGCACCAAGACATTAGCAGCAGATCCTTTTAAGTCCTATAAATTGTGAGGTGGTGCCTTCATGGATTTGACAGCTTTCTGTTATAGCCAGCATTAAGTTTTCAGTAACCTGTACTACATTAGCTCCCCTGTGGGATCGGACCAGACAGGTTTGCCATTGCTCCCCACATGCAACAGTGAGCCTTGGGCATCCATGACACTGTTCACCAGTTGACCTTCCTTGAACAAATTTTGGTTGGTACTGACCACTACACACCTAGAACACCCCACCAGACCTGTTGTTTTACTGATGCTCTGACCCAGTCTTCTAGCCTTCACAATTTGGCCCTTGTCAGAGTCTCTCAGATCCTTATGTTTTCCCAATTTTCCTGTTTCCAACACATCAACTTCAACAACCTACTGTTCTCTTACGTAATATATAATGGTACCCCTGACTGGTGCCATGGTAACGAGGTAATCAATGTTATTCACTTTACCTGTCAACGGTTTTAACGTATGAGTTTATCAGTATGTACACATGCCCCTTAATGGCAATAGACTTCGTTTCCGTGGTGAAATAATGCCAACAATACCATTTGCAAATGATGTTTATTAAAGTTCTGGAACTTGGTCCCGTGTATGAGGCTATTTTCTGTTTGACAAAAGAAGCAGAAAAGTTACAGCCGTGCTGATTTCCAGGCTTACATGGTTATGCTGCATGGTCACCAAGGTCATTCGTTGTACTCTGCCTGTGGGATTACTTCGGGTCACTTATCCAGCTGTGTTTCACAACCACTTGTCCAGTATAGAGTCACAGAGAGCCTGGAACTCACAGAAGCCATAGAGCACAATAGGAGGGAACAGCCTGGATGGGATACAAGTCCATTGCAGCGTGCCTATATAAAATTAAAAATCTCAGCATTCAATTTTAGCTTCTGAAAGACTGCTCTGTTCTGTTTCACTTATTCCTCTTTCCAGAATAGCATGCAAAATATGTGCCAGCTTTTAGAGTGAAAGTGCCTGAAGTAAACTGCAAAACTTTTAGTTAACTTCTGGTTTCCTCTGACAACCAAACTAAATGTGGTTTATGGGAGATGTTCTCTCTAAATTGCTCTTATTTTGTGTGGGCCACTCATGCCTCATTACCTCAAGCTCTGTTTCCTGAGATAGGCTCCCGGTCCATCAGAACCCCACAATGGATAAGTCATTTACATTTCATTTATTGGGCAGGTGCTTCTACCCAAAGTGACATTTTGAGAAAGCAGGGTTAGACATTCCCTCGAGAAATTGGGGGTTAGGGCTTTGCTCAAGGAGTTAACAGTGAATCACTCCGGCCACTACAGCATTTGAACCAGAGACCTTCCATGTTTCCGGCACAGAATTCTAACCCAGGATGAAAGGCAATATAACTCTTTGAATAACAGCTAGCTTTAGAGAAAAATGGATATGAGTAATAGGGTGATAAGGACTTGCATTGTTAATACTGTAAAGCTATGTATGGTAAACAGATATGCTCATTAGGCGTATTTGCTTTGCTCAGGACTTGGTCTTGTTGATCCCCAGCTTTGCTCTCCTTTCTAGTCTGCCTCATGCTAACATGTTTTGTTTTTGCATTTTATTAAGAAGACCACATTTTATTACCATATTTAGCCTTCAGTTTCATCTTTACAATGACATTGACCCTGACACATTTTTTAGAAATGTAAAAACAATAATTAGTATTGAGTAATCGTGATTATTTCAGCAAGTTTACAGTCCCTGGAGAAAAAGTGTAACAGTTTGGTACTTGGAGTTTATTAATAGACGTAGTGCAGGTGTGTTGGGTGAGCTTCGAAAAAGCTTTTAATTTGAAAAATAGGAAATAAAAAAGAAACTTTTGCCCTTTGAATGAACCAAACCAAAAGTGAACTGAAAAAGCAAACATTACCCCGTAGCGAAACTTCTCTTTGATACAACCAAAGAACATACATCAAATTCACAGCACCTATTCACAAATAAGTTGGGGATTCGGCAAATGGCCATGCAAGTTGAGACTGTCTCCTGCCTTTGTGAAACCTTGTGCATTGTGGCAGGCTGAGCGGGAGCTGTCATGACCGAAGCTGGCTTTCACAAGTTTGTTTGCAAGTACCAGCAAAGATCAGAATGACAAGAAAGGTCATAAGAAGATAAGGATGAAAGACACGTAACGTTAGCCAGCAAGGTCAAAATCAGAACACTGGGGAAGGGGAGAAGCGCGAGGACAGTCCTCTTCAGTGCAATCTGTCTGGGAGGATGTGACTGCGAATGAGTCACAAAACTGGCACAGGTTCCAGAGGACTGTTCTTCCCGATTCCTCATTTTATTTGGTCACACAGATTCAGTGTGACAGCTATGTAGGCCACTCAAGGAAGAAAGTTACTTTTCCCAAATTATTTAAGAAGCTCGATATAGAAAGCAGCACACCTAAGCATTTTGTATGGATGACTAAAGCCTTTGAAGTATAATACTATAGAATATGTGACGGAGAATTCAATAATTCATTAGTATTTAAATATTAATTTGGTATTTAAAGATTACATTGGGATTTAAATTTTAAATTGTTATATATATATATATATATATATATATATGCCTGTGTATTCTGACTGCTAAGAATAAAATGTCTAAATCAAGGATTTGAAATAGTTTTGGTAAAAGACATAAAATGCTTCACTATACAACATAACATTTCATTTTTTTCCAATAATCAATGCTGTACATAATTTGCAGACACATTCAATGTGACTCGAACGCTAATATTAATAAAGATAAAATGATGCTAGACCATCTTTATATGCTTACGTTTTATTTTAACTGACCGCAAATTACCCGGATATTATTAAAATATTTTTGGTAAATGTGTGTCAATCAGCCTGTGTGTCACATACCATCCATCCATTTTCTGTAACTGCTTGCTCTATTCAGGGTCACTGGGGGTCCAGAGCCAATGGACACGAGGCAGGGATCCACCCAGGGAGGGCAGCAATCTATGACAGGGCACAGTCACAGCTATGGGCGATTTAGCAACTGCAATTAGCCTCAGGATGTTTTTGGAATGTGGGGAAAAACCAGAAACCCTGGAGGAAACTCCACAATGACATGGGGAGAACATGCAAACTGCACATGCATTGAGCATGGAGCTATGGCAGGGACTCAAACGCAGGTCCTAGAGGTGTGAGGCGACCGATGTGCGTACCATGAAGGAGAATTCCCCTGTCCACCGTCATTATTATGTATGATAGAAAGTAAAATCTATAACAGCAGAAAAACAAGCCCTGGGTCCAGTCAGAGAAGAATGTTTTTTTTTCCCAGAAATGTCCACATGCAAATTCCATCAGCAAATAAGCAAGAGAAGCTGGAGCATGGAATGGAACAATTATTTTATGCAAAACTGTTATTTCATGGTGATATGACAAGGACCCTCTAAGGATTATCACTTAGCACTTGGGAGAGTTTCTGTCGAGAATGGCAAAGAAAAACATGAAAAAATAACTCCTACCTAGAAAATTAGAGCTAAAATAAAAAAAAAAACTGTTAAGACTGCTGTTGGTAGAAATTAGACATTTGAGAACAGTACTTGCTTAGAGATTGTGAAACTCAAGGTGCAATAATGTACCTTGTCAGTACACTGCTCTAACATTCAGATTCAGTTTAGAAAATGTATATTGCAGTGTCTTTCACCTGGGGATTATTGCCAAAGTGTCAGCCGCACATTTACAACTTCCTGATCAAAGTGTTCCTCTGTCTGCTTATAAAAACATTTCACTACTGTCAACTACTGAATCTGAATGCTGTGGCAAAGGCCGTTCTTGGTATGAAAATATGCTAATATTAATCCTGTACCTTACACTCAAGGCAGAACGATAATAGCAATAGTGAACATGCAGAGATGTCCAGATTCACATTTTTTAGGCCGTGTTGTCATTTCAGAGGCGTAAGATGTAAATCTTATGGGTCGTCATATGCCCAAACTGAAGAAAGATGAAATGACAATGTACTGTAGGGTGGCCAACTGTTTTTGATGGGTTGCTGTCTGCACCAGATAGGTTTCTGCCACCAATCTCACTGTCTTCACTGCAGCTCATTGACATGTCGGTATCTGGAGACCTGAACCTCAACCTCATTTGTCAATGCTGGTCTTCACTGCAGCATCAGAGCCTCTCAGGAAACTATTTGGAACAGAACTGCATTTGGATCTTTGGACTGATTCATTACAGATAATGTACAATGCATAGCTCTATATTCCGGTGTAGTACATGTGTGGGCATCAATGAATAATAAAAGTATATTGTGGAAAAACAGTAATGGATGAAAATGACTATTTTTCATTGACTGCAGTGTAATTATTTTTTGGTTTCACTGTAAAACTTTATAGTTTTACATTTTTGGTCATGCAATCTAAAGTAATAGTTTATTAAAGTTAACATAACCGTGTGGTCAGAAAGAGGGGGGAATTTGCATTGTGCTAAAATTCCACAGAGATCACAAGCTTACAACAATAGCTTACATCAGCCTGCAAAACTATAATAGCAGAAGACAGCCCATAGATACATTTACATAGATTAAAAGTAAAAAAAAAAAAAAAAACAGATGCTCCCCCAGCCCCTCAGATTTCTTAATGCAGAATAACCGTAATGAGCTGCTCTTTCATTAGTCCCATGACAGGTTACCGGCAGATAAATGCCCTTTGGAACAGATGCTGGCATTTAGATCTGCTTTCATTCAAATAAGAGCTTGTGGTCCCCCAGTGGAATACCCAGGGGGCTCGTGTAAGCTGCTGCAAGTTTCAGCTGCTGTTATTATTAGAAACAGGTGACCAGTGCGATGAGGAAGCCATTTAACTGAATGGGTAAGTGGCCAGATGCAGATTAATACAAGGGGAAGCAGCAGCTCTGTCAAACATTCCTGACTAAAATCAGGCTACAGTACTGTGCCACTTAAACAAACAACACCATTGATATAGACAAAAGGGAACTGCGGCTTCTGCTTACTCATGTTCCTCCTTATGTTCAGTACCTTTGTACATCTGCTCGGTTTAAATTTCATTGTGGCACTATAAGTCTGCAGTGTTTATCGTTCATATTTCTAAGGATCTTCTCACAAAAAAGTATAAGAATATGGTTTGTCATATATGGCAACCACGTGAATTTGCTTTTTCCCCTCTATGAAGTTATATCAGACAAGCAGTTATTACAAACAATAGTCCCACTACAACAATGTGTTTTGTTTGGCAGAAATGGATGCAGAAATGCTTTCAAACCTTACACAGGGTGAACGTAAGGTTAAATTGACATATTTATTCAAAAAATGACAGCGGAAAATTATTATCATTGACATGCTGGGAAGCCATAATCCAGGATGTGGTATGAGCTAATCAAAGATAATGTCTTGAACCATATTATACAAATGATTACTGGGCAATAAAATGTGTGATGCTTTTCACGCAGCTCATCAACTAGAAAACTGGTTAATGTTAATTTGTTCCAGGAGAGTGATATTAGTCTGCCTTATGCATTTGGTTTATCTAGTATAATCTGTGGAGGGTTTGGATGTTTTTGTAATTGTATTTAATTGATTTTGGTGTGTTTTGTGTGTTTGTGCATATGTATTTCTCTATGCAAGTGTAACTTTGTAACCGATGCAGTTCAGACTGTTCCATTTAAATTCCTGAAAGATATTACCTTGAACTGGGAAAAAAAATAAACTGCATACTGTAGACGTAGGGGAAAAGATGATGTGTCTCATCTCTATGGGTATTAAAATCTGTTCGGTTTTTTCCTCACCTCTCATTTGCTTCCAAGTAGCTGTCAAGCCACATGTTACCTGGCCATTTTTAATTATGCCTGTGATCTGCTTCTTTTGTCGTGGAATCCGACTCACATGTAAAGCAGGTTTCTGCATGCCAGTGAAGCTCTAAGTGACTTGCAGAGAAGCCAGGGATTAAGCAGCTGAATATCCCTCCCCCTGGGCACTTGCAAATCACTTGGTCACCTCACTAGTTCTGTGTTGAAAATGTATGTTGTTTTTTTTTTCTTTATTTATTGCCCATAGTGTGTGTTCGTGTATATCCGGCCACGCATCACCCTCCTGTCCGGAATGTTGCCCTGCCTTTGTGCTTTATAACATTGATCATCTGCTGTTCCTTTAATAATTCTGCAAAAGCTTCTAGGAATCATCTTGGCAACAGCAAGATGCCAGCAGTTTGTGATGGAGTACAGAGATGGAGGGGAAGGGGCTGTAAGCCTGTGCCCATGGACATGGGTTTGCCCAGGGGAATTGCCCGGTTATTCAGGAATAAGCTGCACTTCCATGAGAAATGAGAAAAACAATGATAAGAATGATAATATATCTCACTTTGTTCAGGAATCATTTTCAGGATCCAGCAACTGACTCAGATACAAAAAGGAAATGTAACCATTAAATGCTTATTTG
Organism: Mormyrus hasselquistii; assembly: GCA_026779605.1. Taxonomy (NCBI): domain Eukaryota; kingdom Metazoa; phylum Chordata; class Actinopteri; order Osteoglossiformes; family Mormyridae; genus Mormyrus; species Mormyrus hasselquistii. The sequence goes on from JAODKE010000068.1 coordinate 11,835,036, forward strand.
TTGTCATGTGTATTGTACATCTAATCATTACACTGCACAAACTCCACAAATACCAGTGACCTCTCATACAAAATTCATAAGCTAATTGAGTCTCCATGCAGCCATCCATCCTCTAAGAGCATATCAGACAAACTGCCACAGTGATCTGGAGCATCTCCCAGGCAGCAGGGGACTGGAGCAGGGGACCATCACAGGGATTGGTGTTCCAGTCCTAATACCGTGGTAATATTGAGATGCCAAACTCACTGCAAACCTCTGGACTATGGAGACCCACACAGTGTAGGAAATCTATGCTGTATCTCCATGCCTTCCCTTCTAAAGCGCATGCTTTAATAATTTAATTAATTGATACTGTATTGATCCCCGTTTCTCGCACCTCCCTCAACTTGCTCTTTGTAGAGAAAGCTGTCTGTGAAGGGCAGCCACCTGTTGGGGCGCCTAGAGAGCTGGGGGTTAAGGGCCTTGCTCAAGGACCTGCAGACGTGCTGAGGCTGGGTTTGACCTGGCGACCCTCTGATTACAGGCACACACTCTGTCCCCCTGCCTGTTTAATTATTAACTGGCTGTTATTTGTATTGACTGTTATTTGCTTCAGCAACAGCAATATGGATGTAGTTATTAACAGAGGTGGCTAATTCAGGTCCGAAAAGTAAGAATTCAGACCAAGATTTTGTTTCTACCAACCAACTGGTTGGTTGAAACATATTGGTCTGGGTTTTTACTTTCTGGACCTGTGGCCTGTACTACGAAGCAGGGTTACTGGCTTATCAGGGTAACTTATCGGATTTAAGGTAGTCTGGGCAAAATGTAAGTGAACGAATATGAAGTCCATTTAAACTGTGGTACCTTAAATCCGACAAGTTACCCCGATAAGACAGTAACCCTGCTTCGTAGTACAGGCCACTGAACTACCTACTTCTTGTTATTACGTAGTAGTAATCCAACTCCTCTCCTTATCTAGTGCCAGTTCTCGGTAAATCTGAAAGCTACCAGAAAACACAGGGCAGAGTGCAGAACACATTCACACACTCAGTCACACACTATGGGCACTGAAGTAGAACTTCACATAATCCCACACATTTGTACTGTGGTAGAAACTGGAGTTTCCAGAAAAAACCCATCATGCGCATGAAGAGATGTAGTGGTCAGACCACAGTCCCTGGTGTTGTCACGGGATCAGCACTGTCTTTGGCAGTAGGAATAACCTTTGTTAGTAATTCAAATACAAATACAAGTTAGTCAGCTGCCTTAGTAATGTCAGGGAATCCCTGTGAAGCAGCCGTAGTCTGTCGCTTGCTAATGGAGCTCTGCTCTGGCCTGATTGGCCTGTTGCCACCGTCACTCACACCAGGAAAATTAGTGTCACAAGATAAAGATGAAAAATTTCCCCCATTACTTACCTTTTCATCCCCCCCCCAAAAAAATGCAAATGAGAGAACATTAATAACACTAGATCTTTTCATTGTCTATTTTAAACACCATTTAAAAAAAGAAAGGAAAATTATTCGACATTTCCACATTTGCATGTTATAAAGGCTGATTGCACAGCTTGGTCTGTAGGTATTGGCGATAAAGAGAGTAAAAACGGTGACACGGTCGTCGTAATGGAATCTTCAGAGCGTTTTACGTTTGTTAGTTAAACAGTGTTCTTAATACTTGCGTAACTCCTTTTCTGTTAACAATCATTCATTTAAAATTAGCTCTGCTTCTACTGGGAGAAAAATAATGAGGATATATTCAGCAATCATTTCCCTGATAAACTTAGCTCGAATTAACCAGATTTGCAAGTTTCGAGATTAGAGAAAAATGTTTAAATGTCGTTTATGAGTCACCTCCCCACTGATCAGGCTAGATAATGTAATAAGATGTTTGACATCGGAATCATCTTCAATGTTCACATATCACTCATATGTCTATGACACATAAACTAAACATTATATTTGTTTTGTTCCTTCCACGTTTTTGAGATTGTTAAAACAAATTACAGAATAGTGATTGCTTCAGTCTTGACTCATAATGAAGAAATTGCAAAATTGATAGTAGTAGTAGTAGTTGAGGTCATTTGCTGTTACATAAACAAACACTTTAAGGGGTACAAACAATGTTGTATTAAGCTATTACATATGTATTAATTAACCACAAACTAAGTGTTAGGTACAAACTAATCTCACGTCCACTGATCATTAATGAGTTGTGGCATCTTTCATCACAAGCATTTGTTACTACTGTAGATCTGTTAATTCTGTAAACCATTGTGAACTACTGAATGAACTACCGAAGGACCAAGTGATGAATAACACAAGTGAAATCCGCATCTCATGTTTGTTCATCATTAATGAATCATGTAGCATAATTTATCTCAAGCAGTTACTATATTTGTTACTGTAGCTGTTAATTAGGTAAAGTTTTGTAAACAGCTGAAGGAGGTACTGAAGGACCAAGTGATGAATAACACAAGTGAAATACTCATCACATGTTTGTTCATAATTAATGAATCATGGTGCATCTTTTATCACAAGCAGTTTCTATATTTCTTCAAGATTTGTACTTCAGTAATAAATGACTACCATTTGTGCCCCCTCGAGTAAAATATCACTGAAGCACATCTTGGGATGTCTACGGTGGCAGTCCACTGCTACTGTAGCGATTCGCATCAGCAATATATAAAAAGGACATAAACACAAGCTCTTCACTGATGAAGCTACAGACAGAATCTAACCCACAACCCTTTGGCTGTAGCATAATCACACAAGGCACCACACCATCATCACATCAGCATGAACGTTACCAGCAGCAGATTCAGTGCTGGTCGCATCGACGCTCTGAATAAATGTAATGAGAAAAAAGCTTGGTGCATCACTGAATGCTATATTTGTACATCCTGTAAATATCCTGTCATAAACCACAAGTATTTTGGTAATTACCCAGAACTGGAAAAAGTGCAAGTGTGACAGAGAATAGTTGTTTGATTCATATATCTGCTGAAGATGAATTACTGCAGTTTGTCTATTAGGCTGAAATGTTATGGATGTGCATGTATTTATTTTATATAAGTAATCCATTTTGTTTATGTGATTCTTGGCAAATCTCCAGTAACATTCGATAAATGCCGACGCATATATTTCCCAAGACCGGAGGGATAGAAAGGTGAGCACTTGGCTTGATTACATCATTTCCATTCCCTGAGGAATGCAGAGGCAAAGCAGAGTTTGGAATATTGGCATTTCCAATGTGGAGACTTAAAATTGATTATGATTGGCCCATTTTTATGATCAGAGGATGCTGATACTAACATGTCAGCGCCATCGCCTAGCTTTGGCAATGACCCAATGCCTTGAGAGTGGAGCTTTAAAGGAGATAAAATACAGATGAATAACACACCTCACACCCATCTAAATTCTTTATAAAATTCTATCTCCAAAGATTGACATGCTGGTTGCATGCTGTTACATACATTACTGAGGAACAATCAGGAACTGTGTCTTCTTCATTGCTAGCTGCTTAAATAGTCCTGCATAGACGCAAAATAAATGTCTGTGTGACTTCATTCCGCAGTATTACTGAACATTCTTGTTAAATTATTTTTCTTTAAACCTGTTCTAAAACACCTGGAACTTGTGGTATTCCTTTCCGAGTCGGCTATATAAAAATCCCGGTGTAAAAAGTCTGCTTACTTGGTCTCTGCAGTGATTGGACAAAAGGCAGCAGGCTTTTAAATCAAAAAGAGACTAGAGATGTGGATGATCATTTTAGTCCAGTATCAAAAAAAATTATATTTCAACAGAGTTATAAAATGATGAGAGAAGTTCCTTCCCAGTTGTATGTGAGTGGCCTGCAAGGCATTCCATTGTGACACAACAGCGGTAATTAGGCGGCACAGCCTCTTTTCATTTTTGAAAAACAACTATTTTCAGTTAGATTGTTCTCTGTTTTACCACCCAATCATGAAAAAAATGTGAGAAAAACAATCTCTTGAGGCGCACCTGGTGATGTATAATTCGTTTAACTGTAAGAATACTGTACTCCTTCACACGATCGTTATTCCTTATGGGTGATACTTTGTCATAAGCCGGCCACTACGGGTGAATCGTACACTGTGTATCAAAAGCACAGTTTTTAATTAATGATCATAATTTGCATTGATCAAACGCCGTAGCCTTGGCACGATTATATCCACAATAACAGTTTGCTACATAGCTGTGAATGCTTTGTCTCTCTCAGTGGACACTCACCATCCTCCAATACTGGGTAAACAACACTGATTTACTGCTTAAGTAAACCGATGGTCAAAGAAAAAAAGTCAAGCATTACATCCCCAATTCTCATTTTTAAATATTTTAAATATTAAGGCCACGGGTGACATGCTGAAACCTGGCGGGGCCTCCTGCCCTGAAAGATCTGTTTGACATAACTGACAATTGTTGCACAACCAATGATACAAAACATATAAACTCCAGTAGAGATTTGCAATTATGACATCAGTTGCTTTTGGTTGTGAACAACCAAATATCACCAAGGCATTTATTTGGGAGTTTCGAAAAAGTCCTTTTTGTTAGCAGAAATGTGCTCTACTAGTTGAAGAAAAATAAACATGGACTTTGGAGTGTCGAATATGCATGACAAATTGCATAGGAATATGGATTCCTAGACATTTTGAATTTCTCTCTTCCAATTTCTGATATATCTGGACAGTAACTTTCTCAAACCATTTTATTTACTGTACAGTATAATGCTTTGAGTTTTGTACAACCTATTCAGGGAAAACACATATGACTTTTAACCATTAAGAATAGTGTCTGCAACAGTGTACAAGTATGCGATATAGCCGTCTGGTTATGTATGTTTACTAGTGTCATGTCAAAGGCTGTGATATTGGTAAGGAATCTATCTTGGGAATCTGAACTATTGTGTTTTTGCTTCTTAGGGAGGACAGCGAAGTTTAAATGTCATGCTTTAGACGATGACATACATGCTTTACCATTCCCTAACATTCCCGTTACTGATAACAGCAGTAATGACATACATGCTTTACCATTC
>JAODKE010000068.1:11854505-11871324 GCA_026779605.1 Mormyrus hasselquistii
TAAACTTTGGTCTGGGAGTGGGACGGGACAGGATTTCTTTCTATGGGAGTGGGACGGGAGAGGAGTGAAAATCCACTTCCGTGTCATCCTCTAGCGTGCAGGGATGCTAATTCAAATGTTAGCCTGCTTGTCACCAGCTCACAGTGTCGTGCAGCAGGGTTCTGTGAAGGGACCTTATTCTCCAGGGTGGTTTTAAAGGGTACCGTGCTTCAGAAACTGTTCCCACCTGTCATTAAGGGACTGCAATCATTACAGTCTCAAGCCAGATGCCTGGCACTTTGTTGGAATTTTTATATTATTTTTATATCAGTTTGTACCTGAGGTGTAATTTGTAAGAAATTTAAAACCAAATAATCAGAATGTCAAACATATCATAAAGAAAAGTAGCTAACAAGCTGTTTCTGCTGCTAAACAGTCAACCTAGAGATAGACTGATAGATGCAGGCTGAGAGATACACTTAGACTGACAGACACAGGTTGAGAGATGCACTTTATTGATGGATTCTGGCTGGGATTCACTTAGACTGACAGACACAGGCTGAGAGATGCACTTAAATTGACAGTCAAACAGGATCTCTGTGCTCCAGGTGGCATCTATGGCCTCCAAGCACTCTGCTCCTACTGCATCTTGGCCAGGCCTGGCCGGGCCTGGTGAGGGTGGTGGGGGCCACTCGCGCTCGGCCTTCTCTGTAATGGAGATCTGAGTGATGCGGGGCCCCTGACAGCCGTTCTCTGTGTCCTGCTGTCCTGACCGCCGGCCGCGTGTGTGACGGTAAGAGACCTGTCACAGGTAGTGTGCATGGAGTGGCTCCTTGCTGGACCACAGGCGGGCCAGACCTCCTTCCACATCAGTGTTGTGTTCAGACCTCCCCGTGAGCGAAAACAAATGGCTAATTTAACATGCGCTCTGACAGGTTCCTGAGGGCCAGTGGGCCCAGAGTTTGCTTGTCCTCCTAACGAGCTGGAACAGCCGGGAGCTCGATCTGGATGGGCCCGCTGCCAGGCCTACAAGAGCCGGCACGCTCAGCCACAGGTGTGCGCCGTGGCACTAGCTACCTAACGGACCAAAAACCTTCGTCTATCAGCACCGAGCTGAGGGCATCGGTGACCCAAAACATGTCAGAACCATACATTCTGGGGAAGTCAATATGCGAGGAAAGGTACTGGACCAGTGAGCACTCATCATCTCATCAGAGATCGATCAACCATGCTCAGCATGTGACACTATCCTCAGTACATGTGGCAAAAAAATCCCAGGTGCCATTGTGGGTGTGGACACCGCCTCCTGGTGTTCAGTGAGTGTGGGCTCGACAGGCATGTTTGAGAGTCTGCCAGATTAATTTCCTCCTTTTTCAACAAAATCAACTCAAATGAACTCTGGTTGTGTACGATACATCTGTGCACATGGACGTAGAGGCTAGCCAGATCACAGACTCCCGCATTACAGCACTCAGCCAGGAGTCCGCTCTTCCAGGGAATGCTGAGAACGCGAGACTCAAGAGGCGTGTTTTGGACAGAACAGGAGCAGTCAGTCGCTGGGCATCATCAGTGAGATTGATGTGCACACCCACCAGGGACATGCACACAGCGGTGTGTGTTCCTGTGGAGGGCTGTCATTTGTGAGTTCCTGTGTGGAAGAAGAGAGGCCTTCCAAAGCAACAGAGCACGGCCGTGTGAGTCACTGAAGGCAGTGTTACCCAGGCACACTGCAGCTCAGTGGCTCTACACGCGCCTCCAGCCCAGAGCATGCTGGGACAGCATGCAGACGGCCTATGCATAGAATCAGCCCTCAGTTTCTGGCACAGGGGTTCCATTACCGTCACGCCTTAGGGTGTTCTGGGAGAGTGAAACACAGGGTCAACAGGGTCAAACAATGCATCGTCAGTGCTGGACCCAACACCATATTCAATGTTGCTGGCATGCCACAGGTTTCTGCAGTCTCCAGCAGCATTGTGGGAAAACCAGCCGTGAGTGGCACCTTCACTCTGTACACAAACAAAGGCACAGACCCTCACAGTTTATGGCTCACAGCAGATTTTTGGAGCCCTCTGGCATCCATTCCTGGGAAAGACATTCCATTGGCTGCTTGGCCCGTCAGTGCTTTGATGAGCTCTCAGGGGCTCTCAGGGACTCTCAGGGACTCTCAGGGACTCGGCACTGAGGCCCGAAGTTGCAATAGCGGCCCCTTCACCACCGTTCCCCAATGCTTCCCCGTGCATCCTGCTTCGGGGCAGGTGGGCGGAGTCAGGGCGCTCAGCACTGCTCTTAGTCCATCATCCAACGAGGTCATCGGCAAGTGCTGAGCTTCTGTGTGACGGCACTGGGTCACGGGCTGACATACGGCTTCCCAAGAGATGCTGGGTCCATTTTCCCCACTGTAACAAGCCTCTGCAGGAGTCCTTGCGGACTCATGCCTCACAGAGGCGGACAGATATATGTAATCAGTGTATTTTTGACAGACTAGATGCTAATCTGTACCTTTCCAAATTCCCCTTATCAGCCTGATGGGAACACACACACCTTCATGGGTGGCTCGCACCAGTTCTGACACTTTAAAGCTACACCGATAGTTTGGTTTAAGATACAGGGAGTCCTGATGCATTCTGAGTCATGGAGTGATAAGGCCATAATCGCACGCTGGATGAAAGAGATGAAAGGAAGGGCTTCCTGGCAGCCCCCACCCCGATTCAGCAGAAAGCTGAGGGCAGATCAGCTATTTCCCCTGAAGAGAATAGTAATCACATGGCATCCTATTGTTGGCACACTGGCAGCCAGGTGCAAGTATCTGAATGGCTGAGTGGCAACAAAAAGCAGGGGGAGGGTGACGGCCACCTAAGGTGGCACTCGGCCTGGTCCCTGTGCCCAGGAGAGCGGCCACAATGTCACCGATGAGAATGCGCTTGCTGTGAATGCCAAAGGAAACCGTGCACTAGGAAGCTGGCTGTAGCCTCACATTTAACGACTACAGGATAAACCCGGACATTATTCCACAGCAATATGATAACAGGACCATACTATGCAAACAAAAAAAAATTATAAAATGTCATTCGAACAAACAGCCATCTACCTGTCCAGCATAGAGTCAATGGGAGAGCAGCGTAGACCAGTTATATCCAATGCCCTGTGTGTATGGTGAAAAGGGAGTTCTTAACCGAGGTGTGACCAAAACCCCAGCTGCTGGAAGACACACACCCTCTTTCTGGCGCCGATGCATCCAGGAAGCTGTGTGTGCGAAGGATTTGCGTGCAAGTCCAGTGAGCCATCAAGCTGCAGCGACTGCGGCTTTCATCGCTGTCAGCCGACTGCAGAAGCGCCGATCTTTTCACAGTCAGCAAAGCATGAGCGCAGCACATCTGTTCACATATGAATGAAAGAGGGGCACATTTCCTGTGACGGTTCTGATCCATTCTCAACAACATACAAGAAAATAAACCAACTTCTGGACTAAGGAGCCACACATTAATGTCTCAGTGACCAATCACAAGGCCGCTATTGTGTAAGTGCTTCAATATAACCAGAACATGGATGCACCCATAAATATCCTTCAGAGTTCATGATGGGTAGTGAGTGCCCGCTGTTTATGGACATTAACAGCAGCTGTGCAGTGATGGAGAGTGTGTCATTATGACATGAGAACCAGTTTCTAACAGATCGCCCCCATTAATGGAAGCAAGTACAGAAAGCCAACCCAAACTAAACAAATGCTCATGTAAAACCTTCCTGCAGATCTTTGTGGGGCCGGGGTTCCACAAGTGCATCCTGTAAGGTGTCAGGATGAAGGTTCCCATTGCAGCTATTCAGAGCCGGCAGCCCACCTGCTTGCTGCCGTGTGTGATCCCGCGGGCCGTGTGGGTCGGCTGTGCTGTCCACGGTGCTGACGGCAGCACTGAGCACTGCGTCCATAGTGCTGCATGTGGACCAGAGTCCACAAAAACGCTTTCATTTCACACCATAGACAAATGTCTTCCATATCAAAGTGATGAATTAGTGGAGATATCATAATATGAATTGTTTTGTCTGTTATGCAGATTTGAACTCATCTGACAATAAAATAAGTAAACTATTTGCAAATAGTTTGCAATGGAATTTGAAATCAGAAATTATATTAAATTAGTCTGCATTCGGGGTCAGAGGTGCTTCCTTCTGAAGCATTTCCAGACTTAAGGCAGAATAATCCTGAGAGGACGGGAGCTACCGGGAACCTAAACTGCCAAATACTGTCACAAATTGCTACGCAAACTCGTACATCAGCACCTCCATCATCATTAGATATTTTCCACAATGTCCTGACAAATCGTTTTAGCAGACTCAGTGATTCACCTGCCCAAACACATAGCTAACACACAGAAAATTCCATCTCTGAGACTGTCCTTTTTAATTCTAAGGATACAGAAAAAAAATGAAAAACATCAGATTTTTGTAATTCTAGTATCTGATTTTGACAAACTTGGCCTGACATTTGCTTGCGCCCTAATCCTGTTAATGCAGTAAGATTTACATTTATTTATTTTGCAGATGCTTTTATCCAAAATAATGTACATTTGAGTAAGTAGAGTTACATAGCCCCTAGAGCAACCAACAGAGGCTCAACAGTGACATCACTCTGCAGACCATGAGACCTGAACTGGCAACTGGCAACCTTTCAATCGCAGGTACAACATCTTAAGCCACTGAGACACACACCCCACCACCAAGATCCTTCTATTAATTGACTGTGTGCTGTTACTGAAACATTCATTCAGTTTGTCCCTTATTAGGTACATCCAGCTAGTAAGACCTAATCAAATCTTACAATGTACAGATGCACCGCTCATGGTCTGCTAATGCCTAAAAGCCAAAACAGCCCAGTAATGAGCTCCGCGAGAAGCAGATTCTGAGCACGGCCCTCTGGATCTGCTCCGAAGAGTCAGCTTCACCGAAGCTTAACAGTTTGTCAAGACAACATATTGTAACATTTAACGGGTCACAGAAATATTGCCTTTGGATCCTGAAGAACATTCCGGCAGCTTCTTTCATTCGCTTGGCAAAGGTGTTTTACCGTCTGGCACTTTCTATAAATGTTAAGCTGACAGACTGAAAGATTGAAACTAGACCCCATCAGCGCCATCCTCCCATTTTTATTTATTATTTTTGAGATTAAAAACGTATTTATTTGTTCTGACAGAAGTTTTATAAAGTTTCAGCTGGCTATTATGTATATGAATTCCCTGATCTACATAACTGGTTTGAAAAACTTTCAGAGTCGATCTTAAATGTCTGATGAGAGAAACAGAGTTTCTTTAACACATTTGTGACTTACCTTACAGCGGTAAATTCTGTGTTATCAGCAGGATTTAAATGTAGACGGAGCCTTTATGTCCAAATCGCACCTCGCTGGAACGCAGCTCTGCCCCCTTCAGTATTAATCATTTTTATTAACGTCCCAAAATTTGAACATACAGTACTCCATCTTTAAGATTGTGATCATAAATACATATGATGCTTAATGAACTACACATGGTACTGTACCTAATAAATTAATATACAGAGTGACTTATTCAGGATTGCCCCCCCACCCCAAGCTCTGTACCTGATAGGGCTCCCCCTCCTCTCTTATACCAATTTTAATCCCTCCTAACCAGTATTGTTTGCATTCAAGCCATGCAACAACAGATAGCAGATCTAAGATCTTTCCACTGGTATAGCAACACAGTAACCGATGTACGTACCTCCTCAGTGTACGTCCAACCAGCTGGGATTCCACCAATCAGGTCTCAAGTTGAGGGAGACACCATGGACATCAGTTCTCAACTGAGGGCAGCTCTGGTGGTGAAAAGATAGGACCACATAGTGAAGAAACAGGCCACCGTCAACCTTAGCAGAGCAGCGCCTATGAGCGTCAACTGGACAAGAGATGGATTAGGTCTGTCCAGAGATGCAGGGGCTCAGTAGCTCAGGCAGAATTGGTTTAGATCTGTCATCGACCTGCTGCCAGAGCTGCATACTGGGAAGGCCACATATGAATCCATTCTGAGGGTGTGGTTGTCTCTTTTACTTCCTGTTAGTGGTCAGTCAGCAGATGAAAGTGCAGAATGTGACCTGCAGTCTGTTGAACAGTTCAGGTTAATGGAATATTGATCCGGCGCATGGATCCCAATGGAAGCTGACTCCAAGCACAGCAGAGGCATCAAACATAAGGAAAGAAATGAATATTGCTGAATGACAGCTATAAAGAAAAGTGGGCCTAGCAGAGTACAACATATACCCAGCCAGCTCTCACCAACGCATAATAACTCGGTTCATTCGCATTAAAGGGTTGACATGAAGCACTTCAGCGATTTCTACAGACACTGGGAAAACATTAAAAGAATTCACAGACATCTGAAAGCACCTAAGATACCTATAGCCACTGGTATTAATGTCGGTCTTTCTGTGATATATGGGTTAAATGGAGGGTTTTAAAAAGTGGCTTACTGCAGAGTAGACTTCGGTACAATCCAGAGGGATGGTCTCCTTTGTACTGAAACCAAAACAGCCATTTAAAACAATGTCTACTTCGGAGACGTGAGCCAGGTAGGTCCCAGTGCCAGACAGGGGCTGCCTACAGGAGGGACCTGAAGGTGTGATGCCATGACCATAACTTCTTCTTGAACATCGACAAAACAAAGGAAATCACCCGAGGCCTTAACTCTCTTTTACTGCTTGGGAACACCTACGTTCCACATGAAACCAGATCATCGACTGCTTCTACTGGTCTCTTAGCAATAGCTGCATCCACAGAAAAGCACAACAGAGGCTGTTCGCCCCCTGGAAGCTAAAGAGCTTTAGGTTGGGAACCAAAACCGTGCTGGGGTTCTACCACTGTACCACGGAGAGCATCAGGACTACAGTGTAGTTGGGTACCCTAACTGCTCAGAACCTCAAACTACAAAGTCCAAATAGCCTCGAAGATCATTACCATTGATCTTCCTCACTTACAACCATCTGCCTCTCTCAGTGCCAGAAGAGGGCCAATCCCATCCTGCTCACACCCTCTTCACACTCCTGCCCACTGGAAAGCCATACATTCGCACCCATTTCCTCCGCAGTTCATCACGTCACTAAACACCCGATGACCTGCATCTGTCCCCATTGCACTTTACTGTACACTGTCTCCAGTTCTGAACCTTATCAATATTACTCACTATACTGTGATTTATCACACATTTTTAACCCAATTACATCCTATTTATTACTTATTTATTGTTAAATTGTTCTTATGTTCCACTATTCTTTTATTTCACCAGTTTGTCTTGCTTGTCCTCCTATCCTCCCCACATACTGTATGTCTCCAACCCGAACTGTAGATTTCACTGTGTTCCTCTAAACGTGTGACAATAAAACTTAAGAATGATGGAACTGTGGTTGGTCTGTCTCCATCACCCAGGACGGTGTCTGCCAGTCAGCTTATTCATACATATAATTTATTTAGCAGATATTACTGAGATACTATACAAAGTGACAAGTCATTTTAAGGATGCAGAGCCAGAACATCCCTGGAGCAATTGGGTTAAGGGCCTTGAACAGGGGCCCAATGGTGACATTACCTTGCTGACATTGGGATTCAAACCAATGACGTTCCGATCACAGCATTCCAACTGATTAGCTCTGTGGGTTAGGACTTAAAATCCATGAATGGCAGAATGACTGTTGGGTCCTTAAGCAAGGTCCATATCTTGCAATTGCTCCAAGGACTGGCTGACCCAGCTTATTCAATTGTATGTCACTTTAGGTGAAAACGTCTGCTAACTAAAAATGAATATAAATGTCTAAGAGTTCAATTTATCATTGTCCTTTTGGTGAGTCTATTGCCAAGAAAGTTCTGAGGGTGTGTGACACTGAAAATAAGAATGACAGTGTGGAGGACAGTGTGGGTGCAGACATGAATCAGGGAGAGCAGAACGAGGCCAAGTGTGTGAGGGAGGGCTGTATGTGAGGGGGTGTGGCATCAGAGAACAGCCTTGTGCCACTACAAACATGCACCCCTGACTGTTAATGTAACCACAGGAGGGGACCTCTAGGGCCTACTCAAATCACACCCTGCTCAGCGTGAACAGGAAACGAGAATTCCAATAAAGGGAAAAAGAGTTGTCATTATCTGGAATCTTAACAGAACAAAAAAACTCAAATAAACATTGATTATATCTTCCAAGTTAATGGATGTGAATGTCAAGTCAGCTTATTTTTCAGAACAACTGTCCTTGGCCTAGTCTAATGTGGCAGTGGCCAGAATGTGATCTGAAACGTAGAAGCCAGAAATCTATGAAAGGAGACAAGTTGGAGAAAAAGGGAACCCATCTCCCTTCCATGGCTCAATCTGAGACAGGAGAAGAGGAGCAAAGGAGAGAGTAAAAGGAGTCGTCATGTTTTAGTGATTAGGAGGAATGGATGATAAAGAGCCAGCCTTGAAAAGACAAAAGTAAGATTCCACAGCTGGAAAAAGCCTGAGAGGCAATATTAGAAAATGAGTCCTGAATAGCTCCTGGAGATGGAAATTTCAGATAAAGGAAAACGTTCTGCGAGTCGGAGCTGTGCTGCCGACAGCGGTGCGAAAAGCGCAGACGTGCACGCTCCAGCGATGCGAGCCTCTTTGCTTTCAATGATACTTTCCTCTCCATTAAAGAGACAAGGTTCACAGACCTTCTTCATGCATGCTGAAAGGCTTCTGCTGTAAACAGGACGTTGGCTCCATTTGTCAAGCTGGGCCTAGGCAGTGCCCACATGGTCAGTTCTTTTCGCTATTTCTCATCCATCTCTAGAGAAATGTGGGTGAATCAAAAAGACACCTGTCATCATTTGCCCCCCCTACAACTATGTCATTTATATAACCAGATTTATCTTTAGTCATAATCATTCCAATAAAAAGCTACCACTTCAGGGTGTGATAAGGATAACAAACACTTTAAATGTTTTATTGACAAAACAGAATGACTTGTCTGAAATCCCTTACAGTCACCATCCAGAGGGGACTATAACCTCAAGCCCTCAAGTGATAGGGTTCAAGTCGGGTCCAAGTCCTGAGTCATTGCCCTCAAGTCCAAGTATTCCATCACTTTTGCTGAGTTGAGTCACAAGTCATCAAATTTGTGACTTGAGTCTCAGCCGAGTCGCAAGTCAGTGACTCGAGTCCATACCTCTGCTATAAAAAGATAATTTGATCTGAGATCAGGGGTTACTTAATGACTCAGTGTGACATATAAGTGCAAGTGGGGACGATATCAGGTAATCAATCAGCATAATGTGGGCTTCAGTGAGCACAGCCTTGACAGCAACCCCAGGAAAGTATACTGTAATGTGGCGTCTATTATGAACTACCTAATCTTTAGGTAGGGTTTTTCCTGTCTTTCTCAGAAATGACGCACACACACACACAGACACACAGACACACACACACACACACATGATGTTCAGCAGATAGTAGTCAGAGTGCAGATGGACCCTTGGTAACCAGCTTATCATTCTTGGCTCCATAAAATGAAGGAAGTATCACTCATGGCAACTCAGTTAGAATTAGACTTGGGATCACAAATTGGGATGTTACACATCCATATCTACCTTTCCCACAATGACCAAGACAGGTCCTGTTTCACAGGAATGCTGAAGACAAACCTGAATCCCACCATGGAAGAAAAGAGATTCATATAAAACTGCAAAAGAGAACTCTTTGGGCATAAGACCAAGGGAGAAATTATGCTGTCATTTTCATGATGTGGTCTGTTTATGTAGCTTACAGAAACATTAAACCTACTATTTAATATGCCAGAACCAATGCATAAGATGATTTTTAGGAGCCCATTTCTTGCATTTTACCTAGAGCAGTCACAACTTCAATCTATAATTAAACAAAATATTGTACAGTTTGTGGATACTTCAGATACAATCTACAGCAGTCAAAACCTATACATAGAATGGTTTATTTGTTTACTACATTTTAGAGTTAAAAATGTCAAAACTATAACACATATGGAATTGTGCACTGACCAAAAAATTAAACAAAAAAAGTTCATGGTCGGTAGAGTGATCCCAGCATTGGGCCCATGAGCAATCTCTGTAGGTGGCTTAGGGTGTCCAAACATTTCACTGGTACTGTACCTGGACATGATACCAGTAGGGATGGGTACTGAAGACCATAGCCAGAACCAGCAGCTGTTCCTTCAGTGTGTTCCACAGCCTATAAGTGTATCAAAGCCAGCATCAGCTACCATCAGCACCCTGATAATGACACTCGGAATGACAACCTGTCATGACTCGGGGAGACACGGAGCACAGAAACATGAATTCAAGTCCAAAATAAGGGACCATGGGGTTTATAAGGAAACACAGGACATCATACGGCCAGCCACAGTCCTCAGCTACCTGCCTGATATTAGCCACCGCCACTCCGCTTCTCAGCCGCTGAATGTTTTTGCGCATCTCCCCCGAAAGGTGTGTGTCTCCGGGACATCTCCTCCAGTGTATCCCTCGTCCGAAGTGCGATGGCTCTCAACACGGGATCGCCCATCTCTTCCGGCTGCTCAAGCCAATAAATCACCCCGTCGCACAGACCGAGGTATTCTGCATCAGTCAGGCAAGGTGTGTTCTCTCAGAGTCCGGTCATTCTGTCACGACCCGAGGAGACATGGAGTGTGGAAACATGGATCCGAGTCCAAAATAAGGGACTGCGTGGTTTTTTTGAGAAACACAGGATATCAAAGCACATGCGACGTCAATGACCAGACTGGAGAAACAAACTGAAACATGGACTAAATACATTGAACTAATGACAGCAACTGGAAACAGCTGGTGAACATGAGGAATCCACACGGGGTAGATGAGGGGGCGTGGCACACGGGAGGGTAGGACGAGCGGGACATGACACAACCAGCATAACTCTAAATTTATATGCAGTTTTTTTTAAACAACTAATTTTCCAGTGTGCAGTGTGTATCTTGGAGGAGGATTCTGCATTTTTCTGTTTACTTTAACCAATGAGGCTCAAGAACAAGCTGCCAAAGTAAATTGAGGATCATTTGCAGCGTGATAATGAGGATCTCAGGCACTGATGAGGGCTCTCAGACTGCCGACGCATCCACTAAAGGTGGCGACTCCATTGAGATAGACGAGGTAATACCTACCTGACTTTTACTCCTCTGCTGTTTTTATCCAAAGCAACTTACAGTAGAGGGAAGGGCTAAAATCATTTTTTTTAACATGTGTTCCCTGCAATTGGAACCCGCAACCTTGACTTGTTACACAACAAGCTGCTCTGAAATAACTTTTGAAAATTTCTATGTCAAAATACATTTTCTCTCTTCTTCGGAAAAATTCACAATTGTAACATTGTGAAATATATTACCAGGCACTGGTATAACAGTTGACTGTTCATAAAGGGCTGGAATTAGCATGACAAGCTAAAGAAGCTGACCGTGTTTGATTGCTGGTGTCCTTATATGGCGTGGGAGCATGTGACAAGGGCTTAGCACAGCCTCAGGCATCAGCCAGTGCATTTCACTCTGGGCTCGCAAACCAGGTTTGAGTGGAGGGAGTCCACAGAAGCCAACAATCAGACATATGTGGATATCTAGCTGAACCGAATGGGGAAACTCAAAACAGGCCAGGCCATTCATGTAGTTCCCCCTAGTGGACACCTTTAAAATAAATTGGTGAACGTGTGATAGAGAATAATATAAGCAATAATAATAAAAATAACGCTGAAAAGTCTGTCATGTGTCTCTTTTTGCCTACAACTACCCTGAGCCTGTGGCACATAGCTGTCACCAATCAGGCCACAGGTCCACAGCTGATTAGCGATTGGCCGGTTCTACAGGCTAAGGGCGGAGCTGGGGGGGAAACCAGCCGCACGGGTGACAGCATAAAAGCAGGAGTGAGAGAACTCAGCAAAGCCCCGCTCCCATGCCCCATTTTTCTCCATTAAATTTTCCATAAATATTATGACAAAGTTACGTTCCGATTAATCTGTTGTAAGTGAAAAATATCGTAAGTCAAAAAGGATTATGACATGATAAATATAAAAACACAGAAAACAAAACAACCCTATGATACGTTGTTAAACACTGTATGAGATGTTCACACTTAAAATCGCTACAGAGACTGGAAGCTACCTTCGGTCAGCATCAGTTTGTTAACTACTGAATGCTTCACTATCATGCCATCATAAAGCATAAATATCGCAAGTCAAACCATTCTAAAGTGAGTACTAGAAAAAAAGAAAAATATGGTTTGCAAATTAGATGAGTGCTATGCTTTTTATGGTTAGCAGTCTAATATTGTGAAGTATATTCCTTTATCATACAAATAAATGTTTGATTCTAAAAATGAATATAAATGAAAGTGAAGCAGCACTACACTTGTTGAAACTGCGTCGCCGCGTGTGGAAAAACCACCACCCAGGCGGCAGAGAGGCGTGACATCATCAGAGGAGAGGGAGTGTCACAGGGCTGGATGCCACCCGCCACAGGGCCGCCATTCACAGGCCCTTACGCATCCTCACGATCAGTACCGTCATCTCAGGCCACTGGAGACTGAGCCGCTTTTTCCAGTTCACGTGCTGCATCGGCAGGGCACCCACTGCGCTGACTTCACCTGAACCTCCGTGACGGAAACGGGCATCTCCACCGCAGAGTACTTCATCATCCATCCTGCCTGGCCTTGACCAAGGCCCACCTGGAGCAGAACGAGCGCAGCGTCGGAGCGTGAATGTTGTGGGGGATGCCAGCAAGCGCCATGTCTTCGGAGACAGAGCAGAGATGTGCGATGATCATTCCTTCTTATGAGTCAATATAATTGCCGCCCACAGTATGTTGCTGTCCCATATTCCCAATGTCCACTGCCAGAAGACCACTGCAAAAGGATTACCAAAAGTAATCAAGTAATATTTAATAAGATCTGTCTAAGATATCCCACTTTTACCCAGCTGAGAGTTAATGTTGGCCATGTTGACAGATGTGTGATTTAATGGAACCAGAATTCCAGGCCATGACCCTGGACTTTCTGAAAGGGTGCTATTTGTACAGAGATGTAATGTCTTTCACAGGAAAGGCCTTACTGGAGATCCTGCCCAATTGATGTCCTAGACCACCTGGGCAAACCAACCATAAAGCCAATACAAATCAGAACATTTCAGATTTAGAACTTTCCACCCTTTAAAAGTGGGTGAATACTGATGGGTGAGTGCAAGACACCTCATAGTATCTTCATCCAAATGATCACAACAGAATCCAGTACTGAACCAAACTGTATCCACAGCCCTTGATTGTTTGAATGTTACACAAGTGTCAACTCTGACCTACTCAAACTATGTTTACTCAGTTACTCAGCTTTTGGAAAGTTTGATAACAACAAGAGAACAAGTCGCAGTCATATTGGGGAAGCCTCATTTTCAGGTTTTATGTGTGAGCACACATACGCACGCACACCCGGAACATAAACACTGTGGCTGTGGTACCCCACACCTTGACATTTCAGCAAAGCTAGGAGGAAAATCTTGCAGCATTTAAATTTTTCTTCAAGAGTGACACTGTAGTTCAGAGCTGTCTGGCGGATAAAGTCACTAAAATCATTATCGCCGGGAGGTTTGGGTCTCATCCAAAACACTTGTGTGAACAAACTCTGCTGTGACATTATCCTACTTCATTTTTTTTTGCTTCATTGTGTCTCAATCTCAAACCTGGCCTCGGTCTGAAACCCGCTGCATGGACCCTAAAGTGGAATAGTAATTTAATCAAATAGTCGTATTAGCTTCCTGCTTTGTCAGAAGATGTTGTGCAGCTCCTGCTCCAGTACTGTTTACACTTGTACCAGGGCATCATTGAAAGCTCAGCCTAGTTGACTTCTAGACAGCTTGTATCTTTATAATGTGATATCTGCCTCACTTGTGCATCACTTTTGACAAAAGTGTTTGCTAAATGACATAAATTTAAATGTAACTATTGAGGCGTGAATTTTAAAAGTGATGTCACGGTCTTTGTTTCAACTGCTTATCTGTTCCCGTCCTATCAAGAATCAGAAAGTCAGCCTGCTGCCGCAGAGGCGTCACACAGCCCCGGTCACTGTAACATACTGGATCTGTGGACGGAGTATATCCGGCCCGGTAAGGGAGACACTCAAAACTTTGTGGAAGCCAAAGGCACAAGTGTTTAGTGTGCTATCCCGGTTTCACCTGCAGCAGCAGAGCCCAGAAGGGGGACAAAACAGACAGGACAAGCGCAGCGTGCGACTGACAGAGACTGACGAGTTTCCTCTTTAGCAACAGGGGTGAAGCCACAGGAGGGCGACGCTTTTAAACACTCGAGAATTATTTACACAGTCTCAGCTTCCAGAAAAGTGATTCAGGAATGTTTGGATGTACCATTAGTCCCATCACAGACAAAAAAGCAAGGAAGTCAGTGAAGCAAGAAAGGATTTAACAGCCCCATGTGCTTTGCTTGTGTGCTGTTAGCTGAACATACTGTAGGATTGCAGTCAGCTAAAGGCAAATCTCTCAGGCCTGGACAGGTCTGGCAAACATGTCGAGGACCAAGTACCTAAATAAAACACACAGCAGAGTACTCCCTGAAGCAAGTTGGATCAAGTACCTCAATAAAACATTCAATACAGTACTCACTGAAGCAAGTTGGACCAAGTACTGTTCATAAAAAAAAAAAAAAAAAATATGACTGGGTACTCACTGAAAAATGCTGAGCCAAGTATCTCAGTAAAACATACAACAGAGTACTCACTGAAACGAGCTGTGCAAAGTACTTAAATAAAACAGGGTACTTGTGGAAATGAGCTTGGCCAAGTACCTACAGGTAAATAAAATATACAACAGTGTTCTCACTTAATAAATGTGGGTGCCGTCCCAGAGCTGGTTTCTTTCATAATTTCAGATCTATCTGTACAGCTTCCAGACTTGGTCCACATATTTTGCTCAAACAGTTATTCTCCTCGACCAGATAATTAAGGATTTATTTATTATTCTAATTCCTTTGTAGATGCCAAACACACCATCAGGATGTTTGCGGTTGAGGCAGAAAGCGTGTTTCACTGTTTGTGGGACTCACAGGAGCGTGTCCATGGTGCTCAGCCTGGAAATGGCTGCATGCTAGAATGTACCTGACAAGGCCACAGAAATCGATCCGCCCGCCGGCGTGGTCCATGGCAGCCAGTGCTGAGGAAAACCAAACATAATGCAGAATAAATACATGTGAAACCTCAGGGAAAAAAAGCCCACTGTAATAACTCACTAAAGCCATTTGTATCTGCCAATATTTCCCCTGTGCTTCTTGGCTAGGCCAGAGGGAGTTTTGACTCCTCTAGAAGTACGGCCGCCCTAGTTGTTAAAGCCCCCCCCCCCCCCAACCTCTCATAGTACTTTGGCACCAAGGTGATGGGGGATGAGACACCAGTAGTGGCATTCGTGTGCGTGTGTGTGGCGTGTGGTCTGTGAGTGTGCCCCGTGTGCACACGTGGTCGTTCCTCTCCAAGGCTAACACAGTAGAGGGTGTGCAATTTATTGGGTGCAAATACCTCCTCGGTTTCAGTACCCGGCCCGGCTGGCATCACCGCTTTCCCTCTCCTGCCTTTGGCAGCCTCTTCCTGGGCCCCTGGCCAGACGGTGGACATGTTTCCCGCCCGGGCCACTTGTTGCTGGGACGCCTCGAGCGAGCTCTCAGACGCCAGAGGAGGGAGGTGTTCTACATTCAATTAAAATGCGCACCGCGGTGTCCCCCTTGATGTGGCGCTTAGAAGGTAATCCTGTGTTTACGTCACACATGCCAGCGGCTCTGCCGCTCTAGCGGCTTCCGAGCGACGTGCTTGACAGAAAAACACCACAGAAAACGTCGATAAGGCTGCCTGATAAGCGCCGCCCCGATTTAACAAAACCAAACACTGCAGTCGGAGACATCTAGATGTTCTGATAGCTCTGCCGCAAAGCAAACAGGAGGCTGTCAATGGTGGACAGGCTGACATCACCCATGATCTGATACCCAGGGAAAGCGCCCCAAGCAGCGAGATACTGATCCGTTTCACAGACACACCGCGCCTCGGTGCAATTCTTACAGAAAACGCTGACACTGTAACTTACATCTCATGGCTGCCGTGTCAAACACCCCCTTCAGCGTCTGATTCTTGGCACCACGAGAACCTTCCGCTCCAGCAAGTTATGCTGCCCTGGACAGGGTTACAGCCCTACAGTGACAAAATCGATCAGGAAGTGGAATTATGGTTTAAATCCATGCTATGAAATATATTTCTGTATAGCTCTGAATATCAGTAAGACGGTATGTAATACACTGAGCTCCAAAAATTCCGGAAAATACGGTTCCAGCTTTGGGTATTAAAAGATTTGTTTCTTTTTCCTAAAGCTGGTAATATTCTGCTGGAAGGCGGCTGCGAGGATTGAGTGTCGCCGCAATCTGATGTGAAATCTCATCACTTTGTCTGTCAGTTGAAGGCCGGTTGGCTCCTAGCGTCTACTGAGGCTGCCTGAATTATGCTGGAAGACAGCAGATGGGGGGGGGTCGAGCAACGTACACCTTTCCAGAGCGTCTCGAAGAAGTGCAGCGTAAGCAGCTCACTGGGCACTTTTACGTCCCTGCACCGGTCACCTGAACCTGCCCGGCTGGTCCCAGTCGAAACAGGAGTCACTTGCGGAGGGAAGCAGTACTGCCTGCGTGCACGGAGACCATCCCCCCCCGCCCCCCCCGCCCCCCCCGCCCCCCCCCCCCCCCCCCCCCCCCCCCCCCCCGCCCCCCCCCTCCCCGCCCCCCCCCCCGGTGCCTCTGCCGGCAGGGACGAGAGAGGAGAGGACAACTACAGA